>CP136056.1:107175205-108375205 GCA_032464435.1 Aegilops umbellulata | reverse complement strand
GAGCCCGCCGGCGATGTCGTGCGGGCGTTCTTCGACGACTTGGTGGAGGTGCCAGTCGACCCCGACGAGCAGAAGGGCCTCACCCGAGACACCACCGACGAGGAGTTGGCGCGCATTGCCTCCAGGATGAAAGAGGCGGCGGCAGCCGCGGCCGCGGGCGAATTTGGATTCACATTGGCGGAGGCGGACGCAGCGGAGGCGGAAAGCCTTGCCGATCGAGCGGAGTTTGTCGGCGGGGAAGAGCCTGCCGGGCACGGCGTCGAGGCGGACAAGCCCACCGAGGACACGAGCGGCTTGCCGGAGACGAACGCCTCTTCCTCCCAACCTTCGGGCAGCTCGTCGCGAGCGGAGCCCCCGGCTCAACCGCGGAGGCGTCTCCGCAATGCTGGAGACGTGGTGGGGCGGCAGACGAGCCAACAGCCGCAACGTCGCGTGACGCGCTCCGCTGTGTCAGTAGGAGCGGGGTCTTCGCAGGCCGCTGCTTCTGCTCCTGCCGCCCCTCGCGCCACGGCGGCGGCCGGGGCAAGGCCGTCTCGGGCTAGCGCCACCACTGCCTCCGTCAAGCGGCCGAGGGAGCCTACTCCTCCGCCTCCTCGCGCCAGAAGCGGGCCAGTCTTCGACTTCTCCGCGCTTAGCTCCGACGAGGAAGAGGGAGAGGAGTAAGATCCTCGTTGTACTTGTATTTCTTCAATTCTTGAAGTTGTGTCTCGCATCTCATTTGCTTTCCTCTGAATTTACTCCTTTTCAGGACTCTGGCTCAGAGGGCGGCAAAGAGAGCCAAGGTCCCGGTGGTCATCCTTGACGATGAGCCCACCGTGACGGCAGGGGGTGCGCCTGAGATGACCTCATCGTACCCACCAAATAATCCTCAGAGCAGCCCCTAGCGCAGCCCCCAGCGTAAGCATATGATTTTGCTTCCTGCCGTTGGGCACGCCTGGGCACTCTTCGTTTTTTGATATCTGACTGTTGATTTGCGTAGGAGCAGAGCAGCCCCACCAGGAGCGTCCGGAGACCGCCCCCGATGCGCCACCCGGTACAACTACACCGCCAAGGGGGAGTTCCCCGGCAAGGGAGGAATCCCCGGCAAGGGAGCAGTCTCCGACAAGGGAGCAGTCTCCGGCAAGGGGGCAGTCTCCAGCGAGGGAGCAGTCCCCGGCATGGGACAGCACCGGTGACCCCTTGGCGACGGAGACCGTGACCGCAGACCCTGGCGAAGGTAACCTTCTTGCCTCGAAACTCCCCTGGGGTTCTTCTCTTTTTTTTTGGATAGTTGCTTGACTTCTCTCCCTCTTTCGGCCTTCAGACCCGCCTGCCATGGACCTGATGAAGACCGAGGTCGTCGTCAAGGATGACGCGCACGGCCATACCGGCGACGTGGCCGCCACCGGAGAGGCGGACGGTGTCGAAGATTTGGCCGACGAAGAGGCCGCCAAGGCTGCCGCAGCGACCGCCGGCGAGGGGGCCGGCGATCGCACAGACGGCCTTGGGCCCGCAGGGGCGCCAGGCGCTGTGCCGACCGCCGATCCTGCTTCCGTCGGAGCACCAGGCCCCGAGGAGCCCCAGTCGGGCGTCTACCTGAAGGCCGGCGATGATATCTTCATCAAGCTCCCCTGGGAGTCGACTTCCAGGGCACCGGTCGAGGGGGAGACCTTGGATGGAGAGGTGCTCGCCTCCGCCGGGCTGACGCTGGTTGATGCGCCAAGCAGCAGCGGCGGCGAGCCTGAGGAGGAGCGGCTGCTCCGGAAGCTGGTGTCACTCTACCGCGCCCGACAAGCCAAGGTGGAGCGCCGGGAGGCGCTTGTCGCGAAGGCGGGAGTGGACATGGAGAAGCGCGCCGAGGAGCTCCGGGAGCTCAACCAGGAGGCCCTCCGATCCTTGGCGGAGGAGCGGAGGCAACTCGACGAGGCGCGGACGGCCTTCATCCTCGAGAAGGCTGAATCCGAAGAGCAGCAGAGGCTTGCCGCCGAGGGGTTGTCTGCACGGGAGGGCGAGCTGGTGCAGCAGAAAGCCAGCCTCGCCAGCCATGAGGAGGAGGTCTCCGCACGCGAGCAAGCGCTTGGCGGGGCCCTCAAGGAAGCGCAAGATGCTGCCGCGGCCGCCGAGGCCGCCCAGAAGGAGTTGGAGGCGAGGGTGGCGCAGCTCGACACTGATCTTAAGGCGAGCGGTGAGGAGCTCGCCGTGCTCAAACAAGAGCGCGAGAAGGTTGTTTATACCCTCGGCGAGCTGCAAGGACGCTTTGCCAATAAGATCAGGGAGCTTGACGCTGCCAAGGACTCCAATGCCGATCTCGAGATGAAGCTGGCCACCTTGTCCAAGACGCTGGACAGCGCCAAGGAGCGAGAGACGGCCTTGCGGAAGGAGATCGAGGACAACGAGGCGCTGTTGGAGAGCGCCGCACTTACCTAGAACGACTTCAGGGCGGCGGTAGAGCAGTGGACGGAGGGTCTGGTGGACATCGCCGCCTCCATCGACAAGGAGCTGTCGCTATTGGGGATGGAGGGTCACGAGTATCCCTCCGGCGCGAACCTCCTGCCCAGCGCCAAGCTCACTTCGTTCTTTAAAGGCGTGGCGACGGCCCTTCGGGAACTCCGGGATGCTATCCCAGAGCGGCTGGCCGACGAGACATGCGATGCCTGCGCTGGAGCCCTTGAGAAGGTGTTGGTGAAGATTGTCTTCCGCAACCCAGGCCTCAAGCTCACCAACGTCCTCAGATCCCTGCCGTCAGGCGCTGACCTGGAGGAGATCAGGGCACTTGTCGCGCCCATTGTGGAAAGGGTGGCCGGGATCAAGAGGATCGACGGCGACCGTGTGGATTAGGCCGCCCGCCCTTTTCTTTTCTTGTCGCCGCTGGCCGAGTTATGAAAGCAATTCATTAGGGCTGCGACAAGCTATCTTGTAATATAACTTTATCTTAGGTAGTGAATGCATTGTTACTTCCTCTATTTGATTCCTTCCTTTGTATGTTATTGCCCTACGCTTTTAGGGAACTTGCCGGCGTAGGCACACTTGCTGAGTGCGGGACATCAGCAGCCCGCTGGCGGTGCCGTTGCCGGCAAGAAACCTTGTCGTGACTAGCCGTGGTTCACTTAAGTTGTTGAGCAGGCTTGAAGCAAAACAAGGGCGCAACTGCAGTTGCAGCACACTCAAGCCGCTGAGCAAGCTCGAAACAAAGTAAGGGCGCGAGTCTGGTCGCAGCATACTTAAATCGTTGAGCGGACTCGAAACGAAGTAAGGGCGCGACTAGCCACGAGCTGGTTCCTCCGCGCATAGGTTTTCCATACAAAGTATGGTCGTTCGAGGAAGATAACCTTAGGATTTAAAAACTTGATTGCTCAAACTTTGGCAACTTAGCTTTTCCGTGGCTCGATGCCCGGCAAGGTCGCTTTCCGGCAAGGCGAAACATGAGGCTCGTCATCTCTTACCGGGGGTCAGTGCTGCACAGAGTGTCAGATAATGCATGCAAAGAATAAAGAGCATGAGATCAACAAGATGCGCGGAACACATGAACTCAATCTGTGCGCAGGGTCTGCGCCTGGCTCTGTACAAAGGATCACGTGCAACAGCGGCAAGACTTTGTACAAGAGGGTGGTTGCCGGACGGGGTCCGACAACCGCGCCTTATGGGCGAAACTTATGAAGATGCCCAACGTTCCAGGAGTTGCTCACCGGAGTGGTATCTTCGGTCTCAAGGCGGACATCGCCAGGCCTAGCGACTTGTTTCACCCGGTAAGGGCCTTCCCACTTCCTCGAAACTTCTGGCAATAACTTTGCGGCTATAAAAGCAGCGCAAAGCTCGCTGGTAGCAAGTAGCTCGCACAGCGGCCTGAAGACGGTCCTCCTCGAGGAGCAGCGCGTCATCTCGTCGCAGCTGCTCTTGCTCGAGCTCGGCGTGAGCGAGCACTCGAGGTGGCCCTTATGCGAGGTCCGTGGGGCTAACTGTCCCCGCTCCATGGAATAGAGCAAAAGGTTGCCTGGTCATACCAGGGCTTACCTGCGCCGAGAGGTGTCGGCGTATGTTCGGACGCCATGGCACCATGAGCTCGGTGCATGTTCGGACGTCGTGGCACCATGAGCTCGGTGCATGTTCGGACGTCGTGGCACCATGAGCTGGTATGGCGACGCCCGTTCCGCCGCCGGTGCCGTCCCCACCACCCGTTTGCTCCAGGGGCGGCGGGTTCGACGCGGACGGACCAGCCACCTCCGGAGCCTTCTTGTTCGGTGGCATGTTGATGAAGATGATGGAGATCTAGCTTGCGCAGACGCCGGATCAGGTTCACACAACCTCGACGCCCCCTACCTGGCGCGCCAAAGATGTCGGGGGAAATCTGCCTCCACGAACACCTATGGGGACCGAGCCCCTTTCTGGTTCGGCGGGGGGCAGAGATCGCGCGAAGAGCGGATCGAGGCGATGCACACAAGGGGTTTACCCAGCTTCGGGCCGCACGGATGCGTAAAACCCTACTGCTGCTTTGTGGTTTGTATTGTGTTCTTGTTCGGGAGCGCTGAGTGCTACAGTACACTCAAGCAACTAATCAGACCGAGCGTGAGTGGCCTCGCTCCCTCCTCCCTCCTCCTCGTTGCGCATGGGGCCTCCTTTTATATGCGCAAGGGGTTACCCACAGGTGGCAACGTAGGCGGGGGTAAAACTGGAAAACGCTGTGTTGGGTACAGCTGTTTGCACAGTGCTATCATACCTAACTCTGACGGCAGGGGACAAGGGCATTAAATGCCCGTGTGGGTCGCCCAAACAGTGCAGAAAAGGGGCCGTCAGGGGCGCCACCGTTTGCCACGACGGCTACCCTGTCAGCGTTGCTTCGCCACCGCATGCCCCTGGCTGCGCAGCCTCTCGCCACGTACGCCTGGAATGGCCCCAGAGCGACGCGTGGGTGGATGAGCTAGAACGCAGGCGCGGGGTGGTGACTTGCCGCGGCAAGCGCCTTGCCGCGGTTGATGCCTTGTCGCGCCCGGGAGCTTGTTGCTCACCGGTCCTTGCCGGGACGCGTGGCGCGTCGCAGCAAGTCTCTTGTCGTGCCCCTGGTCGGCCTTCCCGGCAAGCTCCTCTTGCCGGGGCCTTGTGCTTCGAGCGGCCGTCCCGGCAAGCTCCTCTTGTCGGGGCCTTGCTCTCTTCGGGTGGCCTTCCCGGCAAGCTCCTCCTGCCGGGGCCTTGGCTCGAATACTTTGTTCTTGGATAGCCCAAAAAGGGACCATAGAGAGTTTTGGCGATCGCCTGGCAAGCCTTGCCGCGGGGTGCTACGACTGCCCGTGCACAAGTTCGGGGTACTAAGGTACCCCTACTTTAGTACACCGACATACCGCTATTGCAAAAATTCCCTAGAAAAGTCAGAATATGATAAAATGTTAACACTTTTTGCATATTGAGCTTTGATAAATTTTCTACAGTTTGGTAGAATTTCATAATGTTTGGAGTTAGGGAAGTATGATGAATCTTGCATTCTTTACAGACTGTACTGTTTTGGCAGGTTGCTGTTATGTTTGCATTGTTTGCATATGTTTGCTTGTTTAATGATTCTATTTGAGGATATGAGTATTAAATATGCAGAGGAATTTAGTATGCAATGTTGAATAATAATTTTAGCGATTTGTTACAGTAGAAAATGATAAGGTTTTTGCATTGGTTTATACTAACTTATCTCATGAGTTCTTGTTGAGTTTGGTGTGGATGAAGCTTTCAAGATTAAGGAAACCGTGATATGAGAGGAATTAAGGAGACACAAAAGCTCAAGCTTGGGGATGCCCAAGGCATCCCAAGATAATATTTCAAGAAGTCTCAAGCATCTAAGCTTGGGGATGCCCCGGTAGGCATCCCACCTTTCTTCTTCAACAATTATCGGTTAGTATCGGTTGAGCCTAAGTTTTTGCTTCTTCACATGATGAGTGCTATCCTTGAAATGTCATTTTATTTTGTTTTGCTTGATGTTTGAATAATATCCCAAGATCTGAAATTCTTAAATGAGAGAGAGTCCCCACATAGCTACATAATTATTTAACTACTCATTGATCTTCACTTATATCTTTTTGAAGTAGTTTGTCATTTACTCGTGTGCTTCACTTATATCCTATGAGTAAATAGTTGAATGATTTGAATATCATAAATCTAAAATTATATATGTTTCATATGCTTATCCCATGGGGAGTAATGCCTTCACATAAGAAGTAGAGGTGGTAAATTTTTGAAGGTTAGCAAACATTGTATTAATCACTTGAACAATTCATGAAATAATATTGAAGGAAGAGAGATTTCACATATAAATATACTATATTGGACATATTCTATGATTGTGTGCCCCATTAATTATTTTCAAACCTGAGCAAACTAGTTGAAGTTGGACAAGGAAGACAACATAATGAGTTATGCTTGGGTATATTTGTATAGAAGTTATATTGTTATGGATCCTCTAACATGTGGTGCTTGCTATTTAGAATCCTTTGCTAGCCAAAATATCTGTACTAAGCGGGAATACTGCTTGTGCATCCAAATTCCTTGAACCAAGTTTATTCCATGAGTGTCCACCATATCTGCCTATATGCGGTATTTACCTACCGTTCCAAGTAAATTTACATGTGCCAAACTCTAAACCTTCAAATAATAATCTGTTTTGTATGCCCGAATCGCTCATGTAGCGACTAGGGGCCGTCAGTATCTTCCATGCTAGGTGGGTTATTCTCACGATGAGTGGACTCCGCTCATCATTCACGAGAAAATGGCTGGTCACTGGGATGCCCAGTCCTATGATCAAAAGATCAAAAACAAATTCGCAAATAATTTAAACAAACTCCCCCAGGATTGTTGATAGTTGGACGGCACCCGTTGTTTCGAACAAGCCGTGGAGTGTGATTATTGGTGGAGGGGAGTATAATATTTACCTTTCTGTTTGGGAACCGCCTATAATGTATCTAGTATGGAAGATATTGGGAACTCTTGGTCGTTATGTTGACAATGAAAGCATACCTCTCAAATTATTTTCATCTCTGTTTTAGCTTCGAGCTCTGGCACTTCTACAAATCTTTGCTTCCCTCTGCGAAGGGCCTATCTTTTACTTTTATGCAAGAGTCAATATTATTCCTTCTCATTCCAACCAACTTTTTAGTTGGCAAGCATCATGTGGTGGATAAAGATCTAAGCATATATGGCCATTCAAATATATTTGATCATGAATTATTATTGTTGACAATTATCTATATGATAAATAAGTTGGGAGGCGAAACATTAAGCCCCTATCTTTCTCTGTGTTTGATGAATGCTATTTGTTCTAAAAATAAGCTTTGAGTGGTAGCAATCATGGAAGACTATATGATAGTTGAGTATGTGGGATTTGCTAAATCAAAGCTCTTACATAGACCCTTCCTGAAAATAAGATGAATTGCAATTGTTTGATGATTGAGAACGGTTTGTTAGTTTTCAAGGAAGTTTATGATCTATACTTTAACATGTGAATAGTTTGTTACTTGATCATGAGAAGCTTTATGATATGAGCTACTGTTATGATATATAATGATGCTAGAAAAAGTGATTGGAACTATCATTGATCAAACTTATGCACTTGCTAGCATTCACACTTCATAAATTATTTCTTTTATCATTTACCTACTAGAGGACGAGCAGGAATTAAGCTTGGGGATGCTGATACGTCTCCAACGTATCTATAATTTATGAAGTATTCATGCTATTATATTATCCTTCTAGGATGTTTTATATGCATTTATATGCTATTTTATATGATTTTTGGGACTAACATATTAACCTAGAACCCAATGCCAGTTTCTGTTTTTTCCCTGTTTTTAAGTTTTGCAGAAAAGGAAAACCAAACGGAGTCCAATTGATGTGCCAATTTTGATGATTTTTTCTGGACCAAAAGAAGCCCCGGAATAAAAGAGTTGGGCCAGGAGAGTCCCAGGCTGCCCACGAGGGTGGGGGCGCGCCCACCTCCCTGGGCATGGGCCCCTACCTCGTGGACAACCCGGAACCCCCCCCCCCCCCCGACGTGAGACCTATGCCAAAAAATCCTATAAATACTAAAACCTCCAGAAAATACAATAGATCGAGAGTTCCGCCGCCGCAAGCCTCTGTAGCCACCAAAAACCAATCGGGACCCTGCTCCGGCACCCTACCGGAGGGGGGGTCCCTCGTCGGTGTCCATCTTCATCATCCCGGCGCTCTCCATGACGAGGAGGGAGTAGTTCACCCTTGGGGCTGAGGGTATGTACCAGTAGCTATGTGTTTGATCTCTCTCTCTCTCTCTCTCTCGTGTTCTTGAGGTGGTACGATATTGATGTATCGCGAGCTTTGCTATTATAGTTGGATCTTATGATGTTTCTCCCCCTCTACTCTCTTGTAATGGATTGAGTTTTCCCTTTGAAGTTGTCTTATCGGATTGAGTCTTTAAGGATTTGAGAACACTTTATGTATGTCTTGCATGTGCTTATCTGTGGTGACAATGGGATATCACGTGATCTACTTGATGTATATTTTGGTGATCAACTTGCGGGTTCCGTTTGTGAGCTTGTGCATAGGGGTTGGCACACGTTTTCATCTTGACTCTCCGGTAGAAACTTTGGGGGCACTCTTTGAAGTACTTTGTGTTGGTTGAATAGATGAATCTGAGATTGTGTGATGCATATCGAATAATCATACCCACGGATACTTGAGGTGACATGGGAGTATCTAGGTGACGTTAGGGTTTTGGTTGATTTGTGTCTTAAGGTGTTATTCTAGTATGAACTCTATGATAGATCGAACGAAAAGAATAGCTTCGTGTTATTTTACTACGGACTCTTGAATAGATCGATGGGAAAGGATAACTTTGAGGTGGTTTCATACCCTACCATAATCTCTTTGTTTGTTCTCCGCTATTAGTGACTTTGGAGTGACTCTTTGTTGCATTTTGAGGGATAGTTATATGATCCAATTATGTTATTATTGTTGAGAGAAGTTGCACTAGTGAAAGTATGAACCCTAGGCCTTGTTTCCTAGCATTGCAATACCGTTTGTGCTAACTTTTATCATTAGTTACCCTGTTGTTTTTATATTTCCAAATTACAAAAACCTATGTCTACCATCCATATTGCACTTGTATCACCATCTCTTCGCCGAACTAGTGCACCTATACAATTTACCATTGTATTGGGTGTGTTGGGGACACAAGAGACTCTTGGTTATTTGGTTGCAGGGTTGTTTGAGAGAACCATCTTCAACATACGCCTCCCACGGATTGATAAACCTGAGGTCATCCACTTGAGGGAAATTTTCTATTGTCGTACAAACCTCTACACTTGGAGGCCCAACAACGTCTACAAGAAGAAAGTTGTGTAGTAGACATCACCGAGACACCACGTGATGATCGGATGTGATAAGCTCTACGTTCACATACAATGGGTGCAAGCCAGTTTTGCACACGTAGAATACTCGGGTTAAACTTGACGAGCCTAGCATATGCAGATATGGCCTCGAAACACTGAGACCTGAAGGTCGAGTGTGAATCATATAGTATATATGATCAACATAGTGATGTTCAGTATTGAAAACTACTCCATCTCACGTGATGATCGGACATGGCTTAGTTGATATGGATCACGTGATCATGTGGATGATTAGAGGGATGTCTATCTAAGTGGGAGTTCTTAAGTAATATGATTAATTAAACTTTAATTTATCATGAACTTAGTCTTGATAGTATTTGCATAACTATGTTGTAGATTAATAGCTCGCGATGTAGCTCCCCATTTATTTTTAATATGTTCCTAGAGAAAAACTATGTTGAAAGATGATAGTAGCAATGATGTGGACTAGGTCCATGATCTGAGGATTATCCTCATTGCTGTACAGAAGAATTATGTCCTTGATGCACCGCTAGGTGATGGACCTATTGCAGGAGCAAATGCAGATGTTATGAATGTTTGGCAAGCTCGGTATGATGACTACTTGATAGTTTAGTGCACCATGCTTTATGGCTTAGAACCGGGACTTCAAAAACATTTTGAACGCCACGGAGCATATAAGATGTTCCAAGAGCTGACATTGGTATTTCAGACTCATGCCCAAGTCGGGAGGTGTGAGACCTCTGGCAAGTACTTTGCCTACAAGATGGAGGAGAATAGCTCAACCAGTGAGCATGTGCTCAGATTGTCTGAGTACTACAATCGCTTGAATCAAGTGGGAGTTAATCTTCTACATAAAATAGTGATTGACAGAGTTCTCTAGTCACTATCACCAAGTTACTAGAACTTCGTGATGAACTATAATATGCAAGGGATGACGAAAACGATTCCCGAGCTCTTCGTGATGCTAAAATCGACGAAGGTAGAAATCAAGAAAAGCATCAAATGTTGATGGTTGACAAGACCACTAGTTTCAAGTAGAAGGGCAAGGGAAAGAAAGGGAACTTCAAGAAGAATGGCAAGCAAGTTGCCACTCCCATGAAGAATCCCAAAGCTAAACCTAAGCCTGAGGTTGAGTGCTTCTATTGCACTGGGACTGGTCACTGGAAGCGGTACTACCCCAAGTATTTGGCGGATAAGAAGGATGGCAAAGTGAACAAAAGTATATATGATATACATGTTATTGATGTGTACTTACTAGTGTTCATAGTAGCCCCTGGGTATTTGATACTGGTTCAGTTGCTATGATTAGTAACTTGAAATAGGAGTTACAAAATGAACAAAGACTAGTTGAGGGCGAGGTGACGATGTGTGTTGGAAATGATTCCAAGGATGATAAGATCACCATCGCATACTCCCTCTACCTTCGGGATTAGTATTGGAACTAAATAAATGTTATTTGGTGTTTGCGTTGAGCATAAATATGATTGGATCATGTTTGTTGCGATACGGTTATTCGACCCACTGCCGCCGCATGGGGACCGCGGGCTCTCGCAGAGGGATCCTGGCAGATCGCCTTATCCGCATTCCGACCGAGATGTCGGTTTTTTGAACCCAACGCAGTGGCGGATTCGTTTTGCCGTCATCCGGAATGGAGAGGCCTGGTTTGATGGATTCTTGCATGCACATTCTCCGTCGCGCTGGATGGTGATGATGGATCATGACAAAGACATCCTCGCTGGCCGATACCTCGACGGCGGCGAACACATCTCTGAAGGTGCGCAGTTCATGATTGATGATTATGAGGTGTTTGTTCTTAACCTGTTATAGGCCCCGGAGATTGAAGAGGACTGCATCGAGGTGGCTGATTTATCGACCGAGCGGGACGATGGGAAGACGGAGCCGAGGGTCGGAGGAAGATTTTGGGTACTCGCTGAGGAGGAGGACGAAGACACAGATGACGAGGTCGTGGACAGATGCTCCGCGCCGGTGCCGTCGGTGCCATCGGTATTGAAGCCGGCGGGGTCAGTTCATGTTTATCCGGCTCCAGTGAGTAAGCCGGCGTTGAGACGCGGCACGTCCGTTTGAACGACGATGACGACGATAAGGCCTTGGAAGGGACCGCTTCCTAAGGTAAGTCTTCCGAAACTGACTCTGTCTGATTTTGTCATGGATCATTCGTGGAAACTAGTGAAGAGGAAGAAGCGACAGCGGCCGCAGGTGGCCCAGGCGCCGGTGGTCGACCGATCTGCCGTGATCTGTGAAGCGCGGATCGCGCGTTTGAATTTGTTGTTGGGCCCTGACGAGCTAGCGGCTGCGAAGAGAGGTTCGGATGGGCCGTTGATTGGGCTTTTGGCCCAGCGGGATTCGCTGCAGTCTGGATCGGGACTAGCTGGGCATGAGACCAAGGCAAAACCGAGTCCTCCTGTAGTCGACGTACCTCCTGGATGCACAATCGTCGTTTCTGATCGTGAAGCTCCTCCGCCGCCTGATACGTCTCCAACGTATCTATAATTTATGAAGTATTCGTGTTATTATATTATCTGTTTTGGATGTTTATGGGCTTTATTAAACACTTTTATATTATTTTTGGGACAAACCTATTAACCCAGAGCCCAGTGCCAGTTTCTATTTTTTCCCTTGTTTCAGTGTTTCGCAGAAAAGGAATATCAAACGGAGTCCAAACGGAATGAAACCTTCGGGAGCGTGATTTTTGGAATGAACGTGATCCAGGAGACTTGGAGTTGAAGTCAAGGAAGCTTCGAGGTGGCCACGAGGCAGGGAGGCACGCCTGCCCCCTGGGCACGCGCCCCACCCTCGTGGGCCCCTCGTGGCTCCCCTGACCGACTTCTTTCGCCTATATATATCCATATACCCTAAAAACATCGGGGAACAGAATAGATCGGAAGTTCCGCCGCCGCAAGCCTTTGTAGCCACCAAAAACCAATCGGGACCCTGTTCCGGAACCCTGCCGGAGGGGAGATCCCTCATCGGTGGCCATGTTCATCATCCCGGCGCTCTCCATGACGAGGAGGGAGTAGTTCACCCTCGGGGCTGAGGATATGTACCAGTAGCTATGTGTTTGATCTCTCTCTCTCTCTCTCTCTCTCTCTCTCGTGTTCTTGAGATGGTACGATCTTGATGTATCGCGAGCTTTGCTATTATAGTTGTATCTTATGATGTTTCTCCCCCTCTACTCTCTTGTAATGGATTGAGTTTTCCCTTTGAAGTTATCTTATCGGATCGAGTCTTTAAGGATTTGAGAACACTTGACATATGTCTTGCATGTGCTTATCTGTGGTGAGAATGGGATATTCACGTGATCTACTTGATGTATGTTTTGGTGATCAACTTGCGGGTTCCACATTGTGAACTTATGCATAGAGGTTGGCACACATTTTCGTCTTGACTCTCCGGTAGAAACTTTGGGGCACTCTTTGAAGTACTTTGTGTTGGTTGAATAGATGAATCTGAGATTGTGTGATGCATATCATATAATCATACCCACGGATACTTGAGGTTACATGGGGGTATCTAGGTGACATTAGGGTTTTGGTTGATTTGTGTCTTAAGGTGTTATTATAGTACAAACTCTATAATAGATCAAACGGAAAGAATAGCTTCGTGTTATTTTACTACGGACTCTTGAATAGATCGATCAGAAAGGATAACTTTGAGGTGGTTTTGTACCCTACAATAATATCTTCGTTTGTTCTCCACTATTAGTGACTTTGGAGTGACTATTTGTTGCATGTTGAGGGATAGTTATATGATCCAATTATGTTATTATTGTTGAGAGAACTTGCACTAGGGAAAGTATGAACCCTAGGCCTTGTTTCAACGCATTGCAATATCGTTTGTGATCACTTTTATCATTAGTTACCTTGCTGTTTTTATATTTTCATATTACAAAAACCTATATCCACCATCCATATTGCACTTGTATCACTATCTCTTCGCCGAACTAGTGCACCTATACAATTTACCATTGTATTGGGTGTGTTGGGGACACAAGAGACTCTTTGTTATTTGGTTGCAGGGTTGTTTGAGAGAGACCATCTTCAACCTATGCCTCCCACGGATTGATAAACCTTAGGTCATCCACTTGAGGGAAATTTGCTACTGTCCTACAAACTCTACACTTGGAGGCCCAACAACGTTTACAAGAAGAAGGTTGCGTAGTAGACATCAAGCAGTTTCTAGCATTGTTGTCGGGGAGGTGAGTGCTTGAAGGTATATCTTTAGATCTTGCAATCGAATCTTTTAGTTTCTTGTTTTATCACTAGTTTAGTCTATAAAAGAAAACTACAAAAAATGGAATTAAGTTTGCCTGATACGCTTCATCTTTTTAATATCTTTCGTGAGAATGATGGAAAGGAAAATTGTGCTCAAATGCTAGAAGAAGAAGTCTATAAAATGTTTGGCACTAAATCTTTGTATAATGAGCATGATTGCAATGTTGTTAGTATGAACTCTTTGAATATCTATAGTACTAATGATGATTGCACTAGTCATGATGAAAATGTCTCTTATAAGCATGTCGATTTTTGTGGAGTGCATAGAGTTTGCAAGTACATACCAAACAGGGAAGATAGATTTTGCAAGAGGCATAAGTATTTGGAAACTAAATGGTTGCAAGAAAGGCTAGATGTTTGTGCTGAAAATTTAAACTTTCTTAGCCATACTTGTGAACTTTGTAATGAACGTGATCATTTCGGTACCCAATGCAAATTGTTTCATGATCGTATCGTTTCCAAAAATTGTGATGACTTGATTTCCCTTGCACAGCATGATGAACTTAGTTTGCTCTTGGGTTATGAAGAAATGAAACATATAACTAAGGTTATTCTAGAATTTTCCCTTGATAGAGTTCTTGATTTTGATCTACAGGAAATTTATATGTATTGTGCGGTGAATTGCATTGAAAATCCTTATATTGCCAATTACATAAAGAAAAGAAAACAAATAGAGGATGAAGAGAATACTAATGAAAGGGAAGAGGCTTCCCAATATCCTCCTATTATTTCTTATGATGAATCAGGTAACGAGGAGGAGCCTTCTATCCAACCAATCTCATCAATAAGGAGCTCAAAAAAGAGGGTTAAACCCACACATGAGGTGAAAAAGAAAAAGGAAAGACGGAGAAGCGAAGGTAGAAAGGTATCCCTCCCAAATGGTGTTGCTCCTATTACCCATTGTGATGATGATAATTGATATACTATTGGTGCTATCCATACTATTAATGATGAGAGTGATTATGCTTATGATATGAAAAGGCCCAAGCCTGGGGATGCTATGTTTGATGAGAATGACAAGTTTGAGAATATATTTGTTGAAATTAATGTTTGTCCCAAGCTTGGGGATGCTATGTTTAATGAAGATGATGTTTTTAGCCTTCCAAGTTTTGATATGCAAATTGGTTATGATGATAGCATGCCTTCTACTTATGATGATTATATTGATGAAAGTGGGTTTGGAAGAGTGTCAATTTTAGGAAGCAATGATCCCACTATTTTTGAGGATGTTGAATCTTATTGTGATAATTATGAAAGTGGATTTGGAGAGGTCATGACTTTATTTAGCAATGATTCCACTATCTTGGAAGAGGTTTCAATCGATTATGATGAGAACAAAGTTGCTACTTATGATGATTATTGTGATGAAACTTATGCCATAAAAGTAGTGATGATTATATTTATAAAACTTGTCATGATTATGATTACCCTTTTTCTGAACATTACTCTTTTAATGTGGAAACAATTTATAGTATTCGAGTTTCATATGATACCCCCACTATCCCGAATGAGAAGAATTTTGCTTATGTGGAGAGTAATAAAATTTCTATGCTTGAGCATCATGAAAATAATGTTTTATGTGATGGTTATGTTGTTGAATTCATTCATGATGCTACTGAAAATTATTATGAGGGAGGAATATATGCTTGTAGGAATTGCAATAATACCAAGTTTCCTCTCTATGTGCTTAAAGTTTCGAAGTTATGCTTGTTTTGCCTTCCTATGCTAGTTGATTATTGTTCCCATAAGTTGTTTGCTCACAAAATACCTATGCATAGGAAGTGGGTTGGACTTAAATGTGCTAGTCATATTCTTCATAATGCTCTCTTTATGTTTCGATTCTTATCTTTTATGTGAGCATCACTGAAATCATCATGCCTAGCTAGGGGCGTTAAACGTTAGCGCTTGTTGGGAGGCAACCCAATTTTATTTTTGTTCTTTGCCTTTTTGCTCCTGTTTAGTAATAAATAATCCATCTAGCTTCTTTTTAGATGTGTTTTTGTGTTTTAATTAGTGTTTGTGCCAAGTAGAACCTTTGGGAAGACTTGGGTGAAGTCTTTATAATCTTGCTGTAAAAACAGAAACTTTAGCGCTCACGAGATTAGCTAAAACTTTTTACTGGAGAGTGCTATTTAGTTTATTATTTTTGCAGATGATTAATAGACAAATTCCTCGGGTCCACAAATTTATTTCAGAATTTTTGGAGTTCCAGAAGTATACGTTTGATACAGATTATTACAGACTGTTCTATTTTTGACAGATTCTGTTTCCTGTGTGTTGTTTGCTTATTTTGATGAATCTATGAGTAGTATCGGAGGGTATGAACCATAGAGAAGTTGGAATATAGTATATATTACACCAATATGAATTAATAATGAGTTCATTACAGTACCTTAAGTGGTTATTTATTTTCTTATACTAACGGAGCTTACAAGTTTTCTGTCAAGTTTTTGTCTTGTGAAGTTTTTAAGTTTTGGGTAAAGATTCGATGGACTATGGAATAAGGAGTGGTAAGATCCTAAGCTTGGGGATTCCCAAGGCACCCCAAGGTAATATTGAAGGACAACCAAGAGCCAAAGCTTGGGGATGCCCCGGAAGGCATCCCCTCTTTCGTCTCCGTTCATCGGTAACTGTACTTGGAGCTATATTTTTATTCACCACATGATATGTGTTTTGCTTGGAGCGCCTATTTATTCTGTTAGTATTTGCTTTCTGTTATTTAGAACAATTTTTTGCATATTTTATTTCAATAAAAGTGGCACTGATAGCCTTTACTATGATTATTTTACAAGTCTACATGTTGCTGTTTGAAAACAGAAAGTTTACCGCTGTTCCAAAAATTCCTTAGAAAATTCAGAATGTGATAAAATGTTGAAACCTTTTGCATAATAAGCTCTGATAAATTTACGACAGTGGGAATTTTCTTTCATTATTTTTGGAGCTAGGGAAGTATGGATCTTGCTGCATTCTTTATAGACTGTCCTGTTTAGGCAGATTGCTGTTATGTTTGCCTTGTTTGCATATGTTTGCTTGTTTAATGATTCTATTTGAGGATAGGACTATTAAAAATGCAGAGGAATTTAGTATGCAATGTTGAATAATAATTTTAGTGATTTTCTACAGCAGAGTATGATAAGGTTTTTGCATTGGTTTATACTAACTTATCTCACGAGTCCTTGTTGAGTTTTGTGTGGATGAAGCTTTTGAGATTTAGGGAGACCGTGATATGAGAGGAATTAAGGAGACACAAGAGCTCAAGCTTTGGGATGCCCAAGGCATCCCAAGATAATATTTCAAGAAGTCTCAAGCGTCTAATCTTGGGGATGCCCCGGTTGGTATCCCACCTTTCTTCTTCGACAACTATCGGTTAGCATCGGTTGATCCTAAGTTTTTGCTTCTTCACATGATGTTTGCTATTCTTAGAATGTCATTTTATTTTGTTTTGCTTGCTGTTTGAATAAAATATCAAGATCTGAAATTCTTAAATGGGAGAGTCTTCACATAGCTAAATAATTATTTAACGACTCATTGATCTTCACTTATATCTTTTTGAAGTAGTTTGTCATTTACTCGTGTGCTTCACTTATATCCTATGAGTAAATGGTTGAATGAATTGAATATCATAAATCTGAAATTATACATGTTTCATATGCTTATCCCATGGGGAGTAATGACTTTACATATAAGAAGTAGAGGTGGTAAATTTCTTGAAGGTTAGCAAACATTGTATTGGTCACTTGAACAATTCATGAAAGAATATTGAAGGAAGAGAGATTTCACATATAAATATACTATCTTGGACATCTTTTGTAACTGTGAGCACTCTTTCAAATATGACATGCTAAAAGGTTGATGTTGGACAAGGAAGACAACGTAATGGGTTATGTTTTCTTATATCCGAAATAAAGTATATTGTCATGGATCGCCCAACACGTTGAGCTTGTCTTTCCCCCTCATGCTAGCCAAATTCTTCGCAACAAGTAGAGATACTACTTGTGCTTCCAAACATCCCTTAAACCAGTATTGCCATGAGAGTCCACCATACCTACCTATGGATTGAGTAAGATCCTTCAAGTAAGTAGTCATCGGTGCATGCAATAAAAATTGCTCTCTACATATGTATGATCTTTTAGTGTGGAGAAAATAAGCTTTATACAATCTTGTGATATGGAATCAATAAAAGCGACGGACTGCATAATAAAGGTCCCTATCACAAGTGGCAATATAAAGTGACGTTCCCTCGCATTAAGATTTTGTGCATCCAACTATAAAAGCGCATGGCAACCTCTTCTTCCCTCTGCGAAGGGCCTATCTTTTATTCTTGTCTTTTACCTTATGCAAGAGTCATGGTGATATTCACCTTTCCTTTTTACATTTTATCCTTTTGCAAGCACATTGTGTTGGGAAGATTCTGATATATATATATCCAATTGGATGTAAGGCATCATGAGCTATTATTGTTGAAATTACCCTTGAGGTAAAAGGTTGGGAGGCGAATCTATAAGCCCCTATCTTTCTCTGTGTCTGATTAAAACTTTGAACCCATAAATAGCGCGTGAGTGTTAGCAATTGTGAAAGACTAAAGGATAGTTGAGTATGTGGAGTTTGCTAAATCAAAGCTCTAACATAGACTCTTCCTGAAAATAAGATGAATTGTAATTGTTTGATGACTAATAACACGGTTTGTTAGTTTTCAAGAAAGTTTATGATCTATACTTTAACATGTGAATAGTTTGTTACTTGAACATGCAAAATTTATGAGATGAGCTACTGTTATGATATATAATGATGCTAGAAAAGGTGATTGAAATTATCATTGATCAAATTTGTGCACCTGCTAGCATTCACACTTCATAAATTATTTCTTTTATCATTTACCTACTCGAGGACGAGCAAGAATTAAGCTTGGGGATGCTGATATGTCTCCAACGTATCTATAATTTATGAAGTATCCATGCTATTATATTGTCTGTTTTGGATGTTTATGGGCTTTATTAAACACTTCTATATTATTTTTGGGACTAACCTATTAACCCATAGCCTAGTGCCAGTTTCTGTTTTTCCCTTGTTTCATTGTTTCGCAGAAAAGGAATATCAAACGGAGTCCAAACGGAATGAAACCTTCGGGAGCGTGATTTTTGGAACGAACGTGATCCAGGAGACTTGGAGTTGAAGTCAAGGAAGCTTCGAGGTGGCCACGAGGCAGGGAGGCGCGCCTGCCCCCCTGGGAGGGCCCCCACCCTCGTGGCTCCCCTGACCGACTTCTTTCGCCTATATATATCCATATACCCTAAAAACATCGGGGAACAGAATACATCGGAAGTTCCACCGCCGCAAGCCTCTGTAGGCACCAATAACCAATCGGGACCCTGTTCTGGCACCCTGCCGGAGTGGAGATCCATCACCGGTGGCCATCTACATCATCCCGACGCTCTCCATGACGAGGAGGGAGTAGTTCACCCTCGGGGCTGAGGGTATGTACCAGTAGCTATGTGTTTGATCTCTCTCTCTCTCTCTTGTGTTCCGGAGATGGTACGATCTTGATGTATCGCGAGCTTTGCTATTATAGTTGGATCTTATGATGTTTCTCCCCCTCTACTCTCTTGTAATGGATTGAGTTTTCCCTTTGAAGTTATCTTATCGGATTGATTCTTTAATGATTTGAGAACACTTGATGTATGTCTTGCATGTGCTTATCTGTGGTGACAATGGGATATTCACGTGATATACTTGATGTATGTTTTGGTGATCAACTTGCGGGTTCCGTAACATTGTGAACTTATGCATAGAGGTTGGCACACGTTTTCATCTTGACTCTCCGGTAGAAACTTTGGGGCACTCTTTGAAGTACTTTGTGTTGCTTGAATAGATGAATCTGAGATTTTGTGATGCATATTGTATAATCATACCCACGGATACTTGAGGTGACATTGGAGTATCTAGGTGACATTAGGGTTTTGGTTGATTTGTGTCTTAAGGTGTTATTCGAGTATGAACTCTATGATAGATTGAACGGAAAGAATAGCTTCGTGTTATTTTACTACGGACTCTTGAATAGATCGATCAGAAAGGATAACTTTGAGGTGGTTTCATACCCGACAATAATATCTTCGTTTGTTCTCCGCTATTAGTGACTTTGGAGTGACTCTTTGTTGCATGTTGAGGGATAGTTATATAATCCAATTATGTTATTATTGTTGAGAGAACTTGCACTAGTGAAAGTATGAACCCTAGGCCTTGTTTCAACGCATTGCAATATCGTTTGTGCTCACTTTTATCATTAGTTACCTTGCTGTTTTTATATTTTCAGATTACAAAAACCTATATCCACTATCCATATTGCACTTGTATCACTATCTCTTCGCCGAACTGGTGCACCTATACAATTTACCATTGTATTGGGTGTGTTGGGGGACACAAGAGACTCTTTGTTATTTGGTTGCAGGGTTGTTTGTGAGAGACCATCTTCAACCTACGCCTCCCACGAATTGATAAACCTTAGGTCATCCACTTGAGGGAAATTTGCTACTGTCCTACAAACCTCTGCACTTGGAGGCCCAACAACGTCTACAAGAAGAAGGTTGCATAGTAGACATCACCTCTTAGGGTTCGTCGTCGTGCGGTCCCTGGGTTCCCGTCATGCCCGGCGGGATGTGCGGCGCGCATCCCTCCCCTCAACGCGTGCATGGCGGATCGCGGTACCAGGCCGCCAGGGCCTAAGCCGGCGGCGCCCGGGTCCTCTATGCCGCCTCGCCCGCCCGTCCAGCAGCAGATTCCGCCAGGTGCGGGGGCCTCGACCCAGCTGCCCCGCGCAGCACCGGCCGCTGTGGGACGCGGTGGAGGTCAGCTTGGGCAGAGGCCACCTGTGCAGGGACCGGTTGGGGTGCCTGCCGCGGGTCGGGGCGGGGCTGCTCTTGGGCCTCGGCCACCGCCGCAAGGTCCGGTTGCGGCTGCGGGACGGGGTGGCGCTGCGCAAGGGCCATGGCCACGGCTGCCTAGGTCTGCTGTCGGGCTTGTTCAGGCGCCCGACCATCAGCCTCGCGATGCGCCACCGCCGCACCACGTCGCGAGGCCGCCGCAGAAGCGGCCTGGGTCGGCGCACACACAGACTCCGCCGCCTCAGTCTGGTGCTGGAGGGGCGGGTGTTTCCCATGGCCCAGCCAACAGTGGTGCTAACGGACCGCCCCGGGGACAATGGGGGGACGATGGTCACAATGCGTATGGTGAAGGTCAACACCGAGGTTCGTCGTCGATGGGTGGCGGCTGTGGTTATGCTTGGCAGAGTGATGCACAGTTGAGAGACCTTTTTATGGCCCTCCGGGTGGCTTTGTTGAGGGGGCATCGGGCCCTGACTATCGGCAGCGAGGTGGCTACCGTGGTCATCGTGGCCGAGGTGGCCGGTACCGGCAACGTCAGCCTCCTTCGCCTGTCGTCGTTGAGCAGACGGACTCCGCGGAGGCGGCCGATCCTGGTCAGACGCCGGAAATGTCTGATCACGCTATGGAGGTGGTCACCGCGCTGGCTACGGCTGACACCACAGCGACGGGTTCGGTCGAGGTTGTAGACAAGGCAGACTCTGATAGAGCGTCCAAGTGGGCACGCAAGAAGGAGAAGATGTTGCGCTATCGTTGTGGTGAGAAGGGCCACTTTATTGCGGAATGTGTGACTGAGCTTTGTGATACCTGCCTCAAGCCAGCATATGATACGGGGGAGTGCCCGATTTTGCGTGATCAGATGCCGACTATTACTATTTATGGAGTGTATTGTGCTGAGTTGATGTTCTTTGAGTCTCCTAGTGCGAGGGAGATCCCAGAGGAGAACCAGAGCATGACCACTGGAATTGTAAAGTTACCAAAAGTGATGTCTCTGAGACTCAGATTGTGCAGAGGCTTATGGAGTTAGTTCCAGGTGACTACAAGTGGGAGCATGTTAGTCACGAGGGCGACATGTATAAGGTTGACTACCCCTCTGTTGAGGATTTGCAGAGACTACTGAGTTTTGGGCTGTGCAGAGTGCCAGGCACAAAATGTATCCTGGAGTTCCATGAGTGGAAGAAGGATGAGCCACAGGGCAAGCCTCTTACTCAGGTCTGGTTACGTTTCTCTGGGGCTCCCTCAAAGCCGATGCAGTATGCTCGGGTCGTTGCTAGCCTGGGTATTTTGGTGGGGGAAACTAAGAGAGTGGATATGGCCTTCGCCCGATCTCATGGGGTGGCCCGACTGTTGGTGAGTGTTCTAGATATTGAGTTTGTGCCTGATGTGGTTAAGTGGACATATAAGGGCGAAATTTTCACCCTCGAGATTGAGTTTGAGGATACCGATCTTTTTGTTGAGGCCTTCAATGGGACTGATGTAGACATGCATGAGGGAGATGATACTTCTGGTGCCAAGGAGGCGCCAGTGGATGATGCTGGACGAGAGTTGTCCAATGGTTCGGGGTCCGTCTCTCAGACGCCCGGGGACGGGACGACACCATCCTCTTCGGTGCCGATGAACACTCTGAGATTTGGGTCGTTTGAGCCTGCTTCTGCCCCTCCCAGACTCTGGAGTGACCAGATGGAGTCCGATGACGTGCTTGAGCGTACGCTACCTCTGCTGGACTGTGATGTTGCTGATGGTCCCGTGCCCGGGGGCTCGGAGGTGATTGTCTCTGTGACGACCTCGGTCGATGGAGGGGGGAGGAGCTTGGGCAGGAGGCCCCTCTTTCTCCCGCTCTGACCGTTGCCTCAGCCCGGGCGACGGAGCCGACAACGGTGGTTAAGTCTAGGGGAAGGGTCCTGGGCAGGTGGCCTCGGCCCCTTCTCCTCCTCTCATGGCTAGGGTGGCTGCACCACCTATGGCGCCCGCGACTCCCTCTAGCCAGAGGACCGGGGCGGGCGGGGAGTACGGGCAGGTGCTACCACTTGAGCACTGCGTTGGATTTCCCCGAAGAGGAGAGGATGATGCAGCAAAGTAGCGTAAGTATTTCCCTCAGTTTTTGAGAACCAAGGTATCAATCCAGTAGGAGGCCACGCACAAGTCCCTCGTACCTACACAAAAACAATAGCTCAACACTACCAACGCGATTAGAGGTTGTCAGTCCCTTCACGGTCACTTACAGGAGTGAGATCTGATACAGATGATAGATAATATTTTTGGTATTTTTGATATAGAGATGCAAAGTGAAAAGTAAAAATCAAAGTAAAAAGCAAAGCAAGATTAAAGCGATGGAGATTGATATGATGAGAATAGACCCGGGAGCCATAGGTTTAACTAGTGGCTTCTCTCAAGAGCATAAGTATTCTACGGTGGGTGAACAAATTACTGTTGAGCAATTGACAGAATTGAACATAGTTATGAGAATATCTAGGTATGATCATGTATATAGGCATCACGTCCGAGACAAGTAGACCGACTCCTGCCTGCATCTACTACTATTACTCCACTCATCGACCGCTATCCAGCATGCATCTAGAGTATTAAGTTAAAAACAGAGTAATGCCTTAAGCAAGATGACATGATGTAGAGGGATAGTTTCATGCAATATGATAAAAACCCCATCTTGTTATCCTCGATGGCAACGATGCAATAGATGCCTTGCTGCCCCTTCTGTCACTGGGAAAGGACACCGCAAGATCGAACCCAAAGCTAAGCACTTCTTCCATGGCAAGAAAAACCAATCTAGTAGGCCAAACCAAACTGATAATTCGAAGAGACTTGCAACGATAACCAATCATACATAAAAGAATTCAGAGAAGATTCAAATATTATTCATAGATAGACTTGATCATAAACCCACAATTCATCGGTCTCAACAAACACACCGCAAAAAGAAGATTACATCGAATAGATCTCCACGAGAGAGGGGGAGAACATTGTATTGAGATCCAAAAAGAGAGAAGAAGCCATCTAGCTAATAACTATGGACCTGAAGGTCTGAGGTAAACTACTCACACTTCATAGGAGAGGCTATGATGATGTAGAAGCCCTTCGTGATGACGGCCCTCTCCGGCGGAGCTCCGGAACAGGCCCCAAGATGGGATCTCGTGGATACAGAAAGTTGCGGCGGTGGAATTAGGTTTTTGGCTCCGTATTTGATCGTTTGGGGGTATGTAGGTATATATAGGAGGAAGGAGTACGTCGGTGGAGCAACAGGGGGCCCACGAGGCAGGGGGTGCGCCCTAGAGGGGGGGCGCCCCCCCCCCCTCGTGACCTCCTCTGTTACTTCTTGGAGTAGGGTCCAAGTCTCCTGGATCACGTTTCGTGAGAAAATCACGTTCCCGAAGGTTTCATTCCGTTTGGACTCCGTTTGATATTCTGTTTCTCCGAAACACTGAAATAGGCAAAAAAACAGCAATTCTGGGTTGGGCCTCTGGTTAATAGGTTAGTCCCAAAATATATATAAGTGTAAAATAAAGCCCAATATAGTCCAAAACAATAGATAATATAGCATGGAGCAATCAAAAATTATAGATACATTGGAGACGTATCTGTCAGGACCCCAATTCTAAGCCACATCGATCCAGCATGTAACACATCATATCACTTTGCGGCCTCACGCACGGTACTCCCACGGGTGCCACCTTACCTGGCCCGGGACCGTTTGCGCCTTTTGGCTCACGTATATGATAGTGTTGCTAGCACCCATATGACAGAGAACCCGGGCCGACATGGCTAGTCGTGAACCCAAGGCGGCACTAACCCATGAGGATAGGCATACATGAATCACATCGAGCATGTCGGTCAACAACGTATAAATCCGGGCTGTAGCACTGGGCTAACAGGACTCCGGTAACCCGGGCTGTAGCAGGCTAGGCAGGACTCCGGATAACACCGCGTGACATTTCCCCGAAGGGACAGACACAGGAACGAAGTGAAACACATGCCGGCCAGTCATGTGTTCCGAGCAGTAGTGCTGGGCTAGCAGGACTCCGGTGAACCAGGCTGTAGCAGACTACTATTGCTCAGAAGCACTAGACTACATTTCCCCATATGATAGGCTGCCAAGGATAAACAACTAGATAGTCGGATCCCACTCATACCAAGCATTTCAATCACACACACAATATGCCCGATATGAGTAAATACAACATTGCATCACAACAAAACTCTACAACTCAAGTACTTTATTTAAGAGGCTCCGAAGAGCCATACATAACATTCATACAGGTAGGGGTCACATGACCCGACACTCAAGTCATACAAACATACAAGCACATGTGGAAGCAAAGTAGTCTGAGTACAGACACTAGAAAGAAAGAAGGCTTGACGAAGCCTGTCTATCTACATCGACCCTTCACAAGTCTTGGATCACCACCTGGGTGATAAGTCACTCGTCAACGCCGAGGTCTACATAGAACCCATCAGAGGGGTTGGTGTTGTCGTCTGAAAACATTAATTAAAGCAACATGAGTACGGAGGTACTCAGCAAGTCTTACAACAGAATCCTACAATACATGCACATTCTCAAGAAGGTAGTGGAGTTATTGCAGCAAGCCAGCTTTGACTCATGGCTAAGCTATCCTACGATAGACACAACTTGTAAAACATTTGTCGCACACGAGTCCACTATCACCAACACAATACTCCACCGTGGATCCTCTCTCGTCATCCTACGAGAGGGCCATCCGCGGTACTCACACTTATCTTGAGGCTTTTAGTAGTATCCATTTAGTTGTCTATGAACTGTATAGGTGACCAAGTAGTCCTTTACCGCGGATGCGGCTATTCGAATAGTTTCAAACCCTGCAGGGGTACTTCTTCACACATGTTTCCACCACTTAGCGTCTGCACACGTCATGTGCTCGGCAGACTTCAAGCGAAAGCCGACGTGGGTGTAGACCACGACCTAACCAACCACACTAGTCTCTAGTCCAGGTTTATTGCCTATTTGGGTTCCATCCGCAAGGAGATCCGGCCGGGGTGTCCTCAACGGCCCCAAACGATGTGTGTAGGGTTCTCGAGACACCAAACGGGCGAATCGGTACACCGTGCCACGTGCCTACCGCAACACAGCCCACCCCTATGGTCAGCGCTGCGTGCGGCCCCCAGCAACTACAAACACCAGAAACTACTTGCAACTCCTGGACAGAGGACGAGAGGGGTCGGTAAGTCGAGCGGGGTCATATTTCAGGGCCCAATGTGTGGTAGTAGCTGAGTCTTAAATCACACACACAGATCTCAGTTCTTAAGGACGGCCTCAATGAAACAACCCACCATGTACTCCTACATGGCCTCTCATCGATTCCTTTACCAAATCGTATTCAACACTTTCACACTCTCGACAACGACACAACCTTTCACTCTAGTTCATCATCCCGATGAGCCAGACCTGACACAACTCTAGCATAGCAAGCATAGCATGGTAGGAAACACACACACATATGGCTCAATCAACTCCTACACATGCTAGTGGGTTTCATCTAGTTACTGTGGCAATGACAGGTCATGCAAAGGAAGTGGGTTCAACTACCGCGACACACAGCAGTTTGAATCGTGTTGTCTTAATGCAGTAAACGAGAGCAGAAGCGAGAACATGGGTTTGTATCGGAATGATCAATGGGTTGCTTGCCTGATGGAGTGGTAGTGGGATACTGCCCTTCAGTTGGATACTCTTGAATATCCTCTGAGGCAGAACCTACCACGAAGAACACATCAGAACACAATCAACACATGACGATATGCAACATTATGATGCATGCTATGACATGGCAATATGAAAGTGTCTTGGCCTAATGCAAGCTAAAACAGGGAGGAATGTGCTTAATTGAACCAAGGGTTCAAGTGTTAGATCATTTAACATAGCCATTTAAGTGCATCATCTTGTATTGCTTAAACAGCAAGGTTAACTTGTTCTGACATGCATGAAACCAGTTACAATGGATAGATTGAATTTTTCTGATCAAATTTCATATATAAATCTTTGCATTTGGAGTTACAGGTTAATTTCTATGAATTTTTTAAGTTTGGACTAATTTCTGGAATTTCCTATATACAAATAATTCCAGTAATTAAATTACTGCGTCAGCATTACGTCAGTGTGACGTCAGGGTCAACGGGGTCGTCCAGGTCAAACTGACCAGTGGATCCCGCGTGTCAGTAGTTAATTAAGCTAACTAATTTTAATTAAACTAATTAGGTTTAGTTAGCAGAGGGGGGCCCACTTGTCATTGACTTAGAGGAGTCAACCTGGGCCCACCCAGTCAACGTCAACGGTCAAACTCGCCGGCGTTTAGCCACCGGCGAGGCCAGACGCGATGGTGGAAGTGCATTTGCACATTCCGGCGACCAAACGAGCGGTGGAGAGCACCTACGGGTAGCTGGGGACGAGCCGCAGCGTTTGGTGGCGGTGGTTGGGCTCGGGGTGGCCGGAAACGTCGCCGGCGACGAGCTTTGCGATCGCCGGAGTCGGGCGGAAGTGAGCCCGAGGCTACGGGGCACAGTGAGGTGCGTGGAGTGGGGCGTTGGGCTCCTGGGGATGCGGTGAGGTTAGTGGACAACATGGCATGGCCGGTGGTTGGCCGGAGACACGTCGGCGACGAGCTCCGCGGCGGCGCATGCGGGTGAGCTTCGTGTGCTTGCTGTGGTGCACTAGGAGGAGAACGGAGAGGATGGGGAGGTGCAGCAGCTCACGGCGGTCATGTAGAGCCAGACGGCGCGGTCGGGGACGAGCTGATGCGGCGGCGACGTCGAAAGGGATCTCCGGCGGTGGCTGACGAAGGCGAGGTCGATGGAGGTGCTGCAGAGCGTGCGAGCGCTCGGGGCTCGGCCTGTTCGAAGCAGTCGACGACGGCGGAGCGAGTGGACACGGTGGTGCAGCGCGGGAACGGCGTTGGACGCGACTACGGTGGCGGAACGGTGACGGCTGCGTCGGCCATGGCGAGGGAGTGCGAGGGAGAGGAGCCAGGGGCGAATGGACGTGTCCAGGGGGTCGGGGAGAGCGAGGGAGCTCGTCCCACGTCGCCAGCTCGACGAGGGGAGCGGCGAGGCGGCGGCAGCTGCGTGGCGCGCATGCGGTGCTCACCGTCGAGCACCTGGTTGCCTTCCTGGCCAAGCCAAGCTGCTCGCTGGCGTGGTGGTTGGGCTGGGCCGGCAGGTGGGCCTGGTGGGTGGCGCCAGGTAAGTTTTTCTATTTTGTTTCCTTTTTCTATTATTCTGTAACTTTGTGGCATTATAAAAAATACTTAGGCACTTTCTAAAATCCTGAAAATAATTGTGGGCTCTGTTGGGATTATTCCTAACAGCCCTCACTTAAATCCAGAATTATTTGAACATTTAAAATATTTATTAGCATTTAAATGTCCAAAGGCAAAATACATATGATTTAATTCACTGACCTTCTGATGACCTAGGAA
The DNA here is from genome assembly GCA_032464435.1 of Aegilops umbellulata. Lineage (NCBI taxonomy): Eukaryota > Viridiplantae > Streptophyta > Magnoliopsida > Poales > Poaceae > Aegilops > Aegilops umbellulata. Next base: position 108,347,243 of record CP136056.1, on the reverse strand, counting down.
ATTGTGCACCAATTTTGCTAGGGGTTCTAACCCAAGACAAAGAGGGTGAACATTTTAGAAGGGCATTTCAGGTTCATTGAAAATGCTTTTAGTAAACCCTAGTTGATTTCAGGGGGGTGCTGGGGGTTCTGCCTTCCCCATTTCAAGTTTCTGTAGAAAGAAGACATGATGCAACACTCTAATGCATGGTCTAGCTAGGATGTGACAACTCACCCCCACTCGAAAGAATCTCGTCCCGAGATTTAGGATCCGTCGGAAAGAAGGTAGGGTACTCAAGTCGAAGACGATCCTCCCTTTCCCAAGTAGCTTCTTGCTCGGAATGGTGCGACCATTGAACTTTGAGAAACTTGATATTCTGGCGTCGAGTGGTACGCTCGGCTTGATCAAGGATCCGAACGGGATACTCTCGATATGTGAGGTTATCTTGGAGATCAAGCGTTTCATGGTCCACTCCACGGATAGGATCCGAGAAGCAACGCCTGAGTTGAGAAACGTGGAAGACATCATGAACTCTGGAGAGATGCGAGGGTAGTTCCAACTGGTAGGCTACTTCCCCTCGTTTAGCGAGAATGCGAAAGGGTCCAATGTAACGAGGGGCCAACTTGCCTTTGATACCGAATCGATGGGTTCCCTTTAAAGGTGTAACCCGAAGGTAAGCCATCTCGCCGACTTCATAAGCCATAGGCTTATGCTTGCGGTCATACTGACTCTTTTGTCGAGATTGGGCTGTTTTCAACTTCTCACGAATAATGCGAACCTGCTCTTCTGCATCCTGGATCATGTCCAGGCCAAAGAGTTGTCTTTCCCCGGATTCTGACCAGTTGAGAGGCGTTCGGCATTTTCGTCCATAGAGAACTTCGAAAGGAGCTTTGCCTAAGCTAGCTTGATAGCTGTTGTTATAAGCGAACTCGGCGAATGGAAGGCACTTCCCCAATTCATATCGAAAGATATGACAGAAGCTCGGAGCATATCCTCCAGAATTTGATTGACTCGTTCTACTTGACCACTTGATTGGGGATGGAAGGCGGTGCTAAAAGAGAGACGAGTTCCCATAGCATTTTGGAAACTTTCCCAAAACCGCGAGGTGAAAAGACTTCCACGGTCTGAATTAATTTCCAATGGAACACCATGAAGGGACACTATTCGGGAGATGTACAAATCAGCTAGCTGGCTAGCGGTTATACTCTCGCGAACAGGTAAGAAGTGGGCTACTTTGGAAAGACGATCGACAACAACGAAGATAGCATTATTCCCTCTTTTGGTCCTGGGAAACCCGGTAATGAAATCCATACCGATTTTATCCCATTTCCATTCAGGAATTTCCAAACGTTGCAGGGTGCCAGCAGGCCATTGATGCTCTGCTTTAACGCGACGACAAACGTCGCAATTAGCAATGTATTGAGCGATTTCTCTCTTCATCCTAGTCCACCAAAACCTCTGGCGTAGGTCTTGATATATTTTAGTACTACCTGGATGAATGGTGAGAGGGGAATCGTGAGCCTCCCTAAGGATCAATTGTCGTAGATGTTGTTTCTTGGGAACCACCAAGCGGTTCTCGAAGAAGACAACACCTCGTTCATTCATGGAAAAACATTTAGCAACTCCGCTAGCGATGTTTTCCTTGATACGGGATATGCCCTTATCGCGCTTCTGGGCATCTATGATTTGATCCGTAAGTTTAGGTTTCGCCACCAGGGTGGAAAGGAATCCTTGAGGAACAATGTGAAGGTTAAGCTTATGAAATTCCTCGTGGAGAAGTGGTTGAATTTGTTGTAACATCAGATTGTTACAATAAGATTTACGACTTAGCGCATCAGCCATGACATTGGCTTTGCCTGGGGTGTAGGTTATTCCTAAGTCGTAATCCGAGATCAACTCGACCCAACGTCTTTGCCTGAGATTCAAATCCGGTTGGGTGAAGATGTATTTCAAACTTTGATGATCAGCGTAGATTTTGCAATGATTACCAAGAAGGTAATGTCGCCAGGTTTTGAGTGCATGGACTACAGGTGCAAGCTCTAGATCATGTGTGGGATAGTTATCCTCATGTGGACGCAACTGTCGAGAAGCGTAAGCAATCACATGACGATCTTGCATGAGTATGCAACCTAGTCCTTGTCGCGAGGCGTCGCAATAGATAACAAAGTTCTTAGAAAAATCTGGTGGTACCAGTACGGGAGCAGATGTCAGGCGTCGTTTCAGTTCCTGAAAGCTGAACTCGCACTGTGGGATCCACTCAAACTTCTTATCTTTCTTGAGGAGTTCAGTTAGAGGCTTAGCAACTTTGGAGAAATTCTCGACTAAGCGGCGGCAATAGCTCGCTAAACCAATAAAACTCTGAACTTGCTTGACCGTTTTAGGTGGAGTCCAGTCAAGGATGGCTTGAACTCGCTCGGGATTGACAGCAATGCCCTTACCAGAGATTACATGGCCCAGATAGGTCACTTCTGGCAACCAAAATTCGCACTTAGAGAATTTGGCATAAAGGCGATGCTCTCAAAGTTTCGTCAATACCAGCCTTAGATGTTCGGCATGTTCCTCCTCATTCTTGGAGTAGATGAGGATATCATCGAGGTAAACCACGACGAATTTATCCAGGTACTCCATGAAGATTGAGTTCATCAACCGAGAGAAGGTGGCTGGAGCATTGGTTAAACTGAAGGACATGACGGTGTACTCGTATTGGCCATAACGAGTAACAAAGGCCGTTTTGGGAATGTCCCCGTTCTTGATTTTGATTTGATGGTAGCCCAACCTCAAATCCATCTTGGAAAAGACTGAGGATCCAGCGAGCTGGTCATACAGGTCGTTGATCCTGGGGAGCGGATACTTGTTCTTGATAGTGACCAAATTGACAGGTTGGTAATCTACAACCATCCGATCCGTTCCATCCTTCTTCTTGATGAAGAGGACGGGGCAAGCCCAAGGAGAAGAACTAGGACGGATGAAACCCTTTTGCAAGGACTCATTGAGTTGTTTCTTAAGCTCGGCTAGTTCTAGGGGTGCCATCTTATAAGGCCTTCTAGAGATTGGAACAGTTCCTGGAACAAGGTCTATCACGAACTCAACATCCCTGTCAGGTGGCACACCTGGCAGCTGCTCTGGAAAGACATCCGGGAAGTCACGGACTACCGGAATATCTTCAAGGTCTGGAAGGGGGTTGGCATTTAAGGAGTAGAGTTGTCGCTCAGACACTAAGGTCAAAAAATTGACTGTCTTGCCCGATGGATGGGTGAGTTGAACAGTTCTAGTAGAGCAATCAATCTTAGCGTAATGGGCTGACATCCAGTCCATACCCAAGATGATGTTTATGTCCGAGGACTTGAGAGCTATTAATGATGCAAGGAAGACCAATCTGTCGACAAGAATTTCATTTCCATGGATGATTCTAGAGGTTTGCCACTTAGAACCGGGGGTTTGAATTACCATGGAGGTGGGCATGTCACAAAATGTGGTGTTGTGCAATCGAGCATAGCTCTCAGAAATAAATGAATGAGATGCTCCAGTATCAAAGAGAACAGTTGTCGGATGGCAATTAACAAGGAGAGTACCTAGAACAACATTGGGGTCCTCTTGAGTCTCTTCAGCTGAGACGTAGTTGACATGGCCACGAGCAGTGGTTGCCGGCTTGGCGACAATCACCTTTGCTGTTGGCTTACCACGGCCAACAGACTTTCCGAACTGGTTGGGGTTGTTCTGGGGACACTCGCGGATGTAGTGACCCGGCTCTCCACACTTGAAGCAAGTTATCATATTGGGGCGTGGAGCAGCATTAGCAGCGGGACCACCATAAGTCTTGGGCGGTACATACTGCTGGTTGGGGTGAGGCGCCTCAAAGGATGGCCTCGGAGTGAACCTGGATGGCACAGCAGTGTTTGGGATCCAGACCCGGCGCTTCTGAGATCCAAAGCCAGATGAAGATCCAAAGTCACGGGAGTGTTTGTGTGAAGCTTCAAAGTCATTCTGCCCTGTCTCGGCACTGATGGCCTTGTTGACCAACTTCGGGAAAGAGGTGCAGTCGTGCAGACGAAGGTCACGGCGAAGCTCAGGGCTAAGTCCCTTGCGGAACCTTGCCTACTTCTTGGCGTCGGTGGATACCTCTTCGGGGGCATAACGTGCTAGCCTTCCAAACTCATGACTGTATGCATCCACAGTCAGTCTACCCTGGGTGAAGTTACAGAACTCCTCCCTCTTGCGATCCATGAGACCTTCCGGAATGTGATGCTCACGGAAAGCAGCACTGAAATCAGCCCAAGTAGTGATTTGGTCGACTGGGTGCATAGCCTCATAATTTTCCCACCAAAGTCTAGCAGGGCCTTCGAGGTGATAAGCAGCAAAGGTAACTCTATCATCTTCGGCTACGTTGGCAGAACGTAGCTTGTGGGCGATGCTGCGGAGCCAGTCATCCGCATCGAGAGGCTCGATGGAATGGTTAAACTTCGGTGGATACAGCTTGAAAAAGTCATTGATGGACACCAGGTTGTTCCTTGGCTGGCGTGCAGTATTCTGCTCAATCCGCTCCAGCAAGCGGTTAGTCTCACGCTTGTTTCGTTCTGCCTCCAGCATCACTTCGGCCAGAGATGGCGGTTGAGGTAGATTTTCATCCCTAGCTACGCTAGCTTCACCCTGCTCCGGAGCAGCAGGGTTGCTGCGGGTGTTGACCATCCTAGGAAAAACAAAACAACGATTTAGACCAGGATGGAAAATCTGGGCAAGAAGTGCGGAATGTAATGGATAGCACGGAATGCAGAGATGTTCATCCGTATGACATGGTAATATGGAACTGCCATATATATACCAACGGTCATACACACCATACATAGTTTAGTACAAGCCCAGCTAAAGTACAACTATGATGAAAGACGTTACATCTCATCGGAGGCATTCCAAGCTCCTATACATTATTTTTCTACACCTCCGGAATGGATACACACTAAGTCATATTCCACATGTCACGCAGGACGGTGGACATACAACTGTTACAATACTAGCGAAGCTACTACTATCTCAGACAGCTCCGTAGTAATCCTCATAGAAGTCACCACCCAAGCCTGGAAGCGGAACATGATCATCTGGAAACAGACGGTCCTGTGGAGCTTGCGGACCATAGGGACTTGGGTGTGGCCTTGGTCCAACAAACGGCGGCAGACGAGGTCCACGAGGAGGAGTGATGCCACCCACCTCACGCCACTCCATGAAATCTGGCAGACTAGCCCGCACAGGGTACAAGTCCCTCATGTCCATGTATCCGGCTTGCACTGCAGGGGCAAACCGAGTCAAAGTGGCCCAGTGATCAGAACGAGCATTAAAGAGCTCCATACGCAAGGCCCGATTTTCACGGTCCTTGTCTTCCAGCATCTCAGTAGTGGTGCGGAGGAGTGAGTCCTCATGGGATGTGTCACTGTACACACCCTGAAGGTAACCATGCGCCCCAGGGAGGGATGCTGGCATGTAGCAGAAATCGGTGTTGCTCAACAAGGCAGTCCTGGCTCGAATAATGGTCGTCATCGAGTAGGCTGCATCCTGCACGGACATCCCAATAGTGATCCCAAGTCCATAAGAACAGTGGAGCGGTTCAGTAGCTCCGGGATAAGATGGATATATCCTGACCGTGCACAGATACTGGCTTTGATTAAAGTCTCTAAACTGCTCCTCGACGGTATATTCAGGATACCATCGGTAACCTGTCTCGACCATCACTCAAACCAACATGGTCGTGTGACCACATACATCAATGCAATGGGTCAGACGAACCACTTGGTTCTGGGAACGGGTGGCCATCTGGAAGCACAAAATAATGCAAAGGCATTAGAATTTTCTAGGAGAAATTGGACAGCATAACGTCTGTAAATGCTCAGAAAAGGAGATGCGACATCCACAACAGTTTGCAAAACCACTCAACAACAACATATCAAGGTTCCGGTTCAACTGGCAACATACTAGAATTTAGTAGAAACTGAACTGGATTGTAACCAACAATCCTATAAGTTACTACAGATTAGTAACACGTGAACCTGATAGAGAGAAGAGAGCCTAGTCCTTAACCCACGTAGAATGAGAAGAGAATGACTCAGAACAGAGGGCATAAGGTAAAGGAGTAAAAGAGCCTTACGTTCCCTCCCCCCAATCAATTCCCCTACATATAACTAAAGCATTTCTAGACTTGACATCGACCAGTTTGGCTTAGCGAACCTACAGGCAGTCCGGCTCCGATGCCAACGCTGTCAGGACCCCGATTCTAAGCCACATCGATCCAGCATATAACACATCATATCACTTTGCGGCCTCACGCACGATACTCCCACGGGTGCCACCTTACCTCGCCCGGGACCGTTTGCGCCTTTTGGCTCACGTATATGATAGTGTCGCTAGCACCCATATGAAAGAGAACCCGGGCCGACATGGCTAGTCGTGAACCCAAGGCGGCACTAACCCATGAGGATAGGCATACATGAATCACATCGAGCATGTCGGTCAACAACGTATAAATCCGGGTTGTAGCACTGGGCTAACAGGACTCCGGTAACCTGGGCTGTAGCAGGCTAGGCAGGACTCCGGATAACACCGCGTGACATTTCCCCGAAGGGACAGACACAGGAACGAAGTGAAACACATGCCGGCCAGTCATGTGTTCCGAGCAGTAGTGCTGGGCTAGCAGGACTCCGGTGAACCGGGCTGTAGCGGACTACTATCGCTCAGAAGCACTAGACTACATTTCCCCATATGATAGGCTGCCAAGGATAAACAACTAGATAGTCGGATCCCACTCATACCAAGCATTTCAATCACACACACAATATGCCCGATATGAGTAAATACAACATTGCATCACAACAAAACTCTACAGCTCAAGTACTTTATTTAAGAGGCTCCGAAGAGCCATACATAACATTCATACAGGTAGGGGTCACATGACCCGACACTCAAGTCATACAAACATACAAGCACATGTGGAAGCAAAGTAGTCTGAGTACAGACACTAGAAAGAAAGAAGGCTTGACGAAGCCTGTCTATCTACATCGACCCTTCACAAGTCTTGGATCACCACCTGGGTGATAAGTCACTCGTCAACGTCGAGGTCTACATAGAACCCATTGGAGGGGTTGGTGTTGTCGTCTGAAAACATTAATTAAAGCAACATGAGTACGGAGGTACTCAGCAAGTCTTACAACAGAATCCTACAATACATGCACATTCTCAAGAAGGTAGTGGAGTTATTGCAGCAAGCCAGCTTTGACTCATGGCTAAGCTATCCTACGATAGACACAACTTGTAAAACATTTGTCGCACACGAGTCCACTATCACCAACACAATAATCCACCGTGGATCCTCTCTCGTCATCCTACGAGAGGGCCATCCGCGGTACTCACACTTATCTTGAGGCTTTTAGTAGTATCCATTTAGTTGTCTATGAACTGTATAGGTGACCAAGTAGTCCTTTACCGCGGACGCGGCTATTCGAATAGTTTCAAACCCTGCAGGGGTACTTCTTCACACATGTTTCCACCACTTAGCGTCTGCACACTTCATGTGCTCGGCAGACTTCAAGCGAAAGCCGACGTGGGTGTAGACCACGACCTAACCAACCACACTAGTCCCTAGTCCAGGTTTATTGCCTATTCGGGTTCCATCCGCAAGGAGATCCGGCCGGGGTGTCCTCAACGGCCCCAAACGATGTGTGCAGGGTTCCCGAGACACCAAACGGGCGAATCGGTACACCGTGCCACGTGCCTACCGCAACACAGCCCACCCCTATGGTCAGCGCTGCATGCGGCCCCCAGCAACTACAAACACCAGAAACTACTTGCAACTCCTGGACAGAGGACGAGAGGGGTCGGTAAGTCGAGCGGGGTCATATTTCAGGGCCCAATGTGTGGTAGTAGTTGAGTCTTAAATCACACACACAGATCTCAGTTCTTAAGGACGGCCTCAATGAAACAACCCACCATGTACTCCTACATGGCCTCTCATTGATTCCTTTACCAAATCGTATTCAACACTTTCACACTCTCGACAACGACACAACCTTTCACTCTAGTTCATCATCCCGATGAGCCAGACCTGACACAACTCTAGCATAGCAAGCATAGCATGGTAGGAAACACACACACATATGGCTCAATCAACTCCTACACATGCTAGTGGGTTTCATCTAGTTACTGTGGCAATGACAGGTCATGCAAAGGAAGTGGGTTCAACTACCGCGACACACAGCAGTTTGAATCGTGTTGTCTTAATGCAGTAAACGAGAGCAGAAGCGAGAACATGGGTTTGTATCGGAATGATCAATGGGTTGCTTGCCTGATGGAGTGGTAGTGGGATACTGCCCTTCAGTTGGATACTCTTGAATATCCTCGGAGGCAGAACCTACCACGAAGAACACATCGGAACATAATCAACACATGACGATATGCAACATTATGATGCATGCTATGACATGGCAATATGAAAGTGTCTTGGCCTAATGCAAGCTAAAACAGGGAGGAATGTGCTTAATTGAACCAAGGGTTCAAGTGTTAGATCATTTAACATAGCCATTTAAGTGCATCATCTTGTATTGCTTAAACAGCAAGGTTAACTTGTTCTGACATGCATGAAACCAGTTCCAATGGATAGATTGAATTTTTCTGATCAAATTTCATATATAAATCTTTGCATTTGGAGTTACAGGTTAATTTCTATGAATTTTTGAAGTTTGGACTAATTTCTGGAATTTCCTGTATAGAAATAATTCTAGTAATTAAATTACTGCGTCAGCATTACGTGAGTGTGCAGGGTCAACGGGGTCATCCAGGTCAAACTGACCAGTGGGTCCCGCGTGTCAGTAGTTAATTAAGCTAACTAATTTTAATTAAACTTATTAGGTTTAGTTAGCAGAGGGGGGCCCACTTGTCATTGACTCAGAGGAGTCAACCTGGGCCCACCCAGTCAACGTCAACGGTCAAACTCGCCGGCGTTTAGCCGCCGGCGAGGCCAGACACGGCGGTGGAAGTGCATTTGCACATTCCGGCGACCAAATGAGCGGCGGAGAGCACCTACGGGTAGCTGGGGACGAGCCGCAGCGTTTGGTGGCGGTGGTTGGGCTCGGGGTGGCAGGAAACGTCGCCGGCGACGAGCCTTGCGGTCGCCGGAGTCGGGCGGAAGTGAGCCCGAGGCTATGGGGCACGGCGAGGTGCGTGGAGTGGGGCGTTGGGCTCCTGGGGATGCGGTGAGGTTAGTGGACAACATGGCATGGCCGGTGGTTGGCCGGAGACACGTCGGCGACGAGCTCCGCGGCGGCGCGTGCGGGTGAGCTTCGTGTGCTTGCTGTGGTGCACTAGGAGGAGAACAGAGAGGATGGGGAGGTGCAGCAGCTCATGGCGGTCACGTAGAGCCAGACGGCGCGGTCGGGGACGAGCTGATGCGGCGGCGACGTCGAAAGGGATCTCCGGCGGTGGCTGACGAAGGCGAGGTTGATGGAGGTGCTGCAGAGCGTGCGAGCGCTCGGGGCTCGTCCTGTTCGAAGCAGTCGACGACGGCGGAGCGAGTGGACACGGTGGTGCAGCGCGGGAACGGCATTGGACGCGGCTACGGTGGCAGAACGGCGACGGCTGCGTCGGCCATGTCGAGGGAGTGCGAGGGAGAGGAGCCAGGGGTGAATGGACGTGTCCAGGGGGGCGGGGAGAGCAAGGGAGATCATCCCACGTTGGCAGCTCGACGAGGGGAGCGGCGAGGCGGCGGCAGCTGCGTGGCACGCATGCGGTGCTCGTCGTCGAGCACCTGGCTGCCTGCCTGGCCAAGCCAAGCTGCTCGCTGGCGCGGTGGCTGGGCTGGGCCGGCAGGTGGGCCTGGTGGGTGGCGCCAGGTAAGTTTTTCTATTTTGTTTCCTTTTTCTATTATTCTGTAACTTTGTGGCATTATTAAAAATACTTAGGCACTTTCTAAAATCCTGAAAATAATTGTGGGCTCTGTTGGGATTATTCCTAATAGCCCTCACTTAAATCCAGAATTATTTGAACATTTAAAATATTTATTAGCATTTAAATGTCCAAAGGCAAAATACATATGATTTAATTCAGTGACCTTCTGATGACCTAGGAAATTGTGCACCAATTTTGTCAGGGGTTCTAACCCAAGACAAAGAGGGTGAACATTTTAGAAGGGCATTTCAGGTTCATTGAAAATGCTTTTAGTAAACCCTAGTTGATTTCAGGGGGGGTGCTGGGGGTTCTGCCTTCCCCATTTCAAGTTTCTGTTGAAAGAAGACATGATGCAACACTCTAATGCATGGTCTAGCTAGGATGTGATAGTATCAGGCATCCCCAAGCTTAATTCCTGACGTCCTCGAGTAGGTAAATGATAAAAAAAGAATTTTTGATGCGGAGTGCTACTTGGCATTATTTCAATGCAAATCTTCTTAATTGTGGTATGAATATTCAGATTCGAAAGATTCAAGACAAAAGTTTATGTTGACATAAAAGTAATAATACTTCAAGCATACTAACAAAGCAATCATTTCTTCTCAAAATAACATGGCCAAAGAAAGTTATCCCTACAAAATCATATAGTTTGGCTATGCTCTATCTTCACCACACAAAGTATTTAAATCATGCACAACCCTGATGACAAGCCAAGAAATTGTTTCATACTTTAACATTTTCAAAACTTTTTCAATCTTCACGCAATACATGAGCGTGAGCCATGGATATAGCACTATATGTGGAATGGAATGGTGGTTATGGAGAAGAAAAAAAGAGGGGAAGATAGTCTCACATCAACTAGGCGTATCAACGGGCTATGGAGATGCCCATTAATAGATATCAATGTGAGTGAGTAGGGATTGCCATGCAACGGATGCACTAGAGTTATAAGTATATGAAAGCTCAACAAAAGAAACTAAGTGGGTGTGCATCCAACTCGCTTGCTCACGAAGACCTAGGGCAATTTGAGGGAGCCCATCATTGGAATATACAAACCAAGTTCTATAATGAAAAATGCCCACTAGTATATGAAAGTGATATCATAGGAGACTCTCTATTATTAGGATCATGGTGCTACTTTGAAGCACAAGTGTGGTAAAAGGATAGTAACATTGTCCCTTCTATCTTTTTCTCTCATTTTTTTATTTGGGCCTTTTTTATGGCCTCTTTTCTTTTTCTTTTTTTCGTCCGGAGTCTCATCCCGACTTGTGGGGGAATCATAGTCTCCATCATCCTTTCCTCACTTGGGACAATGCTCTAAAAATGATGATCATCACACTTTTATTTTTCTTACAACTCAACAATTACAACTCGATACTTAGAACAAAATATGACTCTATATGAATGCCTCCGGCGGTGTACCGGGATATGCAATGAATCAAGAGTGACATGTATGAAATAATTATGAATGGTGGCTTTGCCACAAATACGATGTCAACTACATGATCATGCTAGCAATATGACAATGATGGAGCGTGTCATAATAAACGGAACGGTGGAAAGTTGCTTGGCAATATACCTCGGAATGGCTATGGAAATGCCATGTAGGTAGGTATGGTGGCTGTTTTTAGGAAGGTATATGGTGGGTGTATGATACCGGCGAAAAGTGCGCGGTATTAGAGAGGCTAGCAATGGTGGAAGGATGGGAAAAAGTGCATATAATCCATGGACTCAACATTAGTCATAAAGAACTCATATACTTATTGCAAAAATTTAGAAGTTATCAAATCAAAGTATTACGCGCATGCTCCTAGGGGGGTAGATTGGTAGGAAAAGACCATCGCTCGTCCCTGACCGACACTCATAAGGAACACAATCAATAAATAAATCATGCTCCGACTTCATCACATAATGGTTCACCATACGTGCATGCTACGGGAATCACAAACTTCAACGCAAGTATTCTTTAAATTCACAACTACTCAACTAGCATGACTCTAATATCACCATCTTCATATCTCAAAACAATTATCATGCTTCAATCTTTTCTTAGTATTCAACGCACTCAAAAGAAAGTTTCACAAATCTTGAATACCAAGCATATTATTATTAAGCAATTTACCATGCTATTAAGACTCTCAAAATGATCTAAGTGAAGCATGAGAGATCAATAGTTTATTTAAAACAAATCCACCACTGTGCTCTAAAAGATCTAACTGAAGCACATAGAGCAAAATCATAACGCTCAAAAGATATAAGTGAAGCACATAGAGCAAAACTACATCGCTCAAAAGATATAAGTGAAGCACATAGAGTATTCTATCAAATTTTAATTCATATATGGCTCTCTCAAAAGGTGTGTACAGCAAGGATGATTGTGGCATACTAACAAACAAAGACACAAATAATACAAGACGCTCCAAGCAAAACACATATCATGTGGTGAATAAAAATATAGCTCCAAGTAAAATTACCGATGGAAGTAGACGAAAGAGGGGATGCCTTCCGGGGCATCCCCAAGCTTTGACTTTTTGGTGTCCTTGTATTATCTTGGGGGGTGCCATGGGCATCCCCAAGCTTAGGCTCTTGCCACTCCTTGTTTCATAATCCATCACAAGATTTCACCCAAAACTTGAAAACTTCACAACACAAAACTCAATAGAAATCTCGTGAGCTTTGTTAGAGAAAGAAAACAAAAAATCACTTCAAGTTACTGTAATGAACTCATTATTTATTTATAGTGGTGTTAAACCTACTGTATTCCAACTTCTCTATGGAATATAAACTATTTTACTAGCCATAGATTCATCAAAATAAGCAAACAACACACGAAAAGCAGAATCTATCAAAAACGAAACAGTCTGTAGTAATCTGTAACTAACGCAAACTTCTGGAACTCCAAAAAATCTACCAAAATAGGACGACCTAGAAAATTTGTTTATTGATCATAAGCAATTGTAATCAGTATTTTATCACGTTCTGGTGAGTTTTGACAATTGTTTTCGGGAACAGAAAGTTTCTGGGAATTACAGCAAGATCAAATAACTATCATCCAAGAAGATCCTATAGGTTTAACTTGGCACAAACACTAATTAAAACACAAAACCACATCTAAAAAGAAGGTAGATGGGTTATTTATTACTAAACATAAACAAAAAAACTTAAAATAAAATTGGGTTGCCTCCCAACAAGCGCTATCGTTTAACGCCCCTAGCTAGGCATAAAAGCGAGGATAGATCTAGGTGTTGCCATCTTTGGTAGGCAATCCATAAGTGGCTCTCATGATAGTTTCATATGGCAATTTTATTTTCTTTCTAGTAAAGTGTTCCATGCCCTTTTTTAATGGAAATTGAAATCTAATATTCCCTTCCTTCATATCAATAATTGCACCAACCGTTCTAAGGAAAGGTCTACCAAGAATAATAGGGCAAGAAGGGTTGCTATCTATATCAAGAACGATAAAATCTACGGACACATAATTCCTATTTGCAACAATAAGAATATCATTAATTCTTCCCATAGGTTTCTTAATAGTGGAATCCGCAAGATGCAAGTTTAGAGAGCAATCATCAAAGTCGCGGAAATCTAGCAAATCACACAAAGTTTTGGGGATAGTGGAGATACTAGCACCAGAATCACACAAAGCATAAAACTCATGATCTTTAATTTTAATTTTAATAGTTGGTTCCCACTCATCATAGAGTTTTCTAGGGATAGAAACTTTCAACTCAAGTTTTTCTTCATAAGATTGCATCAAGGCATCAACAATATGTTCGGTAAAGGCTTTCTTTTGACTATAAGCATGAGGAGAATTTAGCACGGATTGCAACAAGGAAATACAATCAATTAAAGAGCAACTTTCATAATTAAATTCCTTGAAATCCAATATAGTGGGTTTAGCAACATCTAGGGTTTTATTTCTTTCAATCCCACTTTCATCAATTTCATCATAAAGATCTAAATACTCCGAATTTTTGGAACACCTTCTAGGTAAAGGAAGATCATATTCAGTTTCATCAAGATTCATATTGCAAAACAAAGATTTGATAGGGGACACATCAATAACTTTTAGATCTTCATCTTGATTTTCATAGAAATTGGAAGAATACGCTTTAATAAAGGCATCTTTTGTAGCCCGCATCCTAGCGGTTCTTTCCTTGCACTCATCAATGGAAATTCTCATGGCTTTGAGAGACTCATTGATATCATGCTTAGGAGGAATAGAACTAAGCTTTAGAGAATCAACATCAAGAGAAATTTTATCAATGTTCCTAGCCAAATCATCAACTTTAAGCAATTTCTGTTCAAGCAAAGCATTAAATTCTTTTGTGAATTCATAAACTCTTTGACGCTATTCTCAAATTCAGAGGGCATCTTATTAAAATTTCCATACGAGTTGTTGTAGGAATTTCCATAATTATTAGAAGGATTACTAGGATAAGGCCTAGGATTAAAATTCCCTCTATACGCGTTGTTACCAAAATTATTCCTACCAACAAAATTCACATCCATAGATTCATTATTATTCTCAATCAAGGTAGACAAAGGCATATCAGAAGAAACACTCTTAGTAGCAAATAATTTCATAAGTTCATCCATCTTTCCACTCAAAACATTGATTTCTTCTATTGCATGCACTTTTTTATTAGTGGATCTTTCAGTGTGCCATTGAGAATAATTTACCATAATATTATCTAGGAGTTTAGTAGCATCTCCTAAAGTGATTTCCATAAAAGTGCCACCCGCGGCCGAATCTAAAAGATTTCTAGAAGCAAAATTCAATCCGGCATAAAATTTTTGTATAATCGTCCACAAATTCAAACCATGAGTGGGGCAATTACGTATCATTAGTTTCATTCTCTCCCAAGCTTGTGCAACATGTTCATGATCAAGTTGTTTAAAATTCATAATGTCGTTTCTAAGAGAGATGATCTTAGCGGGAGGAAAATACTTAGAGATAAAAGCATCTTTGCACTTGTTCCAAGAATCAATACTATTTTTAGGCAAAGACGAAAACCAAGCTTTAGCACGATCTCTAAGCGAAAAAGGAAATAGCTTCAATTTAATGACATCATTATCGACATCTTTCTTCTTTTGCATATCACATAAATCAACGAAGCTATTCAGATGAGTAGCGGCATCTTCACTAGGAAGGCCGGCGAATTGATCTTTCATAACAAGATTCAACAAAGCAGTATTGATTTCACAATGTCGGTGTACTAGAGTAGGGGTACCCTAGTATCCCGAACTTGTGCACGGGCAGTCGCAGCGTCCCGCGGCAAGGCTTGCCGGGTGACCGCCAAGGTCCTCTGTGGTTCCTTTGGAGCCATTCAAGAACAAAGTACTTAAGCCAAGGAGACAAGTCCCCGGCAAGAGGAGCTTGCCGGGAAGGCCACTCAAGGCACAAGACCCCAGCAAGAGGAGCTTGCCGCGGCGAGCAACCACTCTGTACCCACGCTCCAGCGCATCCACCAACGTGTCGCTCTAGGACCCTTCTAGGCGTACGTGGCGGGAGGCTGTGCAGCCAGGGGTACACTGTGGCAAGCGGCGCTGACAAGATCGCCATCGTGGCGAGCGGTGGCGTCCCTGACGGTCCCTTTTCTGCACTGTTTGGGCGACGTATATAGGCATTTAATGCCTTTGTCCCCTGCCGTCAGGGTTAGGTATGATACACTATGCAGGTAGCTGTACCAAACACAGCACCTTTTCCATTTTTGCCCTCGCCTACGTTGCCACCTGTCGGTGACCCCTTGAGCATATAAAAGGAGGCCCATGCGCAACGTAGAGGGAGGGGGGACGAACAGTAGAACACTCATGCTCGGTCTCGTTAGCTGCTGGTGCGTACTGTAGCACGCAGCGCTCCCGAGCAAGAACTCAATACAAACCACAAAGCAGCAGTAGGAGTATTATCTCTCCGGAGAGCTCCGAAGCTGGGTAAACCGCTCGTGTGCCTCGCCTCGATCTGCTCTTCGTGTGACCTCCGCCCCCCGCCGAACCGAAAAGGGGCTCTGTCCCCATAGGTGCTCGTGGAGGCAGCTTTCCCCGACACACAAGATTCACTATTGGCAAGAGGAGCAATCGGAGTGCTAAGGAAATCATTATTATTGGTATTGGTGAAGTCACACGATTTGGTAGTATCTTGAGCCATCGCGACAAACAAGCAATCCAACACACGAGCAAACAAAAGGCAAGCGAGAAAAAGGCGAACGGAAAAAGATAAGGAGAAGGAGATTGCGAAAGAGAGGGCGAATAAAACGGCAAGGGTGAACTGCGGGAGAGGAAAACGAGAGGCAAATGGCAACTAATGTAATGCGGGAGATAGGGATTGTGATGGGTACTTGGTATGTTGACTTTTTGCGTAGACTCCCCGGCAATGGCGCCAGAAATTGCTCGTTGTCAGGAGTCCAAATCTTGACTTGACCTTGCGTAAGACTCCCCGGCAACGGCTCCAGAAATTCTTCTTGCTACCTCTTGAGCACTGCGTTGGATTTCCCCGAAGAGGAGAGGATGATGCAACAAAGTAGCGTAAGTATTTCCCTTAGTTTTTGAGAACCAAGGTATCAATCCAGTAGGAGGCCACGCGCAAGTCCCTCGTACCTACACAAAAACAATAGCTCAACGCAACCAACGCGATTAGGGGTTGTCAATCCCTTCACGGTCACTTACGGGAGTGAGATCTGATAGAGATGATAGATAATATTTTTGGTATTTTTGATATAGAGATGCAAAGTGAAAAGTAAAAAAGCAAAGCAAAATTAAAGTGATGGAGATTGATATGATGAAAATAGACCCGGGGGCAATAGGTTTCACTAGTGGCTTCTCTCAAGAGCATAAGTATTCTACGGTGGGTGAACAGATTACTGTTGAGCAATTGACAGAATTGAGCATAGTTATGAGAATATCTAGGTATGATCATGTATATAGGCATCACGTCCGAGACAAGTAGACCGACTCCTGCCTGCATCTACTACTATTACTCCACACATCGACCGCTATCCAGCATGCATCTAGAGTATTAAGTTAAAAATAGAGTAACGCCTTAAGCAAGATGACATGATGTAGAGGGATAGTTTCATGCAATATGATAAAAACCCCATCTTGTTATCCTCGATGGCAACGATGCAATATGTGCCTTGCTGCCCCTTCTATCACTGGGAAAGGACACTGCAAGATCGAACCCAAAGCTAAGCACTTCTCCCATGGCAAGAAAAACCAATCTAGTAGGCCAAACCAAACTGATAATTCGAAGAGACTTGCAACGATAACCAATCATACATAAAAGAATTCAGAGAAGATTCAAATATTATTCATAGATAGACTTGATCATAAACCCACAATTCATTGCTCTCAACAAACACACCGCAAAAAGAAGATTACAACGAATAGATCTCCACGAGAGAGGGGGAGAACATTGTATTGAGATCCAAAAAGAGAGAAGAAGCCATCTAGCTAATAACTATGGACCCGAAGGTCTGAGGTAAACTACTCACACTTCATCGGAGAGGCTATGATGATGTAGAAGCCCTCCGTGATGACGGCCCTCTCCGGTGGAGCTCCGGAACAGGCCCCAAGATGGGATCTCGTGGATACACAAAGTTGCAGTGGTGGAATTAGGTTTTTGGCTCCGTATCTGATCGTTTGGGGGTATGTAGGTATATATAGGAGGAAGGAGTACGTCCGTGGAGCAACAGGGGGCCCACGAGGCAGGGGCACGCCCTAGAGGGGGAGCGCGCCCCCCACCCTCGTGACCGCCTCTGTTACTTCTTGGAGTAGGGTACAAGTCTCCTGGATCATGTTCGGTGAGAAAATCACGTTCCCGAAGGTTACATTCCGTTTGGACTCCGTTTGATATTCTGTTTCTCCGAAACACTGAAATAGGCAAAAAAAATAGCAATTCTGGGTTGGGCCTCCGGTTAATAGGTTAGTCCCAAAAATAATATATAAGTGGAAAATAAAGCCCAATATAGTCCAAAACAGTAGATAATATAGCATGGAGCAATAAAAAATTATAGATACGTTGGAGACGTATCAGCAGGCGGCCTACATAATCCCCTCCTCCTGCGCGCCTGCGCCCTAGCAGGGCGTCGGTTCGAGGCCGACGTCGATGGGGCCTTGGAGCCCCCCTCCGTTGATCACTGCAGCTCCTGCAGCTTCTTCGACGGGTGCAGCCTCGGAGTGTGTTCGGGGTGAGGCTGGAGGCAGTACTTCGTGCGGGACCACTCGGGAGGAGGTCATCGCGTTTGGAGGGATTTCAGACCCGGTATCTGTGGGGCAGCGGATGAGCTGCCGCCTCCAGGATCTTCCAGAGGTTGACGACATGCAGCAGCGGTGCGCTATGAGGGCGACCAAGCTTCATGACATTGAGGTCACTACTGGTATGTCGGTCAACACTTCTAATTCCATTTTGCATTTTTATAATAATGAGATCATTAATAATGCAAATCAATTAGGAGTTTCACTAGGTAGTAATGATTGTGAAATCTCTAAGTCTATTAATGATATCCTGGATTTGGAAGCGGAACGCGCTTTAGAAATGATTCGAAACTTAGCAGCGGTCAAACCCATGAATGACTCTGATATATATGCATTGGGAGTTAGGGTGCTTGATAATTTTTGTGCGGACCTTGCA
This sequence comes from Aegilops umbellulata, assembly GCA_032464435.1. NCBI lineage: Eukaryota > Viridiplantae > Streptophyta > Magnoliopsida > Poales > Poaceae > Aegilops > Aegilops umbellulata. The sequence goes on along the minus strand of CP136056.1, from coordinate 108,328,714 downwards.
CCATCCCTTCCTGAGTCAGAGGAAGAGGATGACACTTTCGAGGGTGAAGTAGTTAGATCCACGGAGCCCGGTTGTGAGGACCGGGTGGAGGATCAAAACAAACCTAAACGCAAGTGGAAGCGGAAGATTTACCCAGCTTCGGCGGTGCGCAGGAGTGCTAGTATCTGTACTACTAAAAAGTTTCATGACGAAATATGAGAGGAATCTTTTGGAATAGCAGAGGTCTAAAAGACTTGGCTAAAAGAAGGTTTCTTGCAGATGCTTCCATCGAGTATAAGTTGGATTTTATTGCTCTCTCGAAAACTGGTAGAGATAATTTTTCTCCCTAGTTTCTTAGTACCTTATCAGGAGGTGTTGATTTTGATTGGCACTGCCTTCCTCCGAGAGGAAGATCGGGAGGGAGCTTACTTGGAGTTAGATGCGAATCGCTAGAAGTGCGAAGTGTCGTGATGGAAGATTTCGCAGTTAAGTTTCGGGTTAGGTCGAAGGCTGATGGGTTTAATTGGGCACTGGTGGCGGTATATGGTGCCGCATAGCCCAAACTCAAACCGGAGTTTTTGGCAGATCTAGTTCGAATTTGCGGTTCTGAGCAGCTTCCAATATTCGTTGGGGGTGATTTCAACATTATTAGAAGGATAGAGGAAAAGAACAATGATAATTTCGATGGCAGCTGGTCGTTTATGTTCAATACCATCATTGAAAGCTTGGATCTGAGAGAGATAGAGCTTTTGGGTAGAAAATTCACCTGGGCTAATACCTTGCCAAACCCGACGTTTGAGAAGTTGGATCGACTCCTTGCGAGCGTCGAATGGGAACATAAGTTTCCCTTGGTAACGGTCCAGGCGCTTTCGTGCGGAATTTCGGACCACACGCCATTACTAGTGGATTCTCGTGAGTCAACCCACGTGGGGAACAAAAACTCTTTTTCATTCGAACTGGCTTGGTTTGAAAGAGAGGGATTCTTGGATCTGGTAGCCAGGGAATGGGCTAAGGATGCAGGAGGTAGAACTTTGATTGAGCGTTGGCAGAATAAGATACGACACTTGAGGAGTTTTTTGCGTGGGTGGGATAAGCATCTTAGTGGGATTTATAAGGTTGAAAAGGAAAGGCTCCTTACACTTATTCAGTCCCTAGATTTAGAAGTCGAGTCCACAATCCTTCACACTACGGAGCTAACTGCTAAACTTGAGGCGGAGATGAGATCGAAAGAGCTTCTCCGTGAAGAGGAATTGAAGTGGGCGCTGCGGGCTAAGGTTCGCAAAGTTATCCAGGGGGACGCGAACACTCAATTCTTTCACATGATCGCTAATGGCAAGCACAGAAAGAAAAGAATCTTTCATCTTGAACAAGACGAAGGAATGATTTTAGGACAAGAAAACCTAAAATTATACATAATTGAATACTACAAGCAGTTGTTTGGGCCTCCGGAGGATAATTGTGTATCCCCGGATGAGTCTAGGATTGAGGATGTTCCTCAACTGGCTGCAGATGAGAATGATATTTTGACTGCCCCATTTTCGGAGAAAGAGGTGTTTGTAGCCATCTCATAGATGAAAAATAATAAGGCTCCAGGGCTGGATGGATTTCCGGCGGAGTTCTACAAAAAATGGTGGCATATTATTAAGGGGGATTTGTTATCGATGTTCCATGATTTATTCTCTGGACAGCTTCAGTTATTTCACCTGAATTTGGAACAATAACCTTTCTTCCTAAGAAAACATAGGCTATGAGAATTGAGCTGTTCAGGCCGATATGTCTTCTTAATGTTAGTTTCAAAATTTTCACCAAGGTCGGGACCAATAGGCTCGCACAGATTGCGCATTCTGTGGTGCAGCATTTCCAAACTGCTTTCATGCTGGACAGAAACATCCTAGAAGGGTTGTGGTCCTTCATGAAACGCTCCACGAAATTCACATGAAAAAACTAGATGGAGTTGTCTTCAAGGTGGATTTTGAGAAAGCGTACGATAAAGTCAAATGGCATTTCCTTCAACAGGCCTTGCGTATGAAAGGTTTTGATGAAGCCTGGCAACGACAGGTAGAATCTTTCACGCAAAAAGGGAGTGTTGGAATTAAAGTGAATGATGACATAGGTCATTATTTCCAGACACATAAGGGCCTGAGACAAGGTGATCCGATGTCTCCTATTTTGTTCAACATTGTAGTTGATATGTTGGCAATTCTAATAGGAAGGGCTAAGGAAGCTGGTCATGTGGGTGGCTTGTTACCTCATCTAGTGGATGGAGGTGTTTCCATCCTATAATACGCCAATGATACTATCATCTTTATGGAGCATGACTTGGCAAAAGCAAGAAATATGAAGCTGGTGTTATGCTTATTTGAACAGTTGACCGGGTTAAAGATTAACTTTCATAAAAGCGAGTTGTTCTGTTTTCGAAGAGCCAATGAGGAACAAGAGGCTTATAGGCAACTGTTCGGGTGCAAATTGGGGGCTCTACCTTTTACGTATCTAGGTATACTGATAACCCACAAGTATAGGGGATCGTAACAATTTTCGAGGGTAGAGTATTCAACCCAAATTTATTGATTCGACACAAGAGGAGCCAAAGAATATTCTCAAGTATTAGTAGTTGAGTTTTCAATTCAACCACACCTGGATAACTTAGTATCTGTAGCAAAGTATTTAGTAGCAAAGTAGTATGGAAGTAACGGTAACGGTAGCAAAAGTAATATTTTGGGGTTTTGTAGTGATTGTAATAGTAGCAACGGAAAAGTAAATAAGCGAAGAACAATATGTGAAAAAGCTCGCATTGGATCGGTGATGGAGAATTATGACGGATGTGGTTCATCATGTAACAATCATGACATAGGGTGACACAGAACTAGCTCCAATTCATCAATGTAATGTAGGCATGTATTCCGAATATAGTCATACGTGCTTATGGAAAAGAACTTGCATGACATCTTTTGTCCTACCCTCCCGTGGCAGTGGGGTCCTAACGGAAACTAAGGGATATTAAGGCCTCCTTTTAATAGAGTACCGGACCAAAGTATTAACACATAGTGAATACATGAACTCCTCAAACTACGGTCATCACCGGGAGTGGTCCCGATTATAGTCACTTCGGGGTTGCCGGATCATAACACATAGTAGGTGACTATAGACTTGCAAGATAGGATCAAGAACTCACATATATTCATGAAAACATAATAGGTTCCGATCTGAAATCATGGCATTCGGGCCCTAGTGACAAGCATTAAGCATAGCAAAGTCATAGCAACATCAATCTCAGAACATAGTGGATACTAGGGATCAAACCCTAACAAAACTAACTCGATTACATGATAAATCTCATCCAACCCATCACCGTCCAGCAAGCCTACGATGGAATTACTCACGCACGGCGATGAGAATCATGAAATTGGTGATGCAGGATGGTTGATGATGATGATGGCGACGGATTTCCCTCTCCGGAGCCCCGAACGGACTCCAGATCAGCCCTCCCGAGAGAGTTTAGGGCTTGGCGGCGGCTCCGTATCGTAAAACGCGATGAATCTTTCTCTCTGATTTTTTTCTCCCCGAACGTGAATATATAGAGTTGGAGTTGAGGTCGGTGGAGCTCCAGGGGGCCCAAGAGGCAGGGGCGCGCCCAGGGGGTGGGCGCGCCCCCCACCCTCGTGGAAAGGGTGTGGCCCCCCTGGCCTTGATTCTTTCGCCAGTATTTTTATTATTTCCAAAAATAATCTCCGTGAAGTTTCGGGTCATTCCGAGAAATTATGTTTCTGCACATAAATAACACCATGGCAATTCTGCTGAAAACAGCGCCAGTCTGGGTTAGTTCCATTCAAATCATGCAAGTTAGAGTCAAAAACAAGGGCAAAAGTGTTTGGAAAAGTAGATACGACGGAGACGTATCAACTCCCCCAAGCTTAAACCTTTGCTTGTCCTCAAGCAATTCAATTGACAAACTGAAAGTGATAAAGAAAAACTTTTACAAACTATGTTTGCTCTTGTTGTTGTAAATATGTAGAGCCAGCATTCAAGTTTTCAGCAAAGATTATGACTAACCACATTCACAATAACACTTAGGTCTCATATTTACTCATATCAATGGCATAATCAACTAGCGAGCAATAATAATAAATCTCGGATGACAACACTTCCTCAAAACAGTCATGATATGATATAACAAGATGGTATCTCGCTAGCCCTTTCTGAGACCGCAAAACATAAATGCAGAACACCTTTAAAGATCAAGGACTGACTAAACATTGTAATTCATGGTAAAAGAGATCCAATCATAGTCATACCCAATATAAATTAATAGTAATGGATGCAAATGACAGCGGTGCTCTCCAGCTGGTGCTTTTTAATAAGAGGGTGATGACTCGACATAAAAGTAAATAGATAGGCCCTTCGCAGAGGGAAGCAGGGATTTCTAGAGGTGCCAGAGCTCGATTTTGAAATAGAGATAAATAATATTTTGAGCGGCATACTTCATTGTCAACATAACAACCAAGAGATGGCGATATCTTCCATGCTACACACATTATAGGCGGTTCCCAAACAGAATGGTAAAGTTTATACTCCCCCTCCACCAACAAGCATCAATCCATGGCTCGCTCGAAACAACGAGTGCCTCCAACTAACAACAGTCTCGGGGGAGTTTTGTTTGCAATTATTTTGATTTGATTTGCATAAAGCATGGGACTGGGCATCCCGGTGACCAGCCATTTTCTCGTGAGTGAGGAGCAGAGTCCACTCCTCTTGAGAATAACCCGCCTAGCATGGAAGATACGGACAACCCTAGTTGATACATGAGCTATTCGAGCATACAAAACAGAATTTCATTTGAAGGTTTAGAGTTTGGCACATACAAATTTACTTGGAACGGCAGGTAGATACCGCATATAGGAAGGTATAGTGGACTCATATGGCATAACTTTGGGGTTTAAGGGATTGGATGGACAAGCATTATTCCCGCTTAGTACAAGTGAAGGCTAGAAAAAGACTGGGAAGCGACCAACTAGAGAGTGACAACAGTCATGAACATGCATTAAAATTAATGAACATTGAGTGCAAGCATGAGTAGGATATAATCCACCATGAACATAAATATCATAAAGGCTATGTTGATTTGTTTCAAATACATGTGTGAACATGTGCCAAATCAAGTCACTTGAATCATTCAAAGGAGGATACCACCCTATCATACCACATCACAACCATTTTAATAGCATGTTGGCACGCAAGGTAAACCATTATAAACTCCTAGCTAATTAAGCATGGCATAAGCAACTATAATCTCTAATTGTCATTGCAAACATGTTTAATCATAATAGGCTGAATCAGGAACGATGAACTAATCATATTTATAAAAACAAGAGAGGTCGAGTTCATACCAGCTTCTCTCATCTCAATCAGTCCATCATATATCGTCATAATTGCCTTTCACTTGCACGACCGAACGATGTGAATAATAATAATAGTGCACGTGCATTGGACTAAGCTGGAATCTGCAAGCATTCAATAAACAGGAGAAGACAAGGCAATATGGGCTCTCGGTTAAATCAACAATAATGCAAATAAGAGCCACTTCAACAATTTAATTATGTTCTTCTCCTATCGACCCTCAAAGAAAAGAAAAGAAATAAAACTATTTACACGGGAAAGCTCCCAACAAGCAAAAGAAGAACAGGAAATATTCTGTTTTGGGTTTTCTTTTTAATTATTACTACTACAACAAGAAAATAAACTAGCTAAAAGCTATTACTATTTTTTTTTGTTTTTCTTAAGATTTTTCAAACACACAAGAAGAAAGAATAAAAAAGGAAAATAAACTAGCATGGATATTACAGTGAAAAAGTATAAGCACCGACAACTAGCAATAAGTGTGTGAACATGAATGTAATGTCGGTGAGAAATACGTACTCCCCCAAGCTTAGGCTTTTGGCCTAAGTTGGTCTATTGCCACGGCTGGCCTGGCGGATATCCAAAGTTGTAGTTGGGGTCGTACCGAGATGCAACAGTCATTGCATTGTGGGCTGCAGCTTGGAGGCGAGCTATCTCAGCCCTCCTCTCGTACTCGTTTGCCTCTTCTCTGGTTATGAAATATCTCACCTTTGCCTGAAAGTCAAAGAAAGTAGGAGCAGGGAGAGCGACGTGATAGGTGCATCGTCTGTCAAAGATTAGTAGGTACTAGAGGAACTGATCGTTCCTCTCAACAAAATGATGACGAACCATAGCCTCATAATCTAAGTAAGCAGGAGGCAACTCAATATCATCCTCACGTATGGTCACACAAAGAAAAATAGCTAAACGGGTTGCATAAATTCCACCAAAGAAATCTCCATTAAATCTATTATTATGCAACCTACGTGCAACAATGGCTCCCAAATTATAATGTTTATCCCCTAACATAGCACTCCTAAGAACACTGAGGTTAGGGACACACATGTGACATGCTTCATCCTTACCATTTATGCATCTACCTATGAAGAGGGCAACATAATGTATAGCAGGAAAATGAATGCTCCCTATGGTAGCTTGTGCTATGTCTCTAGATTCCCCCACAGTTATACTAGCAAGAAAATCTCTAAATTCAGATTTGCGAGGTTCACTAGTACTACCCCATTGTGGAAGTTTGCAAGCAGTGGTAAAATCCTCTAAGTCCATAGTATAAGAATTTTCATAAAGATCAAACAGGACAGTTTGAGAATTGCGTGAAGATGAAAATTCAAACCTCCTCACAAAGGAACTAGTGAGATAGTGGTACTGGCAGCACTTATCTGCCTCGTAGCTCACAAGATCAGCATTGCGCACATACGCGTTAAATTCTTCCATGATTCCTGCTTGATCCATGAAGTCCTCTGAAGGCCATTCACAAGCCCGCACTGGAGCGTCCCTTGGTGGTTCGTCATCAGCATCGCGCATTACAAGCCTGGGTCCTTGCTTCCTTGAAGAACCACCTTGGTACATTTTCCTAAACATATTTCTTCCACTGAAAAATTTCTGAAATTTTCGGTAACTTCAAATAAAAGTGAACCAAACTCAACAAAATTGATAGCAACTACTCCCACAAGTGCCTAGAGACTATATCATGCATTAGAACTACTTGGAACCATATAAATTTGACATGCAAGCTCAAGAACATGGTCACCTAGGCAGCACAAATTTGCAATGAATAAAGCACTAGAACAAAAACTAATTGGACCTATGGAGGAGTCACATACCAAGGAACAATCCCCCAAAGCAGTTTTGTGAGAGGTGCTTTGAGCAAGGAGATCGAAAATCGCAGCAAAATGAGCTAGAACTCATGCTTGAGCTGGATGGTGATTTTTTTGGGAGCAAGAAGGAGTGTGTGGGTGCAGGAATAAGTGGAGGGGAGCCACCATGGGCCCACGAGGCAGGGGGCGCGCCCGGGGGGCAGGCGCGCCCTGGACCCTTGTGGCCAGGTGCCAACTCCCCCTGTTGTGTTCTCAGTGCCAGATATTCTCAAATATTCCAGAAAAAACTTATTTCAATTTCGGGGCATTTGGAGAACTTTTGTTTTTGGGGTATTTTTTTATTGCACAGATAATTCAGAAAACAGACAGAAAATACTATTTTTGCTTTATTTATTCTAAATAACAGAAAGTAAAAAGAGGGTACAGAAGGTTGTGCTTTCTAACTTCATCCATCGCATGCTCATCAAAAGGAATCCACTAACAAGGTTGATCAAGTCTTGTTAACAAACTCATTCCGAATAATATGGAACCAGAGAAATTTCGAATGACACTATGTTACCTCAACGGGGATATGCACATCCCCAATAGTAAGAATATCATATTTCTTTTTGATAGTAGGTAGAGGAAATTCAAAACCTCCAAAAATAATCGATGGAATTTTTCCAATAGAATTGATACTGTGGACTTGAGGTTGTTTCCTCGGGAAGTGTACCGTATGCTCATTGCCATTAACATGAAAAGTGACATTGCCTTTGTTGCAATCAATAACAACCCCTGCAGTATTCAAAAAGGGTCTTCCAAGAATAATAGACATACTATCGTCCTCAGGAATATCAAGAATAATAAAGTCCGTTAAAGTAGTAACGTTTGCAACCACAACAGGCACATCCTCACAAATACCGACAGGTATAGCAGTTGATTTATCGGCCATTTGCAAAGATATTTCAGTAGGTGTCAACTTATTCAAATCAAGTCCACGATATAAAGAGAGAGGCATAACACTAACACCGTCTCCAAGATCACATAAAGCAGTTCTAACACAATTTCTTTTAATGGAGCATGGTATAGTTGGTACTCCTGGATCTCCTAGTTTCTTAGGTATTCCACCCTTAAAAGTATAATTAGCAAGCATGGTGGAAATTCCAGCTTCCGGTGTCTTTCTTTTATTTCTGACAATATCTTTCATGTACTTAGCATAAGGATTCATTTTGAGCATATCAGTCAAACGCATACGCAAGAAGATAGGTCTAATCATTTCAGTAAAGCGCTCAAAATCCTCATCATCCTTTTTCTTGGATGGTTTGGGAGGAAAAGGCATGGGTTTCTGAACCCATGGCTCTCTTTCCTTATCGTGTTTCCTAGTGACAAAATCACTCTTATCATAACGTTGATTCTTTGATTGTGGGTTATCAAGATCAACAACAGGTTCAATTTCTACATCATTATTATTGCTAGGTTGAGCATCAACATGAACATCATCATTAACATTATCAGTAGGTTCATGTTCATCACCAGATTGTGTTTCAGCATCAGAAATAGAAATATCATTAGGATTCTCAGGTGTGTCTACAACAGGTTCACCAGAAGCATGCAAAGTCCTATCATTTTTCCTTTTCTTCTTTTTAGAAGGACTAGGTGCATCAATATTATTTCTGTGAGAATCCTGCTCAATTATCTTAGGATGGCCTTCAGGATACAAAGGTTCTTGAGTCATTTTACCAGTTCTAGTATCCACTCTAATAGCAAAATCATTATTCTTACTATTTAATTCATTGAGCAAATCATTTTGAGCTTTAAGTACTTGTTCTACTTGAGTGGTAACCATAGAAGCATGTTTACTAATTAGTTTAAGTTCACCTTTAACTCTAGACATATAATCACTCAAGTATTCAAGCATATCAGAATTGTGTTTCAACTGTCTACCACCATAAGCATTGAAGTTTTCTTGTTTGACAATAAAATTATCAAACTCATCTAAGCATTGGCTAGCAGACTTATAACGAGGAATATCACCTTCATCAAATCTATAAAGATAATTTACCTTTACTACCTGTGTCGGGTTATCAAGACTGTGTACTTCTTCAATAGGTAATGGATTAAAATCATGTATTTCTTCAACAGGCGGTAAATTAAGACCATGTATTTCTTCAACAGGAGGTAAATTCTTATCATCTTCAGCTTTTATACCTTTTTCTTTCATCGATTTCTTTGCCTCTTGCATATCTTCAAGACTGAGAAATAGAACACCCCTTTTCTTTGGAGTTGGCTCAGGAAGTATCCAATTATTTTCATTTGTCAACATATTATTCAATAGAATTTCAGCTTCATCTGGTGTTCTTTCCCTGAAAACAGAACCAGCACAACTATCCAGGTGGTCTCTGGAAGCATCGGTTAGTCCATTATAAAAGATATCAAGTATTTCATTTTTCATGAGAGGATGATCACGCAAAGCATGAAGTAATTGGAGAAGCCCCCCCCCCCAAGCTTGTGGGAGACTCTCTTCTTCAATTTGCACAAAATTATATATATCCCTTAAAGCAGCTTGTTTCTTATGAGCAGGGAAATATTTAGCAGAGAAGTAATAAATCATATCCTAGGGACTACGCACACAACCAGGATCAAGAGAATTAAACCATATCTTAGCATCACCCTTTAATGAGAACGGAAATGTCTTAAGGATATAATAGTAGCGAGTTTTCTCATCATTAGTGAACAGGCTGGCTATATCATTTAATTTAGTAAGATGTGCCACAACAGTTTCAGATTCATAGCCATAGAAAGGATCAGATTTAACCAAAGTAATTATATCAGGGTCAATAGAGAATTCATAATCCTTATCAGTAACAAAGATAGGTGAAGTAGCATAAGTAGGATCATATTTCATTCTAGCATTCAGAGTTTTTTGTTTAAGCTTAGCTAATAATTTCTTAAGATCACTTCTATCATTGCAAGCAAGAAAGTCTCTAGCAGTTTCTTCATCCATAACATAGCCCTCAGGCACAACAGGAAATTCATATTTAGGGGGAGAGTCTTCATCATCACTTTCATCAATATTATCAGTTTCAATAATTTCATTCTCTCTAGCCCTAGCAAGTTGTTCATCAAGAAATTCACCAAGTGGCACAGTAGTATCAAGCATAGAAGTAGTTTCATCATAAGTATCATGCATAGCAGAAGTTGCATCATCAATAACATGCGACATATCAGAATTAATAGCAGAAGCAGGTTTAGGTGTCGCAAGCTTACTCAAAACAGAAGGTGAATCAAGTGCAGAGCTAGATGGCAGTTCCTTACCTCCGCTCGTAGTTGAGGGATAAATTTTTGTTTTCTCGTCTTTCAAGTTCTTCATAGTGACCAGCAGATATAAATCCCAAGTGACTCAAAGAATAGAGCTATGCTCCCCGGCAACGGCGCTAGAAAATAGTCTTGATAACCCACAAGTATACGGGATTGCAACAGTTTTCGAGGGTAGAGTATTCAACCCAAATTTATTGATTCGACAAAGGGGAGCCAAAGAATATTCTCAAGTATTAGCAGTTGAGTTGTCAATTCAACCACACCTAGATAACTTAGTATCTTGTCACATCCTGCATTTTGTAACATGTCATTTGCATTAATAAAGCATGAAAATTTGGACCAACAAAAACTTTTGCATTATTTGGCTTTTATTTTGAAGTTGGTTTTCACTGTGTGACTTTCAAGTGCTCTTAATAGTCAACTACTCCACCTTATATACTTCATCTACTTGTCCCAAACTTCTCCCCAATGATCATGCCATGTGTATAGAGCAATATAGTATTTTCTTACAAAAATAATTTGACCAAAAAGTATTTTCAAAAATTAGTATTCCAAAAACCCCTCCATTGAGGTTTGCAGTGCAAATACTTAATTAAGGGCAGTAAAAATATTTCCAAAGATATATTAGACACCTATTAGATATAGGATACCCAGAAACCACAAAAATATAATTTTGAAAGTTATTTTTCTATTTTATTTAAAGGATTTTTCTTAAGGCCAGAAATGGTCTTAAATAGGTTAAAATTATTTAAAAGCTTTAAAAATATTTGAGAAAAATTAGGGAGACTCAATGGACATATATTTTCCATATATATGAGTTTCAACACATGGTTATGATCAAAATATTGGACAAAACCTCCCAAAACTATTTCTGCCCATTTCAAGGATTTGAAATATTTCTACAGGAAATATTTTCATAAAAATCCAGGAAAAATCTAGCAAGTCACAAATACATATTGGGATCACCTTGCAAAGCCTCATGTGAATTAGAGTCATTTTGGTTCACCAAAATGCCCCAAAACCCTCTCTGACCAGAACCATATTTGAACAAGTTTGTACTACCAACTTTCTCTCCTTGACCCCAACTTTTGTGAGCATGTTAACATGACCAAATGAGGCCACTACACCAAGTGGTGCAGCAAGGAGAAGTGAGTTGATCAACTAGATCTACACAAGTCCATTTCTGCAAATTTCTAGGGTTTACAAAAGTTGCATTGGCAACTTTGCCCAAATAAACTCCAAATTGGTGGAAGGCCCTAATTATATGTGACATTTCACCCTGTGGAGTATCATGGCAATTGGAGTTCATTTGCTTGCCCAAACCAACAACAAACACCTTCTGCCATTTTTCCAAAAACACCATTTTGACCCCTTCCACTAATCTCCTTGAGCTCAACTCTTTACCACAGCTCCTCCTAGCCCCCTTTCACCTCTAGTAACAATGGCAAGACCACAGCTCACTTATTGGAGGGGTAAAATCTCTCTCTCCCTCTCTGGACAGCCACTTTCTCTCTCTCCCTCACCCTCTCTCCTCTCCTACTGGCTCTCCAGGGCATCCAAAGTCCCTCCCCTCTTCTTTACTCCTCCCTAGGGCTACCAGACATGCTTGGTCGTGCCCACTTTACCAAAAAAATGGCATGCCGGCCATTTGCATGCTCTGGAGCGCGCTACAGTGCGCTCCCGCACTGTAGCCGCCCTCTGCCCGATGCCCCCGACCACCTCGAGCCTCCCCCGCGCGCCTGCCGATGTGCCTCGGCGTCCGCGACACGCCATGGCGCTGTCCCCCTCCTCTCTCCTCCTCCCCGCGCCTCCGCGCTAGCAGACACCGGCCGCCCGAGCGCGCCAATGGCGCGGCTCACACGCGCGCTGCCCTGATGCTCCCCCGCTCCTTCTCTCCCTCCCTCTGGGCGTAGTCGACGTCCAGGAACACCCCAGACATGGCGCCAGCTCCTCCCGAGCCCTGCAGCGACGAGCGTGAGCTCTCCGGCGCACGGGTCTGCTGGACCTCTCCGTTCGCCTATATAAAAGCCTCCCCGAGCCCTTCTCTCTGTGACGCCCCTGATTCAATCGTACACTAATCATGCACGCAAATGTGTACGATCAAGACCAGTGACTCACGGGAAGATATCACAACACAACTCTAAAACATAAATAATTCATACAAGCATCATAATACAAGCCAGGGGCCTCGAGGGCTCGAATACAAGTGCTCGATCATAGACGAGTCAGCGAAAGCAACAATATCTGAGGACAGACATAAGCTAAACAAGTTTGTCTTAAGAAGGCTAGCAAAAACTGGGATACAGATCGAAAGAGGCGCAAGCCTCCTGCCTGGGATCCTCCTAAACTACTCCTGGTCGTCGTCAGCTGGCTGCACGTAGTAGTAGGCACCTCCAGTGTAGAAGGAGTCATCGTCGACGGTGGTGTCTGGATCCTGGGCTCCATCGTCTGGTTGCAGCAATCGGATAGAGAGATGGGGAAAAGGGGAAACAAGGCAACCGTGAGTACTCATCCAAAGTACTCGCAAGCAAGGAGCTACACTACATATGCATGGATATATGTGTAAGGGGCCATATCAGTGGACTGAACTGCAGAATGCCAGAATAAGAGGGGGATATCTAATCCTATCGAAGACTACGCTTCTGGCAGCCTCCGTCTTGCAGCATATAGAAGAGAGTAGACTGAAGTCCTCCAAGTAGCATCGCATAGCATAATCCTACCCGGCAATCCCCTCCTCAATGCGCTGTTAGAGAGCGATCACCGGGTTGTATCTGGCACTTGGAAGGGTGTGTTTTATTAAGTATCCGGTTCTAGTTGTCATAAGGTCAAGGTACAACTCCGGGTCGTCCTTTTACCGAGGGACACGACTATTCGAATAGATAAACTTCCCTGCAGGGGTGCACCACATAACCCAACACGCTTGATCCCATTTGGCCGGACACACTTTCCTGGGTCATGCCCGGCCTCGGAAGATCAACACGTCGCAGCCCCACCTAGGCACAACAGAGAGGTCAGCACGCCGGTCTAAACCTAGGCGCGCAGGGGTCTGGGCCCATCGCCCTGAGCACACCTGCATGTTGCGTGGGCGGCCGGAAGCAGACCTAGCAACCTCCAGTACAACGGAAGTCACGTTACGCGGCCCAATCTGGCGCGCGCCGCTCAGTCGCTGACGTCACGAAGGCTTCGGCTAATACCACGACGCCGGGATACCCATAACTACTCCCGCGTAGATGGTTAGTGCGTATAGACCAAATGGCCAGACTCAGATCAAATACCCAGATCTCGTTAAGCGTGTTAAGTATTCGTGAACGCCGACCAGGGCCAGGCCCACCTCTCTCCTAGGTGGTCTGAACCTGCCCTGTCGCTCCGCCACAAAGTAACAGGCGGGGGCCGTCGCGAACCCAGGCCCACCTCTACCGGGATGGAGCCACCTGCCCCTTCAGCCCCCATCTCCGAACAGTATCACAGGTAATGTAATAGTGTAAAGTATATAGTATATGCCCGTGATCACCTCCCAAAGTGATCACGGACCAGTAGTATAGCATGGCAGACGGACAAGAGTGTAGGGCCACTGATGGAACACTAGCATCCTATACTAAGCAGGTAGGATTGCAGGTAAAGGTATCAACAGTAGTAACAAGGACAGGCTATGCAGCAGGATAGGAATAACGAAAGCAGTAACATGCTACACTACTCTAATGCAAGCAGTATAGAGGAGAGTAGGCGATATCTGGTGATCAAGGGGGGGCTTGCCTGGTTGCTCTGGCAAGAGAGAGGGGTCGTCAACTCCGTAGTCGTACTGGGTAGCAGCAGCGTCGGTCTCGGTGTCTAGCGAGAGAAGAGGGGGAAGAAACAATAAATATTTAAGCAAACAGATGCATAGTGATGCATGACATGACAAGTAACGGCGTTAGAGGTGCCCTAACGCGGTATGGGATGATACCGGTGAAGGGGGGAAACATCCGGGAAAGTATCCCCGGTGTTTCGCGTTTTCGGGCAAAGGAGCCGGAGGGGGAAAGTTGCGAGTTTGATATGTTAGGGGTGCGTGGCGGACGAACGGGCTGCGTATCCGGGTTCGTCTCGTCGTTCTGAGCAACTTTCATGTAGAAAGTATTTTAATCCGAGTTACGGATTAAAAGATATGATTTTCTAAAGATTTTATTAATTTCTAGAATATAATTAATTATTTAAATCGAACATTATCCAGAATAGTAAATGATGATGACAGCATGACATCAGAGTGATGTCATTAGTCAACGTTGACCATTGACCTGGTCAACCTGACGTGTGGGTCCAGTGGGACCCACCTGTCATTCTCTATTTAGGTTAATTAGGGTTTAGGTTAATTAGTTAGCTTAATTAGACTAACAGGTTAGTTTAGACTAATTAAGTAGGATTAATTAACTTAACTAATCCACTAATTAATTAATTAATTTATTAATTAATTTCATTTTATTTATTTATTTTTAAATGTTCTAAGGGCGTGGGTCTCATCTGTCATTGTAACAAGGGTTTAGTGGGCGCCGGGTGCAGCGGGCAAACAGGCGCCCGCGCCTGGTGCGGGTGCAGCCCGGCTAGGACAGGGGAGGGAAGGGCGCCGGGCGCTGGCAGCTGCGGCGAGCTGCGCCGGGCAGGAGGCAGCAAGGGAGCTGGAGCGGCCCGAGTAGAGGTGGGGGCGCTTGCGGGGAAGCAGGGGGCGACGGAGGCGAGGGGCGCCGGCAGCGGGGCGAGCGGCGCGGGTGTGTGTGCGAGGCCGTCGGGCGCGACCGAGGCAGCCAGCGCACGTGCGGGCGCCGATGTGGGGCGGCGACTAGGCGAAGGCCGCGGTGGAGAGGGGCGGAGGGCGGTGGCTACAGAGGTGGGCGCGGGAGCGGCGACGCGGCATGCGACGAGCGGGACGGCGCACGCGCGGCGGAAGCAGAGGGGCGGAGGTGAGGCTAGCACGGGCCGGCCGGACCCGCGAGCGGCAGCGGGCGCGGCCCGCATGGGCGGGCGCGCGGTAGGATGACAGCAGGGGGCACGAGGTGCTCACCACGGCGAGGGGGGTGCGATGCGCAACACGGGTTCGAGCGCGTGCGCGGGGAGGAAGATAGGAGGATCGGCGCGGGGATGCTCACGGGGCCGGTAGGGTCTGGGCAGCGGGGGGTTGAGGAGGAAGACGGCGACGACGGCATTGGGGAGGCAGGCCGGCGGGGACGAGACGAGCTCGAGGCGGCGTCGATCCAGGCGGCGGGGTCGTCGGGCTCCGAGGCACGCGTGTGCGAGCCCCGATCCTATCTGGATCGGGGGGAAAGGAGGGGAACGACGTGGGGGAAGAGTGGGGCGTCGGTTAGTGGTTAGGGTTCGGGTCCAGGGATAAGGGGAGTGGGGTTGGGCCGGTTGGGCCGTTTGGTTTAATGGTCCAAGGTGCCCAGTAGGTTTAGGTCTCTTTTTTTTATCTCCTTTTCTGTTTCTTTATTTCTTTTCTGTTTTATTTTGTTCCACATTGTATTTTAGTTTTGTAAAGTACAAAAATGATCCCTAAATTGGTAATAAGAATTATACCACTGCCACAATTAACTTGGCAACTAAATATATTAGTTTGTAATAGTTTATCATTTTAAAAGCATTTAAATAATTGTTTTTGCTACTGTTTAAATCGCTTTAGAGTATTTGAACATTTTATAAAAGTGTAGTTCCACTGCCATAATTACTTATGCATTATTTGGCTCACTCTGAAAATTATAGTTTTAATTTTTGAAAACTTTTGTTGTTTGCCTGATTTTTAAATCGAATTCAAATCGGTTTCGAACTAATGCGAGATTAGCCACCATAATCGAGGTGACGTGGCATCATTAGCGGAGGATTACCATAGCGTAACTATCCGGGCGACACACTCTCCTCACCACTCGCCCTCTCACTCCCCTAGTCGCTCCCCTGCACCCCCAGTTCCTCCCCAGAGCCGCCCGAGCTCGAGATCGAGCTCGAGCTCCGCCGCCTCGGGTCGCCGTCGATCTCAGGGTACGGGCTTCCTCTGCCCCTCCTCTCTCTCGATCTGGGCTCTCCACATCTCCCTGATCATTTCCCCTCCGTTTCCCCTCTCTTTTGCAGCCAGAAACGGCCGGAGCCATCGACACCCAAAGCCTCTCCGCCGCGGGACCTCGTCGCTGGCGAGCCAGGCAACTCCGGTGACGTCCACCACCTCCACCCGAACAACGACTCGACGCTGAGTCCAGCCGTACCGTCGCCCGTCCTCGCCGTGGCCTACATCGTCGCCGGTGAGCTCGCCGCCCCCTCTGACCCAGGGTTGACGATGATGGTCGTGGGGCCCGTCCGTCAGCCCCTCGCCCTGACGCATGGGCCCCGCCCGTCAGGTTTGAACCTGGCGCGCACGCGTGCACCGGTGCGCTGGGCCGCCTCTCTGGCTGGGCCAGCTGCCCTGCGGCTGTTCTGGCCCAGCAGGCATAGTGCCCCTTTTCTTTTTCTTTTTCTGTCTCTATTCCAAAAATTCCACAGGATTAAATAATAGTCCAAATAATTTTATTCCAATTCCTAAATTCCTAAATTATTGCAACCTATTTAATGGTGCAACTTTCATTCAAATCCAACCAACTTTTATGTACTGTTCAAATTTAAATTCAAATTTGAGCAGTTTAATCTCTGTTTGGAAATCCATATCCCCTCTTATATAACTCCAAATCCAAAACTAGGAATTTTCCCCTTCTTAGTTTTCAACCTAGTATTTTACAAAAATGAGTTGACATTTTTCTGAGCACTTTGGTTTTTCTGTTTTATTATTGCCTGATTTTCTCATTATTATTTTGCGATGATAGATTGCGTTGCTGACGAAGGAGTTGGACCAGAAGACTTTGAAGACCCAGAAGACTTTGCTGAGCCAGGCAAGCAGCCCTTTGACCATGTCTAAGAAACCCTTTTTATGCATGTCATATGGCACTTTTATTGCTTGCATCGAGGTCATGATAAAACGGTGACCACTTGAGGTGGTTTGCCTCCGTTCCTTTTCTCGTTGACACTTGCATGATGCATGACCCTACCTTTCTATGAGGGTTATGCCGGTGGGAGTAGATAGGATGCTAAGTAGTGCTACGCAAAAGGGACGGGAATATGTATGGTGTTGGAGGCAAAGTATTTTCAAAAGACTTTTCGAAAACCCCATAGGGTGCCACTTATGCCCGAGGGAGATGATGAATTGGGTAACCACTTGATGACGAAGTGGTGTACCGAGGCAAGTGTGTGTGTTGTTTTTTAAAATGGATTGGTGTAAGTTGCGACCGTTATTCCAACCTTATATGCGCATCCACTCTACCCTTATATGGGAAAGGGCATTATTGATTACCTAGGCCGATACTAGCTTGGAGCCCGCATTACTAGTGACGGGGGAGAGTTGGTGCTCTCTCTCGGGACGGGGTCGTGCCAGGTAGGGCGGCCATGACTGTTTTCACAGGGCATCGGATACACCGTTGTGCCCCCTCTCGGATGTTACGGTCTCGAGTGAGTCTCGTATGATGTACATCGTGAGGATACGGAACAACGAGTGGACTCCTTGTTAGTGTCGTCTAGGGAAAGATAGTGATCGGGTGCTTACCCCGGGTACTTGAGGTACCGCGGGTCGTGGATGACACGGAAGTTCCCCGGATCTTATGGGTAAAGTGTGCAACCTCTGCAAGTGTAAAACTATTCGAATAGCCGTCTCCACGGTCAAGGACAGTTGGGTAACCGCTCTTGGGCTACGTCCACTTGTTTACAAACCAGTGTATGTGGGAAGAACTACTTGGGTCAAGTCAAGGACTTGACATGATGGAGTCGGGTTGGTGCTCACTCTATTTATGTTGATATCTGTAACCTGTCCTCTTGGTTACTTGAATTCTCGTGATGCATGTCTTACAAGTTGTCGAACATGTCATTGCACTCAAAACTAGCTTTCCGCAAAAATTTACCTATCATGCATTGTTGTACCTTGAACCAAAACATGGGTTGCTTGCGAGTACATTCAAAGTACTCATTGGCTTGCCACTGGTTATTTAATTGGCCAGGCATGGGAGAACAGGAGTTGGAGGAAGAATTCTTTGGAGACGAACATGCGAACTAGGACGTTTCCCAGTCAGAATGCCTGTAGGGTTAAGGCAGATGGCATGGGTTCTACTTATCGACGAAGATTTCCGCTGCTTGTGTTTCATTTGATGTTCAGCCCTTAAGGCTTTATCTATGTAAGACTTGACCATAATGGTCATAATTTGTGTAAGACGGTATGTATGGATGTAAGACTCTTGTTATTCAGCTTCTGTGTGTTCAGTGAGCATTGATCTCTGGGATCACTGTACACGTGCATTCGGTGATCACGACTTATGAGTCGGGGTCACCACAGAGCTGGTATCAGAGCCATCCTGACTGTAGGAAGCCTTAGTTAGCATGGACGTTAGTTAGCCTGAGGCCATCTAAACTTCTCTTCTTTTCTTAACTTACCCAACCCAAGGTTTATTTCCCTTATTGACCTCTCCCATTCAACCTTTGTAGATGGCTGCCGTACCTGAAGACTTCCTGACCACCGGATTTCCCGTGCTTCTCGAGGATAGCCTCAAGAAGTGCCAGTTCCACCGAGCCCCATTTTCACCTACCATGAGCATTGGATCAATGACACCGAGACGGAGTATCACGTGGAAGTGATCATGAAGGCCAATGACTCTCCAACAAGCTGGTTCTTCGAGGGACCCCAGATGGCAACACTAGTTCTTGTCGTCGAGACGGCAACCCTCAAGACACTCACCTGCCTCCGAGACCTTCTCCCCAAGATGGCAGACAAGATGGCAACCCGCTTCTTGCCTTACCGAAAGGAAGGTGAGGATGAGAGCAGTGCACCAGCTCCACCACTAGAAGAAGGACTTCCACTCCAATTCCAGACCTACTTCGGCCTTTGTGCCGATAGTTTGGCACAACACTTGGCCTCGGAATCGATGGAACTCCGAAAGGAACTCCATGAGATCAAGGCACTTCTTCGCCAAGCACAAGAGAAGACGGATAGGATCAAGAAGGAAGGTGCTCCCCCTGGTCAGCCCGCAATCGCATACCGAGGCGGAAAACCCCCAAAGGATGGAGAACCACCACAGCAACACCGCATGAGCGCAAAGGAATACCGCAAGCTCTTCGCACCACCGGCAAAGCAACGCCGTGTTGAGCTCCTCCACTCTCCCACCCCTTCAAGTGAAAAGGAAAGTCAGGCCACCGATGGCGAGGAGGAAGACCCAGAAGAGCCAGACTACGCGACCGAGCATTCCACCACTTAAGCATCATCCGCAACCCGGATATGCCCGTTAGTAACCCCTACGGTAGGATAGGTCATGTACCCCTATGCGAAGTCGAGTCCTTGTAATGGTTCATATGAAACCATGTAGTGTTGCGTTTGCTTTTGGTGTGTTCGATGGATGTCGTGCTTTCCTACGGGAACTTGTAAGCGACTACATCACCCATTTGGATTTTAATGAATGTGTTTGGCCTTTTGGCCCTTGCATGAAAACAATTAGTGTCATACCAACCCCCTTACTAGGCATCCCATCTATATTGCTTCCCCCATCTTTCCCAATCATGAGACCTTGATCGCTCCAACATGATGCCTGTTGTAACTCGTACTGGTACCTCTACCCAGCAGCAAGAAGCCGGAGAAGGAGCCAGTCAGGACCAAACCCAAGGACAAGTTCCACCGCCGCCACCACCTCCAAACATGGACATGGCTCAGCTTCTCCAAGCCTTCCGAGAGGAACGCCAAGCCAACACTGCAGCCCTCTAGATGATTGCTCAAGCTGTCAACCGCCAGCCGGCGGGAAACGGCAATGGGCGTTCCACGTTGGTGGAGTTCAAGAAGCATGCACCACCCACCTTCATCGAGACTGCTGAACCCCTGGATGCAGACGACTGGGTCCGCACCATTGAGGATCTGCTGGAACTAGTCGGATGCACTGAGGACCATGAAAGGGTGGCATATGCTGCTCACTGTCTCGGGGGAACTGCCAGAGCTTGGTGGTATGGGTTCAAGGCCATGCATGCTGAGCGAAACATCACTTGGAATGACTTCAAGGCAGAATTCTGCAAGGCCCACATTCCTTCCGGAATCATGGCCATCAAGAAGCGTGACTTCCGAGCCCTGAAGCAAGGTAGTAGCACTATCAAGGAGTACATGCAGAAGTTCAGTGTTCTCTCAAGGTATGCCCCTGAAGATGTCAGCACTGATGCTGCCAAAAGGGAGCGCTTCATGGAAGGCCTTAACCAGACTCTGCAGTACTCGCTTGTCGTGTGTGACTGCCCAGCTGTTCCTGATCTGGTGAACAAGGCACTCATGCTTGAAGACAAGCGACATGCTTTGGATGATACCCGTAAGCGCAAGATGATCAGCAAGGGTAGCTCCAGCAACCAGAAGCCTCGCCCGTGGCAGCCAGCCCCGGTCAAGCCAACCTATCAGCAGCCAAGAGCTCCTGCACCCCGCACCAACTATCCACCTCAGCAGTATGCCAACCCCAGGCCAGCTTACAACAACCCCAATAACAATGCCGGCAAGAGCAGCAACCCCAACCAAGTCACTTGCTTTGGATGTGGTCAGCCGGGACACTACTCCAAGAATTGCCCCAACAAGAAGCCCGATGCCCTGCGCCCCAATGTGCAGAACCCAGGACAAGGCCGTGGAATGCCACTAAGGAACCAAGCTCCCCGCAACCCGCCCAACAACGGCAAGGGTTGTGTGAATCATGTCACTGCAGAAGAAGCCCAGGAAGACCCGGACGTCGTGCTGGGTACGTTCCTTGTCAACTCAACACCTGCAACTGTCTTGTTTGATTCTAGAGCCACGCATTCATTTGTCACCCAAAAGTTTGCATTAAAAAGTGGCATGACCCCTACACCCCTGAATAACCCTATGGTGGTACAAACCCCCAGAGCAGAGATGAGAGCCAAGATAGAATGTAAGGGAGTCGGGATTGTCATTAATGGGGTAGACTTCCAAGCAGACCTTATCATCTTAAGATCACAAGGCTTGGATGTGATCTTAGGAATGGATTGGCTCATCAAGCACCAAGGCTTGTTAGATTGTGCCAACCGGTCAGTCACTATGACCAATGACCAAGGAGTCGAAGTAAAGTTTGCTCCCAACCCCTCCTCTACTCGAGGCACCCAAGTCAACTATCTGACTGAAGTTGGATTGGAGCAAGTGCCGGTAGTATGCGAATACCCCGATGTATTTCCTGATGAGCTACCGAGAATGTCTCCTGACCGAGACATCGAGTTCATCATCGAGCTCATGCCCGGAGCAGGACCCATCTATAAGAAGCCTTATAGAATGGGATCGGAAGAGTTAGCAGAGTTGAAGAAGCAACTGGAAGAGCAGTTGAGGAAGGGATTTATCCACCCTAGTGCCTCCCCTTGGGGATCGCCAGTTTTGTTTGTGGCAAAGAAGGACGGTACCATCCGCTTATGCATTGACTACCGCTCCCTCAATGAAGTTACAATCAAGAACAAGTATCCACTTCCCAAGATTGAAGATCTGTTTGATCAACTCAATGGGGCCAAGGTGTTCTCCAAGATTGACCTTAGATCTGGGTACTACCAGCTGAAGATCAGACCCCAAGATATTCCGAAGACGGCATTTGTAACCAGATATGGCATGTATGAGTGCACGGTCATGTCCTTTGGACTAACCAATGCCCTCCGCTTACTTCATGTATCTCATGAATAAGGTCTTCATGGAATATTTGGACAAGT
Source organism: Aegilops umbellulata (assembly GCA_032464435.1). Classification (NCBI taxonomy): domain Eukaryota; kingdom Viridiplantae; phylum Streptophyta; class Magnoliopsida; order Poales; family Poaceae; genus Aegilops; species Aegilops umbellulata. Next base: position 108,306,488 of record CP136056.1, on the reverse strand, counting down.
TTGTCGTTGTCTTCATTGATGACATTCTTGTCTTCTCAAAGACGGAAGAAGAGCACGAGCAACACTTGAGGATGGTCCTAGACAAGCTTCGAGAGCACCAACTGTATGCCAAGTTCAGCAAGTGTGAATTTTGGCTGCATGAGGTTGGATTCTTGGGTCATGTTTTGACTGAAGAAGGATCGTCGGTTGATCCCGCTAAGATTGAAGCCGTGACCGAATGGCAATCCCCAAGCAATGTGAAGGAAGTCAGAAGCTTCCTCGGACTCGCGGGATATTACCGCAAGTTCGTTGAAGGATTCTCAAGCATTGCCCGACCCATGACTCAGCTCTTGAAGAAGGACAAGAAGTTTGAATGGACGCTGAAGTGTGAAGAGAGCTTCCAGGAGCTGAAGAAGAGATTGACCACCGCCCCAGTTCTAGCCACACCAGATAAACACAAGGAGTTTGTGATATATTGTGATGCGTCAAAAACCGGACTGGGAGGTGTTCTGATGCAAGGGGGCAGAGTCGTAGCTTACCTTTCAAGGCAACTACGGCCTCATGAAGAGAACTATGCTACTCATGACCTCGAGTTGGCAACTGTAGTTCATGCCCTGAAGACGTGGCGACATTACCTCCTGGGGAAGCGGTGCGAGATATACACGGATCACAAAAGTCTGAAGTATATTTTCACTCAGAAGGAATTGAACATGAGGCAAATAAGATGGCTAGAGTTGATCAAGGATTACGATCTCAGTGTTCAATACCACTCTGGAAAGGCTAATGTGGTAGCAGATGCATTAAGCAGAAAGGCTTGTTCCTTGAATGCTATGCTTAAGGAAAAACTACCCGCCTTGTATGAAGAACTTGAAAGCTTCAAGTTGGAACTGGTTGCACCAGGATTCTTATCCAACCTTGAAGTCAAGCCTACCCTGATGGACGATATTAAGGAAGCTCAGAAGGGACACGAAAGTATTGAAGGCATCAAGAGGAAGATCAGGGCAAGCAAGGCCCCAGGATTCTCAGAGGATGAGCAAGGAATTGTGTGGTTTGGGAATCGCATTTGCGTACCCAACAAGACTGAGCTCAAGAATTTGATGTTGCAAGAAGCTCATGACACCCCGTATTCCATCCACCCCGGAGGGACCAAGATGTATCAAGACCTAAAGGAAAGATTTTGGTGGCATGGCATGAAGAGAGAAATAGCCACTTTCGTCGCTAAGTGTGACATATGCCAAAGGGTCAAAGTTGAACATCAGCGACCCGCTGGATTGTTACAGCCTCTCAAGGTGCCCGAATGGAAATGGGATAAAGTCGGAATGGACTTCATCACTGGATTACCCAGGTCAAATAAGGGACATGACTCCATCTGGGTCATAGTCGACCATTTGACCAAAGTAGCCCATTTCATTCCTGTCAAAACGACTTACAAGGGAAACCAGCTAGCTAGCCTCTACATCAACAGAATCGTAAGCCTTCATGGTGTTCCCAAAGAGATTGTGTCATACCGAGGAACCCAGTTTACCTCAAGGTTCTGGAAGAAGTTCCAAGAGGCCATGGGGACCAAGTTGTCCTTCGGCACTGCTTTCCACCCACAGACCAGAGGTCAGACAGAACGAGTGAATCAGATACTCGAGGACATGCTCCGAGCCTGTGTCTTAGCATATGGAGCTAGGTGGGAAAATTGCCTCCCTTTCGCCGAGTTCTCCTACAACAACAATTATCAGTCCAGCCTCCAGATGGCACCATTTGAGGTGTTGTACGGACGCAAGTGTCGCACACCCCTCAATTGGTCAGAGACCGGAGAAGGGCTAGTCTTTGGGCCCGATATCCTCCGTGAAGCAGAAGAGCAAGTCCAGCTTGTCAGAGAGCGTTTGAAGACTGCCAAGTCAAGGCAGAAGAGCTATGCTGACTCACGTCGTAGAGACATGAACTTCCGAGTTGGAGACCATGTCTATCTCCGGGTCACACCTCTCAAGGGAACCCAACGCTTCCATGTCAAAGGAAAGCTCGCCCCAAGATACATCGGCCCCTTCAACATTACTGACCGGCGAGGAGAAGTGGCTAACCAGTTGGAGCTGCCACCTGAATTATCCGATGTGCACAACGTATTCCATGTGTCACAACTCCGGAAGTGTCTCCAAGTCCCAGACAAGCCTGATCTTTACAAGGACGTCAATCATCAAGCCATTGACCTTCAGCCTAATTTGACTTACCGTGAGAGGCCCATCTGCATTTTGGATGAGGCTGAGCGATGCACTCGAAGCCGCACGATCAAGTACTTCAAGGTCCAGTGGAGCAACCACACTGAAGCAGAAGCAACCTGGGAACGTGAAGACTACCTTAGATCCGAGTTTCCATATCTCTTTAAAGCCTAGTTTAGGAATCTCGGGGACGAGATTCTTGTAAGGAGGGTAGGTCTATCACACCCTGCATTTTGTAACATGTCATTTGCATTAATAAAGCATGAAAATTTGGACCAACAAAAACTTTTGCATTATTTGGCTTTTATTTTGAAGTTGGTTTTCACTGTGTGGTTTTCAAGTGCTCTTAATAGTCAACTACTCCACCTTCTATACTTCATCTCCTTGTCCCAAACTTCTGCCCAATGATCATGCCATGTGTATAGAGCAATATAGTATTTTCTTACAAAAATAATTTGACCAAAAAGTATTTTCAAAAATTAGTACTCCAAAAACCCCTCCATTGAGGTTTGCACTGCAAATACTTAATTCAGGGCAGTAAAAATATTTCCAAAGATATATTAGACACCTATTAGATATAGGATACCTAGAAACCACAAAAATATAATTTTGAAAGTTATTTTCTATTTTATTTAAAGGATTTTTCTTAAGGCCAGAAATGGTCTTAAATAGGTTAAAATTATTTAAAAGCTTTAAAAATATTTGAGAAAAATTAGGGAGACTCAATGGACATATATTTTCCACATATATGAGTTTCAGCACATGGTTATGATCAAAATATTGGACAAAACCTCCCAAAACTATTTCTGCCCATTTCAAGAATTTGAAATATTTCTACAGGAAATATTTTCATAAAAATCCAGGAAAAATCCAGCAAGTCACAAATACATATTGTGATCACCTTGCAAAGCCTCATGTCAATTAGAGTCATTTTGGTTCACCAAAATGCCCCAAAACCCTCTATGACCAGAACCATATTTGAACAAGTTTGTACTACCAACTTTCTATCCTCGACCCCAACTTTTGTGAGCATGTTCACATGACCAAATGAGGCCACTACACCAAGTGGTGCATCAAGGAGAAGTGATTTGCTCAAATAGATCTACACAAGTCCATTTCTGCAAATTTCTAGGGTTTACAAAAGTTGCATTGGCAACTTTGCCCAAATAAACCCCAAATTGGTGGAAGGCCCTAATTATATGTGACATTTCACCCTGTGGAGTATCATGGCAATTGGAGTTCATTTGCTTGCCCAAACCAACAACAAACACCTTCTGCCATTTTTCCAAAAACATCATTTTGACCCCTTCCACTAATCTCCTTGAGCTCAACTCTTTACCACAACTCCTCCCAGCCCCCTTTCACCTCTAGTAACAATGGCAAGCCCACAGCTCACTTATTGGAGGGGTAAAATCTCTCTCTCCCTCTCTGGACAGCCACTTTCTCTCTCTCCCTCACCCTCTCTCCTCTCCTACTGGCTCTCCAGGGCATCCAAAGTCCCTCCCCTCTTCTTTACTCCTCCCTAGGGATACCAGACATGCTTGGACGTGCCCACTTTGCCAGAAAAAATGGCATGCCGGCCATTTGCACGCTCTGGAGCGTGCTACAGTGCGCTCCCGCACTGTAGCCGCCCTCTGCCCGATGCCCCCGACCACCTCGAGCCTCCCCCACGTGCCTGCCGATGTGCCTCGGCGTTCGCGACACGCCACGCCGCTGTCCCCCTCCTCTCTCCTCCTCTCTGCGCCTCCGCGCTAGCAGACACCGGCCGCCCGAGCGCGCCAATGGCACGGCTCACACGCGCGCTGCCCTGACGCTCCCTCGCTCCTTCTCTCCCTCCCTCTGGGCGTAGTCGACGTCCAGGAACACCACAGACACGGCGCCAGCTCCTCCCGAGCCCTGCAGCGACGAGCGTGAGCTCGCCGGCGCACGGGTCTGCTGGACCTCTCCGTTCGCCTATATAAAAGCCTCCCCGAGCCCTTCTCTCCTCACCACTCGCCCTCTCACTCCCCTAGTCGCTCCCCTGCACCCCCAATTCCTCCCCAGAGCCGCCCGAGCTCGAGATCGAGCTCGAGCTCCGCCGCCTCGGGTCGCCGTCGATCTCTGGGTACGGGCTTCCTCCGCCCCTCCTCTCTCTCGATCTAGGCTCTCCACATCTCCCTGATCATTTCCCCTCCGTTTCCCCTCTCTTTTACAGCCGGAAACGGCCGGAGCCGTCGACACCCGAAGCCTCTCCGCCGCGGGACCTCGTCGCCGGCGAGCCAGGCAACTCCGGTGACGTCCACCACCTCCACTCGAACGGCGACTCGACGCTGAGTCCAGCCATACCGTCGCCCGACCTCGTCGTGGCCTACGTCGTCGCCGGTGAGCTCGCCGCCCCCTCTGACCCAGGGTTGACGACGACGGCCGTGGGGGCCGTCCGTCAGCCCCTCGCCCAGACGCCTGGGCCCCGCCCGTCAGGTTTCAACCTGGCGCGCGCGTGCACCGGTGCGCTGGGCCGCCTCTCTGCCTGGGCCTGCTGCCCTACGGCTGTTCTGGCCCAGCAGGCACAGTGCCCCTTTTCTTTTTCTTTTTCTGTATCTATTCCAAAAATTCCACAGGATTAAATAATAGTCCAAATAATTTTATTCCGATTCCTAAATTCCTAAATTATTGCAACCTATTTAATGGTGCAACTTTCATTCAAATCCAACCAACTTTTATGTACTGTTCAAATTTAAATTCAAATTTGAGCAGTTTAATCTCTGTTTGGAAATCCATATCCCCTCTTATATAACTCCAAATCCAAAACTAGGAATTTTCCCCTTCTTAGTTTTCAACCTAGTATTTTACAAAAATGAGTTGACATTTTTCTGAGCACTTTGGTTTTTCTGTTTTATTATTGCCTTATTTTCTCGTTATTATTTTGCGACAATAGATTGCGTTGCTGACGAAGGAGTTGGACCAGAAGACTTTGAAGACCCAGAAGACTTTGCTGAGCCAGGCAAGCAGCCCTTTGACAATGTCTAAGAAACCCTTTTTATGCATGTCATATGGCACTTTTATTGCTTGCATCGAGGTCATGATAAAACAGTGACCACTTGAGGTGGTTTGCCTCCGTTCCTTTTCTCGTTGACACTTGCGTGATGCATGACCCTACCTTTCTATGAGGGTTATGCCGGTGGGAGTAGATAGGATGCGAAGTAGTGCTACGCAAAAGGGACGGGAATATGTATGGTGTTGGAGGCAAAGTATTTTCAAAGGACTTTTCGAAAACCCCATCGGGTGCCACTTATGCCCGAGGGAGATGATGAATTGGGTAACCACTTGATGACGAAGTGGTGTACCGAGGCAAGTGTGTGTGTTGTTTTTTAAAATGGATTGGTGTAAGTTGCGACCGTTATTCCAACCTTATATGCGCATCCACTCTACCCTTATATGGGAAAGGGCATTATTGATTACCTAGGCCGATACTAGCTTGGAGCCCGCATTACTAGTGACGGGGGAGAGTTGGTGCTCTCTCTCGGGACGGGGTCGTGCCAGGTAGGGCGGCCATGACTGTTTTCACAGGGCACCGGATACACCGTTGTGCCCCCTCTCGGATGTTACGATCTCGAGTGAGTCTCGTATGATGTACATCGTGAGGATACGGAACAACGAGTGGACTCCTTGTTAGTGGGTGCTTACCCCGGGTACTTGAGGTACCGTGGGTCGTGGATGACACGGAAGTTCCCCGGATCTTGTGGGTAAAGTGTGCAACCTCTGCAGAGTGTAAAACTATTCGAATAGCCGTGTCCACGGTCAAGGACAGTTGGGTAACCGCTCTTGGGCTACGTCCACTTGTTTACAAACCAGTTTGTGTGGGAAGAACTACTTGGGTCAAGTCAAGGACTTGACATGATGGAGTCGGGTTGGTGCTCACTCTATTTATGTTGATATCTGTAACCTGTCCTCTTGGTTACTTGAATTCTCGTGATGCATGTCTTACAAGTTGTCGAACATGTCATTGCACTCAAAACTAGCTTTCCGCAAAAATTTACCTATCATGCATTGTTGTACCTTGAACCAAAACATGGGTTGCTTGCGAGTACATTCGAAGTACTCATTGGCTTGCCACTGGTTATTTAATTGGCCAGGCATGGGAGAACAGGAGTTCGAGGAAGAATTCTTTGGAGACGAACATGCAAACTAGGACGTTTCCCAGTCAGAATGCCTGTAGGGTTAAGGCAGATGGCATGGGTTCTACTTATCGACGAAGATTTCCACTGCTTGTGTTTCATTTGATGTTCAGCCCTTGAGGCTTTATCTATGTAAGACTTGACCATAATGGTCATAATTTGTGTAAGACGGTATGTATGCATGTAAGACTCTTGTTATTCAGCTTCTGTGTGTTCAGTGAGCATTGATCTCTGGGATCACTGTACACGTGCATTCGGTGATCACGACTTATGAGTCGGGGTCACCACATATCTGCAGCAAAGTATTTAGTAGCAAAGTAGTATGGAAGTAACGGTAACGGTAGCAAAATTAATATTTTGGGATTTCGTAGTGATTGTAACAGTAGCAACGGAAAAGTAAATAAGCGAAGAACAATATGTGAAAAGCTCGTAGGCATTGGATCGGTGATGGATAATTATGCCGGATGCGGTTCATAATGTAACAATCATAACATAGGGTGACACATAACTAGCTCGAATTCATCAATGTAATGTAGGCATGTATTCCGAATATAGTCATACGTGCTTATGGAAAAGAACTTGCATGACATCTTTTGTCCTACCCTCCCATGGCAGCGGGGCCCTAGCGGAAACTAAGGGATATTAAGGCCTTCTTTTAATAGAGCACCGGACCAAAGCATTAACACATAGTGAATACATGAACTCCTCAAACTACGGTCATCACCGGGAGTGGTCCCGATTATTGTCACTTCGGGGTTGCCGGATCATAACACATAGTAGGTGACTATAGACTTGCAAGATAGGATCAAGAACTCACATATATTCATGAAAACATAATAGGTTCAGATCTGAAATCATGGCACTCGGGCCCTAGTGACAAGCATTAAGCATAGCAAAGTCATATCAACATCAATCTCAGAACATAGTGGATACTAGGGATCAAACGCTAACAAAACTAACTCGATTGCATGATAAATTTCATCCAACCCATCACCGTCCAGCAAGCCTACGATGGAATTACTCACGCACGGCGGTGAGAATCATGAAATTGGTGATGGAGAATGGTTGATGATGACAATGGCGACGGATTCCCCTCTCCGGAGCCCCGAACGGACTCCAGATCTGCCCTCCTGAGAGAGTTTAGGGCTTGGCGGCGGCTCCGTATTGTAAAACGTGATGAATCTTTCTCTCTGATTTTTTTCTCCCCGAACATGAATATATAGAGTTGGAGTTGAGGTCGGTGGAGCTCCAGGGGGCCCACGAGGTAGGGGGCACGCCTAGGGGGTGGGCGTGCCCCCACCCTCGTGGAAAGGGTGTGGGCCCCCTGGCCTTGATTCTTTCGCCAGTATTTTTTATTATTTCCAAAAATAATCTCCGTGAAGTTTTAGGTCATTCCGAGAACTTTTGTTTCTGCACATAAATAACACCATGGCAATTCTGCTGAAAACAGTGTCAGTCCGGGTTAGTTGCATTCAAATCATGCAAGTTAGAGTCCAAAACAAGGGCAAAAGTGTTTGGAAAAGTAGATACGACGGAGACGTATCATATACCAATTCACCATCGTAAGCTAACAAACAGAGAATGGAAGTTTATTGAGGATCGATTTGAGAAGAAACTGAGTTGCTGGAAGGGCAAGCTCATGTCATATGGAGGCCGATTAATTCTTATTAATTCGGTTCTCACGAGTATGCCTATGTTTCTCTTGTCTTTTTTTGAGGTTCCAGTTGGAGTTAGGAAAAGGCTGGACTTCTATCGATCTCGTTTCTTTTGGCAAAGTGATGAACTAAAAATAAAATACAGACTTGCCAAATGGGACATTATTTGTTGACCAAAAGACCAAGGGGGTCTTGGCATTGAAAATCTTGAAGTCAAGAACAGATGTCTTCTCAGCAAGTGGCTGTCTAAGCTGTCTATAGAGATAGACGCCACATGGGCGCAGATTCTCTATAGTAAGTATCTTTCCTCCAAAACTTTGTCCGAAGTGACAGCAAGGCCGACGGATTCGCCTTTCTGGAAAGGGCTGATGAGAGTCAAATCAGCCTTTTTCAATAGGACAAAGTTCATAATCGGAAATGGCACTAACACGCGTTTTTGGGAGGATACTTGGCTAGGAGAGACACCCCTCGCGCTTCAATACCCGACTCTTTATAGTATTTCAGTCCATCCCCCTCAATATTCAATTTAGGAGAATGCTAGCCGGTAATCGTTGGGAAGCTTGGCTCCATTTAGTGAGTAGACTGATGGAGGTCCAGTTGTCTCAACAACCCGATCAGTTGCAATGGAAACTTACTAGGACTGGGGAGTTTACAGTTAAATCAATGTATCTCGATGTTATCAACTCTAGCTCCATTCCTAGTTCCAAACATGTTTGGAAAGTCAAAGTTCCTTTGAAAATTAAAGTGTTTATGTGGTTTGTACATAAACAAGTCATCTTAACCAAAGACAATCTGGCAAAGCGCAACTGGATAGGACCTACTAGGTGTAGTTTTTGTGATCGGGATGAAACTATCAAACACCTTTTTCTTGACTGCCTGCTGGCAAAAGTGCTATGGACGACGGTTGATGACCCACAAGTATAGGGGATCTATCATAGTCCTTTTGATAAGTAAGAGTGTCGAACCCAACGAGGAGCAGAAGGAAATGATAAGCGGTTTTCAGCAAGGTATTCTCTGCAAGTACTGAAATAAGTGGTAACAGATAGTTTTTTGATAAGATAATTTGTAACGAGCAACAAGTAACAAATGTAAATAAAGTGCAGCAAGGTGGCCCAATCCTTTTTGTAGCAAAGGACAATCCTGGACAAACTCTTATATAAGGAAAAGCGCTCCCGAGGACACATGGGAATATCGTCAAGCTAGTTTTCATCACGTTCATATGATTCGCGTTCGGTACTTCGATAATTTGATATGTGGGTGGACCGGTGCTTGGGTGTTGTTCTTACTTGAACAAGCATCCCACTTATGATTAACCTCTATTGCAAGCATCCGCAACCCATCATCTACTTATTACTTCCCAATGCCTTCCTCTAGGCCCAAATAATGGTGAAGTGTTATGTAGTCGACGTTCACATAACACCACTAGAGGCTAGACAGCATACATCTCATCAAAATATCGAACGAATACCAAATTCACATGACTACTAATAGCAAGACTTCTCCCATGTCCTCAGGAACAAACGTAACTACTCACAAAGCATATTCATGTTCATAATCAGAGGGGTAATAATATGCATAAAGGATCTGAACATATGATCTTCCACCAAATAAACCAACTAGCATCAACTACAAGGAGTAATCAACACTACTAGCAACCTACTAGTACCAATCCCGGACTTGGAGACAAGAATTGGATACAAGAGATGAACTAGGGTTTTGAGAGGAGATGGTGCTGGTCAAGATGTTGATGGAGATTGCCCTCTCCTGATGAGAGAAGCGTTGGTGATGACGATGATTTCCCCCTCCCGGAGGGAAGTATCCCCGGCAAAACAGCTCTGTCGGAGCCCTAGATTGGTTTCGCCAAGGTTCCGCCTCGTGGCGGCGGAGTTTCATCCCGAAAGGTTGCTTATGATTTTTTCCTTGATGAAAGACCTCATATAGCAGAAGATGGGCATCGGAGAGCCAACAGGGGGCCCACGAGGTAGGGGCGCGCCCTGGGGGGTAGGGCGTGCCCCCCACCTCGTGGACAGGTGCCCCCCCCCTCTGGTGAACTTCTTCCGTTGGATATTTTTATTATTTCCAAAAATGACTTCCGTGGAGTTTCAGGACTTTTGGAGTTGTGCAGAATAGGTCTCTAATATTTGCTCCTTTTCCAGCCCAGAATTCCAGCTGCTGGCATTCTCCCTCCTTATGTAAACCTTGTAAAATAAGGGAGAATAGGCATAAGTATTGTGACATAACGTGTAATAACAGCCCATAATGCAATAAATATCGATATAAAAGCATGATGCAAAATGGACGTATCAACTCCCACAAGCGTAGACCTCGCTTGTCCTCAAGCGAAAGCCGATAACGATAAATATGTCCTCATGTTTAGAGGCAGAGGTGTCGATAAAAATAAAATACGGACATGAAGGCATCATGATTATTCTCATAAAAGCAACATATATAGATATTGTCATATGATTTCTTATACTCAAGTAATAATCTATTCACAATGTAAAAGTATGAATCATAAACTTTATTGAGAACCAACAAACTATAATCTCAGTCATTGAAGCAATTGGAATTTATCATAACATCAGAAAGAGTCTATGCCAGACCTTAATAGCAAGTCCGCATACTCAACTATCATTTAGTCTTTCATAATTGCTAACACTCACGCAATACTTGTGGTTATGGAGTTTTAATCGGACACAGAGAAAGATAGGGGCTTATAGTTTCGACTCCCAACCTTTTACCTCAAGGGTAATGTCAACAATAATAACTCATGCTCCCCTACATCCAATTAGATACATCTATCAGGATTATTCCAACATACTGTGCTTGCCAAAGGATAAAAAGAAAAAGGAAAGGTGAAGATCACCATGACTCTTGCATAAGGTAGAAGATAATAATAAAAGATAGGCCCTTCGCAGAGGGAAGCAGAGGTTGCCATGCGCTTTTATGGTTGGATGCATAAAATCTTAATGCGAAAGGACGTCACTTTATATTGCCACTTGTGATATGAACCTTTATTATGCAGTCCGTCACTTTTATTACTTCCACATCACAAGATCGTATAAAGCTTATTTCTCCCACACCAATCAATCATACATATTTAGAGCAATTTTATTGCTTTGCACCGATGACAACTTACTTGAAGGATCTTACTCAATCCATAGGTAGGTATAGTGGACTCTCATGGCAAAACTGGTTTAAGGGTTTTTGGAAGCACAAGTAGTATCTCTACTTGGTGCTGAGAATTTGGCTAGCATGAGGGGGAAAGGCAAGCTCAACATGTTGGATGATCCATGACAACATACTTTATCTGAGATATAAGAAAACATAACTTATTACGTTGTCTTCCTTGTCCAACATCAACTCTTTAGCATGTCATATTTTAATGAGTGCTCCCAATCATAAAGGATGTCAATGATAATATATTTATATGTGAGACCTTTCTTCCTTATTACTTCCTATTAATTGCAACGATGACCAAAGCTATGTCTGCCAACTCCCAACAACTTTTAATCATCATACTCTTTCTATGTGAAGTCATTACTCTCAACAAGATCAATATGAACTCTTTGTTTCTTTTTATTCTTTTTCTTATTTTCTTTTATTCACTCAAGATCATGGCAAAATAATCAAGCCCTTGACTCAACACTAATCTTTATTAATCTCTCCGTTCCTTTATATAAGGTGTATTTGTTTTTTGATAAAATTCCACAATGTAAGGTGCATTTGTTCTAATTCCTCGTAATTCCGATCTTGACCCTCCAGAAAAAGGAAAGTATCTCTTTGCAGATTGCATGTATCCCTCCTTGTAGAGAAAGAAAAGGAAACTATCTCTCTCTAGATTGTGTGTATCTCTTTCTTTCCTAGCGTAAATGATTTACTTGTCGCTAATCTACAAATTAGGGAAGGGTAGTTTTGTCCTAACTAATGCATAATTATGTGTCTTGGTCACCGTGTTGAAAATAATACACCTTAGATAAAGGAATGGAGGGAGCATATATATAGCTCACGGACTTGATTACATAGAGAGATCATAAAGCAAAACTCAAAACTAGATCATGCCATAAACTTTATTCTACTAGATCGAGATACTACCAATAGGATCGAACTAAGAAAAACGGTAAAGATAGGAGTGTGATTGTGATACGATACCGGGGCACCTCCCCCAAGCTTGACAGTTGCCAAGGGGAGTGCCCATACCCATGTGATTATGCCTCCTTCTTTGTCGGTGAAGAAGGTGGTGGTGATGATGGTGATGCGGGCTTGTCGTCCATCTTCCAAGGCATAGGCTCACCATCATAGAAGGATGATCGAGTCTCCGGGATCCTCAAAACTGTAGCCAAACTCATCCTTTTGAATCCATATTCATACTCATAGTTCTGGTTTTGCAGGTCATAGATTTGGGCTTGAAGGTGCTCGATCTTCTCATGAAGCTTGAAGATGGCCTCCCCGATGTTGTCGGCATCCAACTTGTGGTTGCTAGTGAACTCCGCGATCATCATGTGGTTCGAGTTGAGTCCACATTCCACCAACCCTTGACACTTGAAAACTTGTTGCTCCACTGCTGCGAGCCTCGTCTCCACGCTTCCGGTCCCCTTTGGTCCCTCTTCATCGCGGATGTGCAGCAACCCATCACGCAACTCAATGGTTTGAGGGTGTTGCAGCACCTCCGCGAGGTAAGGGTTGATGACCTTCTCAAAGAACTTGTCCTTGGAAGCACTTGGGGACGTCATGATAATCTAGATCTGTTAGAAAAACAGCTCGAAACAAGAATAGAGAAGATCTGCGTGATACGGGAGTCAAAACCTTTGGCAGAATATATAATAATTTTTTACCGACCAAAATATGTAACGTGCAAGAAAACAGAGTTCGGAAGGCACACGAGGTGCCCACGAGGTAGGGGGCGCGCTGTAACACCCCGGATGTAACTTGCCATATTTGTAACTCCAACTCTTGCCATTTTCGGCAATGTGATATGATATTCCCTCCGTGGTTGGGTTTCCCTTCATTTTGCATTTTGTTCATGCCATGCATTTCATATCACGTCATCATGTGCATCGCATTCGCATACGTGTTCGTTTCATGCATCCGAGCATTTTCCCCGTTGTCCGTTTTTCAATCCGGCGCTCCTATGTTCCCCGGCGTCCCCTTTTACCTTTTTCCGTGAGCGGGTATTAAACTTTCTCGGAATGGATCGAGGTTTGTCAAGCGGCCTTGGTATAGCACCGGTAGACCGCCTGTCAAGTTTCGGGTCATTCGGAGGTCGTTTGATACTCCAACGGTTAACCAGGTAACCGTGAAAGCCTCTTTTGGGTTGCAGCCCAAAACCCCTCCAAATCAGCCCAATAACCCATCTAAGTCACTCCCATGTCCATCGCCATTCGATCACGATCGTGTGGCCGCAAAACGTGCTCAATTTGGAGCCCCCTAGCCCCTCCTACCTATAAATACACCCCCTTCCCCGAAATCCCGGATCAAATCCGCCCCTAACCCTAGCCCCGCTCCCCTCCGCGCCGCCGGACACGTCCAGATCGGGCCGGACGCGTCCGCCGCCGCGCCAGCGCCAATCAGGGGCCGCCACGTGGCGAGCCGCCGCCCGAATCCGCCATCTTCGGCGCCGCCCCTGTCTTCCCCGTCAACTCCGGCGAAGCTCCGGCGGACCTCGTTTCGCGTGCCATCAAACCCTAGATCCGTTTCGCGAGGTGTATATTTCTCTAAGTCTTTTCTGGCAGTATTTTGTTGCATGTTCATCGCATCATAACTTGTTGCATACTGCTCCGTTTCGTGTGTGTAATATGTAAAATTGTTCGTCTCTATGAGTACATTGTTTCATCTCATTGCATCATTTTCATTTGAGCTCATATAGATGCCCGAAATGCTGTTGGAAGAGGGCTATGTGATGTTAGTTTCAGATCTGTTTTAGTAGATGCACTTTTGTCATTTTTTCCATGATTGATGTGTGCACCCTATGAAGTTGAGTCTTACAGGTGTTTTGTAATATGCCATGCTATCTTTCCAGGGGTGTATGCCATGTATTTTTGTGATCTCTGTGGTGACTAGCACAAGCATGCAAACTAGGGATCATAATGTTGCTGATTTCAGAGACTTAGTAATTTCACTAAGTCATATCCTGCTGTTATTTTTATGCTATGTGTTCATGTTGTTACAGAGAGATCTATGCCCATTTTGAGCATGATCAGTAAGGGTGTTTCGAACATATGGATTTTCTCTATCCATCCATGTCTTTTTTTGTAATTATGGAGTGCCATAGCTTGAGTCAATCGAGCTCTACTTTTGCTATAAAATGTTTCCTGGCAGATTGTTTACATGTTATTCGATTTTTCCAAGCTTGTTGTAATTGATCCTTACATGCTATGATGTTTTTATTGCCATGATTAGCTTCTATGCCATGTCTTCTTGGTGGGTGTATGCTTAGTTTATCATGAAATGCTCTGTAGTGAGTGCATCAAGCTCGTAAACATGCCTACTTGTTATCTGTTTTTGACATGTCCAGTTTTCTGCTAAGTCTGGAAACTATAACGAAACTTGCTTAATTGACATGGGTGCTATTATATTTTCTGTTCCTTTTTGGCTCATGGTCAGTAAGGGACTTTTCTTCAATGTTTTGAGTAGATTCATGCCGTGCCTTATTTTGCTATGTACTGTTCCTGTAGCATGTTGTTTCCTTGCTCTAAACATGTCATCCTGATGCTAATTTCTGGCATGATAGTATTTTCACTAAGTCTGTGAAGCTGATATGTTTTGCACTTTTGCCATGCCTGTTTGAACCTGTTATGGTGTGATTTAGCCGTAGCTCATTGTTCATCTTTTGTCAAGCATCTTGTGTAGATCACTGCCATATGCTTTGCTGATATGTTTGGATGCAGTAGCTTAATTTCTTGTTGCATGCTAAGTGGCATCATGTTGTTAATGGCAGAATCTTGTCATTCTTGTTTTGCTTGTCATTTGTAAACCGAGCATCCGATTCCGGTGATCTTTATATCGATTTCAACCGAAATCACCTCACCTTTCCAGTGGCATACTTGGTTTGCTAAGATTATGCCTTGCTCATCCTTTCCTTCCGGAGCACGCATATGCATTGCATACCACATCTCGCATAACATGACATGTTTTGCATCATGTTGCTTGCGCATTGCATCGTGGTTGATAGTTGTTCCTTGCTTGTGTTCTTGTTTTGGGTAGAGCCGGGAGACGAGTACGTGAACGAGGAACCTGTTGAGAACACTTACGAGGATCAAGCCTTCAACAACTCTGAGAACCTTGCAGGCAAGATGGCCATACCCTCGAAATCACTTCTATCTTTGCTTGCTAGATGCTCGCTCTTTTGCTATGCCTATGCTGCGATACCTACCACTTGCTATATCATGCCACCCATATTGCCATGTCAAGCCTCTAACCATCCTTTCCTAGCAAACCGTTGATTGGCTACGTTACCGCTTTGCTCAGCCCCTCTTATAGCGTTGCTAGTTGCAGGTGAAGATGAAGTTTGTTCCATGTTGGAACGTGAATATGTTGGGATATCACAATATCTCTTATTTAATTAATGCATCTATATACTTGGTAAAGGGTGGAAGGCTCGGCCTTATGCCTGGTGTTTTGTTCCACTCTTGCCACCCTAGTTTCCGTCATACCGGTGTTATGTTCCTTGATTTTGCGTTCCTTACACGGTTGGGTGATTTATGGGACCCCCTTGATAGTTCGCTTTGAATAAGACTCCTCCAGCAAGGCCCAACTTTGGTTTTACCATTTGCCACCTAAGCCTTTTCCCCCGGGTTTTCGCGAGCCCGAGGGTCATCTTTATTTAACCCCCCCCCCCCCCCCCGGGCCAGTGCTCCTCTGAGTGCTGGTTCGAACCGAGCAGCATGCGGGGCCACCGCAGGGAAACTCGAGGCCTGGTTTCACTCGTAGCTTGACTTATCCGGATGTGCCCTGAGACCGAGATATGTGCAGCTCCTATCAGGATTTGTCGGCACAATCGGGCGGCTTTGCTGGACTTGTTTTATTACTGTCGAAGTGTCTTGTAGTCCGGGATTCCGAGACTGATCGGGTCTTCCCGGTAGAAGGAATATCCTTCGTTGACCGTGAGAGCTTATAATGGGCTAAGTTGGGACACCCCTGCAGGGTATTATCTTTCGAAAGTCGTGCCCGCGGTTATGAGGCAGATGGGAATTTGTTAATGTCCGGTTGTAGAAAACTCGAAGTTGACCTTAATTAAAACACATCAACCGCGTGTGTAACCGTGATGGTCTCTTCTCGGCGGAGTCCGGGAAGTGAACACGGTGTTGGAGTAATGTTTGACGTAGGTTGTTCTAGGATCACTTCTTGATCACTTCTAGCTTCACGACCGTGCTTTGCTTCTCTTCTCACTCTCTTTTGCGAATGTAGCCACCATATATGCTAGTCGCTTGCCGCAGCTCCACCTCACAACCCTATCCTACCTTTAAGCTTAAATAGTCTTGATCTCGCGGGTGTGAGATTGCTGAGTCCCCGTGACTCACAGATTCTACCAAAACAGTTGCAGGTGCCAACGATGCCAGTGCAGATGACGCATCCGAGCTCAAGTGGGAGTTCGACGAGGAACGTGGTCGTTACTATGTGTCTTTTCCTGATGATCAGTAGTGGAGCCCAGTTGGGGACGATCGGGGATCTGTGTAGCATTTGGGGTAGTCTTCTTTCATTTTGGTTCCGTAGTCGGACCTTGAGTGTAAACTGGATGATGGATGTTTATTTATGTATTGTGTGAAGTGGCGACTGTAAGCCAACTATGTATCTCTTTCCCTTATGTATTACATGGGTTGTGTGAAGATTACCTCACTTGCGACATTGCTTTCAATGCGGTTATGCCTCTAAGTCGTGCTTCGACACGTGGGAGATATAGCCGCATCGAGGGCGTTACACGCGCCCTCCACCCTCGTGTCCTTCCCGGACTGCTACTTATTTTTCTATTTTTCTAAATATTCCAAAACGGAGAAATATTGCCTTAAAATTGTTTTGGAGTCGGTTTACTTACCATACCACATACCTATTCCTTTTCGGAGTCTGAAACGTTCCAGAAAGTGTCCCTTATGTATACCTCCGTGGTTACGGTTTCAATAACATTAGTTTCAACATTTATAGGATTACCTGAGATATAATGTTTGATTCTTTGACCATTCACCACCTTCGGATTTGTACCTTCGAAGTTGTTGATTTTTATGGCACCGGAACGATAGACCTCCTCGATAACGTAAGGGCCTTCCCATTTAGAGAGAAGTTTTCCTGCAAAAATTCTTAAACGAGAGTTGTATAGCAATACATAATCACCTACGTTAAACTCGCGCTTTCATATCCTTTCGTCATGCCATATTTTAACTTTTTCTTTAAACAACTTGGCATTTTCATAAGCTTGGATTATCCATTCATCAAGTGAGCAATATCAAATAACATATTTTCACCGGCAAGTTTGGAATCATAGCTGAGCTCTTTAATGGCCCAATATGCCTTATGTTCTAGTTCGAGAGGTAAATGACATGCTTTTCCATAAACCATTTTATACGGAGACATACCCATAGGATTTTTATATACAGTTCTATAGGCCCATAATGCATCATCAAGTTTCTTGGACCAATTCTTTCTAGACCTATTAACAGTCTTTTGCAAAATTAATTTGAGCTCTCTATTACTCAATTCTACTTGACCACTAGACTGTGGGTGATACGGAGATGCAATTTTATGATTAAAGTCATACTTAGCAAGCATTTTACGGAAAGCACCATGAATAAAATGTGAACCACCATCAGTCATTAAATATCTAGGGACTCCAAACCTCAGAAAAATAACTTCCTTAAGCATTTTAATATAAATGTTATGATCAACACTACTAGTTGGAATAGCTTCTACCAACTTAGTAACGTAATCAACAACAACTAAAATATGTGTATATCCATTAGAGGCGGGAAAAGGTCCCATATAATCAAAGCCCCAAACATCAAATGGTTCAATACCAAGTGAATAATTCATAGGCATTTCTTAACGTCTACTAATATTACCAATTCTTTGACATTCATCACAAGACAAGACAAACTTACGGGCATCCTTGAAGAGAGTAGGCCAATAAAAACCAAATTGCAATACCTTATGTGCAGTTCTATCTCCAGCGTGGTGTCCTCCATAAGCTTCGGAGTGACACTTGCGTAAGATATGTTCCTGTTCATGCTCAGGTACACAACGTCTAATAACACCATCTACTCCTTCTTTATAAAGATGTGGGTCATCCCAAAAGTAATGTCCCAAATCATAGAAAAACTTTTTCTTTTGCTGGTATGTGAAACTAGGTGGTATAAATTTAGCAACAATGTAATTAGCATAATCAGCATACCATGGAGTGCTACGAGAAGTATTTGTGACATTTAATTGTTCATCAGGAAAGCTATCATCAATAGGTAGTGGGTCATCAAGAACATTTTCTAACCTAGACAAGTTGTCTACAACGGGGTTCTCAGCTCCTTTTCTATCAACAATATGCAAATCAAATTCTTGTAGCAAGAGAACCCATCTAATAAGTCTAGGTTTAGCATCTTTCTTCTCCATAAGGTATTTAATAGCAGCATGATCAGTGTGAATAGTTACTTTAGAATCAACAATATAAGGTCTGAACTTATCACAAGCAAATACAACTGCTAAGAATTCCTTTTCAGTAGTAGCATAATTTCTTTGAGCATTGTCTAGAGTCTTACTAGCATAATGGATAACATTTAATTTCTTATCAACTCTTTGCCCTAGAACAGCACCTATAGCATAATCACTAGCATCACACATAATTTCAAAGGGTAAATTCCAATCAGGTGGCTGAACAATAGGTGCAGAGATCAATGCTTTCTTAAGTATTTCAAATGCTTCTACACAATCATCATCAAACATAAATGGTATATCTTTTTGTAATAAATTAGTTAGAGGCCGAGAAATTTTTGTGAAGTACTTAATGAACCTCCTATAAAATCCGGCATGACCAAGGAAACTTCTTATACCTTTGATGTCCTTGGGACATGGCATCTTTTCAATAGCATCAACCTTGGCTTTATCAACTTCAATACCTCTTTCAGAAACTTTATGCCCCAAGACAATTCCTTCATTAACCATAAAGTGGCACTTTTCCCAGTTCAAGACAAGATTAGTTTCTTCACATCTCTGCAAAACTCGATCAAGATTGCTTAAGCAATCATCAAAAGAAGATCCATAGACGGAAAAGTCGTCCATGAAAACCTCACAAATCTTTTCACAAAAGTCAGAGAATATAGCCATCATGCATCTTTGAAAGGTAGCAGGTGCATTACATAAACCAAAAGGCATACGTCTATAAGCAAAAGTACCGAAAGGGCATGTAAAAGTAGTCTTTGATTGATCCTTAGCCGACACAGGTATTTGAGAGAAACCAGAATAACCATCTAGAAAGCAATAGTGTGTATGTTTGCATAATCTTTCTAGCATTTGATCGATAAAAGGTAAGGGGTAATTATCCTTTTTAGTAGCCTTATTTAATTTACGGAAATCAATTACCATCCTATAACCTGTAATAATTCTTTGCGGAATCAATTCATATTTATCATTAGGAACAACAGTAACACCTCCCTTCTTAGGGACACAATGGACAGGACTTACCCACTGACTATCAGCAACGGGATAAATTATACCTGCCTCCAGAAGCTTTAGTATTTCTTTTCTTACCACTTCTTCATCTTAGGATTAAGCCTTTGTTGATGATCACGGACTGGTTTGGCATCTTCTTCCAAATTTATTTTATGTTGACATAGAGTGGGACTAATGCCCTTAAGATCATCAAGAGTATATCCAATAGCAGCACGGTGCTTCTTCAGAGTTTTCAATAATCTTTCTTCTTCACGCTTTGAAATGTTGGCACTAATAATAACAGGATATATCTTCTTTTCATCAAGATAAGCATATTTAAGATTATCAGGCAACGGTTTAAGCTCGAACACGGGATCACCCTTGGGTGGAGGAGGATCCCCTAAGATTTCAACAGGCAAATTGTGTTTCAGAATAGGTTCCTGTTTAAATAATACTTCATCTATTTCCCTTCTTTCATTCATAAACATATCATTTTCATGGTCTAGCAAATATTGTTCTAAAGGATCACTAGGAGGTACGGCAATAGAAGCAAGACCAATAATATCATCCTTACTAGGCAATTCTTCTTCACGGTGTTGTTTACTAAATTTAGAGAAATTAAACTCATGAATCATATCACCCAAACCAATAGTAACAACATTCTTTTCGTAGTCTATCTTAGCATTGACAATATTCAAGAAGGGTCTACCAAATATAATGGGACAAAAGCTATCTTGTGGGGAACTGAGAACAAGAAAATCAGCAGGATATTTAGTTTTCCCACACAATACTTCAACATCTCTAACAATTCCCACTGCTGATATAGTATCTCTAGTGGCAAGTTTAATTGTAACATCAATACCCTCTATCTCAGCAGGTGCAATATCATGCATAATTTCTTTATACAAGTCATGGGGTATAACACTAGCACTAGCACCCATATCACATAAGCCATGATAACAATGATCTCCTATTTTAACAGAAATAACAGGCACGCCTACCACAGGTCTGTGTTTATCTTTAGCACAAGGTTTGGCAATTCTAGCAGTTTCACCGCAGAATTGAATAACATGCCCACCAATATTATCAGCCAATAGATCTTTAACAATAGCAATATTAGGTTCAACTTTAACTTGCTCAGGAGGTGTATAAGTTCTAATATTACTTTTGCAAACCACAGTTGAAGCTTTAGCATGATCTTTTATCCTAACAGGGAAAGGTGGTTTTTCAACATAAGAAGTAGGAACAATAGGATCATTATAAGTTACAGTATTTTCTTCAACTTTAATAGTGCAGCTACTTTTACTTCTATGGGAGGATGATATTTAAACCACTTCTCCTTGGGGAGATCAACATAAGTAGCAAAAGATTCACAGAAAGAAGCTACTATCTCAGGGTCAAGTCCATATTTAGCGCTAAATTTACGGAAAACATCAGTATCCATAAAAGACTTAACACAATCAAACTTAGGTGTCATACCTAACTCCTTACCTTCGTCGAGATCCCAATCTTCAGAGTTGTGTTTAATTCTATCCAATAAATTCCATTTGAATTCAATAGTCTTCATCATAAAAGAGCCAGCACAAGAAGTATCGAGCATGGATTGATTATTATAAGAAAGCCGAGCATAAATTTTTTGAAGAATTATTTCTCTTGAGAGCTCATGATTGGGGCATGAATATAACATTGATTTAAGCCTCCCCCAAGCTTGAGCGATGCTTTCTCCTTCGCAAGGCCAAAAATTATATATATAATTGCGATCAGGATGAACAAGATGCACAGTATAATACTTTTGGTGAAATTCCAACTTCATTCGTTTATAGTTCCATGATCCCGTATCATCACATAGCCTATACCATGTCGATGCATCTCCCTTCAAAGATAAAGGGAAGACCTTCTTCTTAACAACATCGTCGGGTATACATGCAAGCTTAAATAATCCACAAACTTCATCCACATATAGTAGATGTTCATCAGGATGCTTCGTTCCATCTCCTGTAAAAGAGTTATCAAGCACTTTTTCTAACATACTGTAATGCCCTCGATTCAATCGTACACTAATCATACACGCAAATGTGTACGATCGAGATCAAGGACTCACGGGAAGATATCACAACACAACTCTAGACACAAATTAAAATAATACAAGCTTTATATTACAAGCCAGGGGCCTCGAGGGCTCGAATACATAAGCTCGATTACACAAGAGTCAGCGGAAGCAACAATATTTGAGTACAGACGTAGGTTAGACAAATTTTCCTCAAGAAGGCTAGCACAAAAGTAGCAACGATCGAAAAGGCAAGGCCTCCTGCCTGGGAGCCTACTAACTACTCCTAGACGTCAGCGGCCTCCACGTAGTAGTAGGCATCGATGGTGTCATCTGGCTCCTGGGCTCCGACATCTGGTTGCATTAACCGGAAAGAACAGGAAAGGGGGAAACAGGGAAGCAAAGCAACCGTGAGTACTCATCCAAAGTACTCGCAAGCAAGGATCTACACTAGATATGCAACATTATCAAAGGAAGGCTGTATATGTGGACTGGGCTGCAGAAATGCCAGAATAGAGAGAAGGCCTAGTCCTATCGAAGACTAGCATCTTCTGGAAACCACCATCTTGCGGCAACCGGAGGGAGTAGAGTAGCATAAAGTAAAGTAGTAGAAGTGTTATCAACCTCGGCTGGAGATCCTTTCTCGACTCCCTGCGAGAAAGCAATCCCAGAGCCATACAATCCAGTTATCATCACAATCCATTACTCATCACCATCCAGTCTCATCACAAGTATCCAGTTCTAGTTGTATCGATCGGGATACAACTCCAAGTGTCCGTTACCGTAGGACAGGCTATCGATAGATGTTTTCTTCCCTGCAGGGGTGCACCAACTTACCCACCACGCTCGATTAACTCCGGCCGGACACACTTTCCTGGGTCATGCCCGGCCTCGGCCAAACAATATGCCGCAACCCGACCTAGGCTTAATAGAGAGGCCAGCACGCCGGACTAAACCTATGCCCCTAGGGGTCATGGGCCATCTCCCCGAGAACTCCTGCACGTTGCGTACGCGGCCGGTGAGCAGACCTAGCTACCTCCTTCAAAAAGGCAGGCGCTTACGCAGTCCAACCCAGCGCACGCCGCTCAGTCGCTGACGTCTATTAAGCTTTGGCTGATGTATACGACGCAGAACGCCCATACTATGCCCACGTGATGGTTAGTGCTATTAGGCCAGAGGCCCCTCGGATCAAATATCCAAATCGTAGTGGATTAGGAACGCGTGGTAACAAGCAGAGACTCACGAAAGATGTGACCTCGTTGCCCCGTCTCGAGGACTTGCGACAAGGGCTAGGAATGCCCGACCACGCCTTGTAATTATCTCGCGGGCACCCTCCAGGCCAACCCGTCTCCACATCACTCGCAATTAAGCTCGCGCGGGTACCCCTCAGGGCCGACCCGTCTTTCCAAGTAACAGTGGTAAAGTACAAGTATCCGTGTGTCCAAACATCAAGGGGAAAACTCGAGGAATCACCCCCGATGAATTCCACTAGATGTAATCATCAAGGTGAACGTAAGAGGAATCACCCCCGAGGTTCACACTTGAGGGGTTGCACGACACAGTCGTATCGGAAGTGGTTAAGGACGAAATCACCCTCGATGACCACAACCGAATGACTACACTACAGGGTTAACATCAGAAGTGCTGAAGAGGTTCACCCTCGGTACTCGATAGTAACCCAGTAGTGTCGAGCAACTAAGGGGAAGTGATGTGCGGTGTCGGGGCCTGGTCTTCGATCACGTAGATCGAGTCATCGATGATGAAGCGGGGGCAACAAGGACAAGTGGGGGTCACTGATGGATCACTAACCAACCTATACTAAGCAGTTTAGGATAAGCAGATAAGGTACAATAGCAGATACAAAAGCAGGCTATGCATCAGAATGGGAGCAAACAATAACAGTAGCAAAATCTAATGCAAGCATGAGAGAAAGGAATGGGCGATATCGGGATGATCAAAGGGAGGGCTTGCCTGGTTGCTCAGGCAAGGAGGGGTCGTCGTCGACGTAGTCGATCACAGGGGTGGCACCGGTCTCGGGGTCTACCGGAGAGAAGAGGGTGAAGAAACAATAAATATAATGCAAGCATAGCATCACAAAGCATAACATGGCAATATGCTGTGCCGGGTGTGACCTAACGTATGGCTACACGATATGGTGAAGGGGGAATTCAACCGGGTATGTTTTCCCAGTTCCGGACCTGTGTCAGACAAATGACCGGAGGGGGAATGTTCCATGTTCAGCATGCTAGGGGCATGTAATAGATGAGCGGACCGCGTAATCGGATTCGTTGGATTTTTCTGAGCAACTTTCATGTAGAAAACATTTTCATCTGAGCTACGGTTTAATTTCTATGAAATTTCAAAGATTAAACCATTTTCTGGATTTATTTAAATTAACAGAAATGGAAATATGACATCAGCATGATGCAATGCTCATGTCAGCAGGTCAACAGGTCGGCTGACCAGTCAAACCAGACAAGTGGTGCCCACATGTCAGCCACTGTAAATTAACGGAGTTTATATTAAACTAATCTAAGGTTAAATAGTTACTGGGCCCCACATGTTAGTCTCTAATTAGTAACTAATTAGGTTTTAGTTATTAAAACATTTTAATTAACCAAAATAGGCAGTGGGGCCCGCGTGTTAGTGGCACTGGCTGCCTGGTCAGCAGTTGACTGGGTCAACCCAGTCAACTGGGACCCGCAGGGCCCACTGGCAGTGGCTCTGGGGTGGCCCCAGGCCAACCACATAGGCGGGGGCCGACGTTTGGTCGTCGGCGACATCAGAATGTGGCGGGGGCACCCGGGCCTCGTCGGGATTTTGCTATACGGCGTTGTTCGGCGCGCAGCTTGGTCCATTCGAACGACCACTAGATGCCGCGTCGAGTGGTGGTGGTGGTATGACCGGACTTGGCCGGAATCGGCATCGGCGACGAGCAGAGGCGGCGGCGCATACGGGTGCTCGATGGAAACGGCGCTACAGCGTGAAGTAGCTTGAACGGAAGGGCTAGGCGTGTTCTATGTAGTGCGGCGAGCGCGCTGGGAAGTAGCCCGTGACCAAAAGGTCACCGGAGTCTCACCGGCGACGAGATCTGCGGCGATGCATTCAGGCGCTCGTCGGGGATAGGGCTAGGGGCACGGTAGGATGCGTGCGCGCGCGTTGCGTTCCTCGAAGCACCAGGAGCACGATGCTGTGCTCGGGCGAGCATGACGGCGGCTGTGGCGACGGCCACGAGCTCGGCGGCGGCGATGCGTGCGAGTGCTAGCGGAGCGGCGGCTACGGGCGAACGGGGTGTCGCAGGGAGGAGGTAAGGAAGCAGAGGCTCACCGGGAGCCTGCAGGTGTGCAATAGTGGGCTCGGGGGAGGCTCGGTGGAGCGAATCGACGCTGGCGTTCGTTGGAGCAGAGGAGGAAGAAGAGGTCTTCGCGCTCGTTGTGGGGGGCTCCTGGCTTGGTCCGGTGGTCGAGAAAGACGTAGCAGGGCACGACGGCGCTCGGGGACTCATCGAAGAGGGACGGGGACAGCGGTGGCCGCGGGATCGACCGACGCACGGCGACGGTGGCGCTCAACAGAGGGGGAGAGGAGCGAGCGTGCGAGAAAGAGGGAGGAGAAATATTTGCGGGGGGGAGGGGATCTGACGAGGCCGAGAGGGGGGCTGTGGTGCCCTTATCCTCGCCGGGGAGGGGGTCCGGTGGCGACCGTGGGCACGGTCGGGCGTGCCCGGTGAACAGGAAAGGGGACGACCGGCCAGCTGGGCTGGGCCTCACTGTGCACTTGAGGCCCAAGTGCACAATGGGGTGGGGGCTTTATTTTATTTAGCTTTTCCTCTTTCCTTTTATTTAATTACCAGAGAAGGAAAAAATGATTTCTCTGGGGACCCTAATGTTTTAGGAAAAATGTGGAACTGGATCTTAAAAGTCCAGTGCATTTTTAGGCACTGCCTCAATTATTTTTGGGAGAGGTTTAGATTCATTTGGAATTTTCATAAATGAATTTGCATTTTAAATTGCTGGAATGGCACTGTTATTAATATTAGTGTCCATTTTAGCATAAGAGTGATGTTGTTTTCTTTACATCAAATTGTATTGGAATATTTGCTAAATGATGAACATTTTTCGAGCAATTTTTGTGCAACTTCAAATTTCACTTATGATTTGAATTTGAATTCAGATGGGATTTGAAAAGAGATATTGAACAAAGGTGATTAAGCATTCTTTAGCCAAATGATTAGGCTTAATCACAGAGGGTTACTGTAGCATGACACTGGGGGTGTTACAAATCTCCTCCACTACAAGAAATCTCGTCTCGAGATTTAAGTGGGGAAGTAAAGAGTAACTTCGGGAGAACTGACCCTTTTAGGGTTAATTATCTAGTGAACAATTCAGGGAATGTGGCAGAAGTATCTCTCGAGTTGAAACTTAATAAAACATCGAGAGCAAAGTATGAAGGTACCATGAGAAGTTTTAATGGGCAGGCATCATTCAATGCCTAATCAAAAGGTGAAAGGGGTTCAGAGCAACAACAACAAAAATTATTGCTTCTGATACTAGAATAGATCACTAGGAAGGTGGCTCATGAATTACATACGAAGGCAAGTGAAAAAGGATACTTCGGAATCAAGGATGTACAACAATCAGGTTTCAATCCTGTGGAACTGTGGGTTATGGGCCCATCATGTGGGTTAAAAGTAGGAAGGGGGATGATAGCAAGGCATGTCAGAGCATAGACTGTCAGTTATGTTGGCAACAACGTTGGTACCAAGGGCGAGGGACGAAGAGAACCATTTTCCTGCTCGTAGAAATGAGGCGGACCAATAGGCTAAGTTCTCGTCCATGGGTGGCTACCGGAATGTCATCAACAATAGTAACAGGGTTTCACTGACAAGGTTGTACATCAGGGGGTTTATAAGCAGGGAATTATTTCTGCTTATATCATATAAATCACAAGAAGGTTAAACAAACCAATGGAAAAGAAAATGAAATTATCAGATTAATTAGACCAATGGAAAGGAAAGATGTTTATACCCAAGTATTAGAGTATAACTTTCCCAAGGAAAGGCAGAGCATGATAGGGCTCCAAGTATTAAACCATTTAGATAAAGGGGCAAGGAATTTATGAGGTTTACCCATACAACGGTGTTTGGATAATTGATCAGGAACAGTTAGCATTGCGCTCCCAATGCTCTTGTTGATATTCAGAATACCTCAGTCATGCTTGGAGGTAGCATTAACAGGGTGTTCCAAGTAGGGGTTGGAGTTGAAGATCACAAGAAATACTCAAAGAACAATTGCAGGAATAGCAAGGAGTCCAAGGTATAACCAAGACATGATCAACCATGTGTTGGAAAGAAGACAAGGGGGTAGTCGATGATAACTCAAACCATCGTAGGTCAAGGATGGTATTTCTCACCATTAATTCAATTGTCATTTCAACAGAAGTCAAAATGTTGATGCTGATCACGACGCCTTTGTCGAGAGGCTCTATGAAGATGCCATCGAGGAGCGATGCCATCAAGCAACAGGAAGGATGAAGCGTAAGGCTATGAGTACCACGGATTCGACACAAGCTTGTTGTTCGAGGTGAAATGATAAGATGAGGAAGATTGATGTAAGCTTAGCTCATCGTCGAAAGTTGCTCCGGGCATAAGGTCCAGGTAGCACAGTTAAAAGTTGACATGATGAAATATAGCCGATCAGGCTAGGAATGATGTGATGGGGTATAAAACTTCCCAATATCATGTACTAGGTGTAATGCCGAAAGGTAAATCAGAGTAGAGGTTGGACAGGGGGAAAGATTTGCAGAGGATAAGTATTTTAACTTACCTGGTAAATGGAATCAAGGAGGAAATATGGTCAGAACCACGATGGTAAAGGATCAATTCATAGATACAAGATGAGCTTGTACCAAAGAAATAGTAATTTTTATGAGCAGCTTCCACGATAAGTTTTGCATCGGGTCCATGGGCATGAACACAAGGGTTCAAGGTCGACTCCCACTTGTTCAATGCATAACCTTTCATTCACTCCTCGTTTTCGAAGAATTTGTACTGCGGAAGATTTATCTGGTGAAGCACCAGAAGAGTATGACTCGCATCTCTTTCGAGTTCACATGGATAGGGAAGGTATAGGTTCAACCCGTAGGGGTATATTAGGAACATATACCACTAACTTCAGGATTAAAATATACCAGCTCGAAAGCAGAGCATAGTTGACAAAAGCTGATGTTAGAATTTACCAAAGGCATTATGTGTCAGGGCAAAACTCACAAGTTTAATGAATATGAAGGACATTGTCGGATAATAATCCAACCAATAATATGGCGGTCCCTAAAAGATCTGATGTGAGTATCGATACTCACCCAGAAGAAGAAAGAATGCAAAGGCATCGAGATATAAATATAAATGGATAATTTCAAAGCTTGAATACAAAGGAATTACGATTTTCAAATCAGAAGATCTGAAGCAGAGGCTCTGATCAAAAGATAATTGAGTTGAATCGATATAGATCGACAATCAATCAAGGTTTGATTTGGCAAGAACAAGCTCATGTTTGGAGTGAAGTCTGAGCCGGAAGGATGAATGCTAGGATCTGATTAAGGATTACGAGCATTCGCGACATATTGGATCAAGGGACTCGGAACGATAGTGACAGAGGATGTCAACGAAGATTACTAGAAATATGGAATTAACCATAATGCAAGCAAACAAGAATTTCAACAACAATAGGCTGTTGAGGATTTTTGAAAGATTGAATAGCATTTCGAAGACATTGGTGAAACGCATGAACAACTAGGGATAAACGACTCCCTGATAAGTGTGAGGAATTATCCGCAATGTGAAAGAAGCTCCAAAGCAGAAGCACAAGGATCCTCGGAACAACGAATAGTATTGGGGTAACTTGTAATCATCAAGAGCAATTGGGAATGATTGTATGAATGACACACGTAAGTCGTTATCCACATGAATATAACGGTGGTAGGGAATTGCAAAGGCGGAGGTCACAAGGGTCTCGGGAAAATATCGGAGAGTAACTGCAGAAGTCTTCTGGTGCAGCAAGCGATCATCGGTAATGTCGGGATCTCCGGGAGGAAGTGGGTCCGAGAACCTAAGTGTCGGCGTTAGTAAATCCATTTTAACCCGAATAGAAGAGAGATAAGAATCCCAGAGTATAGTCGAGGAATAAAATATCCTAATACCACCCAATGGCGACGTGGGCCCGTAAGCCACACAGCCAAGTTAGTAAAACGGTTTTTGGTTTCTAGACTCAACTTCGGCCAAGGAGTTGGAAAGGGGGCTACCTACAGGCAGTCGGCTCTGATACCAACTTGTAATGCCCTCGATTCAATCGTACACTAATCATACACGCAAATGTGTACGATCAAGATCAAGGACTCACGGGAAGATATCACAACACAACTCTAGACACAAATTAAAATAATACAAGCTTTATATTACAAGCCAGGGGCCTCGAGGGCTCGAATACATAAGCTCGATTACACAAGAGTCAGCGGAAGCAACAATATCTGAGTACAGACATAGGTTAGACAAGTTTGCCTTAAGAAGGCTAGCACAAAAGTAGCAACGATCGAAAAGGCAAGGCCTCCTGCCTGGGAGCCTCCTAACTACTCCTGGACGTCAGCGGTCTCCACGTAGTAGTAGGCATCGACGGTGTCATCTGGCTCCTGTGCTCCGACATCTGGTTGCATCAACCGGAAAGAAGAAGAAAGGGGGAAACAGGGAAGCAAAGCAACCGTGAGTACTCATCCAAAGTACTCGCAAGCAAGGATCTACGCTACATATGCAACATTATCAAAGGAAGGCTGTATATGTGGACTGGGCTGCAGAAATGCCAGAATAGAGAGAAGGCCTAGTCCTATCGAAGACTAGCATCTTCTGGAAACCACCATCTTGCAGCAACCGGAGGGAGTAGAGTAGCATAAAGTAAAGTAGTAGAAGTGTTATCAACCTCGGCCGGAGATCCTTTCTCGACTCCCTGCGAGAAAGCAATCCTAGAGCCATACTATCCAGTTATCATCACAATCCATTACTCATCACCATCCAGTCTCATCGCAAGTATCCAGTTCCAGTTGTATCGATCAGGATACAACTCCAAGTGTCCATTACCGTAGGACAGGCTATCGATAGATGTTTTCTTCCCTGCAGGGGTGCACCAACTTACCCACCACGCTCGATTAACTCCGGCCGGACACACTTTCCTGGGTCATGCCCGGCCTCGGCCAAACAATACGCCGCAACCCGACCTAGGCTTAATAGAGAGGCCAGCATGCCGGACTAGACCTATGCCCCTAGGGGTCATGGGCCATCTCCCCGGGAACTCCTGCACGTTGCGTACGCGGCCGGTGAGCAGACCTAGCTACCTCCTTCAACAAGGCAGGCGCTTACGTAGTCCAACCCGGCGCGCGCCGCTCAGTCGCTGACGTCTATTAAGCTTCGACTGATGTATACAACACAGAACGCCCATACTATGCCCACGTGATGGTTAGTGCTATCAGGCCAGAGGCCCCTCGGATCAAATATCCAAATTGTAGTGGATTAGGAACGCGCGGTAACAAGCAGAGACTCACGAAAGATGTGACCTCGTTGCCCCGTCTCGAGGACTTGCGACAAGGGATAGGAATGCTCGGCCACGCCTCGTAATTATCTCGCGGGCACCCTCCAGGCCAACCTGTCTCCACATCACTCGCAATTAAGCTCGCGCGGGTACCCCTCAGGGCCGACCCGTCTTTCCAAGTAACAGTGGTAAAGTACAAGTATCCGTGTGTCCAAACATCAAGGGGAAAACTCGAGGAATCACCCCCGATGAATTCCACTAGATGTAATCATCAAGGTGAACGTAAGAGGAATCACCCCCGAGGTTCACACTTGAGGGGTTGCACGACACAGTCGTATCGGAAGTGGTTAAGGACGAAATCACCCTCGATGACCACAACCGAATGACTACACTACAGGGTTAACATCAGAAGTGCTGAAGAGGTTCACCCTCGGTACTCGATAGTAACCCAGTAGTGTCGAGCAACTAAGGGGAAGTGATGTGCGGTGTCGGGGCCTGGTCTTCGATCACGTAGATCGAGTCATCGATGATGAAGCGGGGGCAACAAGGACAAGTGGGGGTCACTGATGGATCACTAACCAACCTATACTAAGCAGTTTAGGATAAGCAGATAAGGTACAACAACAGATACAAAAGCAGGCTATGCATCAGAATAGGAGCAAACAATAACAGTAGCAAAATCTAATGCAAGCATGAGAGAAAGGAATGGGCGATATCGGGATGATCAAAGGGAGGGCTTGCCTGGTTGCTCAGGCAAGGAGGGGTCGTCGTCGACGTAGTCAATCACAGGGGCGGCATCGGTCTCGGGTCTACCGGAGAGAAGAGGGGGAAGAAACAATAAATATAATGCAATCATAGCATCACAAAGCATAACATGGCAATATGCTGTGCCGGGTGTGACCTAACGTATGGCTACATGATATGGTGAAAGAGGAATTCAACCGAGTATGTTTTCCCGGTTCCGGACCTGTGTCAGACAAATAAACGGAGGGGGAATGTTCCATGTTCAGCATGCTAGGGGCATGTGACAGATGAACGGACCGCGTAATCGGATTCATTGGATTTTTCTGAGCAACTTTCATGTAGAAAACATTTTCATCTGAGCTACGGTTTAATTTCTATGAAATTTCAAAGATTAAACCATTTTCTGGATTTATATAAATTAACAGAAAGGGAAATATGACATCAGCATGATGCAATGCTGACGTCAGCAGGTCAACAGGTCGGCTGACCAGTCAAACCAAACAGGTGGTGCCCACATGTCAGCCACTGTAATTAACAGAGTTTATATTAAACTAAACTAAGGTTAAAT
This sequence comes from Aegilops umbellulata, assembly GCA_032464435.1. Taxonomy (NCBI): domain Eukaryota; kingdom Viridiplantae; phylum Streptophyta; class Magnoliopsida; order Poales; family Poaceae; genus Aegilops; species Aegilops umbellulata. The sequence continues at coordinate 108,274,942 of CP136056.1, read as the reverse complement.
AGTTATTGGGCCCCACATGTCAGTCTCTAATTAGTAACTAATTAGGTTTTAGTTATTAAAACATTTTGATTAACTAAAATAGGCAGTGGGGCCCGCGTGTCAATGGCACTGGCTGCCTGGTCAGTAGTTGACTGGGTCAACACAGTCAACTGGGACCCGCAGGGCCCACTGGCAGTGGCTCTGGGGTGGCCCCAGGCCAACCACGTAGGCGGCGGCCGGCGTTTGGTCGCCGGCGACGTCAGAACACGGCGCTGGCACCCGGGCCTCGTCGGGATTTCGCTACACGGCGCCGTTCGGCGCGCAGCTTGGTCCATTCGAACGGCCACTCGATGCCGCGTCGAGTGGTGGTGGTGGTATGGCCGGACTTGGCCGGAATCGGCACCGGCTACGAGCATAGGCGGCGGCGCGTACTGGTGCTCGACGGAAACGGTGCTACAGCGTGAAGTAGCTTGAACGGAAGGGCTAGGCCTGTTCTATGTAGTGCGGCGAGCACGCTGGGCAGTAGCCCGTGACCAAAAGGTCACTAGAGTCTCGCTGGCGACGAGATCCGCGGCGATGCATTCGGGCGCTCGTCGGGGATAGCGCTAGGGGGCGCGGTAGGATGCGCGCGCGCGCGTTGCGTTCCTGGAAGCACCAGGAGCACGGTGTTGTGCTCGGGCGAGCATGACAGCGGCTGTGGCGACGGCCACGAGCTCGGCGGCGGCGATGCGTGCGAGTGCTAGCGGAGCGGCGGCTACGGGCGAACGGGATGTCGCAGTGAGGAGGGAAGGAAGCAGAGGCTCACCGGGAGCCTACAGGTGTGCAATAGTGGGCTTGAGGGAGGCTCGGGGGAGCGAATCGACGCCGGCGTTCGTTGGAGCAGAGGAGGAAGAAGAGGTCACCGCGCTCGCTGTGGGGGGCTCCTGGCTTGGTCCGGTGGTCGAGGAAGACGTAGCGGGGCACGACGGCGCTCGGGGACTCATCGGAGAGGGACGGGGACAGCAGTGGCCGCGGGATCGACCGACGCACGTCGACGGTGGCGCTCGGCAGAGGGGGAGAGGAGCGAGCGTGCGAGAAAGAGGGAGGAGAAATATCTGTGGGGGGGAAGGGGATCTGACGAGGCCGAGAGGGGGGGCCGTGGCGCCCTTATCCTCGCTGGGGAGGGGGTCCGGTGGCGACCGTGGGCACGGTCGGGCGTGCCCGGTGAACAGGAAAGGGGACGACCGGCCAGCTGGGCTGGGCCTCACTATGCACTTGAGGCCCAAGTGCACAATGGGGTGGGGCTTTATTTTATTTAGCTTTTCCGCTTTCCTTTTATTTAATTACCAGAGAAGGAAAAAATGATTTCTCTGGGGACCCTAATGTTTTAGGAAAAATGTGGAACTGGATCATAAAAGTCCAGTGCATTTTTAGGCACTGCCTCAATTATTTTTGGGAGAGGTTTAGATTCATTTGGAATTTTCATAAATGAATTTGCATTTTAAATTGCTGGAATGGCACTGTTATAAATGTTAGTGTCCATTTTAGCATAAGAGTGATGTTGTTTTCTTTACATCAAATTGTATTGGAATATTTGCTAAATGATGAACATTTTTCCAGCAACTTTTGTGCAACTTCAAATTTCACTTATGATTTGAATTTGAATTCAGATGGGATTTGAAAAGAGATATTGAACAAAGGTGATTAAGCATTCTTTAGCCAAATGATTAGGCTTAATCACAGAGGGTTACTGTAGCATGACACTAGGGGTGTTACACATACCCGAAGGAACTTCAAAGGGAATAATTTCATTTTCAGCAGGTTCAGTAGGTTGAGGAGCAATTCTTTGCTCTACTGGTCGAGGTGAAGATACCCCGAACAAGCCCCTCAGAGGATTACTTTCCATAGTAACAAGTGACAGTAAATTTCAGCACATTATATAAATTTTTCCTTACCAAATTCCACCTACCAAAGGCGCTTCACTCCCCGGCAACGACGCCAGAAAAGAGTCTTGATGACCCACAAGTATAGGGGATCTATCGTAGTCCTTTCAATAAGTAAGAGTGTCGAACCCAACGAGGAGCAGAAGGAAATGATAAGCGGTTTTCAGCAAGGTATTCTCTGCAAGTACTGAAATAAGTGGTAACAGATAGTTTTGTGATAAGATAATTTGTAACGAGCAACAAGTAACAAATGTAAATAAAGTGCAGCAAGGTGGCTCAATCCTTTTTGTAGCAAAGAACAAGCCTGGACAAACTCTTATATAAGGAAAAGCGCTCCCGAGGACACATGGGAATATCGTCAAGCTAGTTTTCATCGCGTTCATATGATTCGCGTTCGGTACTTTGATAATTTGATATGTGGGTGGACCGGTGCTTGGGTGTTGTTCTTACTTAACAAGCATCCCACTTATGATTAACCTCTATTGCAAGAATCCGCAACTACAACAAAACTATTAAGGTAAACCTAACCATAGCATGAAACATGTGGATCCAAATCAGCCCCTTACGAAGCAACGCATAAACTAGGGTTTAAGATTCTGTCACTCTAGCAACCCATCGTCTACTTATTACTTCCCAATGCCTTCCTCTAGGCCCAAATAATGGTGAAGTGTTATGTAGTCGACGTTCACATAACACCACTAGAGGCTAGACAACATACATCTCATCAAAATATCGAACGAATACCAAATTCACATGACTACTAATAGCAAGACTTCTCCCATGTCCTCAGGAACAAACGTAACTACTCACAAAGCATATTCATGTTCATAATCAGAGGGGTAATAATATACATAAAGGATCTGAACATATGATCTTCCACCAAATAAACCAACTAGCATCAACTACAAGGAGTAATCAACACTACTAGCAACCTACTAGTACCAATCCCGGACTTGGAGACAAGAATTGGATATAAGAGATGAACTAGGGTTTTGAGAGGAGATGGTGTTGGTGAAGATGTTGATGGAGATTGCCCTCTCCCGATGAAAGGAGTGTTGGTGATGACGATGGCGATGATTTCCCCCTCCCGGAGGGAAGTATCCCCGGCAGAACATCTCTGTCGGAGCCCTAGATTGGTTCCGCCAAGGTTCCGCCTCGTGGCGGCGGAGTTTCGTCCCGAAAGGTTGCTTATGATTTTTTCCTTGACGAAAGACCTCATATAGCAGAAGTTGGGCATCAAAGAGCCAACAGGGGGCCCACGAGGTAGGGGGGCGCGCCCTGGGGGTAGGGTGCGCCCCCCACCCTTGTGGACAGGTGGCCCCCCTCTAGTGAACTTCTTCCACTGGATATTTTTTATTATTTCCAAAAATGACTTTCGTGGAGTTTCAGGACTTTTGGAGTTGTGCAGAATAGGTCTCTAATATTTGCTCCTTTTTCAGCCCAGAATTCCAACTGCCGGCATTCTCCCTCCTTATGTAAACCTTGTAAAATAAGAGAGAATAGGCATAAGTATTGTGACATAACGTGTAATAACAGCCCATAATGCAATAAATATCGATATAAAAGCATGATGCAAAATGGACGTATCAACGGTGCACATAGCCTTTAATATTACTCCTCTGAATTATGTCAACACGTTATTCGGAACGTGGCTTAACGGGGTAGAGGCCGAAACAGCGAGACACATTCGCGTAGGAGTATGTGCTTTATTGTGGGCAGTCTGGAACTGCAGAAATGACTTGGTTTTTAACAGAACAACAAATTTTCATTTTTTGCAGGTTATCTTCCGAGCCACTGCATTGATCCATATGTGGTCGCTACTCACTCCAATGGAGGCCAGGGAGCGTTTGGTTACTGGATCTATCCGGTGGGAGATGGTAGCACGGGATATTTTCAACCGGTTTGGATGGCGGTCATGTAATAGGATAGGCAATTAGTTTTCCTTATCTTGTTTATGCCGGCCGGTTGTGGCGCTATGATTACTTCTTTCTAGGCACTATGTGAGCTTTTCTTTACTTTCTTTATGACTTTAAGACCTTTGTTGAACCTATTTGCTTTATAATAAAGTTGTCCGTGTGCATCGTTCTGATGCAGAGGCCGGGGAGTCCCCCCTTTTTGAATTTTTTTAAGTCAGAGAATAATTATTGTTCTGTTTACATGAATAAAACCTTCTATGGTCTTACATCCAATGTAAATGGTTTACTGAATCTCGATCACAATGATACACATAATATTGATGCCAAAAGATGTAAAGTTGATAATGATAGTGCAACTTATTTGTGGCACTACCATTTAGGTCATATTGGTGTAAAGCGCATGAAGAAACTCCATGCTGATGGGCTTTTGGAATCACTTGATTATGAATCACTTGATGCTTGCGAACCATGCCTCATGGGCAAGATGACTAAGACTCCGTTCTCTGGAACAATGGAGCGAGCCACTGACTTATTGGAAATAATACATACCGATATATGTGGCCCGATGAGTGTTGAGGCTCGCGGCGGGTATCGTTATTTTCTGAACTTCAAAGATGATTTGAGCAGGTATGGGTATATCTACTTGATGAAACATAAGTCTGAAACATTTGAAAAGTTCAAAGAATTTCAGAGTGAAGTGGAAAATCATCATTAGAAAATAAAGTTTCTATGATCTGATTGCGGAGACGAATATTTGAGTTACGAGTTTGGTCTTCATTTAAACAATGTGGAATAGTTTCGCAACTCACGCCACCTGGAACACCACAGCGTAATGGTGTGTCCGAATGTCATAACCGTACTTTATTAGATATGGTGCGATCTATGATGTCTCTTACCGATTTATCACCATCATTTTGGGGTTATGCATTAGAGACAGCTGCATTCACTTAAATAGTGCACCATCTAAATCCGTTGAGACGACACCATATGAACTATGGTTTGGCAAGAAAACCAAGTTGTCGTTTCTTAAAGTTTGGGCCTGCGATGCTTATGTGAAAAAGCTTCAACCTGATAAGCTCGAACCCAAATCGGAGAAATGTGTCTTCATAGGATACCCAAAAGAAACTGTTGGGTACACCTTCTATCACAGATCCGAAGGCAAGATCTTTGTTGCTAAGACTAGATCCTTTCTAGAGAAGGAGTCTCTCTTGAAAGAAGTGAGTGGGAGGAAAGTAGAACTTGATGAGGTTGTTGTACCTTCTCCCTTATTGGAAAGTAGTTCATCACAGAAATTAGTTCCAGTGATTCCTACACCAATTAGTAAGTAAGCTAATGATGATGATCATAAAACTTCTGATCAAGTTACTACCAAACCTCATAGGTCAACCAGAGCAAGGTTGTCAGAATCGCGATTTTGAATCGGATCGAAGCTTCGATGGTAGGATCGCAAATCGCAGGATCTTCACTATCAGGATCGTAGAAACGTAGATTCTAAGAACTAAAATCGTAGAATCATAGGGGTTAGTTTGGATCATAAAGTCGTAGAATCGTATAACAGAATCGTGATTCTGACAACCTTGAACCAGAGTAAGATCTGCTCCAGAGTGGTACGGTAATCCTGTTCTGGAGGTCATGTTACTTGACCATGACAAACCTACGAACTATGAGGAAGCGATGATGAGCCCAGATTCCGCGAAATGGCTTGAGGCCATGAAATCTGAGATGGGATCCATGTACGAGAACAAAGTATGGATTTTGATTGACTTGCCCGATGATCAGCGAGCCATTGAGAATAAATGGATCTTCAAGAGGAAGACGGACGCTGATAGTAGTGTTACTATCTACAAAGCTCGAATTGTCGCAAAAAGTTTTCGCCAAGTTCAAGGTGTTGACTACGATAAGATTTTCTCACTCGTAGAGATGTTTAAGTCTGTCCGAATCATGTTAGCAATTGCCACATTTTATGAAATCTGGCAAATGGATGTCAAAACTACATTCCTTAATGGATTTTTTAAAGAAGAGTTGTATATGATGCAACAAGAAGGTTTTGTCAATCCTAAAGGTGCTAGCAAAGTGTGCAAGCTCCAGCGATCCATCTATGGACTGGTGCAAGCATCTTGGAGTTGGAATATACGCTTTGATAAATTGATCAAAGCATATAGTTTTATACAGACTTGTGGTGCAAGTCGGGTGAGCGGGGAGCGGAACTGGACGAGCTCCGCGTAGATTAGGTTTCACGTTGCATGTAATAATATGGACTTGAGGTTTCTAAAGGAAATATGCCCTAGAGGCAATAATAAAGTTGTTATTTATATTTCCTTATATCATGATAAATGTTTATTATTCATGCTAGAATTATATTAACCGGAAACTTAGTACATGTGTGAATACATAGACGAAACAGAGTGTCCCTAGTATGCCTCTACTTGACTAGCTCGTTAATCAAAGATGGTTATGTTTCCTGACCATAGACATGTGTTGTCATTTGATGAATGGTATCACATCATTAGAGAATGATGTGATGGACAAGACCCATCTGTTAGCTTAGCATAATGATCCTTTAGTTTTATTGCTATTGCTTTCATCATGACTTATACATGTTCCTCTGACTATGAGATTATGCAACTCCCGAATACCGGAGGAACACCTTGTGTGCTATCAAATGTCACAACATAACTGGGTGATAAAGATGCTCTACAGGTGTCTCTGAAGGTGTTTGTTGGGTTGGCATAGATCAAGATTAGGATTTGACACTCCGTGTATCGGAGAGGTATCTCTAGGCCCTCTCGGTAATGCACATCACTATAAGTCTTGCAAGCAATGTGACTAATGAGTTAGTTACGGAATGATGCATTACGGAACGAGTAAAGAGACTTGCCGGTAACGAGATTGAACTAGGTATGATGATACCAACGATCAAATCTCGGGCAAGTAACATACCGATGACAAAGGGAATGACGTATGTTGTTATTGCGGTTTGACCAATAAAGATCTTTGTAGAATATGTAGGAACCAATATGAGCATCTAGGTTCCGCTATTGGTTATTGACCGGAGATGTGTCTCGGTCATGTCAACATAGTTCTCGAACCCGTAGGGTCCGCACGCTTAATGTTCGATGATGATTTGTATTATGAGTTATGTGATTTGATGACCGAAGTTTGTTCGGATTCCCGGATGAGGTCACAGACATGACGAGGAGTCCCGAAATGGTCGAGAGGTAAAGATTCATATATTGGAATGTTACATTTGGACATGGGAATGGTTCCGAATGGTTCGGGCATTTTTCCGGAGTACCGGGAGGTTACCGGAACTCCCCGGGAGAAGTTATGTGCCTTATGGGCCATAAGAGGGAAGCACACCAGCCCACAAGGGGCTGGTGCGCCCCCCTTGGGCAGGGGGCCTTTCCTTCTCTCCTCCTCCTCCTCCTTCCCTCCTTCTCCTACTAGGAATAGGAATGAGGAGGGGAATCCTACTTCGACTGGGGAGTCCTAGTAGGATTCCCCACACCTGGCGCGCCCCCCTAGGGCCAGCCACCTCTTCCCTCCCCTCCTTTATATACATGGCTATGGGGCACCCCATAGACAGACAAGTTGATCTTTAGCCGTGTGCGGTGCCCCCTCCACAGTTTTACACGCCGGTCATATCGTCGTAGTGCTTAGGCGAAGCCCTGCGCCGGCAACTTCATCATCACCGTCACCACGCTGTCGTGCTGACAAAACTCTCCCTCAGCCTCAACTGGATCAAAAGTTCGAGGGACGTCACCGAGGTGAACGTGTGCAGATCGCGGAGGTGCCATGCGTTTGGTACTTGGATCGGTTGGGTCGCGAAGACGTTCAACTACATCAACCGCATTACTAAACACTTCCGCTTTCGGTCTATGAGGGTACGTGGACACACTCTCCCTGCTCGTTGCTATGCTTCTCCTAGATAGATCTTACGTGATCGTAGTTTTTTTTTTGAAATACTACGTTCCCCAACAGCAATAAGGCAACAGAGAGAATGCCAAGCAAACTCGGTCGGACAGATTGCATGATTCCGTGAGACCCAAATAATGCAACAAGTCACAGAGCGTTTGCAAGGCCATCTCGATGAGACCAGGATCCATATCGGTGTGACCGAACTGTTTAGGGTTTCTGGCAGTGGTTATGTCATATGAACTTGGTGGCGCCGGACAGGATGATTCGGTGGGGCCGAGTTTGACTTTGGGTTTTGGGCATATTTAAATGAGAAAGTGGTTGAGGGCTTTGGAGCAATATCACTAAGCATTTTGTGCAAGTAGACCATTAAGCAACACCTCATCCCCTTTTAATAGTATTGGCTTTCCTATGGACTCAATGTGATCTTGGATCACTAAAATAGAAATGAAGAGTCTTGAGCTTTTGCGAGCATTTTGAGGGATCCACATCTCTAGTCCATGCCATGCCATTCATTGAACTTTCTGAAATGTTAAACTTGATTGCATATTAGTTCAATGAGCTATATGTTGTTATGAATTACCAAAACCACCCGGGGATTAGTTGCACTTTCAACAGCCAATAAGTTTCTTTGAAAAAAAGACACACCAACTGTCAAGATTTGAAGGGAACCAACAGATCTAAGGAGACAAATCTCATAGACCCTTTACTGACGTAGGATCAGGCGTCGTCGATGTTTGGAAAGACCAAAGATACCTTATTCCAACACGCTATAGCCATCGCCACCCCGTCGATATCGTCAGGGAATCAAAAACCTAAGAAAAGGAAAATAAGACATACGAGCCCTCACTCCTCTTGCCCGATGCAACGTTTGTTACTAGGGTTGGCTCTAACAGGTGGTGTTCTTTCGTGCGTGATGATTGGCGTCCAAAACAATTGTATCTAAGAGCATCTACAGCCGAACTTGGCAAATCCGACCCCTCAAACTGTTGGGGAACGCAGTAAATTCAAAAAAAATTCCTACGCACATGCAAGATCATGGTGATGCATAGCAACGAGAGGGGAGAGTGTTTGTCTACGTACCCTCGTAGACCGAAGCGGAAGCGTTGACACAACATAGAGGAAGTAGTCGTACGTAGAGGAAGTAGTCGTACTTTCTCCTCGCGATCCAACCGATCTAAGCACCGAACGTACGGCACCTCCGAGTTCTGCACACGTTCAGCTCGATGACGATCCCCGGGCTCCGATCCAGCAAAGCGTCGGGGAAGAGTTCCGTCAGCACGACGGCGTGGTGACGATCTTGATGTGTTACCGGCGCAGGGCTTCGCCTAAGCACTGCAACGATATAATCGAGGTGGAATTTGGTGGAAGGGGGCACCGCACACGGCTAAGGAACGATCCGTAGATCAACTTGTGTGTCTTTGGGGTGCCCCCTGCCCCCGTATATAAAGGATCCAAGGGGGAGGGGCTGGCCGGCCAGGTTTGGTGCGCCAGGAGAGTCCTACTCCCTCTGGGAGTAGGATTCCCCCCCCCCCAATCCTAGTTGGACTAGGATTGCTCCAAGGGGGAGAGAAAGAGAGAGGGGGCGCCCACCTCTCCTAGTCCTAATAGGACTAGGGAAGGGGGGGAGGCGCGCAGCCCCTAGGGCTGCCCTCTCACCTTTCCTCCAAGGCCCATGTTGGCCCATTATGCTTCCGGGCGGTTCCGGTAACCCTCCCGGTATTCCGGTAAAATCCTGATTTCAACCGGAATGCATCCGATGTCCAAACATAGGCTTCCAATATATAATTCTTTATGTATCGACCATTTCGAGACTCCTCGTCACGTCCCCGATCTCATCCGGGACTCCGAACTCCTTCGGTACATCAAAACTCATAAACTCATAATATAACTGTCATCGAAACCTTAAGCGTGCGGACCCTACGGGTTCGAGAACAATGTAGACATGACCGAGACACGTCTCCAGTCAATAACCAATAGCGGGACCTGGATGCCCATATTGGCTCCTACATATTCTATGAAGATCTTTATCGGTCAGACCGCATAACAACATACGTTTGTTCCCTTTGTCATCGGTATGTTACTTGCCCGAGATTCGATCGTCGGTATCCAATACCTAGTTCAATCTCGTTACCGGCAAGTCTCTTTTCTCGTTCCGTAATACATCATCTCGCAACTAACTCATTGGTTGCAATGCTTGCAAGGCTTATGTGATGTGTATTACCGAGAAGGCCCTGAGATACCTCTCCGACAATTGGAGTGACAAATCCTAATCTCGAAATACGCCAACCCAACATGTACCTTCGGAGACACCTGTAGAGCACCTTTATAATCACCCAGTTACGTTGTGACGTTTGGTAGCACACAAAGTGTTCCTACGGTAAACGGGAGTTGCATAATCTCATAGTTAAAGGAACATGTATAAGTCATGGATAAAAGCAATAGCAACATACTAAACGATCGGGTGCTATGCTAATGGAATGGGTCATGTCAATCAGATCATTCAACTAATGATGTGATCTCGTTAATCAAATAACAACTCTTTGTTCATGGCCAGGAAACATAACCATCTTTGATTAATGAGCTAGTCAATTAGAGGCATACTAGTGACACTCTGCTTGTTTATGTATTCACACATGTATTATGTTTCCAGTTAATACAATTCTAGCATGAATAATAAACATTTATCATGATATAAGGAAATAAATAATAACTTTATTATTGCCTCTAGGGCATATTTCCTTCAGTCTCCCACTTGCACTAGAGTCAATAATCTAGTTCACATCGCCATGTGATTTATCAGCAATAGTTCACATCATCATGTGATTAACACCCATAGTTCACATCGATATGTGATCAACACCCAAAGGGTACTACAGTGTGATCATGTTTTGCTTGTGAGAGAAATTTAGTCAACGGGTCTGCCACATTCAGATCCGTTATGTATTTTGCAATTTTCTATGTCTACAATGCTCTGCACGGAGCTACTTTAGCTAATTGCTCCCACTTTCAATATGTATCTAGATTGAGACTTAGAGTCATCTAGATTAGTGTCAAAACTTGCATCGACGTAACCTTTTACGACGAACCTTTTTGTCACCTCCATAATCGAGAAACATATCCTTATTCCACTAAGGATAATTTTGACCGCCGTCCAGTGATCTACTCCTAGATCACTATTGTACTCCCGTGCCAATCTCAGGGTAGGGTATACAATAGGTCTGGTATACAGCATGGCATACTTTATAGAACCTATGGCTGAGGCATAGGGAATGACTTTCATTCTCTTTCTATCTTCTGCCGTGGTCGGGCTTTGAGTCTTACTCAATTTCACACCTTGTAATACAGGCAAGAACTCTTTCTTTGACTGTTCCATTTTGAACTACTTCAAAATCTTTTCAAGGTATGTACTTATTGAAAAACTTATCAAGCGTCTTGATCTATCTCTTATAGATCTTGATGCTCAATATGTAAGCAGCTTCACCGAGGTCCTTCTTCGAAAAACTCCTTTCAAATACTCCTTTATGCTTTACAGAATAATTCTACATTATTTCCGATCAATAATATACTTATCAGAAATGCTGTAGTGCTCCCACTCACTTTCTTGTAAATACAGGCTTCACCGTAAGTCTGTATAAAACTATATGCTTTGATCAACTTATCAAAGCGTATATTCCAACTCCGAGATGCTTGCACCATTCCATAGATGGATCGCTGGAGCTTTGCATATTTTGTTAACACCTTCAGGATCGACAAAACCTTCTAGTTGCATCGTATACAACTCTTATTTAATAAATCCATTAAGGAATGTAGTTTTGTTTATCCATTTGCCGGATTTCATAAAATGCGGCAATTGCTAACATGATTCGGACAGACTTAAGCATAGATACGAGTGAGAAACTCTCATCGTAGTCAACACCTTGAACTTGTCGAAAACCTTTTGCGACAATTCTAGCTTTGTAGATAATAACACTACTATCAGTGTCCGTCTTCCTCTTCAAGATCCATTTATTTTCTTTGGCTTGCCGATCATTGGGCAAATCCATCAAAGTCCATACTTTGTTCTCATACGTGGATCATATCTCAGATTTCATGGCCTCTAACCATTTTGCGGAATCTGGGCTCATCATCGCTTCCTCATAGTTCGCAAGTTCGTCATGGTCTAGTAACATGACTTCCAGAACAGGATTACCGTACCACTCTGGTGCGGATCTCACTCTGGTTTACTTACGAGATTCGGTAGTAACTTGATCTTGAAGTTACATGATCATCATCATTAGCTTCCTCACTAATTGGTGTAGTAGTCACAGGAACAGTTTTCTGTGATGAACTACTTTCCAATAAGGGAGAAGGTACAATTACCTTATCAAGTTCTACTTTCCTCCCACTCACTTCTTTCGAAAGAAACTCTTTCTCTAGAAAGTTTCCGAACTTAGCAACAAAAGTCTTGCCTTCGGATCTGTGATAGAAGGTGTATCCAACAGTTTCCTTTGGATATCCTATGAAGACACATTTCTCCGATTTGGGTTCGAGCTTATCAGGTTGAAGCTTTTTCACATAAGCATCGCAGCCCCAAACTTTAAGAAACGACAGCTTAGGTTTATTGCTAAACCATAGTTCATACGGTGTCGTCTCAACGGATTTAGATGGTGCCCCTTTTAACGTGAATGCAGCTGTCTCTAATGCATGATCCCAAAACGATATTGGTAAATCGGTAAGAAACATCATAGATTGTACTATATCCAATAAAGTACTGTTATGACGTTCGGACACACCATTATGCTGTGGTGTTCCAGGTGGCATGAATTTGTGAAACTATTCCACATTGTTTTAATTGAAGACCAAACTCGTAACTCAAATATTTGTCTCCGCGATCAGATCGTAGAAACCTTATTTTCTTGTCATGATGATTTTCACTTCACTCTAAAATTCTTTGAACTTTTCAAACGTTTCAGACTTATGTTTCATTAAGTAGATATACCCATATCTGCTTAAATCATCTGTGAAGTTCTGAAAATAATGATACTTGTCGCGAGCCTTAATATTCATCGGACCACATACATCAGTATGTATGATTTCCAACAAATCTGTTGCTTGCTCCATTGTTCCGGAGAACGGCGTTTTAGTCATCTTGCCCAAGAGGCATGGTTCGCAAGCATCAAGTGATTCATAATCAAGTGATTCCAAAATCCCATCAGCATGGAGTTTCTTCATGCGCTTTACACCAATATGACCTAAACGGCAGTGCCACAAATAGGTTGCACTATCATTATTAACTTCGCATCTTTTTGGTTTCAATATTATGAATATGTGTATCACTACGATCGAGATCCAATGAACTATTTTCATTGGTGTGTATGACCATAGAAGGTTTTATTCATGTAAACAGAACAACAATTGTTCTCTAACTTTAAATGAATAACTGTATTGCAATTAACATGATCAAATCATATTCATGCTCAACGCAAACACCAAATAACACTTATTTAGTTTCAACACTAATCCCGAAAGTATAGGTAGTGTGTGATGATGATCATATCAATCTTGGAACCACTTCCAACACACATCGTCACCTTACCCTTTAACTAGTCTTTGTTCATTCTGCAACTCCCGTTTCGAGTTACTAAATTTTAGCAACTGAACTAGTACCAAATACTGAGGGGTTGCTATGATCACTAGTAAAGTACACATTAATAACATGTATATCAAATATACTTATGTTCACTTTGCCATCCTTCTTATCCGCCAATCACTTGGGGTAGTTCCGCTTCCAGTGACCAGTCCCTTTGCAGTAGAAGCACTTAGTCTCAGGCTTAGGACCATACTTGGGCTTTTTCACTTGAGCAGCAACTTGCTTGCCGTTCTTCTTGAAGTTCCCCTTCTTTCCTTTTGCCCTTTTCTTGAAACTAGTGATCTTGTCAACCATCAACACTTGATGTTTTTCTTTGATTTCTACCTTCGTCGATTTTAGCATCGCGAAGAGCTTGGGAATATTTTCCGTTATCCCTTGCATATTATAGTTCATCACGAAGTTCTACTAACTTGGTGATGGTGACTAGAGAATTCTGTCAATCACTATCTTATCTGGAAGATTAACTCCCACTTGATTCAAGCGATTGTAGTACCCAGACAATCTGAGCACATGCTCACTAGTTGAGCGATTCTCCTTCATCTTTTAGCTATAGAACTTGTTGGAGACTTCATATCTCTCAACTCGGGTATTTGCTTGAAATATTAACTTCAAATCCTGGAACATCTTGTATGGTCCATGACGTTCAAAACATCTTTGAAGTCCCGATTCTTAAGCCGTTAAGCATGGTGCACTAAACTATTAAGTAGTCATCATATTGAGCTAGCAAAACGTTCATAACGTCTGCATCTGCTCCTGCAAAAGGTCCGTCACCTAGCGGTGCATCAAGGACAAAATTCTTCTGTGCAGCAATGAGGATAAACCTCAGATTACGGATCCGATCCGCATCATTGCTACTAACATTTTTCAACACAATTTTCTCTAGGAACATATCAAAATAAACACAGGGAAGCAACAATGCGAGCTATTGATCTACAACATAGATATGCTAATACTACCAGGACTAAGTTCATGATAAATTAATGTTCAATTAATCATATTACTTAAGAACTCCCACTTAGATAGACATCCCTCTAATCCTCTAAGTGATCACGTGATCCAAATCAACTAAACCATGTCCGATCATCACGTGAGATGGAGTAGTTTCAATGGTGAACATCATTATGTTGATCATATCTACTATATGATTCACGCTCGACCTTTCGGTCTCTGTGTTCCGAGGCCATATCTGTATATGCTAGGCTCGTCAAGTTAAACCTGAGTATTCCGCGTGTGCAACTGTTTTGCACCCGTTGTATTTGAACGTAGAGCCTATCACACCCGATCATCACGTGGTGTCTCAGCACGAAGAACTTTCGCAACGGTGCATACTCAGGGAGAACACTTCTTGATAATTTAGTGAGAGATCATCTTATAATGCTACCGTCAATCAAAGCAAGATAAGATGCATAAAAAGGATAAACATCACATGCAATCAATATAAGTGATATGATATGGCCATCATCATCTTGTGCTTTGTGATCTCCATCTTCGAAGCACCGTCATGATCACCATCGTCACCGGCGCGACACCTTGATCTTCATCGCAGCATCGTTGTCGTCTCGCTAATCTTATGCTTCTACGACTATCACTACCGTTTAGCAATAAAGTAAAGCATTACATCGCGATTGCATTGCATACAATAAAGCGACAACCATATGGCTCCTGCCAGTTGCCGATAACTCGGTTACAAAACATGATCATCTCATACAATAAAATTTAGCATCACGTCTTGACCATATCACATCACAACATGCCCTGCAAAAACAAGTTAGACGTTCTCTACTTTGTTGTTGCAAGTTTTACGTGGCTGCTACGGGCTTTAAGCAAGAACTCATCTTACCTACGCATCAAAACCACAACGATAGTTTGTCAAATAGACTCCGTTTTAACCTTCTCAAGGACCGGGCGTAGCCACACTCGGTTCAACTAAAGTTGGAGAGACAGTCTTCCGCAAGCCATCTCTGTGCAAAGCACGTCGAGGGAACCGGTCTCGCGTAAGCGTACGCGTAAGGTTGGTCCGGATCGTCTCATCCAACAATACCGCTGAACCAAAGTATGACATGCTGGTAGGCAGTATGACTTGTATCGTCCACAACTCACTTGTGTTCTACTCGTGCAAATAACATCAACCATAAAACCTAGGCTCGGATGCCACTGTTGGGGAACGCAGTAAATTCAAAATTTTTTCCTACGCACATGCAAGATCATGGTGATGCATAGCAACGAGAGGGGAGAGTGTTTGTCTACGTACCCTCGTAGACCGAAGCGGAAGCGTTGACACAACGTAGAGGAAGTAGTCGTACATAGAGGAAGTAGTCGTACTTTCTCCTCGCGATCCAACCGATCTAAGCACCGAACGTACGGCACCTCCGAGTTCTGCACACGTTCAGCTCGATGACGATCCCCGGGCTCCGATCCAGCAAAGCGTCGGGGAAGAGTTCCGTCAGCACGACGGCGTGGTGACGATCTTGATGTGTTACCGGCGCAGGGCTTCGCCTAAGCACTGCAACGATATAATCGAGGTGGAATTTGGTGGAAGGGGGCACCGCACACGGCTAAGGAACGATCCGTAGATCAACTTGTGTGTCTTTGGGGTGCCCCCTGCCCACGTATATAAAGGATCCAAGGGGGAGGGGCTGGCCGGCCAGGTTTGGTGCGCCAGGAGAGTCCTACTCCCTCTGGGAGTAGGATTCCCCCCCCCCCCCCAATCCTAGTTGGACTAGGATTGCTCCAAGGGGGAGAGAAAGAGAGAGGGGGCGCCCACCTCTCCTAGTCCTAATAGGACTAGGGAAGGGGGGGAGGCGCGCAGCCCCTAGGGCTGCCCTCTCACCTTTCCTCCAAGGCCCATGTTGGCCCATTATGCTTCCGGGCGGTTCCGGTAACCCTCCCGGTATTCCGGTAAAATCCTGATTTCAACCGGAATGCATCCGATGTCCAAACATAGGATTCCAATATATAATTCTTTATGTCTCGACCATTTCGAGACTCCTCGTCACGTCCCCGATCTCATCCGGGACTCCGAACTCCTTCGGTACATCAAAACTCATAAACTCATAATATAACTGTCATCGAAACCTTAAGCGTGCGGACCCTACGGGTTCGAGAACAATGTAGACATGACCGAGACACGTCTCCAGTCAATAACCAATAGCGGGACCTGGATGCCCATATTGGCTCCTACATATTCTACGAAGATCTTTATCGGTCAGACCGCATAACAACATACGTTTGTTCCCTTTGTCATCGGTATGTTACTTGCCCGAGATTCGATCGTCGGTATCCAATACCTAGTTCAATCTCGTTACCGGCAAGTCTCTTTTCTCGTTCCGTAATACATCATCTCGCAACTAACTCATTGGTTGCAATGCTTGCAAGGCTTATGTGATGTGTATTACCGAGAAGGCCCTGAGATACCTCTCCGACAATTGGAGTGACAAATCCTAATCTCGAAATACGCCAACCCAACATGTACCTTCGGAGACACCTGTAGAGCACCTTTATAATCACCCAGTTACGTTGTGACGTTTGGTAGCACACAAAGTGTTCCTACGGTAAACGGGAGTTGCATAATCTCATAGTTAAAGGAACATGTATAAGTCATGGATAAAAGCAATAGCAACATACTAAACGATCGGGTGCTATGCTAATGGAATGGGTCATGTCAATCAGATCATTCAACTAATGATGTGATCTCGTTAATCAAATAACAACTCTTTGTTCATGGCCAGGAAACATAACCATCTTTGATTAATGAGCTAGTCAATTAGAGGCATACTAGTGACACTCTGCTTGTTTATGTATTCACACATGTATTATGTTTCCAGTTAATACAATTCTAGCATGAATAATAAACATTTATCATGATATAAGGAAATAAATAATAACTTTATTATTGCCTCTAGGGCATATTTCCTTCACAAACGCCCGCGGATGCGCCCGGGCGCGTTCGTGGACAGTGATCGGTCACCCCTCAAAAAACGCATTCCACATCTGGATGCCTCAAATTAGAAATTGTTGGGGAACGTAGCATGCAATTTTCAAAAATGCCCTACGATCACACAAGATCTATCTAGGAGACGCATAGCAACGAGAGGGGGAGAGTGTGTCCATGTGCCCTCGTAGATCGAAAGCGGAAGCGTTAGGTTAATGCGGTTGATGTAGTCGAACGTCTTCACGATCCAATCGATCTAGTACCGAACGTACGGCACCTTCGAGTTCAGCACATGTTCAGCTCGATGACGTCCCTCAAACTCTTGATCCAGTAGAGGGTCGAGGGAGAGTTTCGTCAGCACGACGGTGTGGTGATGGTGATGGTGATGTGATTCGTGCAGGGCTTCGCCTAAGCACTACGACGCTATGACCAGAGGAGTAAACTGTGGAGGGGGGCACTGCACACGGCTAAGAGAATAAATGTTGTGCTTTGGGATGCCCCCCTGCCCCCATATATAAAGGAGGGGAGGAGGAGGCCGGCCACCAAGGGGCGCGCCAAGGGGGGGAGTCCTACTAGGACTCCACTCCTAGTAGGATTCGCCCCCCTTTTTTCCTTTCTCATGGAGGGGAAAGAGGGAAGGAGAGGGAGAGGGAGAGGGAAAGAGGAAAGGGGGGCACGCCCCCTCTCCCTTGTCCAATTCGGACTCCCTTGGGGGGGCACCCTGCGGGCTCCCCTCTCTTTCTCCACTATGGCCCATGAAGGCCCATTACTTCCCCGGGGGGGGGGGGTTCGGTAACCCCTCGGTACCCCGATAAATATCCGAAATGTCCCGAAACCATTCCGGTGTCCGAATACCTTCGTCCAATATATCAATCTTTACCTCTTGACTATTTCGAGACTCCTCGCCATGTCTGTGATCTCATCCGGGACTCCGAACAATCTTCGGTCACCAAAACACATAGCTCATAATACAAATCGCCATCGAACGTTAAGCGTGTGGACCCTACGGGTTCGAGAACTATGTAGACATGACCGAGACACATCTTCGGTCAATAACCAATAGCGGAACCTGGATGCTCATATTGGTCCCTACATATTCTACGGAGATCTTTATCGGTCAAACCGCAATAACAACATACGTCATTCCCTTTGTCATCGGTATGTTACTAGCCCGAGATTTGATCGTCGGTATCCTCATAGCTAGTTCAATCTCGTTACCGGCAAGTCTCTTTACTCGTTCCGTAATGCATCAACCCGTAACTAACTCATTAGTCACATTGCTTGCAAGGCTTATAGTGATGTGCATTACCGAGAGGGCCCAAAGATACCTCTCCGATACTAGGAGTGATAAATCCTAATCTTGATCTATGCCAACCCAACAAACACCTTCGGAGAAACCTTTAGAGCATCTTTATAATCACCCAGTTACGTTGTGACGTTTGATAGCACACAAGGTGTTCCTCCGGTATTCGGGAGTTGCATAATCTCATAGTCAGAGGAATATGAATAAGTCATGAAGAAAACAATAGCAATAAAACTAAACGATCATTATGCTAAGCTAACGGATGGGTCTTGTCCATCACATCATTCTCCTAATGATGTGATCCCGTTCATCAAATGACAACACATGTCTATGGTCAGGAAACTTAACCACCTTTGATTAACGAGCTAGTCTAGTAAAGGCATACTAGGGACACTTTGTTTTGTCTATGTATTCACACATGTATCAAGTTTCCGTTTAATACAATTCTAGCATGAATAATAAACATTTATCATGATATAAGTAAATATAAATAACAACTTTATTATTGCCTCTAGGGCATATTTCATTCAGAAACCTTAAGTCCATATTATTACATGCAACGTGAAACCTAATCTACGCGGAGCTCGTCCAGTTCCGGTCATCCAGTTCCGCTCCCCGCTCACCCGGCTCCGCCCTGGCCATGTACGGCGGTCGGCTACGCTCCTTAGAGTGTTGGGCCGGTCGCCGGCAAGGTAGGGTAGGGCATGGGACACGAGCTACGAGCTGGCTCATGAGACTCAAGGCCCCGCTGTCTCCCATGCCCTACTCTTCCTCGTCGGACATCAGAACCCGAACGGTGCCGGTGGACGTCAGATCGATGATGGATCCATCCGGGGACGAGCCTCCGACGTCCACCATGATGCGGTTGCGGCGCCCGGACTGATGCACCATACAGGGCGCCGGAGAATGCGACTCCGCCTCACCGACACCCGCCACCGCGAGGGCTGCCGCCTCCTCCCGTGCCCAGTGCCTTGCACGGCAGGCACGTCGTGCTATGGCCTCGTCCATGGTGCGTCCTGATGCTCGGCGCGCCACCGGAGGGGTTGCTCGTCCGCCAGCGCGTTCGGACGCCAGATGGACCGCATGGCCTCCGGCAAGGCAGCTATGGCCGGCCTAGCGCCGGATCCATACCCCATTTGGGCGGAAGCAATGTATTCCCAATGGATGGAGTCCGACCGCAGCCGTCCACGGGCCTCCTCCCGGGCATGGCGGAGCACAAGCCGAACGACTATCTCCTCCTCGGGGGCCGCTCGGGATGAGTTCGGGGTCGACGGATCTGGAGGTGAAGGACTCGGATCTGCTGCCCGCCATGCCGAAGAGGACCAGAAGGAGCCGGAGACGAGATTGGGTGGCGGAGGGGAGTGGAAGGGGGGAAGAGTGAAGTGGCTAGGGTTTGGTCCGGTGAGCGGATGGGAAGAATTTTATGTGGGGTCGGGTAGGCCAGCGTGGGCCGGGTCTGATGTAGCGGGCGTGCTCGGGCATCCCCATATCCGTCTCATATTTGAATTGGATATGGGGGGTGCCGGTTAGCCTGGGCGTTTGAGGGCCGTTTGAGGGGCTAGTCTGAATCAAAAAGTCATGACCGAGTTATGACCGGGCGGTCTGCGCAGGCGTTTGATACGGGTTTGAGGGGTAAGGTTGTAGATGTTTTAAAGAACTTCCTCCATCAAGCATAGCTAGTCGCTGGTGTGCCTTTGAGAGACTCAATTGACTTGACCGGACTCGAACTCGACCAACCGCCGCGTCGAGCAGCGACTGCTTCCCATTCCGATTGAGTCGGCTCCCATGGCGGCTCCACTGCCTCGCGCCCCCGTCTCCTCCCCAGCGAGCCGCGCCGCCCTATGTCCAGCCCGCTCCAACCCTTGCACGGCCGCGGCGCCATCCTCGGGGGCCCTCGGGTGGCGGCGCAGGCAGCCTTGCCCGGTGCTCTCCATTGCGCCGGGCTCCGCCCGGTCGACGCCAGCAGCCCTCGCCGTCGATCCCAAGGTCTGTCGATTGATTCACCCGCAAAATCTTCTCCCCTCCCCCTTCTCACTCGGGAGGCCTTCTAAGTTAGGAACTGGGGTCGACTGGTGTGCTCCTCTGCTTTGAACATTTATCTTAGGCTTTGGCTTTGGTGGCTTCTTATGCGAAACCTGCACAATATAGTGACATCATGAAAGTAATGGTTTATGGTTTGCCTGATGGAGATCACAAGTATGTTGATATGCACTAGCAAAGCATTAAGACAGTGGGAGGAATTCATCCATCAATTACTTTTTCATGGGATTTGGTTGCAATGCAAACCAATTCTGCAGGAATATAATCAAATGGTCCTGTTATGCCACCACATTAGTACAAATAAAACTACTTAGCAGTCCTTGCTTTCTCAGATGCATTGCCACTGTTAGCAGCTTGTAGTGTACACGGAAAGAGAACCTTTGTTTGCGATAGTATTGCCCTTAGAGAAATAGAAAAAAGCACAGCAAATATCTAACATCGGCTTGTCATCGTCGTGTGAAAATTTTAGGTTGAAGCGTTACTAGACAGTGTGAAGTGGGACGTCAAAGGGCTGGCAGTTGCTATTGCGCAAAATGTGGATACTGGAGCCATTCTTATGCAGGGCTTTGCTAACAAAGAGGCCCTTGCAGCAACTATATCAACCAGAAAAGCTACATTCTATAGCCGTTCACGGTCTTCATTGTGGACTAAAGGGGAGACATCCATGAACTTCATCAATGTGCATGACATATTCTTGGACTGTGACCGTGATTCAGTAAGCATCTTCTGCTTTCTGTTATGCATCAGAGCGGTTAGTCTGGCTTCAGTTGATACTAACTGGGGTGTTTGTGTTTTCTTGGAAGTTAGATAATATACCTTGGTACGCCAGATGGACCTACATGCCATACAGGGGCAGAGACCTGCTACTATTCTTCAGTCTATGATGCACTACAAGGTTCAAAGGTATTTATCTTTAATGAACCTTCCTGTGAATATAAATTTACTTGAATTGAAGTATTATTGTATTTCACAGTCCAATCAAGAGAGGCAGGTCGCCACAACTCTCTACTCGCTTGAAGATACGATCAGTAGGCGGAAGGAGGAGATAGTTACTGAAGGGAGTGGTAAGCCATCATGGACGAAAAAACTACTGCTTGATAACCAGCTGCTTTGCTCAAAAATACGGTAAGTGTTGCTCCGTTTAATTCTCATGTTCTATTATATATCTGTCTATAAATCATTAATGTGTAAGACAATCGATTAGAATAGCGTAGTAGTTCTTTGTTTCTCTAGCCTGGTTTATCTTGTTCTAATCTTGTCATCATTATTGTTCGATATGGACATATGCTGGTGATCTGGTGGGGATGGGCACACTTGTTACTAAACGGCAGCCTACAACAGAATTCTTCCTTTTTTTTGTTGAAAAGCGCTATATAACATTGTTTAGTGTATACTAGCGTTGTTCACATGAACATTACGCATTTTTGTCACAGTATTATGGAATTAAGCACAGCATTATGAGAGTAGTTCCTGGATGAATGTAGTTTTGCAAGAAGGAATTGCCCAAGGGTTAAAAAGATTGGCAGTGATCCTCCCACATTAAGTTTTTCTTATTGGAGGAAGTAATCTACTAGAAAAATCTAATTCTGCAACAGACTGTAGAGTGTAGACTGCATTTATTTCAGGTTTGATGACCTGCATTTTGCAAATGTTGAATGGGAAGCTAATGCCCAAATTTTGTGCATGAAACTTTACATCAAAACTTTGTTGATATTGGCTCATTAGTAAGATTTAAAAGGTACCAGAGGTCTTAATAGAACCCATTTTTAGTGAGAGAAGTGCATATTACACCCCTCAACTCTAGCCCTAGTCTAATATACATCCCCCAACTCCAATACCATCTACTTTACACCCCCCAACTCTCAAAACCAGGCGGAATTCAACCCTCCCCTCCCCGTTGACCGGTTTTCACCCAGTTGACCGGTTTTGACACGTTGACTGGGTGAACAGTAACAAAAAATCAAAAAAAAAATTTGTTTTTCCAATGGGTGAACAGTAAATTCAAAAAAAAAGTTGGAAATAAAATTCAACAAGCAGTTTCGATTTTTTACCGGGTGAATAGTAAATTCCAAAAAATATTTTTTTCAAAAAAACCGAATTATTTTTGCATGGACGATTTTTCAGCGCGTGATGTCTGTGACAATTTTCAGCTTGTTTGGACATTTCAGTGGTCTCTCAACAAAAAAAAATATATCAGCCCGAACAGTACACGAACTGTTAACTGTTTCATGCATATATAATTCAGAAATTTTTGTTTTCTTATTTTTTTTCCTGAAATTTATGTTCACCCGGACAAAAAATCAACATTTTAAAAAATCAAAATTATTTTTTAATTTTTTAATTTAGAACTTTTTGAAATTTTACTGTTCAGCCGGTGAAAAAACGAAATTATTTTTAAATTTTTTTATTTCTTTTGAATTTACTGTTCACCCAGTCAACAGGTCAAAACCGGTCAACGGGGAGGGGAGGGTTGAATTCCGCCTGGTTTTGAGAGTTGGGGGGTGTAAACTAGATGGTATTGGAATTGGGGGTTGTATATTAGACTAGGGCTAGAGTTGAGGGGTGTAATATGCACTTCTCTCATTTTTAGTAGATCCAGTTCAACTCTTGATATATAGGACTCGTATAAAACAAGTAGGGGTAGCTTGTGACAATTGTTTTGATTAAAAGAATATAACTTGAGGTTAGCCATGATGTATTCCTGTTTTTGATAGAAACAATTCTCTCTGTGGTCCATATTATGCTTTTAGGTGATATACTGTATTAGATAAGACTATTCATTAGATTATTTGCAATTGTACGGTATGGGTATTGATCATTATCTGATCAGCTTTGTTCTCAACTTCATATGTCTGACAGTATCACAATAATTTTTTTAGATCTGTTATTTGTATAGTTCTTAAAGTTTTGCTCCTGTTAGCTGCTCCTTTGAACAATTTCATATGACAAAATGTATTTGTCCGAAAATATCACCATAACAGTTACTCAGAGCATAGAGTTATCCATGCTCCATGCATGCACAGTTTGTTTTGTCACCTAATATGTCTTTACAAACATGTGAATTTTGGATATAATTATCATGAGCTTGTCCCATACCAGTAAATTTGGCACAATGTATCAGCTGGAATAACTTTCATCAGAGGCTAACCTAAGAAGATATCAGTATAATTTTCGAGTACATATGAGGTGCAACAGCGCCATTTGGTATGGAGTACTGCTACGTTTATAACAATATAAGCGACAATTTCAACATACCATTTTTCACACACACAAAAAAAAAACTTGCAAGATTAAGACTGATAGGTGGCTATTCGACATTATTTGGTGTCGATGTAAGGAGTTGTTTGTCAATACTTGTACCATTGTAACGATTCATCTCTCTCTAAGTATATTGATGGCATGGTGTGAAAGTATTGGCAAGTGCATACATGATAGTACCTTTTCTCTTGTTACCATTCCATGTTTGACCTCTTCCAGTTATTCTTTTGATGCCTCTGTTAACGCTGGTGGCCATTTGTTTCCGGTATCTCAGTGAAGAAGCAGGTGAACTAATTGAAACACTGCTTGAGAATGAGGACAAATCTCGTACAGCCTCGGAGATGGCTGATTTACTGTACCACGCAATGGTGCTCCTCAGCGTGAGGGATGTGAAGATGGAGGAGGTGCTGGAGGTCCTGAGGAGACGATTTTCGCAGTCTGGCGTTGAGGAGAAGGCTAGCCGCAAGAAATCTTAGCATGATGGCATGTAGGTGGATGGATGAATTCCATGTGATTGGGCAGGGTGTAGTATGGAGTAGTCCAGTTCTGCTATGGTACCACCTGAGATTTATGTTTTCTCATCATGCTCTCTAAGAAGAAGACTGTGAACTTGTCTTGTGTTTTTTTATTTTACCTTTTCCCTTGCACAGTCGCAGTGGCGTTGTTGCTGCTTTGGCCAATAAAGCATAATATGAGTCTCTGACCCATGATATATGTGGGTGATTTATAGTATGGGAACAATGTTTTGTCGTGCAAAATGGAAAATGAGAGGACCTAGTTGTTACTTGTGGTGTTGTATGTACTGTGCCATGACAGGGATTACGAATAGACCGAAAGTTTACTGGAAGAAAGAAGTATTAAAGCAAGAGGACTTGCTAAATACTCCTACTATTTGTTGGGGGTGAAAAAGTTGTGTTTTATCCCTTACAATGTTCATGTGGGTGGTCGTACTAGTTGGAATTTGACTAGTGTCATTAGGTCGTTGTGCGATCACCGAAAGCGAAAAATGCACGCGTACTGTTTTCCACATTAGACCCAACATCGAGTACAGTGATTCATATGGTTGTTTCACTCTTTTGTTTTTGTTTGTTTGGAAGCGACTGACGACCATGTGCAGCAATTATCGCGCTTGGGCGTTTTTGCCAGGACAGGCCTATCACCACCGGCGTGCAAGCGACGTCCCATTTTCCTGAGATAATAAAATTCTGAAACCAGCTCAAAAAATAAAATTCTGAAACACCTAGGAGATAAAATTCTGAGAACCTGCGCAAAACAAAACGCGTGAAATTGATCGGATAGCCAAACCTACGAGCTTTGAACTGAAACACCGGCTCGATTAATGTGGTTAGAGCATCTCTAACAGGCGCCCGCAAAATCCCTCGTTTTAGCGTGCGCGCAACCGGAATAGTTGCTTCAGCGGGCGCGCGAAAACAGCGCGCGCGGCATACGTAGTCCAGCGCGCGGGCCGAAACGCAATCGCGCGCCGCTTATTTGCTGCGCTCGCTCCCGCGCGCTGGACTCTCGCGCGCTCGCTCGCACCTCCCACCCCCCATCCAGCCGCGCCGCCGCCGTCGACCGCGCCACCCGGCTACCGTTCCGGCGCTTCCCCGGCCTACCCCCGCCCCGCGCGCGCTTTCTCCTGCCCCCCTCTAGTCGCGCCGCCCCGCACGCGTGCTAGTCCTCCGACGAACAGCGCCCGCGCGCTCGTTGCCGCTCGGCGCCTGCAAGGTGTTCGACAAAACGCCTAGAAGGTATGTATTGCTCAAAAGCCATGAATTTCGTGCATGTTGATTATAGTTTTTTATTTATAGTATAGTATTCAACATTGTAGATGAGTTCATCGTATGATTCTTCTGAAGAAGAATTTGATATGGAAGAGGAGGAGGATCTTGCAATGATCCTAGCTATGCATATTAATAAAAAACTGAAGCACGGTGGTTCGGTTATGGGTCGGCAAAATTTTTGGAGGGATAGGATCGATGCCCACAACAGATTGATCATGCATTATTTTGCGGAGAATCCCACATACCCCGAGTCGTATTTTTGTCGCCGGTTTAGGATGAGCACCGAGTTGTTCAGACGCATTGCAGAGAAACTAGCGAGCCATGACCGCTTTTTTCAGCAAAGGAGGAATGCCGCCGGAGAGCTCGGGCATAGCACCTTTCAGAAGGTGACAGCCGCTTTGCGTATGTTGGCATACGGTATACCGGCTGATCTAGTTGATGATCACTTGGCTATGGGTGAGAGCCAAGCCATCATGTGTGTCAAGCGCTTCGCAGTTGGAATTGTGCAAGTGTTTGGCGAGGAGTATTTGAGATCTCCCAACGCTGAAGACGTCGCAAGGCTTTTGGCGATGAACAAAGCTCGCGGCTTTCCTGGCATGCTTGGCTCAATAGATTGCATGCATTGGACTTGGAAGAATTGTCCAAAGGCATAGCATGGGCAATTCCATGGCCAAAAAAGGGTTCCACTATAATCCTTGAAGTGGTGGCCGATCAAGATACTTGAATTTGGCATGCATTCTTTGGAATGCCTGGATCTTTGAATGACATCAATGTTGTCAACCGGTCACCACTGATGAGTAAGATTGCAAATGGGGAGTTGCCATCGGTGCAGTTTGTAGCAAATGGCCGTGCATACAACTATGGCTATTATCTAGCGGATGGCATCTATCCAAAGTGGCAAACCTTTGTCAAGCCGTTGAAAAAGCCAGAAGGTAAGAAAAATCTTGATTTCCACAATGCTCAGGCGGCGGCTAGAAAAGATGTGGAGAGAGCTTTTGGGATTTTGCAAACCCAATTTGCTATTATGAGAGGACCGGCTAGATTTTGGGATCAGAAGATGCTTTGGTACATAATGCACGCTTGTGAGATCATGCACAACATGATCATCGAGAATGAGCGTGGTCAAGATATAGACTACTCTCAGTATGAGCTCTTGGGATATCCCGTGCGAGTGCGACGGAGGGCTGAAAGGGTGGCCCGTTTTGTTGCCTTCTATCATGCCATTCGACGTCCCGCAGCGCATAATGATCTTCAGAAGGATCTCATTGAGGAGTGGTGGGCATGGAATGGACGACAAAGAGCATCATGATTTGTGCGTTCGTTATTGTATTGTTGAACTATTTGTTGTGTTTGTATTGAACGATAAACTGTTTGTTTGAGTTGTAATAAACGAAATTGAACTATTTATTTTTGTTTGTTTTGATTATTTTGCTTCTGTTTTCGAATGCATATGTTGTTTGTGCGAGTCGCGCGCGCTGCATTTTTGCGCGGCTGCTGTAGCGGGCGCTGCGCGCCGCGCCAAATCAGGCGATGAGCGCACAGTAAAGCTGTTTTTTGCGCGTGGCGCGTTCTGCGCCTATTGGAGATGCTCTTAGCTGTTTATTCTGAGCATGTTTGGCTCCTATTACGTTGGCTTCAAAACTGTTCTTATTTAGCCTAGACTCTGCCAGGTTGTGTAGCCTGATGATTATCTATAGTTTATATGTGTTTTAAACTTCGTGTGGATGCTGCCTGATGGCTTTATTAATTTAAAGCCGGACGCTTCTGCGTCTACGTTTCAAAAAAATTAATATGGTTATTATTGTGTAGTAGTAGTAGCAGGAGGAGTTTTCCTTAGCTAAATCGAACTTACTGGTGAGTCATTGTCCATTTGGGAAGTCCATATTGACATGCTAGTCGAGTGAAATATTGAACACTGCACAAGAACACGAGTTTTTCAGGGAACGCGTGGGCTCTTTTCATTATTTTGACCCTTTTAAAAAACTTTCGTACAAAATAAATTTCACATAAAACTATTTTATGATCTGACCCTTTGGGCAACGACATAAGCCGTGGCGTTTCTTTTCTATTTAGAAATGCCGAGCTAGCTAGCGTTGCCGACCTGGTCGAGACACTACGTGGCAGGGCAGAAACGCCAAGGTATGCAGCGTTGCTAGAAACGCCAAGAGTGCCTGGCGTTGCTGCCCAAGCATGAAACGCCAATTTGGCGTTTCAACTAGCTTGTCCATATTGCCATTTATTTATAAAGTGAAGCAACGTTAGCTAGCTCGGCGTTTTTAAATGGAGAAGAAATGCCAGGGTCTGTGACGTTACCAAGAGGGTCAGATCCTGAAATAGTTTTGTATGAGGTTCATTTTGTGGGAAAGTTTTCTGAAAGTGTCAAAATAGTGAAAAAGGCCGAACGCGTGAGAGTGAGTCCAAGGAAAGGGACACCCACCACCAAACCCTTTGCCGTACCCGTGCCGCGCGAGACCGACCGCCGCGGGGAGCGAGCGACCCAGGCCGAGATCGGGAAAAATTCCCCATCTCCCCCCTCCAATTTCCTCCGCCGCACGGCATGGATCCCGTCGCCGACGCGCCGGACCCGCCGGGCTCCGCCGCCACCGTCCTCGACACCCTGGGCGAGGAGGTGCTGGCGGTCATGTCCCCGGTCTCCATCTGCATGGCCCTCGTCGTCCTCCTCATCACGCTCCTCGCGCCGCCCTCCTCCTCCCCCTCCGCGCCGCCCCCCGTCACCGCCGCCACGCTCGTCTACCTCGAGTCCCCCTCCGACTCCCCGGCCCAGAAGCTCGTCGGCGCGCTCCTCGACGCCGCCGTCTTCGTCGCGCTCGTCGCCGTCGTCACCTTCATCCTCGTCGCGCTCTACTACTACCGCTGCACCGGCTTCCTCAAGAACTACATGCGCTTCTCCGCCTTCTTCGTCCTCTTCTCCATGGGCGGCGCCATCGCCGTCGCCCTCCTCCGCCGCCTCGACGCCCCGCTCGACGCGCCCACCGCGCTCCTCCTCCTCTTCAACGCCTCCGCCGTCGGCGTCCTCTCCGTCTTCGCCTCCGCGGTCCCCATCCTCGTCCGCCAGGGCTACATGGTCGCGCTCGCCGTCATCGTCGCCGCCTGGCTCTCCAGGCTCCCCGAGTGGACCACCTGGATCATGCTCCTCGCCCTCGCCGTCTATGACCTCGTCGCCGTGCTCGCGCCAAGGGGCCCGCTCAGGATGCTTGTGGAGCTCGCATCCTCCAGGGACGACGAACTCCCGGCGCTCATCTACGAATCACGCCCCACGGTAGGCCCAGCCGAGACTTCCTCCTCCTATGCTCCGGCAATGTGGTCCGAGGAGTCGCAGCACCCCGACTCTGCTGCCCGATCGGTCCCGAACCTGTATGACAGGGTGGGTCAGCAGGATGATTCCGGTCCTGCCATGGTAGAAATGAGGGATCTTGGCTCAACAAGCCGTGACATGGCTACCTCAAATCAAGGTGTAACAGGGCAGACATCAAATCAAGGTGGGAGTGCACAGCATGCTGTCATTCAGATCGAGCAGCGTGAGGAGGAAGAAGAGACAGCTCCATTGGTGTCAGTGGCATCTGCCAACCCTACTGCCGCCAATGAGGAGCATACACAAATTTCTTCATCAGAACCTCCCGAGGAGGAGTTTGAGATGTTCGAGTCTAGCAGGGGCATCAAGCTGGGACTTGGCGATTTTGTCTTCTACAGTGTGCTTGTGGGGAGGGCTGCCATGTATGACCTCATGACGGTGTATGCGTGCTACCTTGCCATCATCGCTGGGCTTGGCTGCACCCTCATCTTGCTGTCGATATGCAGGCACGCATTGCCGGCACTCCCGATCTCCATCATGCTGGGAGTCGTGTTCTACTTCTTGACGCGGTTGCTGATGGAGCCATTCGTTGTCGGTGCTTCGACCAATTTGGTGATGTTCTGAGTTCTGACTAATGTTCTGTTGTCGTTGTTACATGTGTGTCAAGCTAAAAAGCAATTGAGAACATCATGTGGGAGTGATTACTACTTTGTTGGTCACGTCTTGTAGGTAGACAGTCATGTAGTTATGACTAGGAAATGTCATTGAGACTTTAGGTAACGTCAGTTTTATCTGGGATCAACTAGTCCATGTCTCGTCGTATAGTTCTATCAACATGGCATGGTATTCGAGAAGAACACATTTGCATTTCAGTTTCATTTTTCATTCTCGCGTTCTTCTTGGTTTTTGCTGGTGTTCTCCCTTAGATTATAGTGATAAAGTAAACTGATCATGCTTTTAAACAATCTGCCTGCAATTTTCTTTTCTTTTCTTTTCATGTCTGTTATTTTTTCTTATATGGTACCCCCTTACAGAGAATAGAGTTATCAAGCAAATGCATTAATTTGAAAACCATTTATGCGCACTTGAGGAGTGCAGCAGCACTTGGTAATGTTTGCCTTTCTCATTTGATTCTAGGGACCATATTCCTCCTGTCTGCTTGAATTGACAAGCTGAGAATATACGTTTTTGTTTGTCTTTTGAAGGAAAAATAGCATGAAACTCCTTGTGTTGAGATTGACAGTGTTCCGAGTGATAATAGTAACAAAATCAAGCTTTTGTTAGTTTGTAGGTGCTTATTTTACTGCATTGTGCTCTATGTTGTTTATCATGGACGCTGGAGAGCCACGCATTTAGCTGTATTTAGTTGTAGTGAGCAGAAGTGCCCGAGTCTTTTGTTGTGCGCTTCGCATTCAGTACTCTCCTCAGTGAATCTACTAGGAGTACTTGAGCTGTACATGTTCTTTGTTTTCGTGTCATTTTGACATATAATTTGATTTGTCACCTCACAACATTTTTGGTGTTCAATACAATGAAACGCAAGCTCTTCTGCGTTTTCTCGAAGAAAAAAAAACATTTTTGGTGTACAAGCAATGTGGCGTTTGTTGAGTATCATCCATCCAGGGGCAGAATTGCCCATCATCCTATCAGTTGATGTGCCTTCAGGTAATGAAGGGTGTTTGAGACTTGCGTTATGTTTCAGACCTGCTGCTTGACCCTGAGGGAGGGAGGAGGCTGCGTCTGCCAGCGAGCCGAGCCTGTGCTATGAGCAGGGGTGGTCGCTGGCGGCGGAGCAGTCTTCCCTCCCTCCCTATCCTTCCTCCGGCAGGCAGGCAGCGGCGATGACGGGAGTAGCCAGTTCAGTCCAGGCCACTGCATCTATAATTCTGTGTCGTAGGAGGAATAAGACTGGATTTTTTTTTTTGAGGCAAAGGAACAAGACTGGATGAAGGGGTACATTCGGGAGAGACAATGGGCTGGATTGGGCCACGTTTGAATCAGCCCTGACGATGAGACTGTAACTGGCTCTTCCCGCTACTTGATTACATGTTGGATGCAACGACGACCGAGGTGGTGGTATTGCAAAAAGGGCTGGACTTGCTGAAGAGGTTTTGCAAATATCATTGTTGAATTAGACTCTAGAACTTAAGTGGGACTTGCGAGTAGGCCTTTCTCAGGTGATAAGCAATTAAGGAGGGAAGAGAGTACTTCGGCGAGCATAGGAAAACGATGCCTGGCGTGTGAACCTATGCAAAATCTGTACCTACTAATAAAGCAGATATTGCTTCTGCCCGTACGTCACAAAAATTGCCCCCTGAAGTTGCTAAAAATTACCCGCTATGCCACCCGTAAATAAAGAAAACGATTCGATTTTTTTTTCAAAGTTGCCGTCATGCCGAATGTTTTTAGACATATAATATCCCGCAAATAGCACAGATACACCAACAACGTGATGGCTTGATCTTATCTCCTCCACCATGGAGACCAGGGTTCGAATGCAACCAATATTCCCCCCCCCCCCCCACCTTTTTCTCCCTTTTTTTATGGTCTTCTCTTTTCTCACTTCTTTTTTTGTTTTCTCCTTCTTTAAATTAATTCAATATATTCAAATATTAAAAAGTTTCGACTTTGAAAAAGATGTTTGAAAATTTATAAAATGTGGAATTCAAATAGATCAGGAAATCATAAAAAATTTGCGGTTTCAAAATATGTTAGTGATTTTACAAAACATGTTCAAAAATCATAAAAATCATAACTTGGAAACAAATGTCGTTAAATAAAATCAAATTTCTCCCTTTTTTTATGGTCTTCTCTTTTCTCACTTCTTTTTTTGTTTTCTCCTTCTTTAAATTAATTCAATATATTCAAATATTAAAAAGTTTCGACTTTGAAAAAGATGTTTGAAAATTTATAAAATGTGGAATTCAAATAGATCAGGAAATCATAAAAAATTTGCGGTTTCAAAATATGTTAGTGATTTTACAAAACATGTTCACAAATCATAAAAATCATAACTTGGAAACAAATGTCGTTAAATAAAATCAAATTCATGATCTTGATAAAATGATCGTGTATTCAAAACATATTTGTGAATCTGAAAAAAAGTCGATGAAATTTTAGAAAATATTCGAAATATATTTTTTTTTTGTGAAATACAAAATTTGTTCCCCAATTTTAAAAAAGTTCATCGAATTAAAAAACATATTTTGAGTCATCATGAATCAAAAACTATTCATGCATTTCAATAAATATTCATCTAAAAACAAATGTTCATGTATTTTTTTAAAAATGCCTAAATTTAAAAATAATGTTTGTCGATTCAAAAAAGTGTTCCCATTCAGAAGTATTTTATATCTAAGATTTGATTAGTTTTTGGAAATTCTTTATATGTCTTGGCGTTGGCGAGTAGTTCGTGGTCGATGAGATTTATTTTTAAAGTTTCAAACATTCCCTTGCACGAGACAATGACAAATGTGTCATGCATTGACAAGCTCATTGTTTACCACGTTGAATGCATTGCGATCACGTGGATATTGCATCCATCATCAACGAGAGTGAGAAGAAAGGAATTGGCAACATGGTGAACCATTGTTAAAATAGAGGACACTCATATATCGGGTATTGAGTCATATTTATTTGACCAATGTGTAATATTTTTTTTCTCCCTTGCAACGCACGGGCATGTTTGCTAGTGTATACTAAACAATGCATGAAGTAATTTAGTTGATAAACGATCAAAAAAGAAAAAGAAATCTTAGCTCCAAAAGCTAAGCAGCTATGCATTGAGAAGATTAGTTGACAAGATTTTTAATACACTTAATACATTTTTTTAAGCTCATGCATTGAAAGAGGCCACGCTAGGCAGGGTTGACGACTACAAACTGAGAATACGCGCCACACAGGCAGGGTTTGACGGGAACACACATGCCATGTTGGATGCAACACAGAGCAAATGCAGGGAAGTAAACAGAGGAGTTCAAATGCAGTTCGGCATGCAGTTCAAATGCATTGGAGACATCATAAAAGGAGTTCAACACAGAGCAAATCACTGGAGAGAATCACAGCCCGGCATGCAGTTCAAATCCAAGTCACACTTCCGTTCCGGTACAAGTGCTCCATCCAAGGAGAGATGATAAAAACTCAAGTACTATTCCATAGTGTTTCCGCAAGCACAAATGCCATGGCAAACTGACTTAGCCCCATAAACAGCTCTCCCTAGCTGCTTCATGTTCCTACCTCCAATTCATCCTTTGCATGCTATCCTGGAGCCCCCCACCAAGTGATAATCCCCTGCCGATGGCTGGTATGGACGTGCATTAGCGCTCTCAGCCAAGCTGATGCCATTAGACCACTCCTCTTCAAAGACAAGCAGCAGTATTAGCTAGTCACACAAATCTGGATATCAAATACATAATGTACTGTAGCATTATTATTTTTGTACTTCTCCCACTACACTTGGTACTGCTAGCAAACCTCAAGGATAAACCAAACAACTAAATTTATATACATACAGGTAAGTGGAAATGGTTGTTCTAACTACTCCCCCGTCTCAAAATAAGTGTCTCAACTCTAGTACAACTTTGTACTAAAGCTAGTACAAAATTGAGACACTTATTTTGGGACGGAGGGAGTAATACATTCTCGACTGTTAATACTATGGGTTATAGAGCACAGTAGTAAAATCTTATTCTCACCCATTCATAAATTCACAGTAAGAGGTCCCGGTAATTCCCCTAGTCAAGATAACTAGTTCCTCAGCATGGATTGTACACATGTAAAAGTAGTTCTACGATTAAGTTGATATTATTGATACTATCAACATGTTCATCATTTTTTGGGACCCCAAGAAGAATATTAGTGCACACTGCACACTCTATGGCCTTGATTAGCACGGAGCAAACCGATCTTCAAGTAGTCCATGCATCAACCATTTGAATATATCAGATGAATACTGAACAACTAGAGAAGCCATGCTTGTGCAGAAATATGCAGATGCAGTAGAGTTAGAAATGGTCGTGTAGAGGCATGAAACAAACACAATATCAATCAGAAATATCCAGATGCGCGCAGTAGAGCTAGCTATGCTCTTAGCAAGATAAGTTGGTAAATGCATCACATTCACACTAACAAATAATCTCAGATCAGTAAGGCATGGAGGCAAATAAAGATGGTGGAAATGCCATGTACTATATGGGCAGTACACATGATTCACGAAATGGTGGTGTAGAGACATGAAACAAACACAATATCAATCAGAAAGGAGGTATTTTTCTGAAGCAACTCATGTAACAATTGAGAATACTACGGTAAAAGCTACGTAATTCAGGAGTGCAAATGTCAAAACATGATGATGGGCAGCAGAGCAAAGCATTTACCTGAGGAGGAGAGCGCCCGTGGCAGCTCCCAAACCCGAACGAAGCGGCTGGGCAAGCAGATGCTCGGCGGCGCAACAAGACCATACACCTGGCACTCCACCACCTTGCGAGCACGCACGTCAACACCAAACAGGTGCTCCTTGAGGAAGAAGTAGACCACCTCGGGGTTCTTGGGGTGAATGAGCGCGACCGTGGGCATCTTCTCCGGCAGCCCGGCCGCCTTGTAGCTCTCATTGGCCCAGATCTCGGCAAAGCTCGCCTCTTGCTCCAGCGTCCACTCCATCGAGTCTGGATCGCCCAGCGTCCACACGCTTACCGTGGGAGTGTGAGCGCCGGCTCGACCAGCACCTACACGCTTAGGGCATCTCCAGCCGCGCCCCCGAGAGGCCCCCCAGACCACTTTTTCGGCGCCGGCGCCGAAAAAAGGCCCAGTCACGTTCCCAGGACGACGAAAATCGTCGGTTCGGGCCTTTTTTCCGCCCGGCGGTCACAGGCCGAACCCGGCGCGCTGGGAAGCCGTTGGGGGCTCCGGCGCTAGAGAAAAGCATGCCTGACCCACACCGACAGGGGAAAAGTCAAGGTTTTCTTCCCCCGACTCGCCACACACCCCCGCGCCCTCGGCCACCACTACCTATATCCCGGCGACGGCCGCCGCCCTACTCCGCTAGATAGCCATTCCCCGCCGGAAAATAGCAGCGCTTCGCCGCGGCAGCCCCTCCCACAGCAGCTGGGCGTTTTCGGCCGCGGAGGCGCGGTTTGACGGCGGGTGCACGCCCACCGGTCGCAAGGTGTTCGGCGTTTTGCCTGTCTCGGCGATGGACTCGGATGAGGAGGAAGATGTAACGCCCCAGATGTAACTTGCCATATTTGTAATCCAACTCTTGCCATTTTCGGCTATGTGTTATGATATTCCCTCCGTGGTTGGGTTCTCTCCGTTTTGCATTTTGGTCATGTCATGCATTTCATATCATGTCTTCATGTGCATCGCATTTGCATACGCGTTCGTCTCATAAATCCGAGCATCTTTCCCGTTGTCCGTTTTGCAATCCGGCGCTCCTATGTCTCCCGGCGTCCCCTTTTACATTTCTTCGTGAGCGGGTATTAAACATTCTCGGAATGGACCGAGGTTTGACATGTGGCCTTGGTATAGCACCGGTAGACCGCCTGTCAAGTTTCGGGTCAATCGGAGTTCGTTTGGTACTCCAACGGTTAACCGGGCAACCGCAGAGGCCCCATTTGGTGCAGCCCAACATCCCTCTCTAAGTGGCCCAAAACCCACCTAAGGTTGTCCCATCGTCTCGGTCGTTAGATCGTGATCGTGTGGGCGAAAACCGCACTCCATTTGGAGCTCCCTAGCTTCTTCTAGCTATAAAAACGTCTCCCCCTCCTCAAATCCGGGCAAAAACCACCCCGAAACCCTAATTTCGTCGCTCCGCGCGGGCGGACGTGTCCGCCGCCGCCGGACGCTTCGCCGCCGCCGCCCGCAGCCTACCACGCAGCGCCACATGGCCTGCTCCGCCGTCCCCGCCGCCCGGCCCGCCGAGCCCGTCCCCGGCCCTCCGGGCCCATCGCCGCCGCCCTGCCGCCTGGCGCCCCGCGCCGTGGCCGCCTCCTCCCGCGCCCCTTCACGCCGCGCCGCCGCGCCCCGCTGCTCCCGCCGGCGCCGAGCCGCCGCTCCGGCCGCCGCCTCGCCGAGCCGCCGCTCCGGCCGCCGCCTCGCCGCCTCGCCTCCGCCTCCGCGCCTCCCCTCGGCGTCCCGCGCCACCCGCGGCCAGATCCGGGCCGGCGCCGCCCGGATCCGGCCGGGTCCGCCTCCGCCGCCGCCTCCCCGTCGCACTCCGGCGAGCCGCGCCGGCGTGCCTCGGTTTCCGCGCCATCGGTTGACTTTTTCCCTCTCCCCTATTTTCTCTAAGTCCCCTAGATTTCACATGATCATCACCTGTTTCGCATGCCATAACTTTGCATCCGTAGCTCCGTTTCGCGCGTATAATATGTCGAATTGTTCGTATCGAAGAGTAAATCATTTTGCTCCATTTCATCATTTTCATTGGAAGTCATCTTGATGCCCGAAATGCTGTTAGAAGAGGGCTAGTTGACGTTAGTTGCTGGATCTTATCTGAACATGCACTTTTGTCATTTTTGCCATGATTGATGTGTGCATCCTATGAAGTTGAGTCCTACATGAGTTTTGTAATATGCCATGTTACCTTTCCAGAGAATTTTGCCATGTATTTTTCTGATCTATGTGGTGACTAGCACAAGCATGCAAACTAGGTCTCTTGATGTTGCTGATTCCAGAGACTTAGTGATTTCACTAAGTCCCTGACTGCTGTTATTTTTATGCCATGTATTCATGTTGTTTCTGAGAGATCCATGCATAATTTGAGCATGATCAGTAAGGGAGTTTTGAACTTGAGTATTTGATCTATCCATCCGTGCCTTTGTTTGCATTTATGCAGTGCCATAGTTTGAGCCAATCGAGCTCTACTTTTGCTTCAAAATATTGCTGGCAGATTGTTTACGTGTTATTCGATTTTGCCAAGCTTGGTGTAGTTGATCCTTGCATGATATGATGTTGTTATTGCCATGTATTGTTACTATGCCATGTCTTATTGATGTATGTATGCTTAGCTTATCATGAATTGCTCTGTAGTGAGTGCATCGAGCTCACGAACATGCCTAGTCGTTAACAGTTTTCTGCCATGTCCAGTTTTCTGCTAAGTCTGAAACCTGTAACGAAACTTGCTTATTTGACATGGGTGTAATCATATTTTCTGGTCCTTTTTGGCTTATGGTCAGTAAAGGTCTTTTGTCAAGTGCTTTGAGTAGATTCATGCCATGCCTTTCTTTGCTATGTTCTGAACCTGTAGCATGTTGTTTCGTTGCTCTGAACATGCCATCCTGATGTTAGTTTCTGCTTGTTGATATTTTCACAAAGTATGAGAACCTGTTATCGTTTGCACTTTTGCCATGCTTGTTTGAACCTGTTATGATGTGAATTAGCCGTAGCTCAGTGTTCATCTTTTGTCGTGCATCTTGAGTAGTTTACTGTCATATGCTTTGTTGCCATGTTTGGGTGCTGTAGCTTAATTATTTGTTGCTTGCTAAGTAGCATCATGCTGTTTATGGCAGATTCGTGTCATTCTTGTTTTGCTTGCCATTTGCAAACCGTGCATCCGATTCCGGTGATCCTTATATCGATTTCAACCGAAATCACCTCATCTATCCAGTGGCATGCTTGGTTTGCCAAGATTATGCCCTGTTCATCCTTGTCCTTCCGGAGCATGCATACGCATTGCATATCACCTCTCGCATATCATGCCATGTTTTGCATCATGTTGCTTGCGCATAGCATCGTGGTTGATATTGGTTCCCTTGCTTGTTCTCTTGTCTTGGGTAGAGCCGGGAGACGAGTACGTGACCGAGGAACCTGTTGAGAACGCTTACGAGGACCAAGCTTTCGACAACTCTGAGACTCTTGCAGGCAAGATGACCATACCCTCGAAATCACTTCTATCTTTGCTTGCTAGATTGCTCGCTCTTTTGCCATGCCTATGCTGCGATACCCACCACTTGCTATATCATGCCTCCTATATTGCCATGTCAGCCCCTAACCATCCATGTCCTAGCAAACCGTTGTTTGGCTATGTTACCGCTTTTGCTCAGCCCCTCTTATAGCGTTGTTAGTTGCAGGTGAAGATGAAGTTTGTTCCTTGTTGGAACATGGACTTGTTGTTCCTTGTTGGAACATGTTTACTTGTTGGGATATCACAATACCTCTTATTTAATTAATGCATCTATATACTTGGTAAAGGGTGGAAGGCTCGGCCTTATGCCTGGTGTTTTGTTCCACTCTTGCCACCCTAGTTTCCGTCATACCGGTGTTATGTTCCCGGAGTTTGCGTTCCTTACACGGTTGGGTGATTTATGGGACCCCCTTGACAGTTCGCTTTGAATGAGACTTTTCCAGCAAGGCCCAACATTGGTTTTACCATTTGCCACCTAGCCTTTTTCCCTTGGGTTCTGCAGACTCAAGGGTCATCTTTATTTTAACCCCCCCGGGCCAGTTCTCCTTCGATTGCTGGTCCAAACTAGAGCCCTTTGCAGCACCACCTCGAGGCAACTCGAGGGCTGGTTTTAGTTGTATGGAGTGTTCATCCGGATGTGCCCTGAGACCGAGATATGTGCAGCTCCTATCAGGATTTGTCGGCACAATCGGGCGGCTTTGCTGGACTTGTTTTTATTGCTGTTGAAATGTCTTGTAGTCCGGGATTCCGAGATTGATCGGGTCTTCCCGGTAGAAGGAATATCCTTCGTTGACCGTGAGAGCTTATCATGGGCTAAGTTGGGACACCCCTGCAGGGTATTATCTTTCGAAAGCCGTGCCCGCGGTTATGAGGCAGATGGGAATTTGTTGATGTCCGGTTGTAGAAAACCCGAAGTTGACCTTAACTAAAACACATCAACCGCGTGTGTAACCGTGATGGTCTCTTCTCGGCGGGGTCCGGGAAGTGAACACGGTTGTTGGAGTTATGTCTGACGTAGGTTGTTTCAGGATCACTTCTTGATCACTTCTAGCTTCGCGACCGTGCTTTGCCTTCTCTTCTCGCTCTCTTTTGCGCTGTAGCCACCATATGCTAGACGCTTGCTGCAGCTCCACCGCATAAACCCCTTTCCCACCTTTAAGCTTAAATAGTCTTGATCTCGCGGGTGTGAGATTGCTGAGTCCCCGTGGCTCACAGATATTATCACCTCAGTTGCAGGTACCAACGATGTCAGTGCAGATGACGCGACCGAGCTCACTTGGGAGTTCGATGAGGAACGTGGCCGTTACTATGTTTCTTTTCCAGATGATCAGTAGTGGAGCCCAGTTGGGTGATCCGGGGATCTGTTAGCATTTGGGGTAGTCTTCTTTCATTTTGGTACCGTAGTCGGACCTTGAGTGTAATCTGTTTGATGGATGTTATTTATGTACTTGTGTGAAGTGGCGATTGTAAGCCAACTATGTATCTTTCCCCTTTATTTATTACATGGATTGTGTGAAGATTACCTCACTTGCGACATTGCTTTCAATGCGGTTATGCCTCTAAGTCGTGCCTCGACACGTGGGAGATATAGCCGCATCGAGGGCGTTACAAGTTGGTAATCAGAGCCTTTCCCCGACCTTAGGAGCCCCCACTATTTGATCGTCTTTAGTGGCCGAGTTGTGTCTAGAAAAATGTTTTGAGTCATTTAGGAATTATATATCGGAGAGTTTAGGAATTCTTTTTACTTCCCAGTCCCTTCGACCTTCTGGTAAGGCATCCTGACGTAGAGTTTTGACTCTTCTCTTCTCAAATTTCACTAAATTTTTTTTAGGATCACGCGGGTATATTACAATCGTTCCGATGGTTTTATGATGACAACATTGTCTTGGTTGCCTCCTGACATTTAGGGGTTGTGGCAGTGTCCCGGGGAGTTGAGCTCTGAGGTGTTGTCGTCATAATTTTATCGTTGCGGTTTTGGAATACCTGAGTTTAGTACGACCGACATCGAAAATCTCTTTTGTACAGTTGTTGGTGAGATAACCCTGATAGCCCAGTACTGTGGCGAGTGCAGGGGTATTGCCATGACTTGTATAACGGATGTGTTTTCGAAGGTTGAGGTAGATGATTTCCGAAGGTTTCTTGGTTATGTGTTGAAGGATGGATACAGCTGGTTGTAGGATTTGCTAGTTTGGGTGAGATATTATGCTTCCCCTGTATCCCCAACACCTGATTGCATAACCAGAAAGTTTCGGGAGTTTATAAGTGGGAATTCTTGTAGCTCTAGTATTTCTTCCGCAGATATTTGGTTTGTGATTGGGTAATCCTTACCAAGTATTTGTTCACTTCCGTACCTTGTTGATTTTATTCCTTACCATGTTCTAAGTGGCTTCTCAGCTTTGGAAGTGTGATGATTTACATTGGAATTCATTCATTCATTCTTGTTCGAATGTTAATTGTGAAGACTATATGTTGCAATGTCGTTCCTTTGATTCAGCTTCAATATATCTCTGTCAAGATGCTAATGGATGTCACCCTCTTCAGGATGGCTCCACCAACGCGTCAGAATCCGGAACGCAATGACGGGAATCAGGCTAACCCTCCGCCACCACCTCCGCCTCCGGAAGCATGGCAAGCCTTGATGACTGCCACAAATGCCAATGCTCAGATTCTGATTCAGCTCTTGCAAGATCGCAACCAAGGGCAAGCTAATCAAGAGAATCAAGGCCAAGGCAACAATCAGCCGCATTTCGCTTCACTGAACCAGTTCCTTGCTAATCAGCCAAAGACCTTCAGCTACTGTGTCGAGGCCACAGACGCTAATGATTGGCTCGTGGACATCAGCAAGCATTTCGAGTGCAGCAATGTCAGACCTGAGGACTTTGTCAAGTTTGCCTCTTTTCAACTCAAAGATCAAGCTGCTGAGTGGTTCCAGCAATACAAAGATTCCAGAGGAGGTCGTGTGATCACTTGGGATGATTTCCGTCGTGATTTCAAAGCGCACCACATTCCAGAAAGTGTTGTTGAGCTTAAGCGTGAGGAATTCCGCAATCTCAAGCAAGGCACCATGTCTGTCTATTAATACAACACTCAGTTCCAGAAGCTCTCTCGTTTTGCTAGGCAAGACATCCCTGATGAGAAGAGTATGATCTACCAATTCAGGCGTGGTCTCAGAGAAGATCTGCAACTTGCTCTCGTGCTTTTCGAGCCATTGAAGTATGATGAATTCTACAACATGGCACTGAAACAAGAAGCTGCTCAGCTCAAGTGTGAGGCATCTAAGAAGAGAGTCAGAGACGCAGTTCAGTCTTCTTCTTCCTCACTTGTGGCAGCTAAGCAACAGAAGTTCTGGTTGCCTCCTCCTCCTCCGTTCCGTCAGCCTTATCAGCAGAAGAACTCAAGTGGCCGTGGATCTTCCCACCCCCCCAACCCTGGTTATCAGAACAAGTCTCAGAACCAAGCTCCAAGGCCAAGTGCTCCTTACCATCGTCCGCTCTCAGAAGTGACTTGTAACAAATGTCAGCAGAATGGTCACTATGCGAACAAGTGCTTCAACCAGAGGCGCCTTCCGCCTCCTCCTCCTGTGAAATCTTCCAGCAATGCAGTGGTCAAGCATAATTCCCAGCATGCCAAGGTGAACATGTTGAATGCAGCTCAAGCAGAGGAGTCTTCTGAAGTGATCATGGGTAATCTTCCTGTTA
The DNA here is from genome assembly GCA_032464435.1 of Aegilops umbellulata. Classification (NCBI taxonomy): domain Eukaryota; kingdom Viridiplantae; phylum Streptophyta; class Magnoliopsida; order Poales; family Poaceae; genus Aegilops; species Aegilops umbellulata. The sequence continues at coordinate 108,233,349 of CP136056.1, read as the reverse complement.
ATGATATTCCTGCAAAAGTCTTATTTGACACTGGAGCATCGCTTTCTTTCATTTCAAGACCTTTTGCATCTAAGCATGATTTCGTTACTCAAGTTTTGCCGAGACCGTTGTCTATTGTGTCCCCGGGCAAGCAAATGACATCTAATGTTTGTGTCCCGGATGTTTCTATCAAGATGGGCGACTACAAATTCTTGTCAAAACCAATTGTTCTTGGTGATTCTGATATTGATCTCATTCTCGGGATGGACTGGCTTTCTAAGCACAAGGCTCAGCTTGAGTGTGCTGCCAGGGAAATCAAATTGACTCACACTTCGAACGATGTGATCATCTATGCTTCTCGTGATGATACCATTCGGTTGTTTTCTCTCAATGAGATGGGTGAAATGGAGGCTATCTCTCAGATTCCAGTTGTTTGTGAGTACCAAGATGTTTTTCCAGAAGAGCTTCCGGGTATGCCTCCCCGTCGGCCAGTTGAATTCGTTATTGAGCTTGAGCCTGGTACAAAACCCGTTTGCAAGCGTCCTTACAAGCTTGGACCAGATGAGCTCAAGGAATTGAAGATTCAACTCGATAAACAAGAACGTCTGGGTCTGATCAGACCGAGTTCTTCTCCTTGGGGTTGTGGTGTTCTTTTTGTCAAGAAGAAGGATGGCACGGACCGACTTTGCGTCGATTACCGTCCATTGAACAAGAAGACTATCAAGAACAAGTACCCACTTCCCAACATCAATGAACTATTTGAGCAACTCAAAGGTGCTAAGGTGTTCTCCAAGCTTGACCTTCGTATGGGTTATCATCAGATTCGCATTCGTGAAGAAGATATTCCCAAGACAGCATTCAGAACAAGCTTTGGTTCTTATGAATATACTGTCATGTCTTTCGGCCTCGTCAATGCTCCTCCGTATTTCACTCGCTTGATGAATTTCATCTTCAACCCTTACATCAATGAATTTGTCTTGGTCTATCTCGATGATATTTTGGTCTTCTCCAAGAATAAGAAGGATCATGCCGAACATTTGCGGTTGGTACTCGACAAGCTCAGAGAGTATCAGTTATATGCGAAGTTCTCCAAATGTGAATTCTGGCTTGATGAAGTTCTTTACCTTGGTCATATCATCTCTGCCAAGGGCATCGCTGTTAATCCAGAGAGGGTGTCTGCAGTTTTGAATTGGAATCCTCCTCAGAATGTCAAGCAGCTTCGCAGTTTTCTTGGACTTGCAAGCTATTGCAGAAGATTCGTTGAGAATTTCTCCAAGATTGCAAAGCCTCTTTCCAACCTCCTCCAGAAGCATGTGAAATATGTCTGGTCTCCTGAGTGTGACGTTGCTTTCAAGACTCTCAAAGAGAAACTCGTCACTGCTCCAGTTCTGACTCCTCCTGATGAATCCAAGCCTTATGAAGTATTCTGTGATGCTTCTCTCCAGGGCCTCAGTGCTGTGTTAATGCAAGAGAAGAAGGTTGTTGCCTATACCTATCGCCAGTTGAAGCCCAATGAAAGGAACTACCCCACTCACGATCTTGAGTTGGCGGCAGTTGTCCACGCACTAATAACATGGAGACATCTCCTGTTGGGAAGGAAAGTGGACATATTCACAGATCACAAGAGCCTCAAGTATATCTTCACTCAGCCTCATCTCAACCTCAGACAAACTCGATGGGTCGAAATGATTCAAGAGTATAATCCGAGTATTGAATATACTCCAGGCAAGGCTAATGTGGTTGCAGACGCTTTGAGCAGAAAGGCTTACTGCAACAGCTTAATCCTCAAGCCTTTTCAACCGGATCTTTGTGAAGCTTTCCGCAAGTTGAATCTCCAAGTTGTTCCTCAAGGTGTTCTTGCCAACCTCGTTGTCTCTCCTACTTTGGAAGATCAAATTCGTGAGGCACAATTGTTGGATACCATGGTGAAGAAGGTGAAACGTGGTATTGAAAAGAGCATCCCCAAATACAAGTGCTATCGAGTTGATGACAGAGATACTCTTTTCTTCGAGGACCGGATCGTGGTTCCAAAGGGTGATCTTCGTAAAGTCATTATGAACGAAGCGCACAATTCTCTCCTGTCAATTCATCCTGGAAGTTCAAAGATGTACCATGACCTCAAGCAGTCGTATTGGTGGACTCGAATGAAGCGTGAGATCGCTCAATTCGTGAATGAATGTGATGTCTGCAGAAGGGTGAAAGCAGAACACCAACGACCAGCTGGTCTTCTCCAACCTCTTGCTATTCCAGAATGGAAGTTTGATCATATTGAAATGGACTTCGTGACTGGTTTTCCTAAGTCCAAGCGTGGAAATGATGCTATCTTCGTCGTCATCGACAAGCTCACCAAAGTGGCTCATTTTCTTCCTATCAAAGAGTCTATCACAGCAGCGCAGCTGGCAGAGCTTTACACCTACAGAATTGTCTCGTTGCACGGCATTCCACAATTGATCTCTTCAGACCGTGGCAGCATCTTTACCTCCAAATTTTGGGATTCTTTTCAGACGGCCATGGGCACCAACATCCGCTTCAGCACAGCGTTCCACCCTCAGACTAGTGGACAAGTCGAGCGTGTCAATCAAATTCTTGAAGATATGCTCAGAGCTTGTGTTATCTCTTTCGGCATGAAGTGGGAGGTTTGTCTTCCTTATGCTGAATTCTCTTACAACAACAGTTTTCAAGCCAGCTCGGGCAAAGCCCCATTCGAGATCCTCTATGGCAGAAAGTGCCGTACTCCTCTCAACTGGTCTGAAACCGGTGAACGTCAATTGCTCGGCAATGATTTGATCTCAGAGGCTGAGGCCATGTGCAAGGTGATTCGTGAGAACCTCAAAGCAGCGCAGTCGCGCCAGAAGAGCTATTACGATAGCAAACACCGAGATGTGGCATTCGAGATCGGAGACCATGTTTACCTCCGTGTCTCGCCAATGAAAGGAACTCGTCGCTTCGGTATCAAGGGGAAACTTGCTCCGCGATACGTCGGTCCCTTCAAGATCATCGGGAAACGAGGCGATCTCGCCTATCAACTTGAGCTTCCTTCCAACTTTGCAAATGTGCACGATGTCTTCCACGTGTCACAGCTTCGCAAGTGCTTCAAGACGCCTGAGCGCTCCATCAACTTCGAAGAGATTGATCTTCAAGAAGATTTGTCCTATCATGAGCACCCAGTTGCTATTCTTGAGACAACTGAGCGCAAGACTCGCAACAAGTCAATCAAATTCCTCAAAGTGAAATGGTCACATCATTCAGACCGAGAGGCCACATGGGAGCGTGAAGACAACCTACGTTCCGAGTATCCGGAGTTCTTTCAGTCCTAGATCTCGGGACGAGATCCTCTCGTAGTGGTGGTGTGTTGTAACGCCCCAGATGTAACTTGCCATATTTGTAATCCAACTCTTGCCATTTTCGGCTATGTGTTATGATATTCCCTCCGTGGTTGGGTTCTCTCCGTTTTGCATTTTGGTCATGTCATGCATTTCATATCATGTCTTCATGTGCATCGCATTTGCATACGCGTTCGTCTCATAAATCCGAGCATCTTTCCCGTTGTCCGTTTTGCAATCCGGCGCTCCTATGTCTCCCGGCGTACCCTTTTACATTTCTTCGTGAGAGGGTATTAAATATTCTCAGAATGGACCGAGGTTTGACATGTGGCCTTGGTATAGCACCGGTAGACCGCCTGTCAAGTTTCGGGTCAATCGGAGTTCGTTTGGTACTCCAACGGTTAACCGGGCAACCGCAGAGGCCCCATTTGGTGCAGCCCAACATCCCTCTCTAAGTGGCCCAAAACCCACCTAAGGTTGTCCCATCGTCTCGGTCGTTAGATCGTGATCGTGTGGGCGAAAACCGCACTCCATTTGGAGCTCCCTAGCTCCTTCTAGCTATAAAAACGTCTCCCCCTCCTCAAATCCGGGCAAAAACCACCCCGAAACCCTAATTTCGTCGCTCCGCGCGGGCGGACGTGTCCGCCGCCGCCGGACGCTTCGCCGCCGCCGCCCGCAGCCTACCACGCAGCGCCACATGGCCTGCTCCGCCGTCCCCGCCGCCCGGCCCGCCGAGCCCGTCCCCGGCCCTCCGGGCCCATCGCCGCCGCCCCGCGCCGTGGCCGCCTCCTCCCGCGCCCCTTCACGCCGCGCCGCCGCGCCCCGCTGCTCCCGCCGGCGCCGAGCCGCCGCTCCGGCCGCCGCCTCGCCGCCTCGCCTCCGCCTCCGCGCCTCCCCTCGCCGTCCCGCGCCACCCGCGGCCAGATCCGGGCCGGCGCCGCCCGGATCCGGCCGGGTCCGCCTCCGCCGCCGCCTCCCCGCCGCACTCCGGCGAGCCGCGCCGGCGTGCCTCGGTTTCCGCGCCATCGGTTGACTTTTTACCTCTCCCCTATTTTCTCTAAGTCCCCTAGATTTCACATGATCATCACCTGTTTCGCATGCCATAACTTTGCATCCGTAGCTCCGTTTCGCGCGTATAATATGTCGAATTGTTCGTATCGAAGAGTACATCATTTTGTTCCATTGCATCATTTTCATTGGAAGTCATCTTGATGCCCGAAATGCTGTTAGAAGAGGGCTAGTGGACGTTAGTTGCTGGATCTTATCTGAACATGCACTTTTGTCATTTTTGCCATGATTGATGTGTGCATCCTATGAAGTTGAGTCCTACATGAGTTTTGTAATATGACATGTTACCTTTCCAGAGAATTTTGCCATGTATTTTTATGATCTATGTGGTGACTAGCACAAGCATGCAAACTAGGTCTCTTGATGTTGCTGATTCCAGAGACTTAGTGATTTCACTAAGTCCCTGACTGCTGTTATTTTTATGCCATGTATTCATGTTGTTTCTGAGAGATCCATGCATAATTTGAGCATGATCAGTAAGGGAGTTTTGAACTTGAGTATTTGATCTATCCATCCGTGCCTTTGTTTGCATTTATGCAGTGCCATAGTTTGAGCCAATCGAGCTCTACTTTTGCTTCAAAATATTGCTGGCAGATTGTTTACGTGTTATTCGATTTTGCCAAGCTTGGTGTAGTTGATCCTTGCATGATATGATGTTGTTATTGCCATGTATTGTTACTATGCCATGTCTTATTGATGTATGTATGATTATCTTATCATGAATTGCTCTGTAGTGAGTGCATCGAGCTCACGAACATGCCTAGTCGTTAACAGTTTTCTGCTAAGTCTGAAACCTGTAACGAAACTTGCTTATTTGACATGGGTGTAATCATATTTTCTGGTCCTTTTTGGCTTATGGTCAGTAAAGGTCTTTTGTCAAGTGCTTTGAGTAGATTCATGCCATGCCTTTCTTTGCTATGTTCTGAACCTGTAGCATGTTGTTTCGTTGCTCTGAACATGCCATCCTGATGTTAGTTTCTGCTTGTTGATATTTTCACAAAGTATGAGAACCTGTTATCGTTTGCACTTTTGCCATGCTTGTTTGAACCTGTTATGATGTGAATTAGCCGTAGCTCAGTGTTCATCTTTTGTCGTGCATCTTGAGTAGTTTACTGTCATATGCTTTGTTGCCATGTTTGGGTGCTGTAGCTTAATTATTTGTTGCTTGCTAAGTAGCATCATGCTGTTTATGGCAGATTCGTGTCATTCTTGTTTTGCTTGCCATTTGCAAACCGTGCATCCGATTCCGGTGATCCTTATATCGATTTCAACCGAAATCACCTCATCTATCCAGTGGCATGCTTGGTTTGCCAAGATTATGCCCTGTTCATCCTTGTCCTTCCGGTTATTGATGTATGTATGCTTAGCTTATCATGAATTGCTCTGTAGTGAGTGCATCGAGCTCACGAACATGCCTAGTCGTTAACAGTTTTCTGCCATGTCCAGTTTTCTGCTAAGTCTGAAACCTGTAACGAAACTTGCTTATTTGACATGGGTGTAATCATATTTTCTGGTCCTTTTTGGCTTATGGTCAGTAAAGGTCTTTTGTCAAGTGCTTTGAGTAGATTCATGCCATGCCTTTCTTTGCTATGTTCTGAACCTGTAGCATGTTGTTTCGTTGCTCTGAACATGCCATCCTGATGTTAGTTTCTGCTTGTTGATATTTTCACAAAGTATGAGAACCTGTTATCGTTTGCACTTTTGCCATGCTTGTTTGAACCTGTTATGATGTGAATTAGCCGTAGCTCAGTGTTCATCTTTTGTCGTGCATCTTGAGTAGTTTACTGTCATATGCTTTGTTGCCATGTTTGGGTGCTGTAGCTTAATTATTTGTTGCTTGCTAAGTAGCATCATGCTGTTTATGGCAGATTCGTGTCATTCTTGTTTTGCTTGCCATTTGCAAACCGTGCATCCGATTCCGGTGATCCTTATATCGATTTCAACCGAAATCACCTCATCTATCCAGTGGCATGCTTGGTTTGCCAAGATTATGCCCTGTTCATCCTTGTCCTTCCGGAGCATGCATACGCATTGCATATCACCTCTCGCATATCATGCCATGTTTTGCATCATGTTGCTTGCGCATAGCATCGTGGTTGATATTGGTTCCCTTGCTTGTTCTCTTGTCTTGGGTAGAGCCGGGAGACGAGTACGTGACCGAGGAACCTGTTGAGAACGCTTACGAGGACCAAGCTTTCGACAACTCTGAGACTCTTGCAGGCAAGATGACCATACCCTCGAAATCACTTCTATCTTTGCTTGCTAGATTGCTCGCTCTTTTGCCATGCCTATGCTGCGATACCCACCACTTGCTATATCATGCCTCCTATATTGCCATGTCAGCCCCTAACCATCCATGTCCTAGCAAACCGTTGTTTGGCTATGTTACCGCTTTTGCTCAGCCCCTCTTATAGCGTTGTTAGTTGCAGGTGAAGATGAAGTTTGTTCCTTGTTGGAACATGGACTTGTTGTTCCTTGTTGGAACATGTTTACTTGTTGGGATATCACAATACCTCTTATTTAATTAATGCATCTATATACTTGGTAAAGGGTGGAAGGCTCGGCCTTATGCCTGGTGTTTTGTTCCACTCTTGCCACCCTAGTTTCCGTCATACCGGTGTTATGTTCCCGGAGTTTGCGTTCCTTACACGGTTGGGTGATTTATGGGACCCCCTTGACAGTTCGCTTTGAATGAGACTTTTCCAGCAAGGCCCAACATTGGTTTTACCATTTGCCACCTAGCCTTTTTCCCTTGGGTTCTGCAGACTCAAGGGTCATCTTTATTTTAACCCCCCCGGGCCAGTTCTCCTTCGATTGCTGGTCCAAACTAGAGCCCTTTGCAGCACCACCTCGAGGCAACTCGAGGGCTGGTTTTAGTTGTATGGAGTGTTCATCCGGATGTGCCCTGAGACCGAGATATGTGCAGCTCCTATCAGGATTTGTCGGCACAATCGGGCGGCTTTGCTGGACTTGTTTTTATTGCTGTTGAAATGTCTTGTAGTCCGGGATTCCGAGATTGATCGGGTCTTCCCGGTAGAAGGAATATCCTTCGTTGACCGTGAGAGCTTATCATGGGCTAAGTTGGGACACCCCTGCAGGGTATTATCTTTCGAAAGCCGTGCCCGCGGTTATGAGGCAGATGGGAATTTGTTGATGTCCGGTTGTAGAAAACCCGAAGTTGACCTTAACTAAAACACATCAACCGCGTGTGTAACCGTGATGGTCTCTTCTCGGCGGGGTCCGGGAAGTGAACACGGTTGTTGGAGTTATGTCTGACGTAGGTTGTTTCAGGATCACTTCTTGATCACTTCTAGCTTCGCGACCGTGCTTTGCCTTCTCTTCTCGCTCTCTTTTGCGCTGTAGCCACCATATGCTAGACGCTTGCTGCAGCTCCACCGCATAAACCCCTTTCCCACCTTTAAGCTTAAATAGTCTTGATCTCGCGGGTGTGAGATTGCTGAGTCCCCGTGGCTCACAGATATTATCACCTCAGTTGCAGGTACCAACGATGTCAGTGCAGATGACGCGACCGAGCTCACTTGGGAGTTCGATGAGGAACGTGGCCGTTACTATGTTTCTTTTCCAGATGATCAGTAGTGGAGCCCAGTTGGGTGATCCGGGGATCTGTTAGCATTTGGGGTAGTCTTCTTTCATTTTGGTACCGTAGTCGGACCTTGAGTGTAATCTGTTTGATGGATGTTATTTATGTACTTGTGTGAAGTGGCGATTGTAAGCCAACTATGTATCTTTCCCCTTTATTTATTACATGGATTGTGTGAAGATTACCTCACTTGCGACATTGCTTTCAATGCGGTTATGCCTCTAAGTCGTGCCTCGACACGTGGGAGATATAGCCGCATCGAGGGCGTTACAGAAGAGCTCGCCGCGCTGCTGGAGGAGGAAGCCGCGGCCGACGTCCAGGAAGAAGAGCATCTCATGGTGCTCGCCGCCCTTGCCCAGCTGCTGGCGAGCACTGAAAAGCCGCGGCGAGGTGGCTCGACGCCGGGGCGGGTGAAAGCAAAGAACCGGCATCGTCTCCAAGGCTACTGCATGCTCTACTCCGACTACTTCGCCGATGCTCCACTTCATGGCGAGAGAACATTTCGGCGCCGTTATCGGATGAGCCGAAAGCTCTTCCTCAGGATTGTGAATTCCATCCGGGAGTTCGACAACTACTTCAAGTGCAAGATGGATTGCACTGGCGCTCTTGGATTCACCTCCATCCAGAAGTGCACGACAACGATGAGGATGCTTGCATATGGAGCTCCCAGTGATTCACTCGACGACTATGGGCGCATGGCCGAGTCCACTAGCATAGAGTGTTTCTACAAGTTCTGTCGGGCAGTGGTGGCAGTGTTTGGGCCACAATACTTGAGAACACCCAATGCGGAAGACACTGCTCGGATCCTAGCCCAGAATGCAGCAAGAGGATTTCCTGGGATGCTTGGAAGCATCGACTGCATGCATTGGAAATGGAAGAACTGCCCATTTGGTTGGCAGGGGATGTACAAAGACGCCAAAGGCGGTTGAAGTGTGGTACTTGAGGCGGTAGCCACACAGGACCTCTGGATTTGACACTCCTTCTTTGGTATGCCAGGAACTCACAATGACATCAACGTGCTGCAGTGCTCTCCTATTTTTGCCAAGCTCGTTGAGGGCCATTCTCCTCCGGTGAACTTCGAGATCAATGGGCACCAATACAACAAGGGGTACTATCTAGCTGACGGCATCTATCCGAGATGGTCGACATTTGTGAAGACGATCTCAAACCCTGTGGCAGGAGGCAAGAACGCCTGGTTTGCGAAGATTCAGGAGGCTTGCAGGAAGGATGTCGAGCGGGCATTTGGTGTGCTCCAATCTCGATTCGCTGTTGTTCGGTACCCCGCTCAGACCTGGTCGAAAGATCAAATGTGGGAGATCATGACTTGCTGTGTCATCTTGCACAACATGATCATCAAGAGCGAGCAAGAAGACCTAGTGTTTGACACTGAACCATACTACAGGCAGGGTCCTCTAGCCGAAGTTGATCACCAGCTACCGGCAACTTGGACTGCCTATCTCAATATGCGTCAGGAGATCCGAGACCCACAGGTGCATCATCAACTGCAGAAAGATCTGATTGAGCACCTATGGAGGCTCAAGGGGGACGCCGCGTGATGAAATACAAATTTTTATTTGTTGAACTATATAATTTGTATTGAACTATTTGTTGTTGTACTATTTTGTTGAAGTATTTGATTTTTCTGTGATGAAATATGTGATAAGAAATAATTGTGTTGATAATTGAACGCCGAGACACGGCGAAACCACGCCGAATATGGGCCTATTCTCGTCCATATGGGCCGTTTATTCGCCGAAATTGGGCTGCAAAGTGGGCCAATTTCGGCGCCTGGGGGCGAGCTGGGGGCGACGATTGAGCGCAAAACCGCCCCAGCGCCGAGTGTATCGCCGGCTCGCCCCCAGGGGGCGATTTTTATGCGTCCTGGGGGGGCCAACGGCTGAAGATGCCCTTAGGCATGTACATGTCGACGAAACGCAGCTTGCCGTCGCTCACCCCCACGTAACGAAACTTGTCGGTGACTCCCCAGCCTTCCCTGTACCTGAGCACCCTCCCCGGCGGGAAGGGAACGAAGCCCAGGACTGGCTCGTCGGCGAAGGGGTCGGAGGTGATGACGCCCCATGAGAGGTCCACCCACCAGAGCCTCCCGTGGTGCGAGACCACGCAGATGAGAGCCAGCGGGCGTGGCGGGAGCGGGTAGTGGACGGACTTCTCGACCCACTCTCCTACCTCCGTGGAGAAGCAGAGGAGCGTGGCTTCGTCGCTGCCGAAGATGGGCTGGAGCTCAGCGACCATGTAGTGGCCGCCGCCCCTGGGGGAGGCGAGAAGGCCGAGGAGGGCCTGGTGCATGATGGTGGCCTCAGGGTCGGGGAGCTGGAACGACGAGCCGGTGGTGGTGTCGAGCACGAAGTAGCGAGAGTCGGTGAGTTTCCTGGTGACTCCATGGTGGCCGGGGCGATCGATGACCTCATGGGTCGGGGCGCAGCGCAGGTTGGCCTGGAGGAGGAGAAGGCCGGAGGGGTCGGCGGCGAGCATGAAGGGGAAGTTGCGGGGCGTAGGGGGGTGCGGGAAGATGCGCGGGGAGACGGTGAGGATCGAGACGCGGGGCGGCGCCGCCAGCGCGACGGAGACGTCGCCGGCATCCGGCAGTGCGGAGACGCGTGGGATGCTGCCTAGGATGACCCACAGCGAGGAGGACGGCGGCGCGGAGGAGGAGGAGGACAGATGCGGCTGCGGCTGCGCCATCGATCTGGGCTCGCAACGGAACGAAGCGAAGGAGACTGGGAAAAGCGGAGGTTGCGTGGGTGGGATGGGTGGCGTGGTGGTGCAGAAGAAGGCGCAGAGGGAGAGCTGAGCCGGCCGGCGGGGAACAGGGGAGTGGCAGCCTTTCTAGTTTGAACGTCTCGTCTCTTCACCTCTCATCCTATTTCTTGTCGCTTTCTACAGGAGCTTTCCACAAGATTTTTTTTCTTTTACTTCACTTTGCATAATGGCATGGCGACAGATTTTGAAGCAACGTTCAACTATCTCCAACAGCTCCCCTCTTTGTAAAAAAAGAGGAGTTGAGTTCAAACTGTTAGACATGTGTATATGCTGTAACGGGATTCTTGTTGTAGCCTTCCTGTAATTATGGATCGCACCACGCCAGGGCATGCGTGCCTGTTTTGTAGGGCGTGAGTGCTCCTCTCCCATGTATAAATGCTGCACTCTGTAACTGATGTAATCAGGCAAATACAATTCTCTCCAACCTGGTATCAGACACCAGGAACTCTCCATGGCTGCGCCGCACACCTCCGCCGACACCAGCACCGCCACGTCGCCGGGCTCCCTCTCCTCCACGGGGCCCGTCGCTGACACCACCTCCGCCACTTCGGCGGCCTCCTCCCCTCCTTCGTGTTCGGTACGCACTCCTCTGGCACCTCCGCATCTTCCGGATCACGCTTCGCTCCCCTCTTCTCCTCCACTGCTCAGGCGCCTCCTCCAGCTTCCACTCCGGCATCTCTCCTCCCGATCTACCGCGACCACATCACCAACCATATCAAATTCCTCCTCAACCCTGCTGACCACAATTACCACAAGTGGAAGTCTTTCTTCATCATCCTCGTTCGCTACAGCGTCACTCACCTCATCGAGCACCCCCTGCCACCCAACGCCAATGTTGCCTATCTTGAGCTTGATGCCCATGTGGCCCTCTGGATTTACGCCACTCTCTCTGACGCCATGGTGGATCATGTCGTCGGCGCCACCACCACGTTTGCCATCTGGAAGAAGATCCATGACTATTTTCTCTCGAACTGCGCCGCCCGGTTCATGATCCTCAACAGGCAGTACCGCAACCTCAAGCAGGGCGACCTCTCTATCCAGGAGTACGCTCGTCGCATGAAACTCCTCACCGATGGTCTCACCGACATCGAGCACGCCGTCACCGAGGTCGACCTCACCACACAATTCCTCCACGGCCTCGACAAACGCCTCGACACCATCCGCGTGGTCCTCGGTGACCAGGGGCTGCCGTTCGATGTCGTGCTTTCCCGCGTCTCCTTGGCCGAGGAGTCCATGGCGCAACGCTCCGCTGAGGAAAGCGCCTCGGTGTTTGCCCTCCACAACGCGGGCTCTTCTTCTGGCAGCAGCTCGAGCACAGGTGGTCCTCGCGGGGATCGCTCCGGTGAGCGCACCCCGGGCCCCTCGCTGCACCCCCCTGCCCATGGCTGCGGCGATCGCCACGGTGATTGTGACGCCCGGATAGTTACGCTACAGTAACCCTCCGCTAATGATGTCACGTCACCACGATTACTGTTGTTAATCTTGCGATGATTCAAATCCTGTTCAAATTTCAAATTTAAAATCAAGTCAAACAATTAAAGTTTTCTAACCTTAAAACATAAATGATCGGCTTTTACCAAATAATGCATAGGTAATTATGATGGAGAATCCACATTTTATTAAAATAACTAAATACCCTAAAGTGATTAAAACAGTAGTAAAACAATTAATTGAATTTCCTTTGGCAATTATTAAAATGTTAAGATATTTTATTTAGTTGCCCAAAATTAATGGGGCAGTAGCCTAACTTAAATACTAAATCAGGACTTGCTTTTATCTTTTATAAAACTAAGCTAAAAGGAAACTAAAATAAAAACAGAAAAGGAAATAAATAAAAAGAAAAGAAACTACAAAAACAAAAAAAACAAAACAAAACAAATGGGGGGAGGGAGCAGACCCCTCCTGGGCTGCTTGGCCCACTTTCCCCACCGGCCCATGCCCGCCCGCCCCTACTCTCCCTTATCCCCTAGACCCAGAAACCCTAACCCCCCACGCACCCATTCCCACCCCACGTCGCCCGCTCTTCCTCCCTCGATCTGGATCGAGATCGGGGGCAAGGACCGAACTACCGCCGCCGCCGCCCTGGCTCTGTGCTCGAGCCCCGTGCCGCCCGGCGACCCTACTGAGGTGGACGAGCCACCCACCGGCGATGAACCCCTCTCCCTCGCGCCCGTGCCATGACCTCTTCCTCACCGGACCCCGCTGTCATCGTCGTCACCTCGTCGCCGGACGCCATCACCGGCCTGCTTCCTCCCCGTCGCCCGGTCGTCCCCGTCGACCTCCTCAACCCCCATTGCCCTGAATCCCTACCGGCCCCGTGAGCACGCGCCTATCCCTCCTCTCTCTCCCTCGGCCCGACGTAGTCCTCCGCGTGCACCCATGCCGGCCACGCGCCCACGCCGCCCCGCTCCTACTAGGTGCTGCCGGCCACGACCTAGCCGAACGCCTCGACGTCCACGCCCGGCGCGAGGCCGCGCGCCCTGCTCCTCTGTGAGCCGCTGCGCCCGCTGTGCTGCTCTCCCCTGCGCGCCCACCGTGGCCGCCTCCCCTACTGCTGCTCTTGCCGCCGCTTTCCCCGTGGTCTCGCGTGCTGCGGCAACTTGCCTACTCGAGGCCGCCCTTGTGCTCCCCGCTGCTTCCTTGCTCCGCTCACCACCGCTGCGCGCCGCCTGCTCCCGCTGGAGCCCCACGCCGGCGACCCCGCGGCCAGATGGCCACGGCCTAGTCCCGCAACCGGGTGGGCTACGGCCTCCGCCCGGCGCCCCCACCCATTGCCCGCACCGCCCGTTAACCTGCGCGCCCGTTAAGGCCCCTGGGGTCGATGACAGGGGGGTCCCACCCCCAAACGTTTAAAAAAAGATATAAAAAATAATAAAAAATAATAATAAATAAAAATATTAATCAATTAATTAATTAACTAAATAATTAACTTATTAATCCTGTTTAACTAATCTAATTAAAATAAATTAGCCTAATCACTTAGTTAGTCTAATTAACCCGGTTTAGTTAACCTGTGTAAATGACATGTGGGACCCAGAGGTTTGTTGACTAGTCAAAGTCCACGTTTGACCGCTGACGTCATGATGACATCATGCTGACGTCATTAATGCATTTTAGGATTAAATTAATTCTGTTAATTCTGGAAAATGATAAAATCCTTTTAAAATTAATATAAAATAAACCGTAGCTCGGATGGAAAAACTTTGTACATGAAAGCTACTCAGAATGACGAGACGAAACCGGATACGCAGCCCGTTCGTCCGTCACACATCCCTATCATACCGAACTCGTAACTTTCCCCCTCCGGCTCCTTTGCCCGAAAACGTGAAACACCGGGGATACTTTCCCGGACATTTTCCCCCCTTCACCGGTATCACCTCATACCGCGTTAGGGCGCCTCTAGCACTGCTACTTGTCATGTCATGCATCACTATGCATCTGCTTGCTTAAATATTTATTGTTTCTTCCCCCTCTTCTCTCGCTAGACACCGAGACCGACGCCGCTGGTACCCAGTACGACTACGGAGTTGACGACCCCTCTCTCTTGCCAGAGCAACCAGGCAAGCCCCCCCTTGATCACCAGATATCGCCTACTCTTCTCTATACTGCTTGCATTAGAGTAGTGTAGCATGTTACTGCTTTCGGTTAATCCTATTCTGATGCATAGCATGTCCTTGTTACTACTGTTGTTACCTTTACCTGCAATCCTACATGTTTAGTATAGGATGCTAGTTTTCCATCAGTGGCCCTACATTCTTGTCCGTCTGCTGTGCTATACTATCGGGCCGTGATCACTCGGGAGGTGATCACGGGTATATACTATACATTATACATGATACATGTGGTGACTAAAGTCGGGTTGGCTCGAGGAGTACCCGCGAGTGATTCATGGATTGGGGGATGAAAGGACCTTTGTCCCGACGGCCCTCTGTGTGGATCTTTGTGGCGGAGCGACAGGGCAGGTTGAGACTACCTAGGTGAGAGGTGGGCCTGGCCCTGTTCGGCGTTCGCGGATACTTAACACGCTTAACGAGATCTTGGTATTTGATCTGAGTCTGGCTACTGGCCTATACGCACTAACCAACTACGCGGGGATAGTTATGGGCACTCGACGTCGTGGTATCAGCCGAAGCACTTCGTGACGTCAGCGACTGAGCGGCGCGCGCCAGATTGGGCCGCGTAACGTGACTTTTGTTGTACTGGAGGTTGCTAGGTCTGCTTCCGGCCGCCCTTGCAATGTGCAGGTGTGCTCAGGGCGATGGGCCCAGACCCCTGCGCGCTTAGGTTTAGACCGGCGTGCTGACCTCTCTGTTGTGCCTAGGTGGGGCTGCGACGTGTTGATCTTCCGAGGCCGGGCATGACCCAGGAAAGTGTGTCCGGCCAAATGGGATCTAGCGTGTTGGGTTATGTGGTGCACCCCTGCAGGGAAGTTAATCTATTTGAGTAGCCGTGTCCCTCGGTAAAAGGATGACCCGGAGTTGTACCTTGACCTTATGACCACTAGAACCGGATACTTAATAAAACACACCCTTTCAAGTGCCAGATACAACCCGGTGGTCGCTCTCTAACAGGGCATCGAGGAGGGGATCGCCTGGTAGGATTATGCTATGCGATGCTACTTGGAGGACTTCAGTCTATTCTCTTCTATATGCTGCAAGACGGAGGCTGCTAGAAGCATAGTCTTCGACAGGATTAGCTATCCCCCTCTTATTCTGGCATTCTGCAGTTCAGTCCACTGATATGGCCCTTTACACATATACCCATGCATATGTAGTGTAGCTCCTTGCTTGCGAGTACTTTGGATGAGTACTCACGGTTTCCTTGTTTCCCCCTTTTCCCCATTTTTTCTCTACCCGATTGCTGCGACCAGACGATGGAGCCCAGGATCCAGACGCCACCGTCGACGACAACTCCTACTACACTGTAGGTGCCTACTACTACGTGCAGCCCGCTGACGACGACCAGGAGTAGTTAGGAGGATCCCAGGCAGGAGGCCTGTGCCTCGTTCGATCTGTATCCCTGTTTGTGCTAGCCATCTTATGGCAACTTGTTTTACTTATGTCTGTACTCAGATATTGTTGCTTCCGCTGACTCGTCTATGATCGAGCACTTGTATTCGAGCCCTCGAGGCCCCTGGCTTGTATTATGATGCTTGTATGACTTATTTTATTTGTAGAGTTGTGTTGTGATATCTTCCCGTGAGTCCCTAATCTTGATCGTACACATTTGCGTGCATGATTAGTGTACGATTGAATTGGGGGCGTCACAAGTTGGTATCAGAGCCGACTGCCTGTAGGAACCCCCCTTCCAAATTCCTTGGCCGAAGTTGAGTCTAGTCATTGCAAAACCTTTACTAACATGGCTGTGTGGCCTATGGGCCCACGTCGCCATTGGGTGGTATTAGGATCTTTTATTCCTCGACCTATACTCTAGGACTCTAATCTCTCTTCTCTTCAGGTTAAATGAATTTGCTAAAGCTCTAACATTAGGTTCTCGTAACAAATTTCTCCCGAAGAGCCACTTATTACAGATGATCGCCTGCTGCACCAGAAGAGTTCGAAGTTACTCACCGATGTTCTCTCGAGACCGTGTGCCTGTCGCTTTTGCAATTCCCTATCATCGATATATCCCTATGGATAAATACTTACACTTGTCGTTCTTACCTTTATTCCCGACTGCTCTTGTTATTACAAGATACACCGAAAATTCTCTCTATTGTTACGAGAATACTTTGTGGCTACTGCCTTGCAATTCTTTGCCACCTGAATACCCCTACGGATAATTTCTCGCACTCATCGAGTATTCGCTCATCCCCAGTTGATTCTGGTATTTCACAAAAGCTTTTGAAATACCATTCGATCTTCCGAAGATCCTCAACAACCTATTGCTCTTGAAGTTCTTGGTTGCTTGCATTGGGATTAAATCCTATAAGTCTGGTAATCTTATTGGCATCCTTTCTCATTATCATTTTAAGTCTGTTGATCCAATATGATGTGAATGCTCTAAATCCTCAGTCATATCCTAGAATTCATCCTTCTGGCTCAGACGTCATTTCAAACGTGAGCTAGTTCTCGCCAATCAAATTGTCGTCGATTGTGCCCCTAAGTATATTGAACTTATCCATCCTTGATCAGAGCGTTTGCTTCTGATCCTTCGCTTTGTAAATCATAATTCCTTTGCAATTGATCTCTAAGTTACTCAGTTGTTTCTATAATCCAATGTCTTTGCATTGATTCTTCCTCTGGTTGTGAGCCGATACTCACATCAGATCCTTTATGGACCATCAGAACCTTGTTGGATTTTATCCGACAACGTCCTTCATATTCAATCACTTTGGAAGTTCTTTCCCTGATACATAATGCCTTTGGTAAATCTTATTCCTTGATTTGGCCAACCATGCTCTGCTTTCGAGCTGGTGATATTTACTATTGAACCTTGTGGTATATGTTTCCACGATCCCCCGATGGGTTGAACCAACGCCTTCCCTAATCTATGGGAACCCGAAAGATTTCACGGGTCATACTTATCTGGTATTGCACCAGGTAAAACTTCCAACAACTAATGTCATTTTCGAAATACGAGGAGGTGAATGGAAGGTTATGCATTGAGGAAGTGGGAGTCGACCTTGAACCTTTGTGTTCATGCCCATGGACACGATGTAGACCCTATCATGGAAGCTTCTTGTAATAATAATTATTCCCTCATCATAAAATCATCTTGTATTTGGTTTTGGTCCTTTGCATTCGTGGTTCTGACCATGATTGTTCTTCTTTGATCCCATTTCGCGAACAAGTTAAAGCACTTGTCTTCTGCAAATAAATATGCTTGTCCAACCTCCATACCGAACTACCTCGAGTATTGCCCGCTACTATCTCGAGGATATCATGCCATTGTACTACATCTTATGAATTTCTGATGAAGTAGTACCTTCCCTGTCATAGTGACTCCACGGGTTCTGGGTTGTCGTCGACCGAGGACATCCATAAGTGAATCAATTCCGCGCTTCGATACGATAACTCTAAGTAATTTTCATTGCTTATGACTTTAATAATCCTTGAAGTCATTCCTAGCCTAATTGGCTAATGACATTATTGTGCTAAATTTTAAATTGTGCTACCTGGTCCTCTTTCCGGAGCACAAATTTTCGACGATGAGCTAATCTTACATCGATCTTCCGCGTCATATCATTGGTTCTTGAACATCAAGCTTAATTTCGAGTTTGTGTCATACCCTTGTTTCTAATAACCTTTCGCTTCATCATTCCTTTAACTTGATGTCATCATCGATCGATTACATCTTGAAATCTCTCGACAAATGTGTCGTGATCATCATCAGCATTCAGAGCTCTTCCAGGATTTCAATTGAATTCATGATGAGAAATACCATCCTTGTGCTCGATGATTTGTGTTGTCATCGACCACTTTATTGCCTTCCGTTCAACACAAACTTGTTCGTGTTTTGTGTTATACCTTGAGATGCTTGCTATCCAGCATTTGTTCGTTTTTACCTTGGAGTATTACCATCTTTTATGTCAAGAATGTCGTGAGAATTTCACCACCTCTTAAGAATTCTTGGTATAGTGATACTTCTCACCTTCACCATTCTTTCTTGATCCTCGTGTTGATTCGATCGGTGTTGTTCGGATTCTGCCCTTCTAGCAACCATATTGCTTTGAAGTTAATGGTCGGCCATTCCCTCTTATACTATTGATTATTGAATCACCATTCTGACATTGGTCGTGCAACCCAACCCATATTTTGGGTGCACCTTTCAACCAATATTTAAACTGTGTATGTTTTCCTCGAGCATACATCCTTATATCATATGATTTGACTAATGTTATCTCCTTGTTCACATAATTGTGGAAACCCGTCTTTTGGAAGTCTCGATGAATCGTCGTTGAGTTCATCAGCTACCTCCTTATCCCTTCATTGGTTTAATGATGAGCTCTTGTTTTGGAATTTGCTTCCGTAGTAAATTTCGCGAGAATCTTACAATGTCGTCTCGTCAATTTGTTTTGCACCTTTTCTTCTCGAGCATCCTGAATCTGAGGCATCCTAACACCGATCAGATATGATGTTTGGAACATTTTTCCAAAAGTTATAACTCTGGTCTTTTATGACCCAGTAAGGTGATGTCATGTCCAGCACACCTGGCCGGAGGACCTAATGTTATAGTTTCCTTATTAGCAAGGTTATCCATTCTTCCATGAGGGAATTGTAAGGCTTATTCTACAAGTTGCCCCTGATGGATCCTTCCCGTATCCAAAGTTTGACCTTTGCTTGAAGACCATGTCAATGCTATCTCGAAGCATGTCTGTGGTAATCCGATTTTCAGTAAGAGCAATTGAAGCGCAATGCTAATTTTTCCTTATCATTTATCCTAACACCGTTGTATGGGTAATGCCATGAAATTTCTCTCCTTTTAACTAAAGGGTTTTCTACATTATATCCTGTCTTGGATATCATCCTTTGTTTGACTTTGGGAGGGATATACCCCTGATATATGTGTTTAAACACATTTTCCTTTCCGTTGTTTTGTTCCAACTTTCTTATAATCTACTTAACTGAGCAGTGGTAATTCCCTGCTTAGGTAAGCACCTCGTGGTACAACTCTGCCAGTAAGACCCTATTACTATAATTGATGACATTTCGGTAGCTACCGATGGGTGAGAACTTTGCCTAATGGTCCGCCTCGTTCAACGAGCAGGAAAATGGTTCTCTTCGTCCCTCGCCCTTGGTATCGACATTGTTGCCAACATAACTGATAGGGTACCCTCTTCCATGTCTTGCTTTCATGATCGTGCAAGACGTCACCGCCCTTCCTGCTTTTAACCCATATGGAGGGCCCATAACCCATAGTTCCACAGGATCGAAACCTGACTCTCCTGTACACCCCCTGTTCCCAAAGTTATTCCGCACGCGTGACCTCGTGTGTAATTCACGAGCCACCTTCCGATGAGATCATAAATCTGGTACCAGACGCAATACTTATTCCCATTGCTCTGAACCCCTTTCACACTTCACTTCGGGCAACGAACGATTGCCTATGCGCTTGAAACTTCTATTTTGCACCTTCTTACTTTGCTCTCAATATTGTCTTAAATTTCAATTCGAGAGTTACTTTCCGCCACCTTCCTCGTTGTTGTCTACCAGATAGTCTACCCTGCAGAGGTCCATTCTTCCGGTATACCCCCTTAATCTTTCATTAGTATGATGAAGACTCCGAAGGAAGGATGGCCACTTCATCATGATGACCTGGAGTAGAGAAATGAAGACATCGACGCGAAGCGTCAACCTCTTCGAGAAGAGCAACTAAGATCGAGAAAATCCGTTAGAATTTCATAACCAGATCTTCCCCCTTACACACCTCTTAAATCTCGGGACGAGATTTCTTGTAGTGGAGGAGAATTTGAGATAGTTACGCTACAGTAACCCTCCGCTAATGATGCCACGTCACCACGATTACTGTTGTTAATCTTGCGATGATTCAAATCCTGTTCAAATTTCAAATTTAAAATCAAGTCAAACAATTAAAGTTTTCTAACCTTAAAACATAAATGATCGGCTTGTACCAAATAATGCATAGGTAATTATGATGGAGAATCCACATTTTATTAAAATAACTAAATACCCTAAAGTGATTAAAACAGTAGTAAAACAATTAATTAAATTTCCTTTGGCAATTATTAAAATGTTAAGATATTTTATTTAGTTGCCCAAAATTAATAGGGCAGTAGCCTAACTTAAATACTAAATCAGGACTTGCTTTTATCTTTTATAAAACTAAGCTAAAAGGAAACTAAAATAAAAACAGAAAAGGAAATAAATAAAAAGAAAAGAAACTACAAAAACAAAAAAAAACAAAACAAAACAAATGGGGGGAGGGAGCAGACCCCTCCTGGGCTGCTTGGCCCACTTTCCCCACCGGCCCATGCCGGCCCGCCCCCACTCTCCCTTATCCCCTGGACCCAGAAACCCTAACCCCCCACGCACCCATTCCCACCCCACGTCGCCCGCTCCTCCTCCCCCGATCTGCATCGAGATCGAGGGCAAGGACCGAACTGCCGCCGACGCCGCCCTGGCTCCGTGCTCGAGCCCCGCGCCGCCCGGTGACCCTACTGAGGTGGACGAGCCACCCACCGGCGACGAACCCCTCTCCCTCGCGTCCGTGCCACGGTCTCTTCCTCACCGGACCCCGCTGTCGTCGCCGTCACCTTGTCGCCGGACACCATCACCGACCTGCTTCCTCCCCGTCGCCGGTCGTCCCCGTCGACCTCCTCAACCCCCATTGCCCCGAAACCCTACCGCCCCGTGAGCACGCGCCTATCCCTCCTCTCTCTCCCTCGGCCCGACGTGCTCCTCCGCGTGCACCCGTGCCGGCCACGCGCCCACGCCGCCCCGCTCCTAGTAGGTGCTGCCGGCCACGACCTGGCCGAACGCCTCGACGTCCATGCCCGGCGCGAGGCCGCGCGCCCTGCTCCTCTGTGAGCCACTGCGCCCGCTGTGCTGCTCTCCCCTGCGTGCCCACCATGGCCGCCTCCCCTACTGCTGCTCTTGCCGCCGCTTTCCCCGTGGTCTCGTGTGCTGCGGCAACTTGCCTACCTGAGGCCGCCCTTGTGCTCCCCGCTGCTTCCTTGCTCCGCTCACCACCGCTGCGCGCCGCTTGCTCCCGCCGGAGCCCCACGCCGGCGACCCCGCGGCCGGATGGCCACGGCCTCGTCCCGCAACCGGGTGGGCTACGGCCTCCGCCCGGCGCCCCCACCCATTGCCCGCACCGCCCGTTAACCCGCGCGCCCGTTAAGGCCCCTGGGGTCGATGACAGGGGGTACCACCCCCAAACGTTTAAAAAAAGATATAAAAAAGAATAATAAATAAAAATATTAATTAATCAATTAATTAACTAAATAATTAACTTATTAATCCTGTTTAACTAATCTAATTAAAATAAATTAGCCTAATCACTTAGTTAGTCTAATTAACCCAGTTTAGTTAACATGTGTAAATGACATGTGGGACCCAGAGGTCTGTTGACTAGTCAAAGTCCACGTTTGACCGCTGACGTCATGATGACATCATGCTAACGTCATTAATGCATTTTAGGATCAAATTAATTCTGTTAATTCTGGAAAATGATAAAATCCTTTTAAAATTAATATAAAATAAACCGTAGCTCGGATGGAAAAACTTTGTACATGAAAGCTGCTCAGAACGATGAGACGAATCCGGATACGCAGCCCGTTCGTCCGTCACACATCCCTATCATACCGAACTCGTAACTTTCCCCCTCCGGCTCCTCTGCCCAAAAACGTGAAACACCGGGGATACTTTCCCGGATGTTTTTCCCCCTTCACCGGTATCACCTCATACCGCGTTAGGGCACCTCTAGCACCGCTACTTGTCATGTCATGCATCACTATGCATCTGCTTGCTTAAATATTTATTGTTTCTTCCCCCTCTTCTCTCGCTAGACACCGAGACCGACGCCGCTGCTACCCAGTATGACTATGGAGTTGACGACCCCTCTCTCTTGCCAGAGCAACCAGGCAAGCCCCCCCTTGATCACTAGATATTGCCTACTCTTCTCTATACTTCTTGCATTAGAGTAGTGTAGCATGTTACTGCTTTCGGTTAATCCTATTCTGATGCATAGCCTGTCCTTGTTACTGCTGTTGTTACCTTTACCTGCAATCCTACATGCTTAGTATAGGATGCTAGTTTTCCATCAGTGTCCCTACATTCTTGTCCGTCTGCTGTGCTATACTATCGGGCCGTGATCACTTGGGAGGTGATCACGGGTATATACTATACATTATACATGATACATGTGGTGACTAAAGTCGGGACGGCTCGAGGAGTACCCGCGAGTGATTCACGGATTGGTGGCTGAAAGAACCTTTGTCTCGACGGCCCTCTATGTGGATCTTTGTGGCGGAGCGACATGGCAGGTTGAGACTACCTAGGTGAGAGGTGGGCCTGGCCCTGTTCGGCGTTCGCGGATACTTAACACGCTTAACGAGATCTTGGTATTTGATCTGAGTCTGGCTACTGGCCTATACGCACTAACCAACTACGCGGGGACAGTTATGGGCACTCGACGTCGTGGTATCAGCCGAAGCACTTCGTGACGTCAGCGACTGAGTGGCGCGCGCCAGATTGGGCCGCGTAACGTGACTTCCGTTGTACTGGAAGTTGCTAGGTCTGCTTCCGGCCGCCCTCGCAACGTGCAGGTGTGCTCAGGGCGATGGGCCCAGACCCCTGCGCGCTTAGGTTTAGACCGACGTGCTGACCTCTCTGTTGTGCCTAGGTGGGGCTGCGACGTGTTGATCTTCCGAGGCCGGGCATGACCCAGGAAAGTGTGTCCGGCCAAATGGGATCTAGCGTGTTGGGTTATGTGGTGCACCCCTACAGGGAAGTTAATCTATTCGAATAGCCGTGTCCCTCGGTAAAAGGATGACCTAGAGTTGTACCTTGACCTTATGACAACTAGAACCGGATACTTAATAAAACACACCCTTCCAAGGGCCAGATACAACCCGGTGGTCGCTCTCTAACAGGGCATCGAGGAGGGGATCGCCGGGTAGGATTATGCTATGCGATGCTACTTGGAGGACTTCAGCCTATTCTCTTCTATATGCTGCAAGACGGAGGCTGCTAGAAGCGTAGTCTTCGACAGGATTAGCTATCCCCCTCTTATTCTGGCATTCTACAGTTCAGTCCACTGATATGGCCCTTTACCCATATACCCATGCATATGTAGTGCAGCTCCTTGCTTGCGAGTACTTTGGATGAGTACTCACGGTTGCCTTGTTTCCCCCTTTTCCCCATTTTTTTCTCTACCCGATTGCTGCGACCAGACGATGGAGCCCAGGATCCAGACACCACCGTCGAGACGACTCCTACTACACTGGAGGTGCCTACTACTACGTGCAGCCCGCTGACGACGACCAGGAGTAGTTAGGAGGATCCCAGGCAGGAGGCCTGCGCCTCGTTCGATCTGTATCCCTGTTTGTGCTAGCCATCTTATGGCAACTTGTTTAACTTATGTCTGTGCTCAGATATTGTTGCTTCCGCTGACTCGTCTATGATCGAGCACTTGTATTCGAGCCCTCGAGGCCCCTGGCTTGTATTATGATGCTTGTATGACTTATTTTATTTGTAGAGTTGTGTTGTGATATCTTCCCGTGAGTCCCTGATCTTGATCGTACACATTTGTGTGCATGATTAGTGTACGATTGAATCGGGGGCGTCACAGTGATGGTGGTGACCGTGGGCGTGGGCGTGGGCATGGTCGTGGCCGCGATGGCCGCGGCCGTGGCGACTCTGGCGGGCGCGGGCAGTCCGCGGTCCCTCCCATGGCGCCCTTCACCGGCTACTTCGCGCCCTATGGGATGGCCCTGCCCGCCCCTCGCCCTGGCTGGGTGCCCCCCAACACGGCTGGCGTCCTCGGTCCGCGCCCGGGCTCGCATGCGCAGGCCTACCCCGTCCAGCACATGGCTCCACCGCCTCCTGCTCCTCACTACCCGCCGGCGCTGTACTACCCTCCTCTGCCGCCCTCATGGGACTATTTCGCCATGCTGAATGCCGCCTACAGCCACGGTGGTCACCACGCCGCCGCCCCCTCCAACGAATGGTTCCTCGACAGTGGCGCCACCTCCCACATCACCGGCAACCAAGGTATCTTGACCTCGTCCAGTTCTTCTTTAAAGCGCTCTACTCCATCTTCTGTGCTTGTTGGCAATGGACACTCTCTCCCTATTACTGCATCTGGTTCTACTACACTCGCTCCTTCTCCCTTTAAGTTGCATGATGTGCTTGTTTCTCCTTCCATAGTTCCCAATCTTCTCTCCGTTAGACAATTCACTCGCGACAATTTTTGCTCTATTGAATTTTATCCCTTTGGTTTCCTTGTGAAGGATCTACGAACGCGGAAGGTGCTCCTGATCTCCACTAGCTTCGATGGCCTCTACCCACTCTTCGGCAGCAACTCCCCGTGGCCTACTGCGCTCACCACCACCACTTCCATGTCGGACATCTGGCATCGTCGGCTTGGCCACCCCGGCGCGCACTCCTTTTCTTCCATAGCTAAAGATTTTCTTAGCACTTATAATAAGCCACCCACACTCCCTGTAGTGCTTGTCAAATGGGTCGACAGCCCCGTCTTCCCTTTTCTTCTTCCCTTAATAAGTCTTACGCGCCCTTTGATTTAATTCATTGTGATTTGTGGAGCTCTCCTGTTGTAAGTTTTTCTGGTTTTGAATACCACTTAGTTGTTCTCGATGATTACACTCATTACTCGTGGTCTTTTCCCTTACGCAATAAATACGACACATCCATCGTCTTACAACACTTCTTTACATTTGTTCATACCCAATTTGGCGTAGTGATCAAGAGCATGCAGTGTGACAATGGCGGCGAGTTCATCAACTCCTCTCTCCGCTCTTTCTTCTCCTCCAACGGCATTGTCTATCGCTTCTCCTGCCCCCACACTTTGCCCCAAAATGGAAAAGCCGAGCGTCTTATTCGCACTACAAACGACATTGTGCGCTTTCTTCTCTTCCAAGCCCATCTCACACCTTCATTCTGGGTCGAAGCCTTACACACCGCCACATACCTTCTCAACCGACGGCCCTCCCGTGCCATCAACAATTACACTCCATATTACCTTCTCCAGGGCTCCCATCCATCCTATGATCATCTCCATGTCTTTGGATGTTTGTGTTTCCATAATCTCTATGCCACAACCGACCACAAATTATCCCCACGCTCGTCTCGCTGTATCTTCTTGGGCTACCCCCTGGAACACAAGGGCTACCGGTGTTATGATCTCACATCTCGTCGCGTTATCGTTTCCAGGCACGTTATCTTCGACGAAACAATTTTTCCTTACGCTCCACCCGCATGCATGTCACAAACCCCCACGTCCACAAAAAATCCCACCCTGCGGATCTTACCTGCCAGTCCTGTCACCTCGGATCCCGCCACCGATCCACCTCCACCCGTCGCGCCCGGGCCCCACCTGATCCCCTCGGATCGCGCCTCCAGCCCCACACGCCGCGTCGCGACTCGCCCGCCCAGTCCGCGGCCTCCACGCGCTCCCCCACCAACCAATCGGCCGATTCCACCCCCTCCCCTGGCCCGCACACTCCCACCGGTCCCCTCCTGACGAAATCTTCCTCAGATTCCGCACCTTCCCGCAGCGCCGCACCTTCTCCCGGATCTTCCTCGCATTCCGCGCCTGTCGGTTCGCCCCACTCACCTGTGCGCCCCACTAGCTCCTCCTCGTCTTCCGCACCGCCCACAACACCGCCAACGCGCCTTCCCCCTCGTGCCGTTCCCATTGCACCCACTAAAAACAACCATTCCATGTCCACTCTTGCCAAGTCTGGTTTTTGCATGCCCAAGCGACTCTTCCTTTTTGACTCCACCTCTCCAGCTATCTCACCACTCCCTGCTACTTACAAATCTGCCCTCAAGGATCCCAATTGGCAACAAGCTATGGTCGATGAATTTAACGCTTTAATGAAAAACTCTACTTGGTCTTTGGTGCCTAAACCTGCAGGTGTCAATGTGGTCACGGGGAAGTGGATTTTTCGTCACAAGTTTAACATGGACGACTCTTTGGCACGCTATAAAGCACGATGGGTGGTGCGTGGCTTCACACAATGCGAGGGTGTGGACTATGATGAAACTTTTAGTCCAGTGGTCAAACTAGCCACAATCCGTGTTGTTCTCAGTATTGCCACCTCCCAAGCTTGGCCTATCCATCAACTTGATGTCAAGAATGCCTTCTTGCATGGTGATCTCCATGAGACGGTGTATTGCTCTCAACCGGCGGGCTTTGTCGACCCATCCTTTCCTAACCATGTTTGTCTTCTTCGTAAGTCTATGGTCTCAAACAAGCACCCTGTACATGGTTTCTTCGCTTTAATCATATTTGCTCTCGCTTGGTTTTTGTGCCTCCAAAAGTGACTCCTCACTCTTCATTCTCCACCACGGTTCCACCATTGCTTATTTGTTGGTTTATGTCGACGACATTATTCTCACTGCCAAGTCCACCACCGCCCTCGAGCTTCTCATTCGGTCTCTCAAATCCGAATTCTCCATGTCTGACTTGGGTGCTCTCCATCACTTTCTTGGCATCAATGTAACCCCCAACCCCTCTAGTCTCTTTCTTTGCCAACAACAATACGCCTTGGAGGTTCTAGACCGCGCAAAGATGTTAAACTGCAAACCGGTGTCCACCCCTATTGATACTAGCTCCAAAGTGTCATCCACCGACGGCGCTGTTCTCTCCAACCCCACCCACTATCGTAGCCTCGTCGGCGCGCTTCAGTATCTCACACTCACACGACCGGACATTGCTTACGCTGTCCAACATGTGTGTTTGTTCATGCATGAGCCTCGGGATACCCACATGCAACTCATTAAGAGGATCCTCCGCTACTTGCAAGGCACCTCTCACTATGGCCTTCAGTTCTACAAATCCTCTTCCAGTGATCTTGTCTCTTACACCGACGCTGATTGGGCAGGGTGCCCGGACACGCGCCGCTCGACCTCGGGGTTCTGTGTATTTCTTGGGTCCAACCTCGTTTCATGGTCCTCCAAGAGACAGCCTACTGTTTCTCGCTCTAGTGCCGAAGCTGAGTATCGTGGGGTCGCTAATTGTGTTGCCGAGGCTTGTTGGCTCCGCCAACTTCTGTATGAGCTCATACACCCTCCTCGGCGTGCCACCATGGTATATTGTGATAACATCAGTGCCGCTTATCTTGCGTGCAATCCCGTTCAGCATCACCGTACTAAACATGTTGAGATTGATCTACACTTCGTCCGTGATCGCGTGGCACTTGGCGAAGTCCGGGTTCTACATGTTCCGTCTTCCTCTCAGTTTGCCGATCTCTTTACCAAGGGCCTGCCATCGCCAATCTTCCATGATTTCAGGAGCAGCCTCAACGTCCTTGCACACGGAGTTCCGGCTGAGGGAGGGTGTTAGACATGTGTATATGCTGTAACGTGATTCTTGTTGTAGCCTTCCTGTAATTATGGATCGCACCACGCCAGGGCCTGCGTGCCTGTTTTGTAGGGTGTGAGTGCTCCTCTCCCATGTATAAATGCCGCACTCTGTAACTGATGTAATCAAGGCAAATACAATTCTCTCCAACTCAAACATGGTCTTTAAATGAACTCTTGTAAAACATTTTTTTACGGGTTTCGGTATATTTTCTTAAATTTCCCTCGTGTTTATAAAAGGGAAAATGATCCCACGATAAACGTCCGCCGTCTTCTCTGTGCGCTACATGCCCACGTGGGCCTACACCACCTATCTCCTTTTCCTTCTTATCTCCAATGAACACATCTCGTTCATATCTTCCCCAACCTCGTCTCCTACCTCTAGTTCAATCTCATGAATACGCATAAAACCGAACGTTGCTGCTGCACCACCCGCGCCCCTCCTCTTCTCCTTCCTTCGCCTTTCTCTCTTTCCTCTGCGAGGCACACCGCCACTGGAGCCACGCCGCTGCCGTCCTGGAGGAGCACCAGCGTAGACAACCGTGGTGTCGCCTCCTCAAGGTCAGCCGAAAACGCCGGTACCGCATGCATCAGTAGTTCCTGCAACAACAACGTTGTTGCAATGGCGTCTGTGACGTGGTGACGTTTTCTGCAACATGGTCTTTGTTGCAAAAAATTCTACAATGGTCTTGTTGGAGGAATACAGAGAAGAGGCTGGCGATGTTGTTGCAAATTTTGCAACAAGGGTCATGTGTAGGAATGAGGATTGCAACATGTGTCTAGGAAAAAAATAGAATAAATTTTGCAAAAGGGTGTTGTTGCAGGAATGAGGTTCACAACAAGGGTCTTGTTGCAGAAAAATAGAATAGAGGAGCGGACCGCATACATCGTATAATCAGACGGCTCGCTAGGCGGCGGATCTTTTAACGAACGCGTAGCACGCCCCTTATAAAAAAGGAAGATGACCTTTCAGTATAATTTGACGGGCTAAAAACCACCTAAAATTTCACACCAGGATACCCTCGCGCACCCCTCGCTCCCACATGATATCGCCGCGTCGCGACCACACCTTCCTGCGCGGCCTCACCACACCAGCCCGCCGTCGCGCCATGGCCACGCCTTCCCGCGCGGTCCCGTCTTAGCTGGCCCGCCTCTTGTATGCTTATTTAATGGAAAATAGAAGAAAAGAAGATTTAGGAAAAGAAGTTTACGGGAACTGAGAAAATTAATCATCACATAATTTTTCGTAAATTATACAAACTAGTCGTACAACTAAGTTTACTGAAAGGCTTTTTACACGAGCTATTTGAAATGCTTTTACAAGGTTCCTGAGTGAATGGCCATGTGCCCTGAGTGGCGCGGTTGTTCCCTATAACTCTGTGGCGACCGGTTCCGATAGAGGCACCGAATCTCTGCGCTTTGTTGTGCCAGTCCTTGAATCAATGACTGACACACACGATCCATGATGAAAACTTAAATACATCACGTGTCATAGTATTACATCGCAGATCCATTCTTCTTTACATTACATATATGCTTAGCATAAGGCTAGCTTATAATATCATGCACCCGGAATACAATAACAACTTATGGCGTCCCTCCACTCACACGTATGAGTCGTATCTCTCCTTCGTTACCAGAATTCTGCAACATGACACGTTGCGTCCACACGAGTCAGTACATAGATTGTATTTGCAAGTTTCACCAGGAAAGTATAATAGAAGTAATCATGCTTTTGGGGCAAGTGGAGGCTGGTTTTTCTTTGCTGAAAGGAATAATAGGTTTTGCCTTATCTTTGTATATAAGTGGTCTAATGTATACATAGAACATACTTCATCTCACAGCAACCCATAGCGATACATGAGCCAACTGCATTACAAAGCAGCCCTAAACCATTCCCGTCGGTTAACCGATGGTACCACACCATACCGGACTTCGAGTGGTGGTTTATTCCCTTTGATTTACCCATCAAGTTTTAATTTAAGAAAAGGTAATGAGATCACGCTAATAGTTCACGACCAATTTGTTCAAAGTTGTCCATAACTGAGGACGTGACTAATCGTGATCACTGTTTAACGCTATGCAAAAGTTTGTGTACTTTACCAGCGAGACCTAGTCACACTCTTCTGCCACTAAACTTCATTGTGAAGTAGTCAGGTAGACCAAATCGAGACTTTTGGGAAGTAGTAGCACACCCAGTAGGCAGACCCAGACAACCTACATGCATCAACTACATCAGTTAGTCTATCGTGTCAGGTTCCCACAACTTACTTGGTCAAGACAAAGCCCATAGCGACTCATAGTTACACATGGAGGCTATTTAACTTGAAACTCGTACAATCCATTTGAGCATAGGCGGTCACCCACAAGTGAACATCCTAGCTAGTAAACAATAGTTATAGGCCCGCGGGCGGCACTCTGCTGCCGACCAGCAATGCAATACCAACTACTGCCCAGAGGATTCGTTAATTAAGTTGTTAAAAAGTAGTCAACCATATACTTTGTAACCTGTCAACTAGTCTGGTTTCGCCCCTGTTATAATATACTGCCTCCATCCCATAACATGAGAGCGTTTTTGACACTACACTAGTGTAGGAAACACTCTTATATTATGAGACAGAGGGAGTAACAAATAAGTGTCACTACAAAGCTATGGCTTTGATACTAGGTTCCTATCAACTATACAACAATATCTCACTAGTCTTACATTCCTATTTGGAAAGTTCTACATGCATAAAATATAGGTTATGATGAAAGGTTCCACTTGCGTGGTATTGACAATGTTCTTCAATCTCACAACTTGGTAAAGCTACTCTTCTCTCTTCGGATAATCTATAGTAGATAAAAGAGTTCACATAAACCATACAATACAGTCATCAACATAACTAAGCATATGGTGTCAGTGTAGTTGGTGGCATGAGATCATGTGAAGGTGTCAACTCATAAAGAGTTAGGAAACAACATACTAGTTGTTGCTTGGAATACACGTGACATAAGGGTTCACTTGCATGTGGTATCAATTGAATAGGTTCATTGCATAAGGAGTATGTGATGCAAAGTTGCTTTAACAGATCCAGTTAAGAAAAAGAATCATTGCAACTCGATTCATGGTCTTTGAATTAAAGATTAAACAAGTTCACACTTAGGTTTGAATGATAATTCAACTTGAATGACCTTTGTTGAAATTCAATTCATACTTGGCTTATCCTTGGTCTTAAGTGAAGTTCATAGTTAAACTTGGTTTGATTCCAGTTTGAGTTTCATACTTAAACTTGATCTTAAGTTGAGTTGATCTTTAAGTTTGAATTGGTTTGAACTCTTGAACTTCATGATTGGATTTGAATTGATTTAAAGATTGAATTAGGATTTAGTACTTATGTCTAATAAAAAGGTCATTCGGTCCTGACATTTTACATAGAAATAATAAAAAGGTCATTTGAATTAGGTTACATACTCTTTAGTACCGTATTCAAAGGGGAGTTGAAAAACTCTTGACGGGCCCCCACGTCATCTGCTGCTTGAAGGAAATATGCCCTAGAGGCAATAATAAAGTTGTTATTTTATATTTCCTTATATCATGATAGATGTTTATTATTCATGTTAGAATTGTATTAACCGGAAACTTGATACATGTGTGAATACATAGACCCTAGTATGCCTCTACTTGACTAGCTCGTTAATCAAAGATAGTTAAGTTACCTAACCATAGACATGTGTTGTCATTTGATGAACAAGATCACATCATTAGAGAATGATGTGATGGACAAGACCCATCCGTTAGCTTAGCATAATGATCGTTTAGTTTTATTGCTATTGCTTTCTTCATGACTTATACATGTTCCTCTAACTATGAGATTATGCAACTCCCGAATTGAAGGAAATATGCCCTAGAGGCAATAATAAAGTTATTATTTATTTCCTTATTTCATGATAAATGTTTATTATTCATGCTAGAATTGTATTAACCGGAAATATAATACATGTGTGAATACATAGACAAACATAGTGTCACTAGTATGCCTCTACTTGACTAGTTCGTTAATCAAAGATGGTTAAGTTTCCTAGCCATAGACATGAGTTGTCATTTGATTAATGGGATCACATCATTAGGAGAATGATGTGATTGACTTGACCCATTCCGTTAGCTTAGCACTTGATCATTTAGTATGTTGTTATTGCTTTCTTCATGACTTATACATGTTCCTATGACTATGAGATTATGCAACTCTCGTTTACCGGAGGAACACTTTGTGTGCTACTGAACGTCACAATGTAACTGGCTGATTATAAAGGTACTCTACAGGTGTCTCCGAAGGTACTTGTTGGGTTGGCGTATTTCGAGATGAGGATTTGTCACTCTGATTGTCGGAGAGGTATCTCTGGGCCCTCTCGGTAATGCACATCACTATAAGCCTTGCAAGCATTGTAACTAATGAGTTAGTTGCGGAATGATGTATTACGGAACGAGTAAAGAGACTTACCAGTAACGAGATTGAACTAGGTATTGAGATACCGACGATCGAACCTCGGGCAAGTAACATACTGGTGACAAAGGGAACAACGTATGTTGTTATGCGGTTTGACCGATAAAGATCTTCGTAGAATATGTGGGAGCCAATATGAGCATCCAGGTTCCGTTATTGGTTATTGACCGGAGACGTGTCTCGGTCATGTCTACATAGTTCTCGAACCCGTAGGGTCCGCACGCTTAAAGTTCGGTGACGGTTGTATTATGAGTTTATGTGATTTGATGTACCGAAGGTAGTTCGGAGTCCCGAATGATATCGGGGACATGACGAGGAGTGTTGAAATGGTCGGGACGTAAAGATCGATATATTGGACGACTATATTCGGACATCAGAAAGGTTCCGAGTGATTCGGGTATTTTTCGGAGTACTGGGGAGTTACGGGAATACGTAGAAGAATTATTGGGCCTTAATGGGCCTTAGTGGGAAGCAGAGGCAACAGCCATGAGTTGGCGCGCGCCCCTCCCAAGCCCAGTCCGAATTGGACAAGGGGTTTGGGGCGCGGCCTCCCTCTCCCTTCCTTCTCCCCTCCCCTCCTTTCCCCCCTTCTCCTAGTTGGACTAGGAAAGGAGGAAACCTACTCGTACTAGGAGTAGGAATCCTACTCCCTTGGCGCGCCCCTCCTAGGGCCGGCCTCCTCCTCCGTTGCTCCTTTATATACGGGGGCAGGGGCACCCCAGGACACAACAATTGATCTCTTGATCTCTTAGCCGTGTGCGGTACCCCCATCCACCATATACCACCTCGATCATATCGTAGTGGTGCTTAGGCGAAGCCCTGCGTCGGTAGCAACATCATCACCGTCATCACGCTGTCGTGCTGACGGAACTCCCCCGTGAAGCTCTGCTGGATCGGAGTTCGCAGGACGTCATCGAGCTGAACGTGTGCTGAACTCGGAGGTGCCGTACGTTCGGTACTTGGATCGGTCGGATCGTGAAGACGTACGACTACATCAACCGCGTTGTGCTAACGCTTCCGCTTTCGGTCTACGAGGGTACATGGACACACTCTCCCCTCTCATTGCTATGCATCACCATGATCCTGTGTGTGCGTAGGAAAATTTTGAAATTACTACGTTCCCCAACATGAATACCGAAGGAACACCTTGTGTACTATCAAACGTCACAACGTAACTGGGTGATTATAAAGATGATCTACAGGTGTCCCCAAAGGTGTTTGTTGGGTTGGCATAGATCTCTGGCCCTCTCGGCAATGCACATCACTATAAGCCTTGCAAGCAATGTGACTAATGAGTTAGTTACAGGATGATGCATTACGGAACAAGTAAAGAGACTTGCCGGTAACGGGATTGAACTAGGTATGAGGATACCGACGATTGAATCTTGGGCAAGTAACATACCGATGACAAAGGGGATGACGTATGTTGTTATGCGGTTTGACCGATAAAGATCTCCGTAGAATATGTAGGATCCAATATGAGCATCCAGGTTCCGCTATTGGTTATTGACCGGAGATGTGTCTCGGTCATGTCTACATAGTTCTCGAACCCGTAGGGTCTGCACATTTAACGTTCGATGATGATTTGTATTATGAGTTATGTGTTTTGGTGATCGAAGTTTGTTCGGAGTCCCGGATGAGATCACGGAAATGATGAGGAGTCTCGAAATAGTCGAGAGGTAAAGATTGATATATTGGAAAGTAGTATTCGGACACCGGAAGGGTTCCGGAGTGTATCGGGTACATACCGGAGTACCGGAGGGGTTACAGGAACCCCCCGGGGAAAGATATGAACCATATGAGCCATAGGAGGGAGGCTAACCAGCCAGAAGGGGCTGGTGCGCCCCCCACAAGGGAGAAGGCCGAATTGGCTAGGAAAGGGGGCGCCACCCCACTTTCCTTCTCCTACTCCCTCTCCTTTCCCTCTTTCCCCCTCCATAAGAAGGAAAAGAAGGGGGGTGAATCCTACTAGGACTGGGAGTCCTAGTAGGACTCCCCCTTATGGCGCGCCCCCTAGGGCCGGTCTCCTCCCTCTCCCTCCTTTATAGACGTGGGCAGGGAACCCCTTGGAGACACAACAATTGTTCCAAGCCGTGTGCGGCGTCTCTCTCCATAGTTTGCTCCTCCGGTCATAGCGTTGCAGTGCTTAGGCGAAGCCCTGCGCTGATCACATCAACATCACCATCACCACGCCGTCGTTCTGACGGAACTCTCTCTTGACCCTCTGCTGGATCAAGAGTTCAAGGGACGTCACTGAGCTGAACGTGTGTTAAACTCGGAGGTGTCGTACGTTCGGTACTTGGGTCGGTTGAATCGTGAAGATGTTCGACTACATCAACCGCGTTAATATAACGCTTCTGCTTTCGGTCTACGAGGGTACGTGGACACACTCTCCCCCTCTTGTTGCTATGCTTCTCCTAGATAGATCTTGCGTGATCGTAGGAATTTTTTTGAATTACTACGTTCCCCAATAGTGGCATCCGAGCCAGGTCTATGCGTAGACCATATGCACGAGTAGAACACAAAGAGTTGTGGGTGATAATAGTCATAGTGCTTACCACCAACGTCTTACTTTGATTTGGCGGTATTGTTGGATGAAGCGGCCCGGACCGACATTACATGACTGCGTTCATGAGACTGGTTCTACCAACATGCTTTGCACACAGGTGGATGGTGAGTGTCTGTTTCTCCAACTTTAGTTTATTGAGTTTGACTACGGCCGGTCCTTGTTGAAGGTTAAAACAACACACTTGACGAAAAATCGTTGTGGTTTTTATGCATAGGTAAGAACGGTTCTTGCTAGAAGCCCATAGCAGCCACGTAAAACTTGCAACAAAAAAGTAGAGGACGTCTAACTTGTTTTTGCAGGGCATGTTGTGATGTGATATGGTCAAGACATGATACGATATAATTTATTGTGTGAGATGATCTGTTTTGTAAAAGTTATCGGCAACTGGCAGGAGCCTTATGGTTGTCTCTTTATTGTATGAAATGCAATCGCCATGTAATTGCTTTACTTTATCACTATGCGGTAGAGATAGTTGTAGAAGCAATAGTTGGCGAGACGACAACGACGCTACGATGGAGATCAAGGTGTCAAGCCGGTGACGATGGAGATCATGACGGTGCTTTGGAGATGGAGATCAAAGGCACAAGATGATGATGGCCATATCATGTCACATATTTTGATTGCATGTGATGTTTTTTATGCATTTTATTTTGCTTAGTACGGCGGCAGAGTTATAAGATGATCCCTCACTAAATTTCAAGGTATAAGTGTTCTCCCTGAGTATGCACTGTTGCGACAGTTCGTCGTGCCGAGACATCACATGATGATCGGGTGGGATAAGCTCTACGTTCACATACAATGGGTGCAAGCCAGTTTTGCACGTGCAGAATACTCGGGTTAAACTTGACAA
Organism: Aegilops umbellulata; assembly: GCA_032464435.1. Lineage (NCBI taxonomy): Eukaryota > Viridiplantae > Streptophyta > Magnoliopsida > Poales > Poaceae > Aegilops > Aegilops umbellulata. Next base: position 108,197,685 of record CP136056.1, on the reverse strand, counting down.
GCCTAGCATGTATAGACATGGCCTCGGAACACTGGAGACCGAAAGGTCGAATGTGAATCATATAGTAGATATGATCAACTTAGAGATGTTCACCATTGAAGACTAGTCCATCTCACGTGATGATCGGACATGGTTTAGTTAATTTGGATCACGTAATCATTTAGATGACTCGAGGGATGTCTATCTAAGTGGGAGTTCTTAAGTAATATGATTAATTGAACTTAATTTATCATGAACTTAGTCCTGATAGTATTTGCATATCTATGTTGTAGATCAATAGCTCGCGTATAACTCCCCTGTTTTATTTTTGATATGTTCCTAGAGAAAACTAAGTTGAAAGATGATAGTAGCAATGATGCGGACTGGGTCCATGATCTGAGGATTATCCTCATTACTGCACAAAAGAATTATGTCCTTGATGCACCGCTAGGTGACAAACCTGTTGCAGGAGTTGATGCAGACGTTATGAACGTTCGACAAGCTCGGTATGATGACTACTTGATAGTTTATTGCGCCATACTTTGCGGCTTAGAACCGCTACTTCAAAAATATTTTGAACGCCACAGAGCATATGATATGTTCCAAGAGCTGAAATTGGTATTTCAGACTCATACCCGTGTTAAGAGGTATGAGACCTCTGACAAGTACTTTGCCTACAAGATGGAGGAGAATAGCTCAGCTAGTGAACATGTGCTCAGAATGTTTGAGTACTACAATCACTTGAATCAAGTGGGAGTTAATCTTCCAGATAAGATAGTGATTGACAGATTTCTCTAGTCACTATCACCATGTTACTAGAACTTTGTGATGAACTATAATATGCAAGTGATAACAAAAAAGATTCCCAAGATCTTCGCGATGCTGAAATCGACGAAGGTAGAAATCAAGAAAAAGCATCAAGTGTTGATGGTTGACAAGACCACTAGTTTCAAGTAAAAGGGCAAGGGAAAGAAAAGGAACTTCAAGAAGAATGGCTAGCAAGTTGCCACTCCCGTGAAGAAGCCCAAAGCTAGACCAAAGCCTAAAACTGAGTGCTTCTACTTTAAAGGGAATGATCACTGGAAGCAGAACTACCCCAAATGCTTGGCGGATAAGAAGGATGGCAAAGTGAACAAAAGTATATTTGATATACATGTTATTGATGTGTACTTTACTAGTGTTCATAGTAACCCCAGGGTATTTGATATCGGTTCAGTTGCTAAGATTAGTAACTCGAAATAGGAGTTACAAAATGAACAGAGACTACTTAAAGGCAAGGCGACAATGTGTGTTGGAAATGATTCCAAGGTTGATAAGATCACCATCGCACACTCCTTTTACCTTCAGTATTAGTGTTTGTAGGACCAGAAGTATGTCTAGAGGGGGGTGATTGGACTACTTGACCAAATAAAAACTTAACCTTTTCCCAATTTTAGTTCTTGGCAGATTTTTGCTACTTTAGGACAAGTCAAGCAATCATCATACAATTCAAGCAAGCATGCAAATAGTAAATTAGCAGTGGAAAATAAAGCATGCAACTTGCAAGAATGTAAAGGGAAGGGTTTGGAGAATTCAAACGCAATTGGAGACACGGATGTTTTTGGCGTGGTTCAGATAGGTGGTGCTATCCTACATCCACGTTGATGGAGACTTCAACCCACGGAGGGTAACGGTTGCGCGAGTCCACGGAGGGCTCCACCCACGAAGGGTCCATGAAGAAGCAACCTTGTCTATCCCATCATGGCCATCGCCCACGAAGGACTTGCCTCACTAGCGGTAGATCTTCACGAAGTAGGCGATCTCCTTGCCCTTACAAACTCCTTGGTTCAACTCCACAATCTTGTCGGAGGCTCACAAGTGACACCTAGCCAATCTAGGAGACACCACTCTCCAAGAAGTAACAAATGGTGTGTTGATAATGAACTCCTTGCTCTTGTGCTTCAAATGATAGTCTCCCCAACACTCAACTCTCTCTCACAGGATTTGGATTTGGTGGAAAGAAGATTTGAGTGGAAAGCAACTTGGGGAAGGCTAGAGATCAAGATTCATATGGTAGGAATGGAATATCTTGGCCTCAACACAAGGGTAGGTGGTTCTCTCTCAGAACATATGAGTTGGAAGTGTAGATGTGTTCTGATGGCTCTATCCACAAGTGAAGAGGAGGTGGAGGGGTATATATAGCCTCCACACAAAATCCAACCGTTACACACAATTTACCAATCTCGGTGGGACCGAATCAACAAACTCGGTCGGACCGAAATAGTAAACCTAGTGACCGTTAGAGATTTTCGGTGGGACTGATATGCAACTCGGTAGGACCGATATGGTTAGGGTTAGGGCATAACGTAATCTCGGTGAGACCGATTACACAAACTCGGTGAGACCGATTTGGTAATAAGCTAACCAGAGAGTTGGTCAGGCAAACTCGGTGGGACCGATTACTAAACTCGGTTGGACCGATTTTGGTAATAAGTTAACCAGAGAGTTTGCATTGTAATCTCGGTAGTACTGATTACATAAACTCGGTGAGACCGATTTTGGTAATGGACATACACAGTGAGATTACAATCCCATCTCGGTGAGACCGAGATCCCTATAGGTGAAACCGATTTGCTTAGGGTTTGGCAGTGGCTATGACAAGTGAAACTCGGTGGCGCCGGATAGAAAGAATCGGTAGGTCCGAGTTTGACTTTAGGTTTAGGTCAAAAGTGGAAGTGGGAAAGTAGCTGAGGGTTTTGGAGCATATCATTAAGCACACCAAGCAAAAGGCTCATTAAGCAACACCTCATCCCTCCTTGATAGTATTGGCTTTTCCTATGGACTCAATGTGATCTTGGATCACTAAAATGTAAAATGAAGAGTCTTGAGCTTGAAGCTTTAGCCAATCCTTTGTCCTTAGCATCTTGAAGGAGTTCCCACATCCTTTAGTCCATGCCACTCCATTGTTGAACTTATCTGAAACATGCTAGATAGAAACATTAGTCCAACAAGAGATATGTTGACATTAATTACCAAAACCACCTGGGGAGCACTTGTGCTTTCAATCTCCCCCTTTTTGGTAATTGATGGCAACATACATCAAAGCTTTAGGTAAAGATATAAAGAATAGCAAGTAAAGCTTTGGAAAGACATGTAACAAACATAGGCTTCCCCTACATGTATGCAATCATGTGAATATGAAATATAGAAGCATGTGAGAGCATAATCATGACAGAGTAGGCAATGTGTTACATGTATCTTGGCCATATGCATCAGAGCAAAAGATTATTAAGAAGAATACCTTCATGCTCACGAGTCCTTCTTGCAAATAGTATGTACATAAGCAAGAATTCCTCAAACTCATGATTCTGATGCATATACTTACCTTGTAGTCTTGAGTTGGCTTAGGATGGAATAAACCTGCACAAACAAGGTTAGATAAGACAGGTACATCCACTAGCCAGAGCAAACCAAAAGAAACCACAAGAATACCAAGACTGGGATGACATGTAGAAAGTGAGTACAAGGTACCACATTGAATTAGACATGTCCCCAAGAGTAAAGATATGCAATGAATTTGAATGATTTCTTTTCCTTAGATGTCTTGCTCCCCCTGAATCTGACATGGGATATTGGGAGAAGGTAGGGAACAGAAAATCAGAGCTGAAAGATATAAATGGATAGAACTTAATGCAAATAAGCACATATGAACATGTCTTTCCCCCCAAAAAGACATGTGGCATCTCTCCTCTTGAACATCAAGCATCTGGGATCCTTGAGTATTCTCTCCCCTGGAGATCTCTTTCTCCCCCTTAATACTTTCTCCTTTGTAGGTGATAAGCTTTGATCTGATCTCTCTCTCCCCCTTTGACATCAATTTCCAAGAAAGGCTTTCTGGAATCTGTCGAATGGGTTTGGTCCTTGAGACTCAGCACAAAGCAATGGATAAAAATGTGATGCTTGTAGAGGACAAGATTCATTGAGTGGAGCTGGATCAGAAGAAATATGGAACAAGTGGCAAACTGTTTTTCCTGTTGTGAAATCGGTGGCACCGAGTGGCATGTTTCGGTGGTACCGGAAAGATTTGGTTGGACCGAAAACTACACTTCGGTGAAACCGAGTTCATCACAGAGAAAAACATTTGTCACCTCAGCTCACTAGACAAATAAGATCTCACAAAGATTTGCAATGAATTAACTGAAGGATTTGCAGGGAATTAGATGCAGAACAAGAAGCAAAAAAAGAAAAAAAATGAAGATTCTAGATGAAGTATTTTTTTGTTGTTGTTTGAAAAAGAGGGAAACAAATATGCAAGGGACAAATGCAATAACACAGAAAAGAACACAAGAGAACTTCATCTAGAGTTGGGCGGTGACATAGTCACCTATGTTAGAGTATATTGACTTAGGAATCAAGTGAGAACACTTGATCATAGGTCATACTCATCGTTTAAGCTCAAAATGGTGTTACCATTTTTCGTTTAAGCATCTTCATGTATTCACATCTTGTTGAGTTGCTTTGACTCATGACTTGAAGTAAAGCTTCTCTAAGATGGAATAACATACCTTGGGTGGTAGTGTGGATCTTGCTCATGTAGTTGACCTTGTGTGGGTGCTCAAAGTTGATGTAGCTCATCAAGAGTTGGGAGCACCACTTGGAATTTGAGTTCATTCTACCTACATGGGTTAGTCCTTGCAAGGAAGAGCACTTGTATATCCAGAAATGACAATCATGAAGCTCAACATAGAGTTTGTCAAAGGATATGTTTGAATGGTTTTGTGCTTCCTTGTCGTCAACCACCGTTGTGTAGACACTTGGTGATGTAGAGATTACTCAAGATGTGAGTTAGTTGCAATCTCATAGAATTAGATTCAACCAAGTACCTACATGGGTTAGATAACATGCAAGGTGCAAAAATATCCAAGACATATGAATAGCATCATAAGAGAAATATCAAGGATTAGTCATAGGCTCATGCCTCGCATGTATCCAATGGAGTTCCTACTCCAAGTTTGAAGCATCAATGATGTTCAATTCTCCTCTCAACCTGCAAAACACTTTCTCATCAAGTGGTTTAGTGAATATATCCGCTAATTGCTTATCGGTGCGAACATGCTTAAGATCAATGTTTCCCTTAGCAACATGATCTTGAATGAAATGATGACGAACTTCAATGTGCTTAGTTCGAGAATGTTGTACAGGATTATGACCAATTTTTATAGCACTTTCATTGTCACAAAGCAATGGAACATGTTTCACATAGATCCCATAATCTTTGAGAGTTTGGGTCATCCAAAGTAATTGAGCACAACTTGAACCAGCGGCAATATACTCCACTTCGGCGGTGGATAAGGATACCGAGTTTTGTTTCTTGGAGGACCAAGACACAAGAGATCTACCAAGAAATTGACAAGTACCCAAAGTGGACTTTCTATCAACCTTGTCTCCGGCATAATCCGAGTCGGAATAGCCAACAAGATCAAAAGAGGACCTCTTAGGATACCAAATGCCAAAATTTGGTGTATGGATTAAGTATCTCACTATCCTTTTCACAGCCTTAAGATGACATTCTTTAGGAGTAGCTTGATATCGTGCACACATGCACACACTTAGCATAATATCAGGACGTGAAGCACATAGGTATAACAATGAACCAATCATAGAGCGATAAACCTTTTGATCAACCGGTTCACCATCTTTGGTCAAATCATTATGTCCACTAGTAGGCATGGGTGTAGGCATACCTTTGCACTCTTGCATATTGAACTTCTTGAATAAGTCTTTGGTGTACTTCGTTTGAGATACAAATGTACCTTCCTTAGTTTGCTTGATTTGCAAACCGAGAAAGAATTTGAGTTCACTCATCATAGACATCTCAAACTTCTCCGACATTAGCTTTCCAAACTTTTCACTAAAAAGAGGGTTAGTTGAACCAAATATGATATCATCAACATAAATTTGGCATACAAATAGTTCTCCATTAACTCTTTTAGTAAAAAGTGTGGAATCAATTTTTCCAATTTCAAAACCACTTGCAATAAGGAACTTGGTCAAGCATTTATACCATGCTCTAGGAGCTTGTTTAAGACCATAAAGAGCTTTATGAAGTTTGTAAACATGATTTGGCTTCTTAGGATTGACAAAGCCGGGAGGTTGTTTGACATAAACTTCCTCCTCTATTTCACCATTTATAAAAGCACTTTTAATGTCCATTTGGTACAAGGTGACATTATGGTGATTAGCATAGGCAAGTAAGATGCGAATGGACTCAAGTCTAGCAACGGGAGCATATGTCTCACCATAGTCCATACCTTCGACTTGTGTGTACCCTTGGGCGATGAGACGTGCTTTGTTGCGAATCACTTGTCCATCTTCATCTTGCTTGTTGCGAAACACCCATTTGGTACCAATGATGTTGTGGTTGTTGTCGGGCTTCTCAACCAATGTCCAAACTTGGTTTCTCTCAAAGTTGTGTAGCTCTTCATGCATAGCGTTTATCCAATCCGGATCTTCCAATGCTTCTTCAACCTTCATAGGTTCAATGATAGAGATGAATGAATAGTTTTCACAAAAGTTAGCTAAACGAGTTTTAGAGCGAGTGATTCTCCCGGTTTGAATATCATTGTAGATTTGCTCGACGGGATGATCTTTGGCAATTCTTGCTCGAACTCGTGAGAGCTTTTGCTTGGGTCTTTGTTGAACATCTTCTTCATCTTGTTCTTCTTCTTGGCCTTCTTCATTGTTGACGTTGTCGTTCTCTTGTCATGGTGGAGAAGGAGGTTGTGATGTTCGTCTTGATGCATTTCCTCGTCTTCTTCTTGGTGTGTCCCACTTGTGGATGCTTCCGTATCAATTCTTGGTTCACCTTGTCGTGAAGTAGAAGCTTCCACTTGGACGGACGAAGTACTCTCCTTCACCTCCGTTGGACGAACTTTGCCAATGGACAAGTCTTGGATTGCTTCTGAAGGGTCTTTGTATCCTACATCAATTGGCAATTGCTCTACTTGCGAGCCGTTAGATTCATCAAACTTCACATCTACCGTCTCTTCAACCTTTCGGGTGCAGTTGTTGTAGACACGGTAAGTGTGAGAGTTTGAGCCATAACCAAGTAGGAAACCTTCATGAGATTTAGGAGAAAACTTTGAACGACGATGCTTATCAAGAATGTAGCACTTTGAGCCGAATACTCGAAAGTATCCAACTTGGGGTTTGTTACCGGTGAGGAGCTCGTATGCCGTCTTGCCGAGTAGCTTGTGAAGATACAAGCGATTTGTTGCATGACAAGCTGTCTCAACCGCTTCTGCCCAAAAGTGCTTCGGCGTCTTGTACTCATCAAGCATCGTTCTCGCCATTTCGATGAGCGTCTGGTTCTTCCTCTCAACAACTCCATTTTGTTGAGGTGTGTACGTAGCCGAGAACTCGTGTGAAATCCCTTCTTCGTCAAGAAATGTGTCCACATTTGCGTTCTTGAACACCGTTCCGTTGTCACTCCGAACCTTCTTGATCCTCACGTCAAACTGATTTTGGGCCTTCCTAGCGAAGTTTTTGAAGATCTTTTGAACCTGTGATTTATCATCAAGAAAGAACACCCACATAAATCTTGAAAAATCATCAACTATAACTAGACCAAAATAATTTCCACCGAGACTCTTGTAGGCGTTGGGACCAAAAAGATCCATATGAAGTAGCTCGAGTGGCCTCCTTGTGGTCATGATGTTCTTCACGAGATGTCTTCCTCCAACCTGTTTACCTGCTTGACAAGCACTGCAAAGTCTATCCTTATCAAATATGACATCGTTAACTCCAAGGATATGATTTCCTTTAATAAGCTTGTCAAGGTTTCTCATGCCAACATGACCTAGTCGTCTATGCCACAACCAACCTTTTGAGGATTTAGCGATAAAGAAAGTTTTAGGTTGAGCCTTTTTAGAGAAATCGATAATGTAAAGATCACCTCTACGTATACCGGTAAATACCATTTTATGATTGTCTTGATGAAACACTTGGCAATCTACCTCAGTAAATAGGACATTCAAACCGAAATCAGCAAGTCTAGATACTGAAAGTAAGTTGTAGCCAAGAGATTCAACGAGCATGACATTTTGATTGGAGCTATCGTGTGAGATGGCCACCTTACCAAGTCCAACCACCTTACCCTTTGAATTATCACCAAAGGTGACATATTTTTGAGGGCCGTCATTTTCAGCAAGCTCACGGAACATCTCTTCATCTCTGGTCATATGATCAGTACATCCACTGTCGAGAACCCATTCCTTTCCTCCTGACGCGTATCCCCGAAGATTTGCCATGAGACCAAAATGTCTCATTGCATCATCAAGATCGAAGTCACTATCATCATCCTCATCATAGTATCCATGTTCAACATGATCTTGTGACTCATCATTTCCTAGAGAGAGTAATTCGTTAGATAAATGATCATCAAAGTGGTCACTTTTATGAATTTTTATAGCTTCGGATATAATATCACTAATGATTCCAACATTTCCTTTAGCTTGCATGAGATTAGTAAGCTCAAATAGACAATCACCAAAACTAGGATCACTAGAGTTCATCTTACTCAAGGCAATAGATTTATGGAGAATTTCATCTAGATTTTTCAAGGAATAATCGGGAAATCGTTCCTCAAGAAATTTCCATATAGCATAGGCACAATTAACAGTAGGTAAACTAGCAATCAAGTTTTTGGGCAATCCTCTAATGATGAGCTCAACGGTTCTAAGATTGCGAATCATGTCAATATCTTCATCTAGGGTGGGATGCATAGGAGCACAAGGACTAGCAATATACTTGTTCAAATGATATTGATTGAAAATTACAAGCATCTCATTTTTCCACCCATGAAAATACTCTCCATTAAGAATAGGCACTCTATGTCTAAGACTCCCTAAAGTAGACACATCCATCTTCCTCCAATGGTGATTAAACCAAGGCAATGGAAACCTGGCTCTGATACCACTTGTAGGACCTTGAAGAGGTGTGTCTAGAGGGGGGGGGGGGGGGTGATTAGACACTTAAGGCTAAAGTTGCAGTTTTTAAGCTTTTTCAGTTTAAGTGGAGTTTTAGGCACAATTTCAACAAACACAATACATATCAAGAAAGCATGCAAAGAGTAAATGAGCAGCGAAAAGTAAAGCATGCAACTTGCAAGAATGTAAAGGGAAGGGTTTGGAGAATTCAAACGCAATTGGAGACACGGATGTTTTTGGCGTGGTTCGGATAGGTGGTGCTATCCTACATCCACGTTGATGGAGACTTCAACCCACGGAGGGTAACGGTTGCGCGAGTCCACGGAGGGCTCCACCCACGAAGGGTCCACGAAGAAGCAACCTTGTCTATCCCATCATGGCCATCGCCCACGAAGGACTTGCCTCACTAGCGGTAGATCTTCACGAAGTAGGCGATCTCCTTGCCCTTACAAACTCCTTGGTTCAACTCCACAATCTTGTCGGAGGCTCACAAGTGACACCTAGCCAATCTAGGAGACACCACTCTCCAAGAAGTAACAAATGGTGTGTTGATAATGAACTCCTTGCTCTTGTGCTTCAAATGATAGTCTCCCCAACACTCACCTCTCTCTCACAGGATTTGGATTTGGTGGAAAGAAGATTTGAGTGGAAAGCAACTTGGGGAAGGCTAGAGATCAAGATTCATATGGTAGGAATGGAATATCTTGGCCTCAACACAAGGGTAGGTGGTTCTCTCTCAGAACATATGAGTTGGAAGTGTAGATGTGTTCTGATGGCTCTATCCACGAGTGAAGAGAAGGTGGAGGGGTATATATAGCCTCCACACAAAATCCAACCGTTACACACAATTTACCAATCTCGGTGGGACCGAATCAACAAACTCGGTCGGACCAAAATAGTAAATGAAAGTGCGTTATATCGACTAGAGGGGGGGGGGGTGAATAGGCGATTTTTATGAAATTCTTCACTGAGGAATTTGCTCGTGAGGAAATTCCTTAGCGAAGAAATACTAGCAGCGGAATAAGTACTCAGAAGTAAACATAACAGATTATATGCATGGTCATCATGATGAAATGAAGACAAACACAGAGTACAGAAAGCGTAGGCACAGGATAACTCTAGATGAAGACAAACAGACTGAAGAAATTGAACTGAGGAATTTGTGAAAGTCTTCAGTCAAAGTCTTCAAACACAGATATGAACAAACAGACAACACAGTAATGAGGAAATGAAGGTGTTGAGGAAATGGAACCAGTAAGCTTGGTGAAGACAATGATTTGGTAGACCAGTTCCAACTGCTGTCTCAGTTGTACGTCTGGTTGGAGCGGCTGAGTATTTAAACTCGAGGACACACAGTCCCGGAGACCCAGCCCTGAGCACGCAGCTCGGGACACCAAGTCCTCACCGTATTCTCCTTGAACTAAGGACACACAGTCCTCGTCCAATCACTCACGGTATGTCTTCAGGTGACTTCCAAACCTTCACAGACTTGGTCACTCGGTGATCCACAATTCCTCTTGGATGCTCTAGACCTTGACGCCTAACCGTCTGGAAGAAGCACAGTCTTCAAAGGTAACAAGCGTCAGATCCACGCAAGATCAATTTCTTCAGTGATGCTCAATCACTTTGGGTTTGTAGGTGTTTTGGGTTTGGGTTTGGTTTTTCCTCACTTGATGATTTTCGCTCAAAGTCCTCGGAGGATGGGTTGCCCTCAAATGTCAAGTGTCAAGTTCACGCAGAGCAGCCAACCAGCTAGTGGTTGAAGGGGGCGGCTATTTATAGCCTAGGGAGCAGCCCGACATGATAAGACATAAATGCCCTTCAATGATATGACCGTTAGGTGGACAAGATATTTTAGGACAGCTGGCGCGTGGCACAGCAACGGTCGGAAATTTGGAGTACACATTCCTCAGGTCTATCATGTTCCTCATTGTGTAGGCAATTCGCACTGGCGAATTCCTAACTCCTCAGTCAGAGCAAAGTCCTCAGTGACCAGAAGAACTGCGTCTCTGTCACTGAAGAAATTGACTGAACTGTATGAGATTTCCAATGGCTTCACTCGAAGGGATTGGTAGGTGTAGGATTTGAGTTGAGCATCACATGGAAATTTTCTCCTTAGTATTTCCTCGACCCCCTTTAACAGTACGGTGTTTCCTATGACTCAAGAAAGAGAAAAATGAAACTACGAAAACAAAGTCTTCACGCTTCACGTTCCTCGAACGAATACCATGTCTTCAAGGTCACACCAATTTCTTCACTTTCAAAGTCTTCAGAAAGTCTTCAGAATATCAAAGTCTTTAGTCGAAGAACTTCATTTTTAGGGGTCGAGTTTTACTGTAAATATCAAACTCCTCATAGACCTATAGACCTGTGTACACTCATAAACACATCAGATGCTTAACCTATAAGTCTTCAATACACCAAAATCACTAAGGGGTACTAGATGCACTTACAATCTCCCCCTTTTTGGTGATTGATGACAACATAGGTTAAGTTTTCAACGGGGATAAATATATGAAGTGTAGAACCTGATATTGAGGAATTTGATTGCAAGATATAGAAGAACTCCCCCTAAAGTTGTGCACAGTGAGGAATTTGCTTTTGAAGCAATGCACACTTGAAGAGTTAAATCATGGAGATCTCCCCCTATATCTTGTAATTCATACACGCATTTGATATATGATATGAAGAATTTGAAATGCATGATGAAATATGGTGCCTGATGCAATTCAGCATGTGTGCGATAACATTAATGAGGAATAAGCATGCAGAATAGCGCATCAAAAGTATCAGAGCTCAAACATGTATCAAAGTATCAGAGCACCGAGCACCATAGGGTTTAAGATTACAACTCGATCCAATAAAAGTTTCGGAAGAACGAGAGTTGCAACTTAAAAAAATATGCCCTTATTATAGACCCTCTTGAAGACTAACTCAGATTTCTCCCCCTTTGTCATCACATGACCAAAAGGATCGAAACTGAGGACTAACGCCCCCGAAGATATTCAATTTGATGGAGGAGCGCCAGTGTTGTTGGGGTCGGTTGTTGAAGTAGGGCCTGCTGCAGTGTCGTCCAAGTCTTCATTTTCATCAGTGTCGCGTGATGAAGAATATGAACTGGCCACCAGAGAAGGAACCTTGACCTTCTTGAATTTCTTTGGCGGAGGTGCCGACCAGGCAAATTCTTCTTTGAGGCCCATGTTCTCTAAATCTTCAGCACTATATACTTGAGATAGAACAGCCCAGGTGCGGTTGAAGGTTTCATGAAGGTAGTAATGGTTTTTCTTCACTGCATTATATGTGGCAGTCATGTTGTGAAGAATTGAACCAAACTGACGCTTGACCCATTTGTGATTGCGATCATACTTTTGATGAAGACTGAGGAGTAACTCACGATCAGTCATCACCCTGGGTGCTGTGGCTTGAGGATTTGTCTTGGCAGTATTAGCAGCAGAGTCATGTGTGGCAGAGTCATCATTGGTGGAATAAGAAGCAGCCTTGCGAAATTGACCATCCAATGGACGAATGCCTTCATCTATCACAGCAGTGGCCTTGCCTTTTTCATTAGCTGAGGAAAATGTCCTTTTGAGGACTTCAATAGGAGGCAAGTAGCTGCAGTGGTTGAGAGTTTCAGCCTTTGAGTGAAGACATTGTCCTGATGAATCTCATAATCCAAGGTGCATAAGGCTTCAGCTCAAATGGTGACATAACAATGTTGGCCAGAGTCCTCATGAAGAAATCATGGAAGTTTATGGGAACGCCATGTATGATATTGAAAAGCATATTCTTCATGATGCCAACAATTTCTTCATCAGAAGAATCGCGTCCTTTTATGGGACATATTGTCTTCGTCAGAATGCGATAGACAGTCCTAGGCACATACAACAATTCCTTGACGAGGAATTTGGTACGAGGTGATTGCCCTGGCTTCATAGGCTTCATGAGCACTTGCATATAGTGGTTTGACAGTTCAGGTTCATCATACACGCAACGCACATCTTCAGTGGGTGGACTAAGAGAAAGGCAGCGAAGCAATTCAGTTGCTGGGGCCTTGTAATGTGTATTTTCAGTCATCCAGTCTAGAACCCATGAATTGACATCTTCAGAGTTGCCAGTGATGTGCAGTGTAGCATAGAACTGAAGAATAAGTTCTTCATTCCAATCGCATATATCTGTGCAGAAGTTGAGTAGCCCAGCGTCGTGAAGAACACTGAGGACTGGCGTAAAGCACGGCATTGATTCCATATCCACGTGAGGAATATGTGCATGGTCGAAGACTTTGTCTTTGTTGTAAAGCACTGAGGAATAGAAGTTTGCTTGGCTGGCAGTCTAGAAACGCCTCTTCCTTATGCGAGCAGAGTCATAAGGATTGTATTCAGTGAAGAATACGTGCTCGCCATAGAAGTCTTCAGCCTTGAATTTCTGTTTGCGTGAGAATGGATCCTTTGGCCTTGGCAGAGGAGTGTCAGTGAGTTGTATCACGACCTCAGGAATCACAAGCTCAGGTTCTTCAGGCTGAGGAATTTCAGGATTTTCCTCAGGTGCAGTCACCTTGTCTGTTTCAGCAGCAGTTTCTTCAGCACTAGTGGCTGGAATTTCTTCATTCACAGAAGCAGTGGGATGAGTTGCATCAGAGCCCAATTTTATGGTTGGTGAAGAAGAGTGAGGAATTTGCTGCAGGGGAGTGAAGAGTGGGGAATTGGGATGCTGACTTTCCCAAAAGTCGTCATTCATTACTAGAGTTGTGCTTCCAATATCCACATCTTCATCATCAATTTCTTCAACACCAGCCTCTTCAGCATCAAACTGAGGCATTGGTGATGAGACTATTGGGGTTGAAGGGATCGTATCCACTTCAATTTCTTCATCAATATGCTCTGAGGAAGCAGCAGACTGAGTTTCTTCATCTGATCCACTTGGGATCTCATAATCTTCATCAAAAGGAACAAGGTCCTTTGATGGCATGGAGGAGATAGGAACAGCATCAATTGGATTGGCAAATGAGCTGGTCATGAGCTTCATCTTCTTTGGTACTGAAGATTCTGAAGCACTTGATGCTTTCCTTTTCTTCACTGCAGCTCGCTCTGCAGCCTTGGTTTTCTTCACATCTAAAGCAGAAGGAAGAATTGGAGTTGGAGTTGGTGCAGGTGGAGTTGAGGAATCTGGTTCATTTTCCTCAGGCACAACTGATGCAGTTGCCCTGGTCTCTTCATTTTCTTCAGGTGCACCACTAGTGGATGCCCTGGCAATTTCATCAACGGCTGGAGCAGAGTCATCAGCCTTGGAACTAGCATTTTCTTCAGCAGCCTGAACTTCATCAGCGGTGCTGGCATGTTCTTCAGTTTGCTGAACAGATGCTTCAGCTTGAGGAATTTGTTGCTTTGAGGCTGCACCCTTGGTGAAGGTATCAGTCAGCCTCACAAATCTAACCTTGGCTCCTTGCCAATCAGCATAGTACGAGTCAAAGTTATCGCTGAGGGCTTTGATCTCAGCCTGCATCTTGACAAGTTCCTCAGGCTTCATTTTGAGAACATTTTTCTTCAGCAGCTTCTCTTTGCGGTACTGGGATTTCTTGATCTCTCTGGCCCTATCATATTTCCACTTCTCCTCTTGGATGATGTGAGTCAGCATGTGACTTTGGTCAGGTGTCAGCTTGAAATCAGGCATAGGAGTGTTGGGATCCTTGTGCCAGAGATCAATATAGTCTAGGATCGCCCTTGGATCCAAAAGCATGGGCACAGGTGTGCCTTTGGCTTTAGTAGCCCTTTCTTGGCGGTCTCTGATGATTTCAGCGAGTTCTTCTTCATCAGCTTCATCATCATCAGAGGGCATAGTGAAGACCACTTGCTTCTTTGGACTTGGGCGAGTGCCGCGTCCAGCGGTAGCCTTTTTCTTTAGTAACGAGGGTCCAGCTGAAGATTTTGGTGCAGCTGAGGAACTAGCTGAGACACCAGAGGCAATAGAGATGCCAGTTGTCCATTGGCATGAGGCCAGATGCACAGGAGTAGAGGACTTTGTGGGATCAGGGGTAGCATGAGGAATTTGCTTTGAAGATTTTGAAGATTCTGGCCGTGAGGGCGCAGCTGAGGAACTTGGTCGTGAGGGCATTGATGGTGAAGCACTTGGCTTACGAGCATGCTTCTTCATCATTGATTTCCTCGGCTTGGCAGAAGCCTTAGTGGCTGCAGCAGCAGCAGATTCTTCATTGAATTTCCTCACTGCTTCTTTTGCTTGCTTTTGCAGTTTACGCTGGCGCTTGGCCCATTCTCGAGGAAATTCCTCACCTCTTCTGATGCTAGAGGGATCAGCCACTTGGCCAGGTGCCAGTGGAGGGCGTTGACATGGAGGGTTTACGACGAATTTCTTCATGTACTTAGGAGTAACATATCTGTACTCCCTCCATTCTCTTGCCCATCTCCTTTCAATCCTCTGTATGCGCACCTTGCGCTGATTTCTATCTTCTTCAGGAGGTGTACAGTACCCAGCATAAATGTCCTCAGGGATTTCGAATGCAGTCATGACCTCTGGTCTCTTTCCTCCTTTCTGTGGCCTTTTACCTTCAGCCATTTTCTTCAAATGAGGAATTTGAACAATGGAATTCTCTGAAGAAGTATGCAACTTTTATTCGAGGAACGCTGCAAATGAGTTAAGTTGATGAGAACCTAAGGATTCAACAGCGGACATGTGTACCTGTGAACAGAGTATAGTTGCGAGGAATTTGAAGAGGTCATATGCGTTCTCAGAGGGTTTTTTATAAAGAACAAGTTTTGAGGATTTTGACCCGATTCGTCTTGAGGAATTTCACTAAGCTCCATATATATATCTTAGATTCCAGAGTTGTATAGATTGAGAATCCACACAATTGAGGAATCTTGAAGAACTTTAGACTTAGGGAAATGAATCAAGAACATAGAATAAGTGAGGTGTTTTGTGTGTGAGGATTTGAAGAATAAAAACAACTTTGAAGATTTTGTAGAAAAACTTCGAATCAAAGAGGGCAGTAAAAATAGCTTTTAATTACCCTGAATGAAGAACACGACGAACTTTGAGTTGGAACAGAGAAGTTCGTCAATGCAGATCTTCCACGCCCTAACTTGGCTGAGGAAGACGTCTACGGCGGCGGCGGAGGTGAAGATTTCCGCTGTCGGCACGAGTACGTCGGCGATGAGGTCGAGGCAGTGAAGCTTTTCCTCACCGGCGACGATGGAGTAGCGACGGCGCTAGGGTTTGGAGAGCTCGAGCGAGGTAAAGGAAGTGAGGATGGCAACGGAGGGGTATTTATAGCCGCAGTAAAAACTGCTCGTCCGAAGATTTAGGACTAACATGCCCCTGGCCGTTCTCCTTCACTTGACATGTGTCACCCACGTACTGTGTAGTGGAGATCGTGTAAGATCGTGGGTGAGTAAAATAATCCATCGTGGGAAGTGGAACGGATTGCGCGGCAAAACCGAAGGTTTGGATAAGATTAGTTTTAAGGTTCCGTTCGCAATTTCTTCAGCTGACAAGGACACAGTGAAGAATTTGAACGAGTTTCAAATAGAACGCACATGAAGAATTTGTGAATAGACTGGATTGAGTATAGCATAGAGGGGAAGGGTCTGATCACATTCACTTAGAAAAAAAGTTCCAACTTGAAGAAATAGCTATAAGTGAATGCTGTAGAGGACATAAACTCATATATATATATATATATATAGCGAATGAAGAAAAACGACGGCACAAGTGAAGACTTTGTAAAGTTTGAAGAATTTGAAAAACTAAAGAATTTCAAAAGTTGAGGAAAAACTTAAATTGAAGATTTTCAACTTTTGTGGTGGTGTGACCCACCGTGTAAGAATGATGGTTTCAGACACCGCGTACAATTGTCGTAGGGTTCTGAGAATCAGATTCTTCATTAATTTCTTCACACTTAGAGTGTTATTCTTCATTGATTGAAGAAAAATGTTTCTTCATGTGTTGCACATCTAAGTCATCAATTTTGCATAAGTGTTAGGATGAGTGCATTTTCAAAGTACACTCGAAGATTCTAAGATATTTAGCTCACACCGCAACTTGCTAAATCTCTTCTCATCCAAGGGCTTAGTGAAGATATCGGCTAGCTGTTCTTCAGTCTTCACATGCTCAATAGAAATGTCGCCCTTCAACATATGATCACGAAGAAAATGATGACGAATCTGAATGTGCTTTGTCTTCGAGTGCTGAACTGGGTTGTGAGCAATCTTGATGGCACTCTCATTGTCACAGAGGAGAGGCACATTCTTCACATTGACTCCATAGTCCTTGAGTGTTTGCTTCATCCATAGTAGTTGAGCACAGCAAGAACCAGCAACAATGTACTCAGCTTCAGCAGTAGACAGTGATACGCAGTTCTGTTTCTTCGAGGACCAACAGACCAAGGATCGTCCGAGGAAATGACAAGTACCAGATGTTGACTTGCGATCCACACGGTCGCCAGCATAGTCAGAATCAGAATATCCAGTGAGGTCAAAGTCTGAGCCCTTGGGGTACCATAATCCTAGTGTTGGTGTGTGAGCTAGATATCGAAGAATATGCTTCATAGCCGTATGGTGTGATTCCTTCGGTGCAGCTTGAAATCGTGCACACATGCAAACACTAAGCATTATATCTGGCCTAGATGCACATAAGTACAATAAAGAGCCAATCATGGAGCGGTATACCTTGTGATCGAAGTCAGTACCATTTTCATTAGTGCATAGATGACCATTTGTGGGCATAGGGATTTTGAGACCTTTGCAGTCTTGCATGCCGAATTTCTTCAGGACATCCTTGAGGTATTTCTCCTGAGATATGAATATCCCATTGTGCTGTTGACGAATTTGTAGACCTAAAAAGAATTTCAATTCTCCCATCATAGACATTTGATATTCTTCACTCATCATATAGGCAAATTCATCACTATAACGTTGGTCAGTACAGCCAAAGATGATATCATCAACATATATTTGGCACACAAACAGTTCACCATCATATGATTTAGTAAAAAGAGTGGGATCGAGTGAACCGGGTGTGAAGCCTTTCTTCATGAAGAATTCCTTCAATGTGTCATACCACGCCCGTGGGGCCTGCTTGAGGCCATAGAGGGCCTTGTTAA
Source organism: Aegilops umbellulata (assembly GCA_032464435.1). Lineage (NCBI taxonomy): Eukaryota > Viridiplantae > Streptophyta > Magnoliopsida > Poales > Poaceae > Aegilops > Aegilops umbellulata. The sequence continues at coordinate 108,179,628 of CP136056.1, read as the reverse complement.
GTCTGAAGACTTTGTCAGGATGTTTTGGATCTTCAAAACCTGGTGGTTGAGCAACATATACTTCTTCCTCAATCTTACCATTGAGGAATGCACTTTTCACATCCATTTGGTATAAGATGATATCATGATGGTTAGCATAAGCAAGTAATATGCGGATAGCTTCAAGTCTAGCAACAGGTGCAAAAGTTTCATCGAAATCAATTTATTCAACCTGTGTGTAGCCTTGAGCTACTAGTCGTGCCTTATTCCTCACCACAACACCATTTTCATCTTGCTTGTTGTGGTAGATCCACTTTGTACCAATGATGTTATGCTTGCGAGGATCGGGACGATTGACCAGTTCCCATACGTTGTTGAGCTTGAACTGATGTAATTCTTCTTGCATGGCCTGAATCCACTCAGGCTCCAGAAATGCTTCATCTACCTTAGTGGGCTCTGTGATAGAGACAAAAGCAAAGTGCCCACAAAAGTTAGATAGATGTGAAGCTTTTGAGCGTGTGAGAGGACCTGGTGCTCGAATGTCATCGATGATCTTCTCCACTTGCACTTCTTTTGCAATGCGAGGGTGAGTTGGTTGCCGTTGAGGAATTTGATCAGCATTTTCTTTAGCATCAATTTCCTCAGCATTTTCTTCAGGTGCATCAGTTCGACGTTCTTCACGTTCTGGAACGAATTCTTCAGCAAATTCTTCAGTAGGAATGATATCTTCAGTAGCCTTGTGCTTGATCGATTCCTCAGGTGCTGGTTCATCTAACACAGAAGGTAGGTGCTCTCTTTGCGAGCCATTAGTTTCACCGAACCGCACATCTACAGTTTCAACAATCTTGTGAAGAACATTGTTGAAGACTCTGTAGGTGTGCGAGTCCTTTCCGTAACCAAGCATGAAACCTTCATGTGCTTTCGGTGCAAATTTAGAGTTGTGATGAGGATCTCTAATCCAGCATTTAGCACCGAAGACTTTAAAATAACTCACATTGGGTTTCTTGTCAGTGAGGAGTTCATAGGCAGTCTTCTTGATGAATTTGTGAAGATACACTCTGTTGATGATATGGGACGCAGTATCAATTGCATCAACCCAGAAACGACAAGGGGTTTTGTACTCATCGAGCATAGTGCGAGCCATCTCAGCAAGAGTCCTGTTCTTGCGCTCCACGACGCCATTCTGTTGAGGAGTATAAGGAGCAGATAATTCATGAGTAATACCAAGTTCATCAAGATAGTCATTGAGACCCGAATTTTTGAACTCAGTGCCATTGTCACGTCTGATGTGCTTGATCTTCACACCAAAGTTAGTTGAAGCCCTCGAGGAAAATCGTTTGAAGACTTCCTGCACTTCAGTTTTGTAAGAGACAAGGTGCACCCATGTGTAACGAGAGTAATCATCAACAATAACAAAACCATATTGAGATGCTTCATTAGAGACAGAGGAATAATGGTTAGGACCGAAGAGATCCATGTGAAGCAATTCAAATGGACGAGTAGTGGTCATGATAGTCTTCGCTGGATGCTTGGCCTTGGTCATCTTTCCAGCTTCACAGGCACCGCATAAGTGATCCTTGAGGAATTTGACATTCTCAATGCCAATGACATGCTTTTTCTTCGCAAGCATGTGCAGATTCCTCATGCCTGCATGACCAAGTCGTCGATGCCATAGCCATCCTTCTGAAGTTTTTGCAAGTAGGCACACGGCAGGTTGTGAATCTGCAGAGAAATCAACAATATACAAGTCTCCTCTCCTAAAGCCTTCGAAGACTTTGGATTTGTCAGATTCCATAATCACAACACAATGATACTTGCCGAAGACAACAACCATATCTAGATCACAAAGCATTGAGACAGACATAAGATTGTATCCTAAGGACTCAACAAGCATGACTTTGTCCATGTGTCGATCCTTTGTGATAGCAACCTTACCTAGACCCAATACCCGACTTTTGCTTTTATCAGCGAAGATGATATGCTTCATGTGTGATGCTGATAAGGGAGCATCCATCAACAGATTCTTGTCACCGGTCATGTGATTTGTACATCCACTATCAAGTACCCATTCAGTGGCTTTGGGTTGATCATCCTGCAGATGAATTAGTGCAACTTACGAACCTCATATACTTCAGTAGTGAAGAATATGACATCACAATTCATCAGATCAATTTCATCAAGCAGTAGAACCGATAAAACAGAGGGAGGACGTGTGAAATGAAAGTTCATTTCATCATGGTTAGCCTGCGTCCTTTCAGGCATTTCTGTCAGGTCCCCAGCAAATTCTTCAGACGTTACAGCACGACTGGAGACCTGACCCTGCAGAAGAGATTAGTTCTTTTTCTTCACCACCCACATCTGAAGGGGTGGCAAAGAGTTCATCACTCTCCGAGCTCCATATGAGAATGGTGGCAAAGCAGCCAAACCATTTCGTTTCACATAAGAGGGGTTAGGATAAGCATATGAATAAGCAGAGAAATTCTTCGAGGACTTATGAACATAATAATTTGAAGAATAATGCTCATATTCATAGCCCTTGGCTCTTCCCTGTGAAACAGAGTTGTTAGCACGATGATGTTCATATGAGGACTTTGATCCATGTGAAGAATTTGGTCCATATGAAGAATTAGATCTGGGGTTCCTTTTCTTCACAGGTGGTGTCATGAGGACATTCACCTGAAGACTTTCAAGGCAGCTCTTGGGAACCCAGATTTTCTTCATAGGGGAACCGTTCCTGCAGTTAGTGCCAACATATCTAGCAAATACTTCACCATTCTGATTTTTGAACAGTTTATAGTTGGAGTCAAATGACTCATCAGAAGAATGAAAATATTCACATGTATAGCCAGATAAACCAGATGGATCAACTGGAGGTCCCTTTGCAGCAACCCATGAGGTTTTGGGGTACTGCTCAGGCTTCTAATAGGTACCATCCGCATTGAGTTTCCTCTCAAAGGCAATACCCTCTTTCCTAGGGTTCCTGTTGAGGATCTGCTTTTTAAGCACATCACAAAGAGCCTGATGCCCTTTGAGGCTTTTGTACATGCCTGTCATGTACAATTGCTTCAGCCCTGCATCGTCAGTGATACTAGCAATGTCCTTAGATGAGGAATTAGTGATAGTAGAGACAGGTGAAGAATTTTTAACATTTGAAGCATTTGAACATTCAGGTGAAGAATTAGCAGATTCTCGTTCAATGCATTTTAAACATGGAGGAATAAATTCTTCCTGAGCAGCGCTGATTTGTTGAGCAAGTAATGAATCGCGCTCCTTCTGAAGATCTTCATAACTCACTCTTATCTTCTCAAAGTCAGACAAGAGAGAGTTATGCTGTTCTTGAAGGGAGTCATACTTAGAATGCAGTCTCTGAAGACTTTCAGGCAAGGCTTGTGACTGATTCATTTCTTCATCCAACATATCATTGCTCTTACTAAGCATATCATTAGCATTTTTCAAAGCTCTTTGTTGTTTAGCAGCAAGGGAAGCAAGTTTGATATAACTGGGTCCAAATTCATCACCGGATTCTTCATCACTAGACTCAGATAGGTAGCATTCAGTTACCTCAGCACTTTTTGCCATAAGGCATGAAGTAGAGGATGATGATTCTGGTTCGAATGTCATCGATTTGAGCGATTCCTTGAAATCCTCAAACCAAGGATCATGACAGGTTCAATGGCCTTCATAGACATCAGAGAGACGGTCCCAGACAAGTTTCACCTGATCGAGATGCATGATGTTTCTGAACTGGTTTTGAGACAGACTGGAGCAGATGACGGCCTTCGCTGTGAGGTTGAGTTGAGTGTACTTGCGAATGTCATCAGCTTCCGCCATCTTGCACAGATCGGTCAGACCAATCTCAGTGACGGTCCATAGCTCGCTGTCCATCACCATGAGACGCTTCTTCATCATAGCCTTCCATTTGGGGTACTCGTGACCGTCAAAGATGGGGCAAGGTACTTTCTTCATATCTGCGGTCGACATAACTAAAACTCCAGGCGGTTAAACCAAAATCACACAGAACAAGGGAGTACCTTGCTCTGATACCAATTGAAAGTGCGTTATATCGACTAGAGGGGGGGTGAATAGGCGATTTTTATGAAATTCTTCACTGAGGAATTTGCTCGTGAGGAAATTCCTTAGCGAAGAAATACTAGCAGCGAAATAAGTACTCAGAAGTAAACATAACAGATTATATGCATGGTCATCATGATGGAATGAAGACAAACACAGAGTACAGAAAGCGTAGGCACAGGATAACTCCAGATGAAGACAAACAGACTGAAGAAATTGAACTGAGGAATTTGTGAAAGTCTTCAGTCAAAGTCTTCAAACACAGATATGAACAAACAGACAACACAGTAATGAGGAAATGAAGGTGTTGAGGAAATGGAACCAGTAAGCTTGGTGAAGACAATGATTTGGTAGACCAGTTCCAACTGCTGTCTCAGTTGTACGTCTGGTTGGAGCGGCTGAGTATTTAAACTCGAGGACACACAGTCCCGGACACCCAGTCCTGAGCACGCAGCTCGGGACACCAAGTCCTCACCGTATTCTCCTTGAACTAAGGACACATAGTCCTCGTCCAATCACTCGCGGTAAGTCTTCAGGTGACTTCCAAACCTTCACAGAGTTGGTCACTCGGCGATCCACAATTCCTCTTGGATGCTCTAGACCTTGACGCCTAACCGTCTGGAAGAAGCACAGTCTTCAAAGGTAACAAGCATCGGATCCACGCAGGATCAATTTCTTCAGTGATGCTCAATCACTTTGGGTTTGTAGGTGTTTTGGGTTTGGGTTTGGTTTTTCCTCACTTGATGATTTTCGCTCAAAGTCCTCGGAGGATGGGTTGCTCTCAAATGACAAGTGTCAAGTTCACGCAGAGCAGCCAACCAGCTAGTGGTTGAAGGGGGCGGCTATTTACAGACTAGGGAGCAGCCCGACATGATAAGACATAAATGCCCTTCAATGATATGACCGTTAGGTGGACAAGATATTTTAGGACAGCTGGCGCGTGGCACAGCAACGGTCGGAAATTTGGAGTACAACTTCCTCAGGGCTATCATGTTCCTCACTGTGTAGGCAATTCACACTGGCGAATTCCTAACTCCTCAGTCAGAGCAAAGTCCTCAGTGACCAGAAGAACTGCGTCTCTATCACTGAAGAAATTGACTGAACTGTATGAGATTTCCAATGGCTTCACTCGAAGGGATTGGTAGGTGTAGGATTTGAGTTGAGCATCACATGGAAATTTTCTCCTTAGTATTTCCTCGACCCCCTTTAACAGTACGGTGTTTCCTATGACTCAAGAAAGAGAAAAATGAAACTACGAAAACAAAGTCTTCATGCTTCACGTTCCTCGAACGAATACCATGTCTTCAAGGTCACACCAATTTCTTCACTTTCAAAGTCTTCAGAAAGTCTTCAGAAAGTCTTCAGAATATCAAAGTCTTCAGTCGAAGAACTTCATTTTTAGGGGTCGACTTTTACTGTAAATATCAAACTTCTCATAGACCTATAGACCTGTGTACACTCATAAACACATCAGATGCTTAACCTATAAGTCTTCAATACACCAAAATCACTAAGGGGCACTAGATGCACTTACAGTAAACCTAGTGACCGTTAGAGATTTTTGGTGGGACTGATATGCAACTCGGTAGGACCGATATGGTTAGGGTTAGGGCATAACGTAATCTCGGTGAGACCGATTACACAAACTCAGTGAGACCGATCTAGTAATAAGCTAACCAGAGAGTTGGTCAGGCAAACTCGGTGGGACCGATTACTAAACTCGGTTGGACTGATTTTGGTAATAAGTTAACCAGAGAGTTTGCATTGTAATATCGGTAGTACCGATTACGTAAACTCAGTGAGACCGATTTTGGTAATGGACATACACAGTGAGATTACAATCCCATCTCGGTGAGACCGAGATCCCTATCGATGAAACCGATTTGCTTAGGGTTTGGCAGTGGCTATGACAAGTGAAACTCGGTGAAGCCGGATAGAAAGAATCGTTAGGTCCGAGTTTGACTTTAGGTTTAGGTCAAAAGTGGAAGTGGGAAAGTAGCTGAGGGTTTAGGAGCATATCATTAAGCACACCAAGCAAAAGGCTCATTAAGCAACACCTCATCCCTCCTTGATAGTATTGGCTTTTCCTATGGACTCAATGTGATCTTGGATCACTAAAATGTAAAATGAAGAGTCTTGAGCTTGAAGCTTTAGCCAATCCTTTGTCCTTAGCATCTTGAAGGATGAGGTGTTTCTTAATGAGCCCTTTGCTTCATGTGCTTAATGATATGCTCCAAAATCCTCAGCTACTTTCTCATATCCACTCTTGACCTAAACCCAAAGCCAAACTCGGTCCTACCGATTCTTTCTATCTAGCGCCACCGAGTTTCACATGTCATAAGCCACTGCCAAACCCTAGCAAATCGGTTCTACCAATAGGGATCTCGTTCTCACCGAGATGGGATTGCAATTTCTCTGTTTCCTTTTCGTAACTTTTCGGTCTCACCGAAAGAGCGGATCGGTCCCACCAAGATTGCAATGCATTATTACCAAATCGGTCTCACCGAGTTTGTGTAATCGGTCTCACCGAGATTACGTTATGCCCTAACCCTAACCATATCGGTCCTACCGAGTTGCATGTCAGTCCCACCGAAAATCTCTAACGGTCACTAGGTTTACTATTTTGGTCCGACCGAGTTTGTTGATTCGGTCCCACCGAGATTGGTAAATTGTGTGTAACAGTCCCTCCACCTCCTCTTCACTCGTGCAGAGAGCCATCAGAACACATCTACACTTCCAACTCATATGTTCTGAGAGAGAACCACCTACCCTTGTGTTGAGGCCAAGATATTCCATTCCTACTATATGAATCTTGATCTCTAGCCTTCCCCAAGCTGCTTTCCACTCAAATCTTCTTTCCACCAAATTCAAATCCTTTGAGAGAGAGTTGAGTGTTGGGGAGACTATCATTTGAAGCACAAGAGCAAGGAGTTCATCATCAACACACCATTTGTTACTTCTTGGAGAGTGGTGTCTCCTAGATTGGCTAGGTGTCACTTGGGAGCCTCCGACAAGATTGTGGAGTTGAACCAAGGAGTTTGTAAGGGCAACGAGATCGCCTACTTCGTGAAGATCTACCGCTAGTGAGGCAAGTCCTTCGTGGGCGATGGCCATGATGGGATAGACAAGATTGCTTCTTCGTGGACCCTTCGTGGGTGGAGCCCTCCGTGGACTCGCACAACCGTTACCCTCCGTGGGTTGAAGTCTCGATCAACGTGGATATAGGATAACACCACCTATCCGAACCACGACAAAAACATCCTTGTCTCCAATTGCGCTTGAGTTCTCCAAACCCTTCCCTTTACATTCTTGCAAGTTGCATGCTTTACTTTCCGCTGCCTATATACTCTTTGCATGCTTGCTTGAATTGTATGATGATTGCTTGACTTGTCCTAAAGTAGCTAAAATCTGCCAAGAACTAAAATTGGGAAAAGGTTAACTTTTTATTTGGTCAAGTAGTCTAATCACCCCCCTCTAGACATACTTCCGATCCTACAAGTGGTATCAAAGCTTTGGTCTCCATTTGCTTTGATTTCCATAGCTTTTGGTGGTCATAGCCTTGGTTTCACAACCTAGGAGATTAGGGCGTCTAGCGAGGGAAATTATCACCGTAGAGGTCCTTACTTTGATGGTACTAATTTTGCTAGTTGGAAGCATAAAATGAAAATGCATATTCTCGGACATAACCCCGCCGTTTGGGCTATTGTGTGTGTTGGTTTGCAAGGTGACTTCTTCGATGGGAAAGAACCAAACCGTGAAGCTACCGCGGATGAGTTGAAGATGTTGCAATACAACGCTCAAGCTTGTGATATTCTCTTCAACGGACTGTGCCCCGAAGAATTCAACAAAATCAGCCGTCTTGAGAATGCAAAGGAAATTTGGGATATTTTGATTGATATGCACGAAGGTACTGACTCCGTCAAGGAATCCAAATTGGATGTGCTTCAAATTCAATTTGACAAGTTCAAAATGAAGGATGGTGAAGGTGTCGCTGAAATGTACTCTAGGCTTGCTCTCATCACAAACCGATAGATTCATCATCAAGAAGATCCTAAGAGCCTTGGATGGAAAATATGATACCGTGTGCATATTGATCCAAATGATGCCCAATTACAAAGATCTCAAGCCAACGGAGGTCATTGGAAGAATTGTTGCTCATGAGATGTCACTCAAGGATAAAGAGGAACTTCACAACAAATCAAGTGGTGCCCACAAAGCCTCATGTGAAGCCCCCACATTATCAAGTGAGAAACAAAACTTCAATGAAGAATTGAGCTTAATGGTGAAAAACTTCAACAAGTTCTACAAGAGTAGAAGCAAAGATAGAAGCTCCAAGTCAAGGTCCTACAATGACGAAAGATCTTCTAGTCAAGAGCGAAACTGCTACAATTGTGGAAGACCCGGACACTATTCCAATGAGTGTACGGCTCCCTACAAAAGAAGAGAAGATTCTCCAAAAAGAAGAAGCAAAAGATAAGAATCACCTCCAAGAGAGAGAAGGAGTAGAAATGATCATTATGAACGAAGATACTCACGGAGAAGCAAGGATTCGGAAAGACAAGAAAAATCATCAAGGAGCTACACAAAACGAAGACATCAAGCTCACGTTGGTGAATGGGTATCCGGCTCCGACTCCGACAACCACTCCGAGAGAAGTTATCACTCCGATTCCGAATATACTCAAGATGAAGGTGTTGCCGGTCTAGCACTTGTGTCAACCAACTCCTACGACATATTTGACTCACCAAATGAAGAAATTGGAAGATGCTTCATGGCCAAAGGTCCTAAGGTAACACACCCGGAGTATGTTGATTTTAATAGTGATGAAGATGACTTGTTAGGTGATGATGATTTACTTGTTGACAACTCTAGTGATGAATACTATGATGAAATGTCAATAAATCATGCTAATCAAGATAAAACAAATGACAATGATAGGAATAAAATTGAGGCTCTAACTAAAGAACTAAACACTCTTAAGTTAGCTCATGAAACTATCTTCGAAGATCATCGAGAACTTTTAAGAGCTCATGAGAAGTTACGCTTTGAAAATCTCAATCTTGAGCAAGAGCATGAGTTTTTAAAGGCAATCAATGATGATCTCCGCAAGAAAAGTTCTTATTACATTGCCAAGTGTTTACTCTTATCCACTTACATGCCTCAAGTCAAGTCTAGTAACAAGAACAAGAAAGATTCTTCCTCTAGTAGTAACAATGATCATGTTAAATCCAATATTGTTGCTTCTAGTAGTTCTCTTGATTCCACTAATGGTTCTCTTAGCCAAGTTACACTTGAGCAAGAAAATAGCTTATTGAAGGGAATTATAGAGAAAGGAGTGTACAAAAGTCTTGCCGGGAGTAAGCAATTCGAGGAAATTGTACGCAAGCAAGGAAGGCACCGGAAGAATCAAGGTGTTGGTTTTGAACGAAAGTTCAATGCCAATGGAGTTGAGTGGGAATAAGATCAATACCCCAAGACAAAGTTTGTTCCAAAACAAGAGAAGTATGATCCTACTTCTTTCAAGGGGACACAAACTCAAGATGATCTTCCACCACGAGACTACAAGCAAAAAGGCAAGGACAAGCTTCAAGAGGAAATTGATGCATTTGAAGAAGCTCCTAAGACCATAGTCAAGTGGATTCCCAAGACTACTTCAAGTTCCACTTCATCAAGTATGACTACAACTCCAAGGATTCCCATCAAGATGGTGTGGATCCAAAAGAAGAAGAACTAGAAAGTTCTTGAGGGTGACTCCGCCAACATACTTCACTCTTATCATTTTGGCAAGAACAAGTGCAATCAACTTCCACATCTTGCACTAATTCAAGGAGTCACAAACCCTCTTGTTGGTAAGTCAAGGGACAAGGTAACCTAAAAGCTTTCATGGACATCATCTTGTGTGTGCATCACTCTATGTCTATGGATATCCTTGTTTGTTCCTTGTGGGACTAACCCATGTAGGTATTGAAAGTGCAATTCACTCAAATGGATAGCTCCAAGTGATCTACATCAACATTGAGCATCCACATCTTCAACATCTACATGAAGTCATCATCGACAAAACCCAAGGTTAGTTCATCCCTCTTAGGGGGGATATCACATCTAGGGGGAGCTTTACTCTAAGACTTGAGCTAAAGCAACTCTAATGATGTGAACACAACAATGCTTTATGTAAAAGTGGTAACCCCACTTGAGCTTAAACGATGAGTATGACCTATGATCAAGTGTTCTCAATTGACTCCTAAGTCAATATACTCATATATAGATGACGTAGTCATCGCCAATTGCTTGATAGATGCTAGAATTGGTTGTGCATGCCTTGTCACATATTTTAATTGCCATTTTATTGTGTGAGCATGTTGGTTGCATACTTTACTCATTCGAGGACATCCACTTGTTGTTTTGATTGTTTGTTTTTGTTTTCTTTTGCCAAGTGGATGGACAAGAATGCCTAAGAACCTTCTCTAGCTATCTATGCTTTTCTTGTCTCAAACTCTATTCATACTACATCACAAAATTTGATCAAGTCAGATTCGAACCACTCTGTGTGAGGAGCACTCGGAGTCCCCGATTCGTCATAGACTTAAACTTCCAAAAATTCTTTATGATTCTCGGTCTGACCGATACCTCCCTTTCGGTCCTACCGAGATCATTAAGTCGATCTATGTTTTCGATCTCGGTGCAACCGATTTGAACCATTCGGTCACACCGAGTTGCAATAACTGTATACAGTTTTGCATCTCGGTGCCACCGAGTTGTTCCACTCGGTCACACTGACAGGGTCGGGCTATATATAGACACGGGCAAAAATTTGGAAATTTCTCCGAACCCTTTCGCCCGCGCGATAGCTCGCTCTGCCAACGTGGTCTCAGGATCGTCTCCTCGCCGCCAGCCGCCTCCAGTCACTGGTGTCCGTCGCCGTCAATGTGATTCAACCCCGCTGTTGCCGCTGTAGCGAGTCTCCGCCGAACTAGGGTATGGACTCGATCTTTGTGCTATTCCCAATCTGATTCCTAGCACAATGTGATCGTATTGATTCTAGCCACGTTTGAAACACTCCTATCCAATCAATGCATTTGTAGAATTAGTTTGATTTGAAATTTTTAGGGTTAGGTTTCCGCCGAAACCATCTCGGACCCGCCGAGTTGAAAAACTCGGTCCCACCGATTTGGCTCATGCCATTGCACAAGTAAGACTCGGTCTGACCGAGAATTACTAATCGGTGTGACCGATTTTGGAACTTTGTGAAACCCTAGCAGTCTCGGTGCCACCGAACTGTGACTCGGTCCGACCGAGTTCACTAGTTTAGGTTCCAAAAACTACTTCGGTATCACCGAGTTTAAAAATCGGTAGATCCGAATTGATTTCTGTGGGAAACTAAAACTAAGATTTTGAATCATTCTTTTGCAAAAATCTCTGCATTTTGTGATGCTCATCCACTCTACCTCATCTATAAACTATTCACAGGGTCAGGAGTCAGTTTGTTCATCATGTCAGATCAGAGTGACAGCCAAAATGTGTCAGAACAGCAAGTGCACATGAGTGAGGGCACTAGTCCCTCCAGTTCTTCAGGTGAAGGCAGCAGGAGCACCCCCAGCAACTTGCCAAAAGCTGCCACCAGACAAAGGAAGAAAAGAACCTCAGAATCAGAGGATGAGGACTATGTGGCAGAAGAGGAAGCCACTTCCAAGAGAGTTGTGCTTAAGAAGGAGTATGGCTCAGCTGCAGCCATCAAGCCAGGGATGAAAATCAAAAGGTCAGCAGGGAGGCAGCCTATGCCAAAGGACAAAGCCTCAACTCAGATTCCTGAAAAGCCTGCACCCAAAGGGCCAGTTGCTGCTGAAGGAAAGAAGGAAATAAAAAGGGGCAGATGGTGCAAGAAAGTTGATCCCATGGCTGAGTTTGAACAGTATTATTCTGAAGAAGAAGAAGAAGAAGAGGTTGTTGCACCAGCACCTAAGATGCCAAAGCTGATGGGTGATGCTATCAAATCAGGGGCTACTGCATCCAAGCCCAAGGAAGCACCCAGCATCAAAGGCCAAGACAACTCCAAAGAGGAACACAAGGAGCATACCAGCTGCTGGGAAGAACAAGGCCCCAGTGCCTGACACTGCTGAAGAAGAGGAAGGACAAGTACTCAGAAAGTTGAAGCCCAAGATCCCAGACCACAATGATGCTCATCCTATGGCTGAGGACATGAAGATCAGAAGAGACTCAGGGCTAAGAAAGTGGAGAGCGTAAGACCCATATGCTACCAGAAGAAGAACTACTGTTGACTACAGGTTCCACACTAAGGAACAGTAGGACTTCTATGAGACTGTGTTACTTGATATGAAGCCCATTGTTTGTGACATGAGATGGGTTGACTGGGAATACATCAAGGACAATGAAGAGCACTTTCCTGGAGTGCAAGATAGATTCAAGGCTTGTGGAGTAGCTGACTTTGTTGGGCAGAAGCTCACAAAGTGGAATGAAGAGCTGATCATGCAGTTCTACTCCACAACACACTTCTATCCAGACGGAAGAATTGTGTGGATGTCACAAGGTACGAGGTACCAATCAACAGTTGCTGAGTGGGCACAGCTCATCAATGCCCCAGAGGAGCATGAGGATGACCTAGATATATATGCCAAGAAGAATATGGACCACAACTCTATGTCCAACATGTACAAGGAGATCCCAAACAAGGCACTTGATACTTTCAAGTTTGGATCAGTACATTATCTTCTGTTAGGGTTGCCAACCATAAATTGGATTCTGAGGCACACTCTGTTGCCCAAGTCAGGTGACCACAAGATGATCAGAGACCATGCAATCAACTTGCTTCATATCTTTGATGTGCCACAAAAGTTCAAGGTAATGAGCCTCATGGTAGAAACTATATGCAAATAAGCACATATGAACATGTATTTCCCCCGAAAAAGACATGTGGCATCTCTCCTCTTGAACATCAAGCATCTGGGATCCTTGAGTATTCTCTCCCCCTGGAGTCTTTCTCCCCATTAATACTTTCTCCTTTGTAGGTGATAACCTTTGATGTGATCTCTCTCTCCCCCTTTGACATCAATTTCCAAGAAGGGCTTTCTGGAATATGTCGAATGCGTTTGGTCTTTGAGACTCAGCACAAAGCAATGGATAAAAATGTGATGCTTGTAGAGGACAAGATTCATTGAGTGGAGCTGGATCAGAAGAAATATGGAACAAGTGGCAAACTGTTTTTCCTGTTGTGAAATCGGCGGCAGCGAGTGGCATGTTTCGGTGGTACCGAAAAGATTCGGTTGGACCGAAAACTACACTTTGGTGAAACCGAGTTCATCACAGAGAAAAACACTTGTCATCTCAGCTCACTAGACAAATAAGATCTCACAAAGATTTGCAATGAATTATCTGAAGGATTTGCAAGGAATTAGATGCAGAAATATGCAGAACAAGAAGCAAAAAGAAAAGAATGAAGATTCTTGATGAAGTTTTTTTGTGTTGTTTGAAAAAGACGGAAACAAATATGCAAGGGACAAATGCAATAACACAGAAAAGAACACAAGAGAACTTCATCTAGAGTTGGGCGGTGGCATAGTGTCGGTGTACAAAAAGAGGGGTACACTTTTTGTACCCCTATGACTGTGCACGGGCAGTCTGAGCTACGGGCGCCGCCGCACCGAGCCCGGCAAGGGAGGTAGAACCAAGGTAAGGCCGAAGCCAAAGAGGAGCAGAACAACGCCAAGACCAAGACCACAAAGAGCAAAGGGGACGAAGCGGGCCCCCCGGCAAGATCCTTGCCGGGAGGCGGTTTTTGCAAACCCGGCAAGACCCTTGCCGTGGCAGCTCGCCCCACACCTACGGAGTGGGTCACCCTTGAGTCCACTGCCCCCATGGGGCAAGGATTCGGGAGGCATCCCCGTGGTGGTATGCAGATCTTTGTGAAGACATTCAAGATCAGATGCACACTTTAGAAGATGATGGTCCTTGGCGGGATCCCAGCCAAGGAAAACCACAAGGCCCCCGGCAAGAGCCTTGCCGGGGATGGCAGCAGGCGCCACGGCAAGACCCTTGTCAGGACCCCGACAAGAACCTTGCCAGGGCCGCGGCAAGGCCCTTGCCAAGGACACCCGCGGGGCCACCAGCGGACCCGCGCCAGTCACGCCTCCACCACCGTTCGCATGCAGCTGCCGACCCAGCCAGCTGGGCTGGCACCTATGTGGCGGCATGCAGATCCTCGTGGAGACCCACCGCTGCGCCACCTCAGGTGCCCGCCCGCCTACATGGCATCGCAGGCACCGCTGGCTAGGGCGCGTGTCGACAGGGGAGAGAGCGGCGACGGACGAGATAGGGCTCTCCCGCGCCCCCGATAAAGCAAGGACACCTAATCAAGGCGCATTAAATGCACCTTGTCATGTAATGCGAGGGATAACCTCGCATCACTGTACCCTTTCCACCTCCTGTGTGCCACTGTGGCGGCCCCTTTCCCTATAAAAGGAGGCCCCAGGCGACCAGGAAGAGGATTCAGCTTTTTGGAGTTCCTCACGCCCCGTAGCTAGCTCAAGAACACAAACATATAATCCACCAAAGCAGGAGTAGGGTTTTACGCATCTTCGCAGCCCGAACCTGGGTAAAGGAATCGTGTACTGCCTGCTCGATCCGCTCTTCTCACGGCCCCCGCGCCCCGCAACCGCAGAAAGGGATTCTCGTGATCCCATAGGTGTCGTTTCCCACCGACATCTTACTTCCTGTTGCGGTGCCGGCCTTTCTTCGCCGGGGCGGCAGTGTCCTCTTCAGAGGAGTCGGTTTCCACACCGGCATCTTCGCCGGGGTACTTCCTCCCCTCTTCAGCCCGGGCACATTTGTTCGCGAGAACATAGAGCTCCGCGACATCTTTCACCTTGTTCATCGCCAGCTCTTCGCGCATCTTGCGGTTCCGAACGTTCTGATGGAACGCGCTGATGATGGCGGCAGGGTGAACATCTGGGATATTGTACTGTACGCGGCTGAACCTCTGTATGTACTTGCGGAGACTCTCGCCTCCCTTCTGGGGAATCACGTGGAGATCACTCGCTTGGCCATGAGCTTGGTGACCGCCAGTGAAGCCTCCCACGAACACATGGCACAAATCCGACCAGGAGGAAATGGAGTCTACCGGCAAGTGCATCAACCATGACATGGCGTTGGGTTTAAGAGCCAACGGGAAGTAATTTGCAAGCACCTTATCGTCACGAGCTCCGACATCCTGCATCGCGATGGTGTAGATGCTGAGGAACTCGGATGGGTGGGTCTTGCCGCCGTACTTCTCGCCCACGTCAGGTTTGAAAGTGCGGTGAGTGGGCCACTGGAACTGCCGCAGCTCACGGGTAAAAGATGGGCAGCCTACCTTGTAAGGCAGGCCCCCAGGGCTCTCCGGTGCCGGGTGGTCCACAGCAGGCCCGGCTCGCCTATCTGACTGGTGGCGCGCTCTGCGCCGGCGCTCGATGGTGGTTTGAGCGTCTTCATGTTCCCGATCCCGAAGGACCTGGCGTTGGTCCTGGTGGGTCCACGGGTCAGACGACGCTATGGAGATTTCGTCACCCGCAACGTCGCGACGGGCCGGTGTCCGTGGCACGGGGCGAGGAGGAGGCGAGTGCACCTTGGTCGCGGCGCCGCCAGCCTTCCTGCCACTGGTACGCAGGACTCCATCGAAACGTCGACCCGGGGGCTCCGTTGGGGTCAGCTCATCTTTGTTGGCCACTGCAAGAAGGCTTCGGATGGTGGCTCTCCATTCGTCGAGTTTCCCTGTAGTGGGAGGAAAGTCGAGGAGTATCTACACCATCGCGATGCAGGCTGCTGGATCTCGTGACGATAAGGTGCTTGCAAATTACTTCCCGTTGGCTCTTAAACCCAACGCCATGTCATGGTTGATGCGCTTGCCGGTAGACTCCATTTCCTCCTGGTCGGATTTGTGCCATGAGTTCGTGGGCGCCTTCACTGGCGGTCACCAAGCTCATGGCCAAGCGAGTGATCTCCACGTCATTCCCCAGAAGGGAGGCGAGAGTCTCCGCAAGTACATACAGAGGTTCAGCCGGGTACAGTACAATATCCCAGATGTTCACCCCGCCGCCATCATCAGCGCGTTCCATCAAAACATTCGAAACCGCAAGATGCGCGAAGAGGTGGCGATGAACAAGGTGA
Source organism: Aegilops umbellulata (assembly GCA_032464435.1). Classification (NCBI taxonomy): domain Eukaryota; kingdom Viridiplantae; phylum Streptophyta; class Magnoliopsida; order Poales; family Poaceae; genus Aegilops; species Aegilops umbellulata. The sequence continues at coordinate 108,163,422 of CP136056.1, read as the reverse complement.
AAGATGTCGCGGAGCTCTATGTTCTCGCGGATAAATGTGCCCGGGCTGAAGTACCCCGACGAAGATGCCGGTGTGGAAACCGACTCCTCTGAAGAGGACACCGCCGCCCCGGCGAAGAAAGGTCGGCACCGCAACAGGAAGCGCAAGGGGAAAGCTGTGCTTGCCGTCGAGGGGTCTGACGACACCGGCTCCACCAAGAAGACCAAGGCGGGTGACCCCGGCAAGGAAATTGCCGGATGTGTCGCCTGCCAGGCCTTGGCGGTTGCCGAGAAGCCAAGCAACTCCGACAAGAGATACTGCAAGATCCATCGCACCAAAGGCCATGCTCTCCGAGACTGCCGGCAGGTTGAGCTCCTCACTGAGAAGCAGAGGGCTGAATACGAGAGGCGGGACAAGGAGAAGGGCCATGATGGTGCTGAGGGATCCGGCAAGAAACGCTACGGCCAGGTGGGCCGTCGCGGCAAGGATAAGCAACAAGAGAGGCCCGCTCGGGGCCGTGACAGAAAGCCAGAAGATGACGATCACGAAGAGGACGACGAGTCTGGTGACCAAGAGTTTTAGAAAGCTACAGAGGCCATGTGCGTTGACGGTGGCGCTTCGCTGCATGCCTCTCGGCGTCGGCTTAAACAGTGGGCGCGAGAAATTACAGCAGCAGAGCCGTCGTTTGATGCCCAGAGGCCGCTGAAGTGGTCCAGCACACCTATCATTTTTGACTCTGAGGACCACCCTGATCGCACTACTGCGGTCGGGTTCTTGCCGTTGTTGGTTTCACCAACAATACGCAATCTCAAGGTGACAAAAATGTTAGTAGATGGCGGGGCCGGTCTGAACTTGATCTCGCCTGCCGTGATCGAGAAGCTGCAGATCCCTGATGGAGACCTCGAAGAAACGGGCACGTTTCAAGGGGTCAGCCCGGGGAGAAGCCAACCCAAGGGAAAGGTCACGTTGCCCGTAACTTTCGGGAGCGACCTGAACTTCAGGACGGAGAGGATTGTGTTTGATGTTGCCAAGATCCCCTTGCCCTACAACGGGATCCTTGGCCGCCAGCGCTGGCCAAGTTCATGGCGGCGTCGCACTACGCCTACAATACCCTGAAGATGCCAGGGCCCGTGACGATCATCACCATCCCCTCCGACAAGAAGGATGCGCTGATTTGCGCCGATCAAGTGTACCAGCAAGCAGTTGCAGCAGCTGCCGCCGCTGGGGCACTCGCTCCAGCTGCCGGGACCCCGGGGGGAAAAAAGAAAAAAAAGCCGGCGAGACCTCGGACACCCACTCCGACAAGCGCACCTCTTCGGAGTGTAGCGCTGCCGTCGAGGACGTGCCAGGGAGCTCCGCCGGCGGAAGCAAGAAGTCCAGGGCCACGCCGCCGGGAACCAAGAAGGTTTCCGTCAACAAGGATGGCACGGGAGGAGCCTTCACCATAAGCTCCACCCTTGACGACAAATAGGAAGACGCGCTCGTCACCTTCCTGCGGGTGAATGTCGATGTGTTTGCATGGCAAGCTTCCGACATCCCCGGCGTTCCCAGGGAGGTGATTGAGCACCACCTTGCTGTCTGTCCTCATGCGTGGCCCGTCAAGTAGAAGGTCAGAAAGCAAGCTTTGGAACGACAAGAGTTTATCACAGAAGAAATCCGGAAACTGGAGGCAGCAGGTTTGGTAACAGGAGTGCTCCATCCGACGTGGTTGCCCAATCCGGTCGTAGTACACAAGGCAAATGGGAAGTGGAGGCTGTGTATTGATTACACGGATATCAATAAGGCCTGTCCTAAAGACCCCTTCCCGTTGCCGCGCATCGACCAGATTGTTGACTCCACGGCTGGGTGTGATCTGTTGTCATTCCTTGATGCCTACTCCGGCTACCACCAGATCTTTATGACGAAAGAAGACGAAGAGAAAATAGCCTTCATCACCCCATGTGGTACGTATTGTTTCATACGGATGCCTTTCGGGTTGAAGAGTGCTGGATCGACGTTTGCGAGGGCGGTCCAGATTGGTTTTGAGCCCCAGCTCCATAGAAATATGGAGGCTTATATGGACGACATAGTGGTCAAAACCAAGGACAAAGTCACCCTCATATCAGATTTGCGGGAGACATTTGCAAATCTGCACAAGATCAACCTCAAGCTGAACCCTGAGAAGTGCGTCTTTGGCGTTCCGTCCGGCAAGCTTCTCGGGTTCTTTGTGTCGCAGCGGGGGATAGAGGCCAACCCGGACAAGATCAAAGCTATAGAGCAGATTGAAGCGCCCAAGCGAATCAACGATGTGCGCCGGCTTGCTGGTTGCGTCGCTGCCCTGGGCAGGTTCATATCCAAGTCCGCCGAGCGCACCCTTCCCTTTTTCAAGATCCTGAAAAAGGCGGGCCCGGTGGAGTGGACACCAGAAGCCGAAGCGGCATTGCAAGATTTGAAGAAGTACCTCTCCTCCGCACCAACACTAGTTGCGCCCAGGCCCCAGGAGCCGTTGCTGCTATACCTAGCGGCAACGAACCAGGTGGTCAGCGCCGCACTAGTGGCGCAGAGGGAGGTCGACGATGAGGTAATGGAAGCAACAGAGCCTGACGCCACCAGTGCGGAGGCGACACAGTTGGTCGAGGTGCCGCCAAAGAAGAAAGTGATGCAGCGCCCGGTCTACTTCGTTAGCTCCCTCTTGCAGGGGGCTAGGTCGAGGTACTCCGGTGTGCAGAAACTGCTCTTCGGCCTCCTCATGGCCTCGAGGAAGCTGCGTCACTACTTCCAGGCACACGAGATCACTATCGTCACTCGCCTCCGTCTGAAGCGGATATTGCACCATCCAGATGCGACGGGGAGGATTGTGGAATGGGCACTGGAGCTGTCCAGCTTTGGCCTCAAGTTCGAAAGTACTTCGACGATCCAGAGCCGAGTCCTGGCGGAGTTCATTGCAGAATGGACCGCCACACCTGACGAAGAAGCCCAAGAGACTGCTCTCCCCGGCAAGGAGGCAAGTTGCGATTGGATTATTACTTTGATGGGGCTTTCTCCCTCCAGGGTGCCGGGGCTGGCGTACTGCTCGTCGCCCCCACCGGAGAGCACCTCAAGTACGTGATCCAGATGCACTTCCCCAGGGAGGCATCAACAAACAACACGGCGGAATACGAAGGGCTGCTTGCCGGTCTTAGGATCGCGGCGGACCTCGGAATCAAAAAGCTCATCGTCAGGGGCGACTCGCAGCTTGTCGTCAAGCAAGTCAATAAGGATTACGAGAGCCCGTTGATGAAGGCCTACGTTGATGAAGTGAGAAAGCTGGAAGAGTGTTTCGACGGTATCCAGGCTGAATACGTTCCCTGAACGGAGAACAATATCGCCGATTACCTGTCGAAGCGCGCTGCCCTCAAGCTACCTGTGGAACCAGGTACCTTTGTGCTTCAGCTAACTCAGCCATCCGTTGATCCATCAACAGAGCAGAATAAGAGGAGGAAATCAGGACCCGGCAAGTACTTTCCCGCCGAGCTCCCCGGAGCCGCCGGCAAGGATGTTGCCGAGGACACTGAACCCGCCACGGGACGGCTAGCTCCGACAGGACGCCAAGCTCTTGCCGTCGAGACAGCCGCCCCTATAGCGGAGGAAATGCCTTTAGTCCTCGCCGTCGAGCCTCAGGCTCCAGCGTGGGCACAGCGTACCATCCGATTCCTCCAGACAGGGGAGCTTCCTGAGGAGCAGGAAGAAGTGGAAAATGTAGCCCGTCGCTCTGCCATGTACCAGTTCGTCGATGACGTCATGTACAGGAAGAGACCGAACGGTGTGAAATTGAAGTGCATCCCTCGAGAGGAAGGACTAGAGCTGTTGGCGGAGATACATGGAGGCATATGTGGATCCCACATTGGGTCAAGAGCCCTTGCCGGCAAGGCGTTCCGGCAAGGTTTCTTCTGGCCCACCGCCCTCCAGGATGCAACGACACTCGTCACCAGGTGTGAGGCGTTTCAGTTCCATTCAAGAAAGCTTCATCAACCAGCTCAAGCCCTTCAAACCATTCCTCTCTCCTGGCCCTTCTCGGTCTGGGGGCTCGACATACTGGGCCCCTTCCCCCGCGCTGTCGGGGGCTTTGAGTACTTGTACGTAGCCATCGACAAGTTCACAAAGTGGCCAGAAGTGGAGGCAGTGAGGAAGGTCACAGCTCAGTCAGCCGTCAAGTTCTTCAAGGGGCTAGTGTGCCATTACGGTGTACCCAACCGGATCATCACCGACAACGGTACGCAGTTCACAAGCCGCACCTTCATGCAGTATACTCAGGACCTCGGCAGCAAAGTCTGTTTCGCTTCCGTCGCTCACCCGCGGAGCAACGGGCAAGCTGAGAGGGCAAATGCTGAAGTGTTGCGAGGCTTAAGGACCAAGACCTTTGACAGACTGCACAAGAGCGGAAGGCGCTGGATCGATGAGTTGCCGACGGTTCTTTGGTCAATCAGGATGACACCAAATCGAGCCACCGGCCAGACACCCTTTGCCCTGGTATACGGGGCAGAAGCAGTTATCCCCACTGAACTCATATACGGGTCACCTCGAGTGCTCGCTTATGATGAGCTTGAGCAAGAGCAGCTGCGGCAAGACGACGCACTGCTCCTTGAGGAAGATCATCTTCGGGCGGCTGTGAGAGCAGCACGCTACCAGCAAGCCTTGCGCCGCTACCATAGCCGCAAGGTTCATGCCTGGAGCCTTGAGGAAGGCGACCTTGTTCTTCGGCGCGTTCAATCGGCCAAGAATTCCAACAAGTTGACGCCGAAGTGGGAAGGCCCTTATCGGGTAATACGAGTCACCAGGCCCGGCGTAGTCCTCCTGGAGACCGAAGATGCCGTTCCGGTGAGCAACTCCTGGAACATCGAGCATCTTCGCAAGTTTTACCCATAAGGCGCGGCTTGTCGGGCCTCCCGGCAAGCCACCTTTTGTACAAGCATTGCCGAGGATGCATGTAACCCTTTGTACAAAGCCAGGCGCAGACCCTCAACATAAGTGAAGCGCTGGCGCCCTAAGTTATAGCATGCATGCTAGATCGAGTCTCGTCCTTTGTTAGGGTTGATAGTGCTTAGCAGCGGCTAACCCCTAGCTTAGAGGTCGAGTGTGCGTCTCTTTGCCTTTCTTTTGTCTCCTTTGGTTCGCAGGGCTCGGATATCCTTGTCGGATCACTTGAGGATGAAGAAAAAAGAGAGAAGAAGGACGGACCAGCATCTAGACCCCGGCAGGCCAGTGTTGCCGGGGGCTGCAAGTACAAAGATTCACCCACGGCGAACCAGAGTTGCCGGGGGCTGCAGTTTCAGATAAGTTCTTCATCCCTTATCATGCATTCTCTTATGGACTGAGGTATGTGAAACCTCGTTTCTTCCTAAAGCTACCGTGCTCCCCTAACTCTAGGCCCCAGGGCTCGTTCCCGGGGCCAGGTTTGGTCGTAGTCGCGGCAGCGAAGGGACGAAACGAGGAGCCTGAACCCGCCTCATCCCTGCCTCCGCCGAAAGTGTGAGAAAGGTCGAGCGACGCGGGGAGACGACAGGGCCTGCTGCCGGGCAAGGAAATGTCTATCTTAAAGATATCAAGGATTTACCCCTTGACGTGGGTTCCACCCGCAAGACAAGTGACCCGGCAAGCATCCCTTTTTCATTAAAAACATTCCACTCAGGTACAGCTCATGGAGAATGAAAAACATGAATGATGGGATTACAAGCTTTAAATTCAGCTAAGGCCCGAAGGCTTACAAACTAAAAAGAGATAAGGTGCCCGTAATCCCTTTCTTGTCCCTCTCTTTAGGAGGTAGGTCAAGGAGGCGAAAAGGGCAAAAGGGGCGCCTAGACAAGCTACAGGTGGCAGAAGACACCAAGAGAACATCTCGGTGGTCGTCCAAAGGTTGGATGGTGATGGCAGCGCTAGAGGTAGAGCTCGAAGACGAGGCGGCAGGACGTCAGCACGCGTCGAAGGCGTCGTGCCCATGTACTCCGAGTTGACGGCCTTGCCGCCCGCCCTCTTCCTCTTCCGCAACCTCCCAACGCCAGCCGCCCAAGGAGACGGCCCCGAGAAGTTCAAGGAGCCGGCGACACGGATGATGGGGTCGCCGGTGCCGCACGGAGCGGCACCCGACACCTAGTCGGACCCGTCATCCTGCCACCCGCTACCCTCGTCGTCACTGCCGCTGTCCTCCTCGTCACTCCCGCTCGAGGAGGAGTCTTCGCTATCGGAGGAGCTCTCCACGCAGCACCTTGCCCGAGTCCCAAAGCACCCGAAGACCTTGACGGATAGGAGACCGCCCTCCATCAGCTTAAAATGGAGGGTGAGCCCCTCCGTCAGGCGGTGGATACGGGCGAAGGTCTTCCACCCTCGACCAAGATGCATCACATTAGGGGCTGGGAAGTCGACGTGGACTCGCGTACCGCTGATTCCACAGCCCCTCATGTGCAGCCTCAGTGTCTCAGGCAGGTCCAGCTCTATCTCGCTCGCGAATGGAGTCTGGAGGCGAAGATGACGGTGAGGCGGCCGGCGCAGCCTGACGAAGAACTCACAAGGGTCGTCCCCAACGTGGCCCTCCATGGGGAGAGGAACTGCTGGCGGAGGCAAAGCCGGCGCGCCGCCCCGTCCTCCTCTTCCCCGAGCGCCTCGGCCTCGCCCACGTCCTCGCCCTCTCCCCCTTCCCCTCGCGGCTGGCTCTGCCACCGCAGGTGCGGGAGAAGGAGGGACGCGTTGTCGAGCGGCGACCCTCGTCGCCACCGTCGAAGGACCAGGGTTCCCTTTCTCCATGGCGAATGAGAGGGAGGGAAGCAGAAGCTGAAGAAGTGAGATGGAGGAATGCAGGGCACCGACCCCCCCCCCCCGCTCTTTATAAAGGAGCAGGGTGGGGGCTCGACCACCCCGTTCCACCAATGAGGACGTGAATGGCACAGGAGACCGGGGCCGATCCGCCGCCCCAGCCCGCGACGGCCCGGCTTCCCGCCTCCACCAACTGCCACCCCAGGCGCATGAGCGCCGCGTCGCGAACGTGCAGCACCGAAGCGACGGGTGAGGTGACTTATCCCCGCCCCGTGATTAAAGGGAGTGGGCGCCTTGAAAGACCACGCCTCGGCCCCATCCAGTAAATGGGCCGCGCCTCCACGCCTCCCTCCGTTTATGGGGAAGACGCGAGCCGCCCCCTTTTTACTACGACGTGACACATGCGTGCAGAGGCCAGCCTCACGCATGCCGCCCACGTCACGCACACCTCCCCACGATGCGCCACGCGCGGGAAGCGTGGGAGGCGCAGCGCGCGAAGAAACTTACCGCGGTAAAAACCGCCTTGCCTGCCCGCGCACCGTTCTTGGGCCTGGCCCAACAACGCGTAGCGCTTATGTGTGGCCTAGGCCCGGGGGCTCCTTGTAACGCCCTCGATGCGGCTATATCTCCCACGTGTCGAGGCACGACTTAGAGGCATAACCGCATTGAATGCAATGTCGCAAGTGAGGTAATCTTCACACAACCCATGTAATACATAAGGGAAAGAGATACATAGTTGGCTTACAGTCGCCGCTTCACACAATACATAAATAAACATTCATCATCCATATTACACTCAAGGTCCGACTACGGAACCAAAATGAAAGAAGACTACCCCAAATGCTACACAGATCCCCGAATCACCCCAACTGGGCTCCACTACTGATCATCAGGAAAAGACACATAGTAACGACCAAGTTCCTCGTCGAACTCCCACTTGAGCTCGGTTGCGTCATCTGCACTGGCATCGTCGGCACCTGCAACTGTTTTGGTAGAATCTGTGAGTCACGGGGACTCAGCAATCTCACACCCGCGAGATCAAGACTATTTAAGCTTAAAGGTAGGGTAGGGTTGTGAGGTGGAGCTGCAGCAAGCGACTAGCATATATGGTGGCTAACAACGCAAAAGAGAGCGAGAAGAGAAGCAAAGCACGGTCGTGAAGCTAGAAGTGATCAAGAAGTGATCTTAGAACAACCTACGTCAAACATAACTCCAACACCGTGTTCACTTCCCGGACTCCACCGAGAAGAGACCATCACGGTTACACACACGGTTGATGTGTTTTAATTAAGGTCAACTTCGGGTTTTCTACAACCGGACATTAACAAATTCCCATCTGCCTCATAACCGCGGGCACGGCTTTTGAAAGATAATACCCTGCAGGGGTGTCCCAACTTAGCCCATTATAAGCTCTCACGGTCAACGAAGGATATTCCTTCTACCGGGAAGACTCGATCAGTCTCGGAATCCCGGACTACAAGACATTTCGACAGTAATAAAACAAATCCAGCAAAGCCGCCCGATTGTGCCGACAAATCCTGATAGGAGCTGCACATATCTCGGTCTCAGGGCACATCCGGATGAGCAGTCCGTACAACTAAAACCAGACCTCAAGTTGCCTTGAGGTGGCGCTGCAAAGCGCTCTAGTTTGGACCAGCAATCAAAGGAGAACTGGCCCCGGGGGGGGGGGGGGGGGGGTTAAAATAAAGATGACCCTCGGGCTCGCGAAAACCCGGGGGAAAAAGTCTTTGGTGGCAAATGGTAAAACCAATGTTGGGCCTTGCTGGAGGAGTCTTATTCAAAGCGAACTGTCAAGGGGGTCCCATAAATCACCCAACCGTGTAAGGAATGCAAAATCAAGGAACATAACGCCGGTATGACGGAAACTAGGGTGGCAAGAGTGGAACAAAACACCAGGCATAAGGCCGAGCCTTCCACCCTTTACCAAGTATATAGATGCATTAATTAAAATAAGAGATATTGTGATATCCCAACATATCCATGTTCCAACATGGAACAAACTTCATCTTCACCTGCAACTAACAACGCTATAAGAGGGGCTGAGCAAAGCGGTAACATAGCCAATCAACGGTTTGCTAGGACATGGATGGTTAGAGGCTGACATGGCAATATGGGTGGCATGATATAGCAAGTGGTAGGTATCACAGCATAGGCATAGCAAAAGAGCGAGCATCTAGCAAGCAAAGATAGAAGTGATTTCGAGGGTATGGTCATCTTGCCTGCAAGGTTCTCAGAGTTGTTGAAAGCTTGATCCTCGTAAGCATTCTCAACAGGTTCCTCGTTCGCGTACTCGTCTCCCGGCTCTACCCAAGGAAAGAACACAAGCAAAGTAACAACTATCAACCACGATGCAATGCCCAATCAACATGATGCAAAACATGGCATGATATGCGAGATGTGGTATGCAATGCATATGCGTGCTCCGGAAGGAAAAGATGAACAAGGCATAATCTTGGCAAACCAAGTATGCCACTGGATAGGTGAGGTGATTTCGGTTGAAATCGATATAAAGATCACCGGAATCGGATGCACGGTTTGCAAATGACAAGCAAAACAAGAATGACAAGATTCTGCCATTAATAGCATGATGCTACTTAGCACGCAACAAGAAATTAAGCTACTGCACCCAAACGTATCAGCAAAGCATAAGGCAGTGATCTACTCAAGATGCTTGACAAAAGATGAACACTGAGCTACGGCTAAATCACACCACAACAGGTTCAAACGAGCATGGCAAAAGTGCAAAAGATAACAGGTTCACATCAGGAAAATAACATGCCAAAAATTAACATCAGGATGACATGTTAGAGCAAGCAAACAACATGCTACAGGAACAGAACATAGCAAAATAAGGCATGGCATGAATCTACTCAAAGCACTTAACAAAAGTCCCTTACTAACCATGATCCAAAAGAGATCAGAAAATATAATAACACCCATGTCAATTAAGCAAGTTTCGTTACAGTTTTCAGACTGCAGAAAACTGGACATGTCAAAAACAGATGACAAGTAGGCATGTTTACGAGCTCGATGCACTCACTACAGAGAATTTCATGATAAACTAAGCATACATCCACCATGGAGACATGGCATAGAAGCTAATCATGGCAAGAACAACAACATAGCATGCAAGGATCAACTACAACAAGCTTGGCAAAATCGAATAACATGTAAACAATCTGCCAGTAACATTTTATAGCAAAAGTAGAGCTCGATTGACTCAAGCTATGGCACTCCATAATTACAAACAAAGGAATGGATGGATAGAGAAAATCCATATGTTCAAAACATCCTTACTGATCATGCTCAAAAGAGGCATAGATCTCTCTGAAACAACATGAACACATGGCATAAAAATAACAGCAGTGAATAACTTAGTGGAATTACCACGTCCCTGAATTCAGCAACATTATGTACCCTAGTTTGCATGCTTGTGCTAGTCACCACAGAGATCACAAAAATACATGGGATGCACCCCTGTAAAGATGGCATGGCATATTACAAAACACATGTAGGACTCCAATTCATAGGATGCACACATCAATCATGGCAAAAATGACAAAAGTGCATCTACTGAAACAGATCTGAAACTAACATCACATAGCCCTCTTCCAATAGCATTTCGGGCATCAAGATGAGCTCAAATGAAAATAATGCAATGAGATGAAATGATGTACTCATCGAGACAAACAATTTTACATATTACACACACTAAACGGAGCAGTATGCAGCAAGTTATGACACGGTAAACATGCAACAAAATTACGACAGCAAAAAGAGACCTAGGGTTTGTCGGCGCGGAGACCAAGGCGGCGGCGGGTCTGGCCGGATCTTCGCCGGAGAGACGCCGGAGAGGAGGGAGACGACCGGAGACGGGCGGGTCTCGCCGGATCCGGCCCGGGACGAAGCAGGGGCGGCGATGGGGAGGCGCGGGCGGCGGATCCCGCGGGATTGGGCGGCGGGCGGCTCGGCGGAGCTCGCCGGGGAGCGCGGCGGCGGGGCGAGGCCGGGCGGCGGGCGGCACGGCGCCGGCGGACAGCGCGACGACGGAGGGCGCGGGCGGCGGGGCGGCGGAGCTCGGGCGGCGCGCGCGGGGCGCGGGCCCTGTCGGCGGCGCAGGCGGGCCGGCGGCGGGCTCGCCGGGCCGCGGCGGCGGGTGGCGGCGGAGGCGACACGTGGCGTGCTGCGAGTCGCTGCAGGCGGCGGCGGGATTCGTCCGACGCGGCCCGGACGTGTCCGGCGCGCGGAGGGAGCGGGGGCTAGGGTTAGGGTAGAATTGGACCCGAGATTTCGGAGGGGGAGGTGTTTTTATAGGTAGAAGGAGCTAGGAAGCTCCAAATGGAGAGCGGTTTTCGGCCACGCGATTGTGATCGAATGGCGATGGACATGGGAGTGACTTAGATGGGTTATTGGGCTGTTTTGGAGGGGTTTTGGGCTGCAACACACACGAGGCCTTCACGGTTACCCGGTTAACCGTTGGAGTATCAAACAACCTCTGATTGATCCAAAACTTGACAGGTGGTCTACCGGTGCTATACCAAGGTCGCTTGACAAACCTCGGTCCATTCCGAGAAAGTTTAATACCCGCTCATGGAAAAAGGTAAAAGGGGACGCCGGGGAACATAGGAGCGCCGGATTGCAAAACGGACAACGGGGAAAATGCTCGGATTCATGAGACGAACACGTATGCAAATGCGATGCACATGATGACATGATATGAAATGCATGACATGAACAAAATGCAAAAAGAAGGAAAACCCAACCACGGAGGGAATATCATATCACATTGCCGAAAATGGCAAGAGTTGGAGTTACAAATATGGCAAGTTACATCCGGGGTGTTACACTCCTGCCGGTGTACAAAAAGAGGGGTACACTTTTTGTACCCCTATGACTGTGCACGGGCAGTCTGAGCCAAGGGCGCCGCCGCACCGAGCCCGGCAAGGGAGGTAGAACCAAGGTAAGGCCGAAGCCAAAGAGGAGCAGAACGACGCCAAGACCAAGACCACAAAGAGCAAAGGGGATGAAGCGGGGCCCCTCCGGCAAGATCCTTGCCGGGAGGCGGTTTTTGCAAACCCGGCAAGACCCTTGCCATGGCAGCTCGGCCCACACCTACGGAGCGGGTCACCCTTGAGTCCACTGCCCCCATGGGGCAAGGATTTGGGAGGCATCCCCGTGGTGGTATGCAGATCTTTGTGAAGACATTCAAGATCAGATGCACACTTTAGAAGATGATGGTCCTTGGCGGGATCCCAGCCAAGGAAAACCACAAGGCCCCCGGCAAGAGCCTTGCCGGGGATGGCAGCAGGCACCACGGCAAGACCCTTGTCGGGACCCCGACAAGACCCTTGCCGGGGCTGCGGCAAAGCCCTTGCCAAGGACACCCGCGGGGCCACCATCGGACCCACACCAGTCACGCCTCCACCACCGTTCGCATGCAGCTGCCGACCCAACCAGCTGGGCAGGCACCTGCGTGGCGGCATGCAGATCCTCGTGGAGACCCACCGCTGCGCCACCTCAGCTGCCTGCCCGCCTACATGTCATCGCAGGCACCGCTGGCCAGGGAGCGTGTTGACGCGGGAGAGAGTGACGACGGACGAGACAGGGCTCTCCCCCGCCCCCGATAAAGCAAGGACACCTAAGCAAGGCGCATTAAATGCACCTTGTCATGTAATGCGAGGGATAACCTCGCATCACTGTACCCTTTCCACCTCCTGTGTGCCACTATGGCGGCCCCTTTCCCTATAAAAGGAGGCCCCAGGCGACCAGGAAGAGGATTCGGCTTTTTGGAGCTCCTCACGCCCCGTAGCTAGCTCAAGAACACAAACATATAATCCACCAAAGCAGGAGTAGGGTTTTATGCATCTTCGCGGCCCGAACCTGGGTAAAGGAATCGTGTACTGCCTGCTCGATCCGCTCTTCTCACGGCCCCTGCGCCCCGCAACCGCAGAAAGGGATTCTCGTGATCCCATAGGTGTCGTTTCCCACCGACACATAGTCACCTATGTTAGAGTATATTGACTTAGGACTCAAGTGAGAACACTTGATCATAGGTCATACTCATCGTTTAAGCTCAAAATGGGGTTACCATTTTTCGTTTAAGCATCTTGATGTATTCACATCTTGTTGAGTTGCTTTGACTCATGACTTGAAGTAAAGCTTCTCTAAGATGGAATAACATACCTTGGGTGGTGGTGTGGATCACCTTGTGTGGGTGCTCAAAGTTGATGTAGCTCATCAAGCGTTGGGAGCACCACTTGGAATTTGAGTTCATTCTACCTACATGGGTTGGTTCTTGCAAGGAAGAGCGCTTGTATATCCAGAAATGACAATCATGAAGCTCAACATAGAGTTTGTCTAAGGATATGTTTGAATGGTTTTGTGCTTCCTTGTCGTCAACCACCATTGTGTAGAGACTTGGTGATGTAGAGATTGCTCAAGATGTGAGTTAGTTGCAATCTCATAGAATTAGATTCAACCAAGTACCTACATGGGTTAGATAACATGCAAGGTGCAAAAATATCCAAGACATATGAATAGCATCATAAGAGAAATATCAAGGATTAGTCATAGGCTCATGCCTCGCATGTATCCAATGGAGTTCCTACTCCAAGTTTGAAGCATCAATGATGTTCAGTTCTCCTCTCAACCTGCAAAACACTTTCTCATCAAGTGGTTTAGTGAATATATCCGCTAATTGCTTATCGGTGCGAACATGCTTAAGATCAATGTCTCCCTTAGCAACATGATCTCGAATGAAATGATGACGAACTTCAATGTGCTTAGTTCGAGAATGTTGTACAGGATTATGACCAATTTTTATAGCACTTTCATTGTCACAAAGCAATGGAACATGTTTCACATAGATCCCATAATCTTTAAGAGTTTGGGTCATCCAAAGTAATTGAGCACAACATGAACCAGCAGCAATATACTCCGCTTTGGCGGTGGATAAGGATACCGAGATTTGTTTCTTGGAGGACCAAGACACAAGAGATCTACCAATAAATTGACAAGTACCCGAAGTGGACTTTCTATCAACCTTGTCTCTGGCATAATCCGAGTCGGAATAGCCAACAAGATCAAAAGAGGACCTCTTAGGATACCAAATGCCAAAATTTGGTGTATGGATTAAGTATCTCACTATCCTTTTCACAGCCTTAAGATGACATTCTTTAGGAGCAGCTTGATATCGTGCACACATGCACACACTAAGCATAATATCGGGACGTGAAGCACATAGGTATAGCAATGAACCAATCATAGAGCGATAAACCTTTTGATCAACCGGTTCACCATCTTTGGTCAAATCATTATGTCCACTAGTAGGCATGGGTGTAGGCATACCTTTGCACTCTTGCATATTGAATTCTTGAATAAGTCTTTGGTGTACTTCGTTTGAGATACAAATGTACCTTCCTTAGTTTGCTTGATTTGCAAACCGAGAAAGAATTTGAGTTCACTCATCATAGACATCTCAAACTTCTTCGACATTAGCTTTCCAAACTTTTCACTAAAAAGAGGGTTAGTTGAACCAAATATGATATCATCAACATAAATTTGGCATACAAATAGTTCTCCATTAACTCTTTTAGTAAAAAGTGTGGAATCAATTTTTCCAATTTCAAAACCACTTGCAATAAGGAACTTGGTCAAGCATTTATACCATGCTCTAGGAGCTTGTTTAAGACCATAAAGAGCTTTATGAAGTTTGTAAACATGATTTGGCTTCTTAGGATTGACAAAGCCAGGAGGTTGTTTGACATAAACTTCCTCCTCTATTTCACCATTTAGAAAAGCACTTTTAATGTCCATTTGGTACAAGGTGATATTATGGTGATTAGCATAGGCAAGTAAGATGCGAATGGACTCAAGTCTAGCAACGGGAGCATATGTCTCACCATAGTCCATACCTTCGACTTGTGTGTACCCTTGGGCGACGAGACGTGCTTTGTTGCGAATCACTTGTCCATCTTCATCTTGCTTGTTGTGAAACACCCATTTGGTACCAATGATGTTGTGGTTGTTGTCGGGCTTCTGAACCAATGTCCAAACTTGGTTTCTCTCAAAGTTGTGTAGCTCTTCATGCATAGCGTTTATCCAATCCGGATCTTCCAATGCTTCTTCAACCTTCATAGGTTCAATGCTAGAGATGAATGAATAGTTTTCACAAAAGTTAGCTAAACGAGTTTTAGAGCGAGTGATTCTCCCGGTTTGAATATCATTGTAGATTTGCTCGACGGGATGATCTTTGGCAATTCTTGCTCGAACTCGTGAGAGCTTTTGCTTGGGTCTTTGTTGAACATCTTCTTCATCTTGTTCTTCTTCTTGGCCTTCTTCATTGTTGACGTTGTCGTTCTCTTGTCATGGTGGAGAAGGAGGTTGTGATGTTCGTCTTGATGCATTTCCTCGTCTTCTTCTTGGTGTGTCCCACTTGTGGATGCTTCCGTATCAATTCTTGGTTCACCTTGTCGTGAAGTAGAAGCTTCCACTTGGACGGACGAAGTACTCTCCTTCACCTCCGTTGGATGAACTTTGCCAATGGACAAGTCTTGGATTGCTTCTGAAGGGTCTTTGTCTCCTACATCAATTGGCAATTGCTCTACTTGCGAGCCGTTAGATTCATCAAACTTCACATCTACCGTCTCTTCAACCTTTCGGGTGCAGTTGTTGTAGACACGGTAAGTGTGAGAGTTTGAGCCATAACCAAGTAGGAAACCTTCATGAGATTTAGGAGAAAACTTTGAACGACGATGCTTATCAAGAATGTAGCACTTTGAGCCGAATACTCGAAAGTATCCAACTTGGGGTTTGTTACCGGTGAGGAGCTCGTATGCCGTCTTGCCGAGTAGCTTGTGAAGATACAAGCGATTTGTTGCATGACAAGCTGTCTCAACCGCTTCTGCCCAAAAGTGCTTCGGCGTCTTGTACTCATCAAGCATCGTTCTCGCCATTTCGATGAGCGTCTGGTTCTTCCTCTCAACAACTCCATTTTGTTGAGGTGTGTACGTAGCCGAGAACTCGTGTGAAATCCCTTCTTCGTCAAGAAATGTGTCCACATTTGCGTTCTTGAACACCGTTCCGTTGTCACTCCGAACCTTCTTGATCCTCACGTCAAACTGATTTTGGGCCTTCCTAGCGAAGTTTTTGAAGATCTTTTGAACCTGCGATTTATCATCAAGAAAGAACACCCACATAAATCTTGAAAAATCATCAACTATAACTAGACCAAAATAATTTCCACCGAGACTCTTGTAGGCGTTGGGACCAAAAAGATCCATATGAAGTAGCTCGAGTGGCCTCCTTGTGGTCATGATGTTCTTCACGGGAGGCCTTCCTCCAACCTGTTTACCTGCTTGACAAGCACTGCAAAGTCTATCCTTATCAAATATGACATCGTTAACTCCAAGGATATGATTTCCTTTAATAAGCTTGTCAAGGTTTCTCATGCTAACATGACCTAGTCGTCTATGCCACAACCAACCTTTTGAGGATTTAGCGATAAAGCAAGTTTTAGGTTGAGACTTTTTAGAGAAATCGACAATGTAAAGATCACCTCTACATATACCGGTAAAGACCATTTTATGATTGTCTCGACGAAACACTTGGCAATCTACCTCAGTAAATAGGACATTCAAACCGAAATAAGCAAGTCTAGATACTGAAAGTAAGTTGTAGCCAAGAGATTCAACGAGCATGACATTTTGAATGGAGCTATCGTGTGAGATGGCCACCTTACCCTTTGAATTATCACCAAAGGTGACATATTTTCGAGGGCCGTCATTTTCAGCAAGCTCACGGAACATCTCTTCATCTCCGGTCATATGATCAGTACATCCACTATCGAGAACCCATTCCTTTCCTGCTGACGTGTATCCCTGAAGATTTTCCATGAGACCAAAATGTTTCATTGCATCATCAAGATCGAAGTTACTATCATCATCCTCATCATAGTATCCATGTTCAACATGATCTTGTGACTCATCATTTCCTAGAGAGAGTAATTCGTTAGATAAATGATCATCAAAGTGGTCACTTTTATGAATTTTTATAGCTTCGGATATAATATCACTAATGATTCCAACATTTCCTTTAGCGTGCATGAGATTAGTAAGCTCAAATAGACAATCACCAAAACTAGGATCACTAGAGTTCATCTTACTCAAGGCAATAGATTTATGGAGAATTTCATCTAGATTTTTCAAGGAATAATCGGGAAATCGTTCCTCAAGAAATTTCCATATAGCATAGGCACAATTAAGAGAAGGTAAACTAGCAATCAAGTTTTTGGGCAATCCTCTAATGATGAGCTCAACGGTTCTAAGATTGCGAATCATGTCAATATCTTCATCTAGGGTGGGATGCATAGGATCAACATGAGGAGCACAAGGACTAGCAATATACTTGTTCAAATGATATTGATTGAAAATTACAAGCATCTCATTTTTCCACTCATGAAAATACTCTCCATCAAGAATAGGCACTCTATGTCTAAGACTCCCTAAAGTAGACACATCCATCTTCCTCCAATGGTGATTAAACCAAGGCAATGGAGACCAAAGCTCTGATACCACTTGTAGGACCTTGAAGAGGTGTGTCTAGAGGGGGGGGGGTGATTAGACACTTAGTGCTAAAGTTGCAGTTTTTAAGCTTTTTCAGTTTAAGTGGAGTTTTAGGCACAATTTCAACATACACAATACATATCAAGCAAGCATGCAAAGAGTAAATGAGCAGCGGAAAGTAAAGCATGCAACTTGCAAGAATGTAAAGGGAAGGGTTTGGAGAATTCAAACGCAATTGGAGACACAGATGTTTTTGGCGTGGTTCAGATAGGTGGTGCTATCCTACATCCACGTTGATGGAGAATTCAACCCACGGAGGGTAACGGTTGCACGAGTCCACGGAGGGCTCCACCCACGAAGGGTCCACGAAGAACCAACCTTGTCTATCCCATCATGGCTATCGCCCACGAAGGACTTGCCTCACTAGCGGTAGATCTTCACGAAGTAGGCGATCTCCTTGCCCTTACAAACTCCTTGGTTCAACTCCACAATCTTGTCGGAGGCTCCCAAGTGACACCTAGCCAATCTAGGAGACACCACTCTCCAAGAAGTAACAAATGGTGTGTTGATGATGAACTCCTTGCTCTTGTGCTTCAAATGATAGTCTCCCCAACACTCAACTCTCTCTCACAGGATTTGGATTTGGTGGAAAGAAGATTTGAGTGGAAAGCAACTTGGGGAAGGCTAGAGATCAAGATTCATATGGTAGGAATGGAATATCTTGGCCTCAACACAAGGGTAGGTGGTTCTCTCTCAGAACATATGAGTTGGAAGTGTAGATGTGTTCTGATGGCTCTCTCCACGAGTGAAGAGGAGGTGGAGGGGTATATATAGCCTCCACACAAAATCCAACCGTTACACACAATTTACAAATATCGGTGGGACCGAATCAACAAACTCGGTCGGACCAAAATAGTAAACCTAGTGACCGTTAGAGATTTTCGGTGGGACTGATATGCAACTCGGTAGGACAGATATGGTTAGGGTTAGGGCATAACATAATCTCGGTGAGACCGATTACACAAACTCGGTGAGACCGATTTGGTAATAAGCTAACCAGAGAGTTGGTCAGGCAAACTCGGTGGGACCGATTACTAAACTCGGTTGGACCGATTTTGGTAATAAGTTAAACAGAGAGTTTGCATTGTAATCTCGGTAGTACCGATTACCTAAACTCGGTGAGACCGATTTTGGTAATGGACATACACAGTGAGATTACAATCACATCTCGGTGAGACCGAGATCCCTATCGGTGAAACCGATTTGCTTAGGGTTTGGCAGTGGCTATGACAAGTGAAACTCGGTGGCGCTGGATAGAAAGAATCGGTGGACATGCATCATACTTGTTTGTGCATCGTGCCATGTGTATGTGGTGGTTGTTTACTATGTTGTTTGTTTGTTTCCGGGTTGCTTCTCTCGTTAGCTTAGGTTTCGTTCCGGTGTTGTGAGGATTCGTTCGACTTCGTCCGTTTGTCTCCTTCATGGACTTGTTCTTCTTCCTTGCGGGATCTCAGGCAAGATGACCATACCCTCGAAATCACTTCTATCTTTGCTTGCTAGTTGCTCGCTCTTTTGCTATGCCTATGCTGCGATACCTACCACTTGCTTATCATGCCTCCCATATTGTCAAACTAAGCCTCTAACCCACCTTGTCCTAGCAAACCGTTGTTTGGCTATGTTACCGCTTTGCTCAGCCCCTCTTATAGCGTTGTTAGTTGCAGGTGAAGATGAAGTTTGTTCCTTGTTGGAACATGGAGATGTTGTTCCTTGATTGGAACATGTTTACTTGTTGGGATATCACAATACCATTTGCCTCACCATCACCTATTTTTCCCTTGGGAGTCGCTCTCTCGAGGGTCATCTTTATTTTAGCCCCCCAGGTCAATGCTTGTCTAAGTGTTGGCCTGAACTAGAGTCCTTTGCAACGCCACCTCGGGGAAACTTGAGGTCTGGTTTTAGTTGTACGGTGTGCTCATCCGGTGTTGCCCTGAGAACGAGATATGTGCAGCTCCTATCGGGATTGTCGGCGCATCGGTCGGTCTTGCTGGTCTTGTTTTATTATTGTCGAAATGTCTTGTAGCCGGGATTCCGAGACTGATCGGGTCTTCCCGGGGAGAAGGAATATCCTTCGTTGATCGCGAGAGCTTATCATGGGCTAAGTTGGGACACCCCTGCAGGGTTTGAACTTTCGAAAGCCGTGCCCACGGTTATGTGGCAGATGGGAATTTGTTAATGTCCGGTTGTAGAAAACCTGAAGTTGATCTTAATTAAAATACATCAACCGCGTGTGTAACCGTGATGGTCTCTTCTCGGCGGAGTCCGGGAAGTGAACACGGTGTTGGAGTTATGCTTGACGTAGGTTGTTCTAGGATCACTTATTGATCATAGTTGTTCGACCGTGCTTTTGCCTCCTCTTCTCGCTCTCTTTTGCGTATGGTAGCCACTAGATATGCTAGTCGCTTGCTGCAGCTCCACCTCACTACCCTGTCCTACCTTTAAGCTTAAATAGACTTGATCTCGTGGGTGTGAGATTGCTGAGTCCCCGTGACTCACAGATACTTCCAAAACCAGTTTGCAGGTGCCGATGAAACCGTGCAGGTGACGCACCCGAGCTCAAGGAGGAGCTCGATGAAGATCTTGTTCATTGTGTTGTTTCATTTCAGTTGATCAGTAGTGGATCCCAATTGGGGTCGATCGGGGATCTGTGCAGCATTTGGGGTAGTCTTCTTTTATTTTGGTTCTGTAGTCGGACCTTGATTGTATCTGTTTGATGAAATGCTTTACTCATGTATTGCGTGAAGTGGCGATTGTAAGCCAACTATGTATCTCTTTCCCTTATGTATTACATGGGTTGTGTGAAGATTACCTCACTGGCGACATTGCTTTCAATGCGGTTATGCCTCTAAGTCGTGCTTCGACACGTGGGAGATATAGCCGCATCGAGGGCGTTACAGACTGCTAGGGTTTCACAAAGTTCCAAAATCGGTCACACCGATTAGTAATTCTCGGTCAGACCGAGTCTTACTTGTGCAATGGCATGAGCCAAATCGGTGGGACCGAGTTTTTAAACTCGGCGGGTCCGAGATGGTTTCGGCGGAAACCAAACCCTAAAAATTTCGAATCAAACCTATTCTACGAATGCATTGATTGGATAGGAGTGTTTCAAACGTGGCTCGAATCAATGCGATCACAATGTGCTAGGACTCAGATTGGGGAATAGCACAAAGATCGAGTCCATACCCTAGTTCGGCGGAGACTCGCTACGGCGGCAACGGCGGGGTTGAATCCCGTTGACGGCGACGAAGACCAGCGACTAGAGGCGGCTGGCAGCGAGGAGACGATCCGGAGACCATGTTGGCAGAGCGAGCTATCGCGCGGGCGAAAGAGTTCGGAGAAATTTCCAAATTTTTGCCCGTGTCTATATATAGCCCGACCCTGTCGGTGTGACTGAGTGGAACAACTCGGTGGCACCGAGATGCAAAACTGTATACAGTTATTGCAACTCGGTGTGACCGAACGGTTCAAATCGGTTGCACCGAGATCGAAAACATAGATCGACTTAATGATCTCGGTAGGACCGAAAGGGAGGTATCGGTCAGACCGAGAATCATAAAGAAGTTTTGGAAGTTTAAGTCTATGACGAATCGGGGACTCCGAGTGCTCCTCACACAGAGTGGTTCGAATCCGACTTGATCAAATTTTGTGATGTAGCATGAATAGAGTTTGATATGAGAAAAGCATAGATAGCTAGAGAAGGTTCTTAGGCATTCTTGTCCATCCACTTGGCAAAAGAAAACAAAACCAAACAATCAAAACAACAAGTGGATGTCCTCGAATGAGTAAAGTATGCAACCAACATGCTCACACAATAAAATGGCAATTGAAATATGTGACAAGGCATGCGCAACCAGTTCTAGCATCTATCAAGCAATTGGCGATGACTAGGTCATCTATATATGAGTATATTGACTTAGGAGTCAAATGAGAACACTTGATCATAGGTCATACTCATCGTTTAAGCTCAAGTGGGGTTACCACTTTTACATAAAGCATTGTTGTGTTCACATCATTAGAGTTGCTTTAGCTCAAGTCTTAGAGTAAAGCTCCCCCTAGATGTGATATCCCCCCTAAGAGGGATGAACTAACCTTGGGTTTTGTCGATGATGACTTCATGTAGATGTTGAAGATGTGGATGCTCAATGTTGATGTAGATCACTTGGAGCTATCCATTTGAGTGAATTGAACTTTCAATACCTACATGGGTTAGTCCCACAAGGAACAAACAAGGATATCCATAGACATAGAGTGATGCACACACAAGATGATGTCCATGAAAGCTTTTAGGTTACCTTGTCCCTTGACTTACCAACAAGAGGGTTTGTGACTTCTTGAACTAGTGCAAGATGTGGAAGTTTATTGCACTTGTTCTTGCCAAAATGATAAGAGTGAAGTATGTTGGCGGAGTCACCCTCAAGAACTTTCTAGTTCTTCTTCTTTTGGATCCACACCATCTTGATGGGAATCCTTGGAGTTGCAGTCGTACTTGATGAAGTGGAACTTGAAGTAGTCTTGGGAATCCACTTGACTAAGGTCTTAGGAGCTTCTTCAAATGCATCAATTTCCTCTTGAAGCTTGTCCTTGCCTTTTTGCTTGTAGTCTCGTGGTGGAAGATCATCTTGAGTTTGTGTCCCCTTGAAAGAAGTAGGATCATACTTCTCTTGTTGTGGAACAAACTTTGTCTTGGGGTATTGATCTTCTTCCCACTCAACTCCATTGGCATTGAACTTTTGTTCAAAACCAACACCTTGATTCTTCCGGTGCCTTCCTTGCTTGCATACAATTTCCTCGAGTTGCTTACTCCCGGCAAGACTTTTGTACACTCCTTTCTCTATAATTCCCTTCAATAAGCTATTTTCTTGCTCAAGTGTAACTTGGCTAAGAGAATCATTAGTGGAATCAAGAGAACTACTAGAAGCAACAATACTGGATTTAACATGATCATTGTTACTACTAGAGGAAGAATCTTTCTTGTTCTTGTTACTAGACTTGACTTGAGGCTTGTAAGTGGATAAGAGTAAACGCTTGGCAATGTAAGAAGAACTTTTCTTGCGGAGATCATCATTGATTGCCTTTAAAAACTCATGCTCTTGCTCAAGATTGAGCTTTTCAAAGCGTAACTTCTCATGAGCTCTTAAAAGTTCTCAATGATCTTCGAATATAGTTTCATGAGCTAACTTAAGAGTGTTTAGTTCTTTAGTTAGAGCCTCAATTTTCTTCCTATCATTGTCATTCGTTTTATCTTGATTAGCATGATTTATTGACGTTTCATCATAGTATTCATCACTAGAGTTGTCAACAAGTAAATCATCATCACCTAACAAGTCATCTTCATCACTATTAAAATCAACATACTCCGGGTGTGTTACCTTAGGACCTTTGGCCATGAAGCATCTTCCAATTTCTTCATTTGGTGAGTCAAATATGTCGTAGGAGTTGGTTGACATAAGTGCTAGACCGGCAACACCTTCATCTTGAGTATATTCGGAATCGGAGTGATAACTTCTCTCGGAGTGGTTGTCGGAGTCGGAGTCGGATACCCATTCACCAACATGAGCTTGATGTCTTTGTTTTGTGTAGCTCCTTGATGATTTTTATTGTCTTTCCGAATCCTTGCTTCTCCGTGAGTATCTTCGTTCATAACGATCATTTCTACTCCTTCTCTCTCTTGGAGGTGATTCTTCTCTTTTGCTTCTTCTTTTTGGGGAATCTTCTCTTCTTTTGTAGGGAGCCGTACACTCATTGGAATAGTGTTCGGGTCTTCCACAACTGTAGCAGTTTCGCTCTCGACTAGAAGATCTTTTGTCATTGTAGGACCTTGACTTGGAGCTTCTATCTTTGCTTCTACTCTTGTAGAACTTGTTGAAGTTCTTCACAATTAAGCTCAATTCTTCATTGAAGGTTTGTTTCTCACTTGATGATGTGGGGGCTTCACATGAGGCTTTGTAGGCACCACTTGATTTGTTGTGAAGTTCCTCTTTATCCTTGAGTGACATCTCATGAGCAACAATTCTTCCAATGACCTCCGTTGGCTTGAGATCTTTGTAATTGGGCATCATTTGGATCAATGTGCACACGGTATCATATTTTCCATCCAAGGCTCTTAGTATCTTCTTGATGATGAATCTATCGGTCATCTCTTCACTCCCTAAGCCGGCAATCTCATTTGTGATGAGAGCAAGCCTAGAGTACATTTCAGCGACACCTTCACCATCCTTCATTTTGAACTTGTCAAGTTGACTTTGAAGCACATCCAATTTGGATTCCTTGACGGAGTCGGTACCTTCGTGCATATCAATCAAAGTATCCCAAATTTCCTTTGCATTCTCAAGACGGCTGATTTTGTTGAATTCTTCGGGGCACAATCCGTTGAAGAGAATATCACAAGCTTGAGTGTTGTATTGCAACATCTTCAACTCATCCGTGGTAGCTTCACGGTTTGGTTCTTTCCCATCGAAGAAGACACCTTGCAAACCAACACACACAATAGCCCAAACGGCGGGGTTATGTCCGAGAATATGCATTTTCATGTTATGCTTCCAACTAGCAAAATTAGTACCATCAAAGTAAGGACCTCTACGGTGATAATTTCCCTCGCTAGACGCCATACTCTCCTAGGTTGTGAAACCAAGGCTATGACAACCAAAAGTTATGGAAATCAAAGCAAATGGAGACCAAAGCTCTGATACCTATTGTAGGATCAGAAGTATGTCTAGACGGGGGTGAATAGACTACTTGACCAAATAAAAACTTAACCTTTTCCCAATTTTAGTTCTTGGCAGATTTTAGCTACTTTAGGACAAGTCAAGCAATCATCATACAATTCAAGCAAGCATGCAAAGAGTATATAGGCAGCGGAAAGTAAAGCATGCAACTTGCAAGAATGTAAAGGGAAGGGTTTAGAGAATTCAAACGCAATTGGAGACAAGGATGTTTTTGTCGTGGTTCGGATAGGTGGTGCTATCCTACATCCACGTTGATGGAAACTTCAACCCACGGAGGGTAACGGTTGCGCGAGTCCACGGAGGGCTCCACCCACGAAGAGTCCACGAAGAAGCAACCTTGTCTATCCCATCATGGCCATCGCCCACGAAGGACTTGCCTCACTAGCGGTAGATCTTCATGAAGTAGGCGATCTCCTTGCCCTTACAAACTCCTTGGTTCAACTCCACAATCTTGTCGGAGGCTCCCAAGTGACACCTAGCCAATCTAGGAGACACCACTCTCCAAGAAGTAACAAATGGTGTGTTGATAATGAACTCCTTTCTCTTGTGCTTCAAATGATAGTCTCCCCAACACTCAACTCTCTCTCACAGGATTTGGATTTGGTGGAAAGAAGATTTGAGTGGAAAGCAACTTGGGGAAGGCTAGAGATCAAGATTCATATGGTAGGAATGGAATATCTTGGCCTCAACACAAGGGTAGGTGGTTCTCTCTCAGAACATATGAGTTGGAAGTGTATATGTGTTCTGATGGCTCTCTCCACGAGTGAAGAGGAGGTGGAGGGGTATATATAGCCTCCACACAAAATCCAACCGTTACACACAATTTACCAATATCGGTGGGACCGAATCAACAAACTCGGTCGGACCAAAATAGTAAACCTAGTGACCGTTAGAGATTTTCGGTGGGACTGATATGCAACTCGGTAGGACCGATATGGTTAGGGTTAGGGCATAACATAATCTCGGTGAGACCGATTACACAAACTCGGTGAGAACGGTTTGGTAATAAGCTAACCAGAGAGTTGGTCAGGCAAACTCGGTGGGACCGATTACTAAACTCGGTTGGACCGATTTTGGTAATAAGTTAAACAGAGAGTTTGCATTGTAATCTCGGTAGTACCGATTACCTAAACTCGGTGAGACTGATTTTGGTAATGGACATACACAGTGAGATTACAATCACATCTCGGTGAGACCGAGATCCCTATCAGTGAAACCGATTTGCTTAGGGTTTGGCAGTGGCTATGACAAGCAAAACTCGGTGGCGCCGGATAGAAATAATCGGTAGGTCCGAGTTTGACTTTAGGTTTAGGTCAAAAGTGGAAGTGGGAAAGTAGCTGAGGGTTTTGGAGCATATCATTAAGCACACCAAGCAAAAGGCTCATTAAGCAACACCTCATCCCTCCTTGATAGTATTGGCTTTTCCTATGGACTCAATGTGATCTTGGATCACTAAAATGTAAAATGAAGAGTCTTGAGCTTGAAGCTTTAGCCAATCCTTTGTCCTTAGCATCTTGAAGGAGTTCCCACATCCTTTAGTCCATGCCACTCCATTGTTGAACTTATCTGAAACATGCTAGATAGAAACGTTAGTCCAACAAGAGATATGTTGACATTAATTACCAAAACCACCTGGGGAGCACTTATGCTTTCAGGTTCATCCTTGTTCATCACAACTTGATTATCTTTAAAGTGTGGATGAAGAGGCAAATGTTCCTTGTCCATTAAGAATATGTCTGTGCCCATCTTGGAGTTGATTAGCTCTTGGATCTGAGGCGCATAACCACAGCTCCTCTTTTGATCTGCTGCAGTCCTTTTGATAGTTTCTACCATGAGGATCATCACCTTGAACTTTTGTGGCACATCAAAGATATGAAGCAAGTTGATTGCATGGCCTCTGATCATCTTGGGATCACCTGACTTGGGCAACAGAGTGTGCCTCAGAATCCAGTTTATGGTTGGCAACCCTGACAGAAGATAATGCACTGATCCAAACTTGAAAGTATCAAGTGCCTTGTTTGGGATCTCCTTGTACATGTTGGTCATAGAGTTGTGGTCCATCTTCTTCTTGGCATATATATCTAGGTCATCCTCATGGAAGGCTTGCCAACAACTCTGGCAGTGGTAGTTCTGACTCTTTTGTTTTTCTTGTCCTGGCCAATATCTTCTTCAGATTCCATATTGAACTTTATAGTTCCTTCAGGTGCAGCCTTCCTAGGCTTGGAGGTAGGAACTCTCCTAGCAGGTGCCTTTTTGTGCAATCCTGGCTTGATGGCTACAACTGAGCCATACTCCTTCTTAAGCACAACTCTCTTGGAAGTGGCTTCCTCTTCTGCCACATAGTCCTCATCCTCTGATTCTGAGGTTCTTTTCTTCTTTTGTCGGGTGGCAGCTTTTGGCAAGTTACTGGGGGTGCTCCTGCTGCCTTCATCTGAAGAACTGGAGGGACTAGTGCCCTCACTCATGTGCACTTGTTGTTCTAACACATTCTGCCTGTCACTCTAATCTGACATGATGAACAAGCTCATTGCTGACCCTGTGAATAGTTTATAGATGAGGTAGAGTGGATGAGCATCACAAAATGTAGAGATTTTTGCAAAAGAATGATTCAAAATCTTAGTTTTAGTTTCCCACAGAAATCATTTCGGATCTACCGATTTTTAAACTCGGTGATACCGAAGCAGTTTTTGGAACCTAAACTAGTGAACTCGGTCGGACCGAGTCACAGTTCGGTGGCATCGAGACTGTGTAATGCCCCGAGACCGCCGTTCCAGAAGACTTCCATATATTTCGTGATCACCGTATGTTTCTTTTGTGCTTGCTCTTTTATTTTTGCATTGCATCATGTCATCATGCCATCATGTAATTAATCTTTGCATCTCAACTCAACTAATAAAATTGCATAGATGGTTGATCTATTTAAATCGAGGGAAGGGTGACTTCTCTTTATAACATATCCTCCAAATATTTAGGGAGCTATAATAAAATTATTCCATTTATTTGGAATTAACCATAACACACTTGCAAAATATCCCATGCCTTTGTTATCTCAATTCCTGGTCTCCAACCTTGCCCATAATTTCTTTCATCATTTTCCGGAGCTCCACCAACAATCTCAACATTTTTGGACACTTCAAAAACCTTGTCCTAGTTCAAACCATTTGAATTAAATTCAAATGAGTTTGAATTCAACTTCTCGCGTGTGCTCATTTCTATTTTTCCAGGATCAAGCACATTTTTGTGAGTCCGGGAAAATTATCCGCGTGTCCAATTTCTTCCCCAACACCTCCTTTCTTCTCCTTTTCTTCTTTGTTATTTTCTGTTTCTAGAGAATAGGAGAGAGGGAGAAGAGAGCCCAGCAGCCTAGCCAGGTAGGCCCAGCCACGCCTATAACCCTAGCCCCGACCCCCTCCTCTCGATCTCTCCCTCTCGCCCTCGCACACCGCCGCCACTCATACACACGCATCGCACCAGGGAGAGGAGATCCCCACGCTCCTCCCTCCTCTTGCTCGCCCCTCATCCCGCACCTCCACCTTGTCCTCGTTGACCCGCGCCACCGGAGCCCAGCAGGTCGACGACTGCTCCTTCCTCTCCTCCGCGTCCGCCCCCGCTCAAGCATCTCCGCCGGAGCACGCCCGTTGAGCTCTGTTGCGCCCCCTCGTCGGCCCTCCTCCGTGCCGATGCCTCGCCTGGCCTCCCGCGCCGCCATTGGAGGCCAACTCCGGTGCCCCCTGCCTCGCGTCGCCCTCTGCCTCCGTCTACGTCGCGACCACGACCCCATCTCCTGCGCGAGTCCCGTCGCGGTTGCTGCTCTGCTCCTGCCCCGCTGGTCGCCTCTGCCTCGACCCCGCGTCCTCGCCTCCGGCGACCATCGCCGCTCCGTGTACCCCGGCCATCCTCCAGTGCGCCTCGAGCCTCCTCCTGTGCGCCTCCACCCTGGATCCAGCCTCGACGACCCATCCCCGACCTCCTCCTCGCGTGCCGTCTCTGCCTTCAGATCCACCCACGTCGCCTTTGCCAGCCTTGTGCTGCTGCTTGCATCCGCCAAGCTCCTCTGTCTCGGGTCGCCGCCCCTGCCTACATGCACCTGCGATGCCTGTTGCTGTTCGACCCGAAGTCCGCCAAGTCCAAGACCACGCCAAGTTCAACTACGTTTTGCTGCCCCGATCGAGACCGCTAGTACGACGATGAACCGTGCAGTTCCAGAAAGATACCAAGTACTGTGATGACCCCGGACACTGGATTTGTCAAGTACCTCTTCGTCGACACTGTGTACCACCACCGCCGAACATCTACAGAACGTGTACCACAACCAGCGCTGAAGAACCGTGAACGACTACCGATGACCCTCCAAGTTCGTCCAGATTGTCATGTACACTGCCGTCGCGAGAACCACTACTTCCACTACCGTCGCGAGAATGACTACTTCCCACGATGACCCATGTACAACTACTTCCACATCGAACTCGATCCGCCCCGAAAATGCACGCTTCGAAGGTATAACCCCAAGACGACCGCCCGTGAACGAATGCTTGTGTGTTGTATGAGATGCTCAAGTTTGCACCGTGATCGAATTGTCTTTGTACGTTCCTCGTTTTCCATGCCACCGTCATCTGGGACACCCGGTATCCGGGATCACTCCCCATCTCTTGCATGTTCCCCACATTCGCGCACTTGCTTCTTTTGCATTGATATCTCAATGAGTTGTCGGAATCGGAATGTTGCCGTGGCACCATTTCCGTTGCCGTTGCCGTGGCACCCCTTTCGTTCCGCCATGGTGACCAAATGCTTCATAACATGCTCATGTCAACATTTTCATAAAATTGCTTAAAACTTGCATATGTCATCCGCATCAGAATAACAACATTTAAAATGTTTATATTTGTTGTTTCCATCAATTTGCTAAATGCATATGGGGATTTACCGGAATTGTTGTTTGTTATATCCGGCCCCATTTAAATTGTTTAGATGGTATAGTTTTGTTGTGCTTCACCTCTTGCCATGCTAACCAACATTTAATTTTGTTGAGTACCTAAACGAGAGAGAACTAAATAAGTCACATGGTGTTTCGTCAATATGCAAACTTAATTTGTAGGATTGTTTGTGCGTTTTGCCATGCCATGCCTCATTAAATTGGACATGCATCATACTTGTTTGTGCATCATGCCATGTGTATGTGGTGGTTGTTTACTATGTTGTTTGTTTGTTTCCGGGTTGCTTCTCTCGTTAGCTTCAGTTTCGTTCCGGAGTTGTGAGGATTCGTTCGACTTCATCCGTTTGTCTCCTTCATGGACTCGTTCTTCTTCCTTGCGGGATCTCAGGCAAGATGACCATACCCTCTAAATCACTTCTATCTTTGCTTGCTAGTTGCTCGCTCTTTTGCTATGCCTATGCTGCGATACCTACCACTTGCTTATCATGCCTCCCATATTGTCAAACCAAGCCTCTAACCCACCTTGTCCTAGCAAACCGTTGTTTGGCTATGTTATCGCTTTGCTCAGCCCCTCTTATAGCGTTGTTAGTTGCAGGTGAAGATGAAGTTTGTTCCTTGTTGGAACATGGAGATGTTGTTCCTTGATTGGAACATGTTTACTTGTTGGGATATCACAATACCTTTTATATTATTAATGCATCTATATACTTGGTAAAGGGTGGAAGACTCGGCCTTATGCCTGGTGTTTTGTTCCACTCTTGCCGCCCTAGTTTCCGTCATATCGGTATTATGTTCCCGGATTTTGCGTCCCTAACGCGGTTGGGTGATTTATGGGACCCCCTTGACAGTTCGCTTTGAATAAAGCTCTTCCAGCAAGGCCCAACCTTGGTTTTACCATTTGCCTCACCATCACCTATTTTTCCCTTGGGAGTCGCTCTCTCGAGGGTCATCTTTATTTTAGCCCCCCCAGGTCAATGCTTGTCTAAGTGTTGGCCTGAACTAGAGTCCTTTCCAACGCCACCTCGGGGAAACTTGAGGTCTGGTTTTAGTTGTACGGTGTGCTCATCCAGTGTTGCCCTGAGAACGAGATATGTGCAGCTCCTATCGGGATTGTCGGTGCATCGGGCGGTCTTGCTGGTCTTGTTTTATTATTGTCGAAATGTCTTGTAGCCGGGATTCCGAGACTGATCGAGTCTTCCCAGGGAGAAGGAATATCCTTCGTTGATCGCGAGAGCTTATCATGGGCTAAGTTGGGACACCCCTGCAGGGTTTGAACTTTCGAAAGCCGTGCCCGCGGTTATGTGGCAGATGGGAATTTGTTAATGTCCGGTTGTAGAAAACCTGAAGTTGATCTTAATTAAAATACATCAACCGCGTGTGTAACCGTGATGGTCTCTTCTCGGCGGAGTCCGGGAAGTGAACACGGTGTTGGAGTTATGCTTGACGTAGGTTGTTCTAGGATCACTTATTGATCATAGTTGTTCGACCGTGCTTTTGCCTCCTCTTCTCGCTCTCTTTTGCGTATGGTAGCCACTAGATATGCTAGTCGCTTGCTGCAGCTCCACCTCACTACCCTGTCCTACCTTTAAGCTTAAATAGACTTGATCTCGTGGGTGTGAGATTGCTGAGTCCCTGTGACTCACAGATACTTCCAAAACCAGTTTGCAGGTGCCGATGAAACCATGCAGGTGACGCACCCGAGCTCAAGGAGGAGCTCGATGAAGATCTTGTTCATTGTGTTGTTTCATTTCAGTTGATCAGTAGTGGAGCCCAATTGGGGTCGATCGGGGATCTGTGCAGCATTTGGGGTAGTCTTCTTTTATTTTGGTTCTGTAGTCGGGCCTTGATTGTATCTGTTTGATGAAATGCTTTACTCATGTATTGCGTGAAGTGGCGATTGTAAGCCAACTATGTATCTCTTTCCCTTATGTATTACATGGGTTGTGTGAAGATTACCTCATTGGCGACATTGCTTTCAATGCGGTTATGCCTCTAAGTCGTGCTTCGACATGTGGGAGATATAGCCGCATCGAGGGCGTTACAGACTGCTAGGGTTTCACAAAGTTCCAAAATCGGTCACACCGATTAGTAATTCTCGGTCAGACCGAGTCTTACTTGTGCAATGGCATGAGCCAAATCGGTGGGACCGAGTTCTTAAACTCGGCGGGTCCGAGATGGTTTCGGCGGAAACCTAACCCTAAAAATTTCAAATCAAACCTATTCTACGAATGCATTGATTGGATAGGAGTGTTTCAAACGTGGCTCGAATCAATGCGATCACAATGTGCTAGGAGTCAGATTGGGGAATAGCACAAAGATCGAGTCCATACCCTAGTTCGGCGGAGACTCGCTACGGCGGCAACGGCGGGGTTGAATCCAGTTGACGGCGACGGAGACCAGCGACTGGAGGCGGCTGGCAGCGAGGAGACGATCCGGAGACCATGTTGGCAGAGCGAGCTATCGCGCGGGCGAAAGAGTTCGGAGAAATTTCCAAATTTTTGCCCGTGTCTATATATAGCCCGACCCTGTCGGTGTGACCGAGTGGAACAACTCGGTGGCACCGAGATGAAAAATTGTATACAGTTATTGCAACTCGGTGTGACCGAACGGTTCAAATCGGTTGCACCGAGATCGAAAACATAGATCGACTTAATGATCTCGGTAGGACCGAAAGGGAGGTATCGGTCAGACCGAGAATCATAAAGAAGTTTTGGAAGTTTAAGTCTATGACGAATCGGGGACTCCGAGTGCTCCTCACACAGAGTGGTTCGAATCTGACTTTGAGACGAGAAAAGCATAGATAGCTAGAGAAGGTTCTTAAGCATTCTTGTCCATCCACTTGGCAAAAGAAAACAAAACCAAACAATCAAAACAACAAGTGGATGTCCTCGAATGAGTAAAGTATGCAACCAACATGCTCACACAATAAAATGGCAATTGAAATATGTGACAAGGCATGCGCAACCAGTTCTAGCATCTATCAAGCAATTGGCGATGACTAGGTCATCTATATATGAGTATATTGACTTAGGAGTCAAATGAGAACACTTGATCATAGGTCATACTCATCGTTTAAGCTCAAGTGGGGTTACCACTTTTACATAAAGCATTGTTGTGTTCACATCATTAGAGTTGCTTTAGCTCAAGTCTTAGAGTAAAGCTCCCCCTAGATGTGATATCCCCCCTAAGAGGGATGAACTAACCTTGGGTTTTGTAGATGATGACTTCATGTAGATGTTGAAGATGTGGATGCTCAATGTTGATGTAGATCACTTGGATCTATCCATTTGAGTGAATTTCACTTTCAATACCTACATGGGTTAGTCCCACAAGGAACAAACAAGGATATCCATAGACATAGAGTGATGCACACACAAGATGATGTCCATGAAAGCTTTTAGGTTACCTTGTCCCTTGACTTACCAACAAGAGGGTTTGTGACTCCTTGAACTAGTGCAAGATGTGGAAGTTGATTGCACTTGTTCTTGCCAAAATGATAAGAGTGAAGTATGTTGGCGGAGTCACCCTCAAGAACTTTCTAGTTCTTCTTCTTTTGGATCCACACCATCTTGATGGGAATCCTTGGAGTTGCAGTCGTACTTGATGAAGTGGAACTTGAAGTAGTCTTGGGAATCCACTTGACTAAGGTCTTAGGAGCTTCTTCAAATGCATCAATTTCCTCTTGAAGCTTGTCCTTGCCTTTTGCTTGTAGTCTCGTGGTGGAAGATCATCTTGAGTTTGTGTCCCCTTGAAAGAAGTAGGATCATACTTCTCTTGTTGTGGAACAAACTTTGTCTTGGGGTATTGATCTTCTTCCCACTCAACTCCATTGGCATTGAACTTTTGTTCAAAACCAACACCTTGATTCTTCCGGTGCCTTCCTTGCTTGCATACAATTTCCTCGAGTTGCTTACTCCCGGCAAGACTTTTGTACACTCCTTTCTCTATAATTCCCTTCAATAAGCTATTTTCTTGCTCAAGTGTAACTTGGCTAAGAGAATCATTAGTGGAATCAAGAGAACTACTAGAAGCAACAATATTGGATTTAACATGATCATTGTTACTACTAGAGGAAGAATCTTTCTTGTTCTTGTTACTAGACTTGACTTGAGGCTTGTAAGTGGATAAGAGTAAACGCTTGGCAATGTAAGAAGAACTTTTCTTGCGGAGATCATCATTGATTGCCTTTAAAAACTCATGCTCTTGCTCAAGATTGAGCTTTTCAAAGCGTAACTTCTCATGAGCTCTTAAAAGTTCTCAATGATCTTCGAATATAGTTTCATGAGCTAACTTAAGAGTGTTTAGTTCTTTAGTTAGAGCCTCAATTTTCTTCCTATCATTGTCATTCGTTTTATCTTGATTAGCATGATTTATTGACGTTTCATCATAGTATTCATCACTAGAGTTGTCAACAAGTAAATCATCATCACCTAACAAGTCATCTTCATCACTATTAAAATCAACATACTCCGGGTGTGTTACCTTAGGACCTTTGGCCATGAAGCATCTTCCAATTTCTTCATTTGGTGAGTCAAATATGTCGTAGGAGTTGGTTGACATAAGTGCTAGACCGGCAACACCTTCATCTTGAGTATATTCGGAATCGGAGTGATAACTTCTCTCGGAGTGGTTGTCGGAGTCGGAGTCGGATACCCATTCACCAACATGAGCTTGATGTCTTTGTTTTGTGTAGCTCCTTGATGATTTTTATTGTCTTTCCGAATCCTTGCTTCTCCGTGGGTATCTTCGTTCATAACGATCATTTCTACTCCTTCTCTCTCTTGGAGGTGATTCTTCTCTTTTGCTTCTTCTTTTTGGGGAATCTTCTCTTCTTTTGTAGGGAGCCGTACACTCATTGGAATAGTGTTCGGGTCTTCCACAACTGTAGCAGTTTCACTCTCGACTAGAAGATCTTTTGTCATTGTAGGACCTTGACTTGGAGCTTCTATCTTTGCTTCTACTCTTGTAGAACTTGTTGAAGTTCTTCACAATTAAGCTCAATTCTTCATTGAAGGTTTGTTTCTCACTTGATGATGTGGGGGCTTCACATGAGGCTTTGTAGGCACCACTTGATTTGTTGTGAAGTTCCTCTTTATCCTTGAGTGACATCTCATGAGCAACAATTCTTCCAATGACCTCCGTTGGCTTGAGATCTTTGTAATTGGGCATCATTTGGATCAATGTGCACACGGTATCATATTTTCCATCCAAGGCTCTTAGTATCTTCTTGATGATGAATCTATCGGTCATCTCTTCACTCCCTAAGCCGGCAATCTCATTTGTGATGAGAGCAAGCCTAGAGTACATTTCAGCGACACCTTCACCATCCTTCATTTTGAACTTGTCAAGTTGACTTTGAAGCACATCCAATTTGGATTCCTTGACGGAGTCGGTACCTTCGTGCATATCAATCAAAGTATCCCAAATTTCCTTTGCATTCTCAAGACGGCTGATTTTGTTGAATTCTTCAGGGCACAATCCGTTGAAGAGA
Source organism: Aegilops umbellulata (assembly GCA_032464435.1). Taxonomy (NCBI): domain Eukaryota; kingdom Viridiplantae; phylum Streptophyta; class Magnoliopsida; order Poales; family Poaceae; genus Aegilops; species Aegilops umbellulata. The sequence goes on along the minus strand of CP136056.1, from coordinate 108,128,889 downwards.
ATATCACAAGCTTGAGTGTTGTATTGCAACATCTTCAACTCATCCGTGGTAGCTTCACGGTTTGGTTCTTTCCCATCGAAGAAGACACCTTGCAAACCAACACACACAATAGCCCAAACGGCGGGGTTATGTCCGAGAATATGCATTTTCATGTTATGCTTCCAACTAGAAAATTTAGTACCATAAAAGTAAGGACCTCTACGGTGGTAATTTCCCTCGCTAGACGCCATACTCTCCTAGGTTGTGAAACCAAGGCTATGACAACCAAAAGTTATGGAAATCAAAGCAAATGGAGACCAAAGCTCTGATACCACTTGTAGGATCGGAAGTATGTCTAGAGGGGGGTGAATAGACTACTTGACCAAATAAAAACTTAACCTTTTCCCAATTTTAGTTCTTGGCAGATTTTAGCTACTTTAGGACAAGTCAAGCAATCATCATACAATTCAAGCAAGCATGCAAAGAGTATATAGGCAGCGGAAAGTAAAGCATGCAACTTGCAAGAATGTAAAGGGAAGGGTTTGGAGAATTCAAACGCAATTGGAGACAAGGATGTTTTTGTCGTGGTTCGGATAGGTGGTGCTATCCTACATCCACGTTGATGGAAACTTCAACCCACGGAGGGTAACGGTTGCGCGAGTCCACGGAGGGCTCCACCCACGAAGAGTCCACGAAGAAGCAACCTTGTCTATCCCATCATGGCCATCGCCCACGAAGGACTTGCCTCACTAGCGGTAGATCTTCATGAAGTAGGCGATCTCCTTGCCCTTACAAACTCCTTGGTTCAACTCCACAATCTTGTCGGAGGCTCCCAAGTGACACCTAGCCAATCTAGGAGACACCACTCTCCAAGAAGTAACAAATGGTGTGTTGATAATGAACTCCTTGCTCTTGCGCTTCAAATGATAGTCTCCCCAACACTCAACTCTCTCTCACAGGATTTGGATTTGGTGGAAAGAAGATTTGAGTGGAAAGCAACTTGGGGAAGGCTAGAGATCAAGATTCATATGGTAGGAATGGAATATCTTGGCCTCAACACAAGGGTAGGTGGTTCTCTCTCAGAACATATGAGTTGGAAGTGTAGATGTGTTCTGATGGCTCTCTCCACGAGTGAAGAGGAGGTGGAGGGGTATATATAGCCTCCACACAAAATCCAACCGTTACACACAATTTACCAATCTCGGTGGGACCGAATCAACAAACTCGGTCGGACCGCAATAGTAAACCTAGTGACCGTTAGAGATTTTCGGTGGGACTGACATGCAACTCGGTAGGACCGATATGGTTAGGGTTAGGGCATAACGTAATCTCGGTGAGACCGATTACACAAACTCGGTGAGACTGATTTGGTAATAAGCTAACCAGAGAGTTGGTCAGGCAAACTCGGTGGGACCGATCCGCTCTTTCGGTGAGACCGAAAAGTTACGAAAAGGAAATAGAGAAATTGCAATCCCATCTCGGTGAGACCGAGATCCCTATCAGTAGAACCAATTTGCTAGGGTTTGACAGTGGCTTATGACATGTGAAACTCGGTGGCGCCGGATAGAAAGAATCGGTAGGACCGAGTTTGGCTTTGGGTTTAGGTCAAGAGTGGATATGAGAAAGTAGCTGAGGATTTTGGAGCATATCATTAAGCACATGAAGCAAAGGGCTCATTAAGCAAAACCTCATCCCTCCTTGATAGTATTGGCTTTTCCTATGGACTCAATGTGATATTGGATCACTAAAATGTGAAATGAAGAGTCTTGAGCTTTTGAGCTTGAGCCAATCCTTTGTCCTTAGCATTTTGAGGGTTCCACTTTCACCATCCATGCCATGCCAATCATTGAGCTTTCCTGAAATAATCATCTTGGAATAGCATTAGCTCAATGAGCTATATGTTGTTATGAATTACCAAAACCACCTAGGGATAGTTGCACTTTCAGTGTTGAACCTAAAATAAATGTTATTTAGTGTTTGCTTTAAGCATAAATATGATTGGATCATGTTTATTGCAATACAATTATTCATTTAATTCAAAGAATAATTGTTGTTCTGTTTACATAAATAAAACCTTCTATGGTCATAAACTTAATATAAATGGATTATTGAATCTCGATCATAGTGATACACATATTCATAATATTGATGCCAAAAGATACAAAATTGATAATGATAGTGCAACATACTTGTGGCACTGCCGTTTAGGTCATATTGGTGTAAAGTGCATGAAGAAGCTCCATGCAGATGGACTTTTGGAATCACTTGATTATGAATCATTTGATGCTTGCGAACCATGCCTCATTGGAAAGATGACTAAGACTCCGTTCTCCGGAACAATGGAGTGAGCCACCGACTTATTGGAAATAAAACATACCGATGTATGCGGTCCGATGAGTGTTGAGGATCGCGGCGGGTATCATTATTTTCTAACCTTCACAGATGATTTGAGCAGATATGGGTATATCTACTTAATGAAACACAAGTCTGGAACAATTGAAAAAGTTCAAAGAATTTCAGAGTGAAGTGGAGAATCATCGTAACAAGAAAATAAAGTTTCTACGATCTGATTGCGGACGCGAATATTTGAGTCACGAGTTTGGTCTTCATTTGAAACAATGTGGAATAGTCTCGCAACTCACGCCACCTGGAACACCACAGCGTAATGGTGTGTCCGAACGTCGTAATCGTACTTTATTAGATATGGTGCGATCTATGATGTCTCTTACCAATTTACCACTATAGTTTTGGGGTTATGCATTAGAGACGGCTACATTTACGTTAAATAGGGCACCATCTAAACCCGTTGAGATGACCCTGTATGAACAGTGGTTTGGCAAGAAACCTAAGCTGCCATTTCTTAAAGTTTGGGGTTGTGATGCTTATGTGAAAAAACTTCAACCTAATAAGCTCGAACCCAAATCGGAGAAATGTGTCTTCATAGGATACCCAAAGGAGACTGTTGGGTAGACCTTCTATCATAGATCTGAAGGAAAGATCTTTGTTGCTAAGAATAGATCCTTTCTAGAGAAGGAGTTTCTCTCGAAAGAAGTGAGTGGGAGGAAAGTAAGAAGAAGACAGACGCGGATGGTAATGTGACCATCTATAAAGCTCGGCTTGTCGCTAAGGGTTATCGACAAGTTCAAGGAATTGACTACGATGAGACTTTCTCACCGGTAGCGAAGCTGAAGTCCGTCCGAATCATGTTAGCAATTGCCGCATACTATGATTATGAGATATGGCAAATGGACGTCAAAACGGCATTCCTTAATGGTTTCCTTAAGGAAGAATTGTATATGATGCAGCCGGAAGGTTTTGTCGATCCTAAGAACGCTGACAAGGTGTGCAAGCTCCAACGCTCGATTTATGGGCTGGTGCAAGCATCTCGGAGTTGGAACATTCGCTTTGATGAGATGATCAAAGCGTTTGGGTTTACACAGACTTATGGAGAAGCCTGTGTTTACAAGAAAGTGAGTGGGAGCTCTGTAGCATTTCTCATATTATATGTAGACGACATACTTTTGATGGGAAATGATATAGAACTCTTGGACAGCATCAAGGCCTACTTGAATAAGAGTTTTTCAATGAAGGACCTTGGAGAAGCTGCTTATATATTAGGCATCAAGATCTATAGAGATAGATCGAGACGCCTCATAGGTCTTTCACAAAGCACATACCTTGATAAAATGTTGAAGAAGTTCAATATGGATCAATCTAAGAAAGGGTTCTTACCTGTGTTACAAGGTGTGAAATTGAGCTCAGCTCAATGTCCGACCACGGCAGAAGATATAGAAGAGATGAGTATCATCCCCTATGCCTCAGCCATAGGTTCTATTATGTATGCCATGCTGTGTACCAGACCTGATGTAAACCTTGCCGTAAGTTTGGTAGGAAGGTACCAAAGTAATCCCGGCAAGGAACACTGCACAGCGGTCAAGAATATCCTGAAGTACCTGAAAAGGACTAAGGAAATGTTTCTCGTTTATGGAGGTGACGAAGAGCTCGTCGTAAAAGGTTACGTCGACGCTAGCTTCGACACAGATCTAGATGACTCTAAGTCACAAACCGGATACGTGTATATTTTGAATGGTGGGGCAGTAAGCTGGTGCAGTTGCAAGCAAAGCGTCGTGGCGGGATCTACATGTGAAGCGGAGTACATGGCAGCCTCGGAGGCAGCACATGAAGCAATTTGGGTGAAGGAGTTCATCACCGACCTCGGAGTCATACCCAATGCGTCGGGGCCAATCAAGCTCTTCTGTGACAACACTGGAGCTATTGCACTTGCAAAGGAGCCCAGGTTTCACAAGAAGACCAGGCACATCAAGCGTCGCTTCAACTCCATTCGTGAAAATGTTCAAGATGGAGACATAGAAATTTGTAAAGTGCACACGGATCTGAATGTCGCAGATCCGTTGACTAAACCTCGCCCTAAGGCAAAACATGATCAGCACCAGAACTCTATGGGTGTTCGATTCATCACAATGTAACTAGATTATTGACTCTAGTGCAAGTGGGAGACTGTTGGAAATATGCCCTAGAGGCAATAATAAAAGCATTATTATTATATTTCCTTATTCATGATAATTGTCTTTATTCGTGCTATAATTGTGTTAACCGGAAATCGTAATACATGTGTGAATAACAGACAACAACATGTCCCTAGTGAGCCTCTAGTTGACTAGCTCGTTGATCGACAGATAGTCATGGTTTCCTGACTATGGACATTGGATGTCATCGATAACGGGATCACATCATTAGGAGAATGATGTGATGGACAAGACACAATCCTAAACATAGCATAAGATCGCATAGTTCGTTTGCTAGAGTTATCCAATGTCAAGTATCCTTTCCTTAGACCATGAGATCGTGTAACTCCCGGATACCGTAGGAGTGCTTTGGGTATGCCAAACGTCACAACGTAACTGGGTGACTATAAAGGTATGCTACGGGTATCTCTGAAAGTGTCTGTTGGGTTGACATGGATCGAGACTGGGATTTGTCACTCCGCTTGACGGAGAGGTATCACCGGGCCCTCTCGGTAATGCATCATCACAATGAGCTCAATGTGATCAAAGTGTTTGATCACGGGATCATGCATTACGGTAACGAGAAAAGTGACTTGCCGGTAACGAGATTGAACGAGGTATTGGTATACCGACGATCGAATCTCGGGCAAGTAAAATACCGATTGACAAAGGGAATCGTATACGGGATTAATTGAATCCTTGACATCGTGGTTCATCCGATGAGATCATCGTGGAGCATGTGGGAGCCAACATGGGTATCCAGATCCCGCTGTTGGTTATTGCCCGAGAGCCGTCTCGGTCATGTCTGCATGTCTCCCGAACCCGTAGGGTCTACACACTTAAGGTTCGGTGACGCTAGGGTTGTGAAGATATGTATGTGCAGTAACCCGAATGTTGTTCGGAGTCCCGGATGAGATCCCGGACGTCAGGAGGAGTTCCGGAATGGTCCGGAGGTAAAGAATTATATATAGGAAGTGCTATTTTGGCCATCGGGACAAGTTTCGGTGTTATCGGTATTGTACCGGGACCACCGGAGGGGTCCCGGGGTCCACCAGGTGGGGCCACCTGCCTTGGTGGGCCACATGGGCCTTAGGGGGTGCGCCTTGGCCCACTTGGGCCAAGGGGGACCAGCCCCAAGGGCCCATGCGCCAAGGAAACTTGGAGAGGGGAGAGTCCAAAGGGGGGAAGGCACCTCCGAGGTGCCTTGGGGAGGATGGACTCCTCCCCCCCTCTTGGCCGCACCCCTTCCTTGGAGGAAGGGGCAAGGCTGCGCCCTCCCCCCCTCTAATGCACCTATATAAAGGGGGCAGGGGAGGGGGGCAGCATACCATATGCCCTGGCTCCTCCCTCCTCCCTGCAACACCTCCTCCTCCTCCCGTAGTTGCTTAGCGAAGCCCTGCTGGAGTTCTGCTGCATCCACCACCACACCGTCGTGCTGGATCTTCCTCAACCTCTCCTTCCCCCTTGCTGGATCAAGAAGGAGGAGACGTCTCCCGTCCCATACGTTTGTTGAACGCGGAGGTGTCGTCCGTTCGGTACTAGATCATCGGTGAATTGGATCACGGCAAGTACGACTACCTCATCCACGTTCACTCGAACGCTTCCGTTGCGATCTACAAAGTGGTATGTAGATGCTATCTAATCTGAATACTCGTTGCTAGATGAACTCATAGATGGATCTTGGTGAAACCGTAGGAAAAATTTTAATTTTCTGCAACGTTCCCCAACAGTGGCATCATGAGCTAGGTCTATGCGTAGTTCTTCTTGTGCGAGTAGAACACAATTTGTTGTGGGCGTAGATGTTGTCAATTCTTCTTGCCGTTACTAGTCAATCTTGATTCAGCGGTATTGTGGGATGAAGCGGCCCGGACCAACCTTACACGTACGCTTACGTGAGACCGGTTCCACCGACTAACATGCACTAGTTGCATAAGGTGGCTGGCGGGTGTCTGTCTCTCCTACTTTAGTTGGATCGGATTCGATGAACAGGGTCCTTATGAAGGGTAAATAGAGATTGACAAATCACGTTGTGGTTTGAACGTAGGTAAGAAAACGTTCTTGCTAGAACCCTAATTCAGCCACGTAAAACTTGCAACAACAATTAGAGAACGTCTAACTTGTTTTTGCAGCAAGTGCTTTGTGATATGATATGGCCAAAGTTGTGATGTATGATGAATGATCTATATGTGATGTATGAGATGTTCATGCTATTGTAATAGGAATCACGACTTGCATGTCGATGAGTATGACAACCGGCAGGAGCCATAGGAGTTGTCTTTATTTTTTGTATGACCTGCGTGTCATTGAGAATCGCCATGTAAGTTACTTTACTTTATTGCTAAACGCGTTAGCCATAGTAGTAGAAGTAATAGTTGGCGAGCAACTTCATGGAGACACGATAATGAAGATCATGATGATGAAGATCATGGTGTCAAGCCGGTGACAAGATGATCATGGAGCCCCAAGATGGAGATCGAAGGAGCTATGTGATATTGGCCATATCATGTCACGTTCATTATTTGATTGCATGTGATGTTTATCATGTTTTGCATCTTGTTTACTTAGAACGACGGTAGTAAATAAGATGATCCCTCATAATAATTTCAAGAAAGTGTTCTCCCTAACTGTGCACCGTTGCTAAGGTTCGTCGTTCCGAAGCACCACGTGATGATCGGGTGTGATAGGTCCTTACGTTCGCATACAACGGGTGTAAGACAGATTTACACACGCAAAACACTTAGGTTGACTTGACGAGCCTAGCATGTACAGACATGGCCTCGGAACACAGAAGACCGAAAGGTCGAGCATGAGTCGTATAGAAGATACGATCAACATGAAGATGTTCACCGATGTTGACTAGTCCGTCTCATGTGATGATCGGAAACGGCCTAGTTGACTCGGATCATGTAATACTTAGATGACTAGTAGAGGGATGTCTATCTAAGTGGGAGTTCATTAATTAATTTGATTAAATGAACTTTATTATCATGAACTTAGTCTAAATATTTACAATATGTCTTGTAGATCAAATGGCCAACGTAGTCCTCAATTTCAACGCGTTCCTAGAGAAAACCAAGCTGAAAGACGATGGTAGCAACTATACGGACTGGGTCCGGAACCCGAGGATTATCCTCATAGCTGCCAAGAAAGATTATGTCCTAAGAGCACCGCTGGGTGACGCACCTATTCTCCCTGCAGAACAAGACGTTATGAACGCTTGGCAGTCACGTTGCGATGATTACTCGTTCAGTGCGGCATGCTTTACAGCCTAGAGCCGGGACTCCAAAAGCGTTTTGAGAGACATGGAGCATATAAGATGTTCGAAGAGCTGAAAATGGTTTTTCAAGCTCATGCCCGGGTCGAGAGATATGAAGTCTCCGACAAATTCTTTGGCTGTAAGATGGAGGAAAATAGTTCTGTCAGTGAGCACATACTCAAAATGTCTGGGTTGCACAACCGCTTGACTCAACTGGAAGTTAATCTTCCGGAAGAAGCGGTCATTGAAAGAATCCTCCAGTCGCTTCCACCTAGCTACAAGAGCTTTGTGATGAACTATAATATGCAGGGGATGGTAAAGACCATTCCTGAGGTATATGCTATGTTGAAATCAGCAGAGGTAGAAATCAAGAAAGAACATCAAGTGTTGATGGTGAATAAAACCACTAAGTTCAAGAAGGGTAAGGGTAAAAAAACTTCAAGAAGGACGGCAAGGAAGTTGCCGCGCCCGGTAAGCAAGTTGCCGGGAAGAAGCCAAAGAATGGACCCAAGCCCGAGACTGAGTGTTTTTATTGCAAGGGAAGTGGTCACTGGAAGCGGAATTGCCCCAAATACTTAGCGGACAAGAAGGCCGGCAAAACCAAAGGTATATGTGATATACATGTAATTGATGTGTACCTTACCAGTACTCGTAGTAGCTCTTGGGTATTTGATATCGGTGCAGTTGCTCACATTTGTAACTCAAAGTAGGAGCTGCGGAATAAACGGAGACTGGCGAGGGACGAGGTGACGATGCGCGTCGGGAATGGTTCCAAGGTCGATGTGATCGCCGTCGGCACGCTGCCTCTGCATTTACCTACGGGATTAGTTTTAAACCTCAATAATTGTTATTTAGTGCCAAGTTTGAGCATGAACATTGTATCTGGATCTCGTTTAATTCGAGATGGCTACTCATTTAAATCCGAGAATAATGGTTGCTCTATTTATATGAGAGATATGTTTTATGGTCATGCTCCGATGGTTAATGGTTTATTCTTGATGAATCTCGTACGTGATGATACACATATTCATAGTGTGAGTACCAAAAGAGTTGAAGTTGATAACAATAGTCCCACATATTTGTGGCACTGCCGCCTTGGTCACATAGGTGTCAAACGCATGAAGAAGCTCCATGCAGATGGACTTTTAGAGTCTCTTGATTATGAATCATTTGACACGTGCGAACCATGCCTCATGGGTAAAATGACCAAGACTCCGTTCTCAGGAACAATGGAGCGAGCAACCAACTTATTGGAAATCATACATATCGATGTGTGCGGTCCAATTAGTGTTGAGGCTCGCGGTGGCTATCGTTATGTTCTCACCCTCACTGATGACTTGAGTAGATATGGGTATATCTACTTAATGAAACACAAGTCTGAGACCTTTGAAAAGTTCAAGAAATTTCAGAGTGAGGTTGGAAATCAACGTGAAAGAAAGATCAAGTTTCTACGATCAGATCATGGAGGAGAATACTTGAGTCACGAATTTGGCACACACTTAAGAAAATGTGGAATAGTTTCACAGCTCACGCCGCCTGGAACACCTCAGCGTAATGGTGTGTCCGAACGTCGTAATCGCACTCTATTAGATATGGTGCGATCTATGATGTCTCTTACCGACTTACCGCTATCTTTTTGGGGCTATGCTTTAGAGACTGCCGCATTCACTTTAAATAGGGCTCCGTCGAAATCCGTTGAGACGACACCGTATGAATTATGGTTTGGGAAGAAACCTAAGCTGTCGTTTCTAAAAGTTTGGGGATGCGATGCTTATGTCAAGAAACTTCAACCTGAAAAGCTCGAACCCAAGTCGGAAAAATGCGTCTTCATAGGATACCCTAAAGAAACTGTTGGGCATACCTTCTACCTCAGATTCGAAGGCAAGATCTTTGTTGCCAAGAATGGATCCTTTCTAGATAAAGAGTTTCTCTCGAAAGAAGTAAGTGGGAGGAAAGTAGAACTTGATGAAGTGTTGCCTCTTGAACCGGAAAATGGCGAAACTCAAGAAATCGTTCCTGAGGTGCCTGCACCGACTAGAGAGGAAATTAATGATTATGATCAAGATACTTCTGATCAAGCTCCTACTAAAATTCGAAGGTCCACAAGGACACGTTCCGCACCAGAGTGGTACGGCAACCCTGTCTTAGAAATCATGTTGTTAGACAACGGTGAACCTTCGAACTATGAGGAAGCAATGGCGGGCCTGGGTTCCGACAAATGGCTGGAAGCCATGAAATCCGAGATAGGATCCATGTATGAAAACGAAGTATGGACTTTGACTGACTTGCCCGTTGAACGGCGAGCCATAGAAAATAAATGGATCTTTAAGAAGAAGACAGACGCGGATGGTAATGTGACCATCTATAAAGCTCGGCTTGTCGCTAAGGGTTATCGACAAGTTCAAGGAATTGACTACGATGAGACTTTCTCACCGGTAGCGAAGCTGAAGTCCGTCCGAATCATGTTAGCAATTGCCGCATACTATGATTATGAGATATGGCAAATGGACGTCAAAACGGCATTCCTTAATGGTTTCCTTAAGGAAGAATTGTATATGATGCAGCCGGAAGGTTTTGTCGATCCTAAGAACGCTGACAAGGTGTGCAAGCTCCAACGCTCGATTTATGGGCTGGTGCAAGCATCTCGGAGTTGGAACATTCGCTTTGATGAGATGATCAAAGCGTTTGGGTTTACACAGACTTATGGAGAAACCTGTGTTTACAAGAAAGTGAGTGGGAGCTCTGTAGCATTTCTCATATTATATGTAGACGACATACTTTTGATGGGAAATGATATAGAACTCTTGGACAGCATCAAGGCCTACTTGAATAAGAGTTTTTCAATGAAGGACCTTGGAGAAGCTGCTTATATATTAGGCATCAAGATCTATAGAGATAGATCGAGACGCCTCATAGGTCTTTCACAAAGCACATACCTTGATAAAATGTTGAAGAAGTTCAATATGGATCAATCTAAGAAAGGGTTCTTACCTGTGTTACAAGGTGTGAAATTGAGCTCAGCTCAATGTCCGACCACGGCAGAAGATATAGAAGAGATGAGTATCATCCCCTATGCCTCAGCCATAGGTTCTATTATGTATGCCATGCTGTGTACCAGACCTGATGTAAACCTTGCCGTAAGTTTGGTAGGAAGGTACCAAAGTAATCCCGGCAAGGAACACTGCACAGCGGTCAAGAATATCCTGAAGTACCTGAAAAGGACTAAGGAAATGTTTCTCGTTTATGGAGGTGACGAAGAGCTCGTCGTAAAAGGTTACGTCGACGCTAGCTTCGACACAGATCTAGATGACTCTAAGTCACAAACCGGATACGTGTATATTTTGAATGGTGGGGCAGTAAGCTGGTGCAGTTGCAAGCAAAGCGTCGTGGCGGGATCTACATGTGAAGCGGAGTACATGGCAGCCTCGGAGGCAGCACATGAAGCAATTTGGGTGAAGGAGTTCATCACCGACCTCGGAGTCATACCCAATGCGTCGGGGCCAATCAAGCTCTTCTGTGACAACACTGGAGCTATTGCACTTGCAAAGGAGCCCAGGTTTCACAAGAAGACCAGGCACATCAAGCGTCGCTTCAACTCCATTCGTGAAAATGTTCAAGATGGAGACATAGAAATTTGTAAAGTGCACACGGATCTGAATGTCGCAGATCCGTTGACTAAACCTCTCCCTAAGGCAAAACATGATCAGCACCAGAACTCTATGGGTGTTCGATTCATCACAATGTAACTAGATTATTGACTCTAGTGCAAGTGGGAGACTGTTGGAAATATGCCCTAGAGGCAATAATAAAAGCATTATTATTATATTTCCTTATTCATGATAATTGTCTTTATTCGTGCTATAATTGTGTTAACCGGAAATCGTAATACATGTGTGAATAACAGACAACAACATGTCCCTAGTGAGCCTCTAGTTGACTAGCTCGTTGATCGACAGATAGTCATGGTTTCCTGACTATGGACATTGGATGTCATCGATAACGGGATCACATCATTAGGAGAATGATGTGATGGACAAGACCCAATCCTAAACATAGCATAAGATCGCATAGTTCGTTTGCTAGAGTTATCCAATGTCAAGTATCCTTTCCTTAGACCATGAGATCGTGTAACTCCCGGATACCGTAGGAGTGCTTTGGGTATGCCAAACGTCACAACGTAACTGGGTGACTATAAAGGTATGCTACGGGTATCTCTGAAAGTGTCTGTTGGGTTGACATGGATCGAGACTGGGATTTGTCACTCCGCTTGACGGAGAGGTATCACCGGGCCCTCTCGGTAATGCATCATCACAATGAGCTCAATGTGATCAAAGTGTTTGATCACGGGATCATGCATTACGGTAACGAGAAAAGTGACTTGCCGGTAACGAGATTGAACGAGGTATTGGTATACCGACGATCGAATCTCGGGCAAGTAAAATACCGATTGACAAAGGGAATCGTATACGGGATTAATTGAATCCTTGACATCGTGGTTCATCCGATGAGATCATCGTGGAGCATGTGGGAGCCAACATGGGTATCCAGATCCCGCTGTTGGTTATTGCCCGAGAGCCGTCTCGGTCATGTCTGCATGTCTCCCGAACCCGTAGGGTCTACACACTTAAGGTTCGGTGACGCTAGGGTTGTGAAGATATGTATGTGCAGTAACCCGAATGTTGTTCGGAGTCCCGGATGAGATCCCGGACGTCAGGAGGAGTTCCGGAATGGTCCGGAGGTAAAGAATTATATATAGGAAGTGCTATTTTGGCCATCGGGACAAGTTTCGGTGTTATCGGTATTGTACCGGGACCACCGGAGGGGTCCCGGGGTCCACCAGGTGGGGCCACCTGCCTTGGTGGGCCACATGGGCCTTAGGGGGTGCTCCTTGGCCCACTTGGGCCAAGGGGGACCAGCCCCAAGGGCCCATGCGCCAAGGAAACTTGGAGAGGGGAGAGTCCAAAGGGGGGAAGGCACCTCCGAGGTGCCTTGGGGAGGATGGACTCCTCCCCCCCTCTTGGCCGCACCCCTTCCTTGGAGGAAGGGGCAAGGCTGCGCCCTCCCCCCCTCTAATGCACCTATATAAAGGGGGCAGGGGAGGGGGGCAGCATACCATATGCCCTGGCTCCTCCCTCCTCCCTGCAACACCTCCTCCTCCTCCCGTAGTTGCTTAGCGAAGCCCTGCCGGAGTTCTGCTGCATCCACCACCACACCGTCGTGCTGGATCTTCCTCAACCTATCCTTCCCCCTTGCTGGATCAAGAAGGAGGAGACGTCTCCCGTCCCGTACGTGTGTTGAACGCGGAGGTGCCGTCCGTTCGGTACTAGATCATCGGTGAATTGGATCACGGCAAGTACGACTACCTCATCCACGTTCAGTCGAACGCTTCTGTTGTGATCTACAAAGTGGTATGTAGATGCTATCTAATCTGAATACTCGTTGCTAGATGAACTCATAGATGGATCTTGGTGAAACCGTAGGAAAAATTTTAATTTTCTGCAACGTTCCCCAACAGTGGCATCATGAGCTAGGTCTATGCATAGTTCTTCTTGCGCGAGTAGAACACAATTTGTTGTGGGCGTAGATGTTGTCAATTCTTCTTGCCGTTACTAGTCAATCTTGATTCAGCGGTATTGTGGGATGAAGCGTCCCGGACCAACCTTACACGTACGCTTACGTGAGACCGGTTCCACCGACTAACATGCACTAGTTGCATAAGGTGGCTGGCGGGTGTCTGTCTCTCCTACTTTAGTTGGATCGGATTCGATGAACAGGGTCCTTATGAAGGGTAAATAGAGATTGACAAATCACGTTGTGGTTTGAACGTAGGTAAGAAAACGTTCTTGCTAGAACCCTAATTCAGCCACGTAAAACTTGCAACAACAATTAGAGAACGTCTAACTTGTTTTTGCAGCAAGTGCTTTGTGATATGATATGGCCAAAGTTGTGATGTATGATGAATGATCTATATGTGATGTATGAGATGTTCATGCTATTGTAATAGGAATCACGACTTGCATGTCGATGAGTATGACAACCGGCAGGAGCCATAGGAGTTGTCTTTATTTTTTGTATGACCTGCGTGTCATTGAGAATCGCCATGTAAGTTACTTTATTGCTAAACGCGTTAGCCATAGTAGTAGAAGTAATAGTTGGCGAGCAACTTCATGGAGACACGATAATGAAGATCATGATGATGAAGATCATGGTGTCAAGCCGGTGACAAGATGATCATGGAGCCCCAAGATGGAGATCGAAGGAGCTATGTGATATTGGCCATATCATGTCACGTTTATTATTTGATTGCATGTGATGTTTATCATGTTTTGCATCTTGTTTACTTAGAACGACGGTAGTAAATAAGATAATCCCTCATAATAATTTCAAGAAAGTGTTCTCCCTAACTGTGCACCGTTGCTAAGGTTCGTCGTTCCGAAGCACCACGTGATGATCGGGTGTGATAGGTCCTTACGTTCGCATACAACGGGTGTAAGACAGATTTACACACGCAAAACACTTAGGTTGACTTGACGAGCCTAGCATGTACAGACATGGCCTCGGAACACAGAAGACCGAAAGGTCGAGCATGAGTCGTATAGAAGATACGATCAACATGAAGATGTTCACCGATGTTGACTAGTCCGTCTCACGTGATGATCGGAAACGGCCTAGTTGACTCGGATCATGTAATACTTAGATGACTAGTAGAGGGATGTCTATCTAAGTGGGAGTTCATTAATTAATTTGATTAAATGAACTTTATTATCATGAACTTAGTCTAAATATTTACAATATGTCTTGTAGATCAAATGGCCAACGTAGTCCTCAATTTCAACGCGTTCCTAGAGAAAACCAAGCTGAAAGACGATGGTAGCAACTATACAGACTGGGTCCAGAACCTGAGGATTATCCTCATAGCTGCCAAGAAAGATTATGTCCTAAGAGCACCGCTGGGTGACGCACCTATTCTCCCTGCAGAACAAGACGTTATGAACGCTTGGCAGTCACGCTGCGATGATTACTCCCTCGTTCAGTGCGGCATGCTTTACAGCTTAGAGCCGGGACTCCAAAAGCGTTTTGAGAGACATGGAGCATATGAGATGTTCGAAGAGCTGAAAATGGTTTTCCAAGCTCATGCCCGGGTCGAGAGATATGAAGTCTCCGATAAATTCTTTAGCTGTAAGATGGAGAAAAATGGTTCTGTCAGTGAACACATACTCAAAATGTCTGGGTTGCACAACCGCTTGACTCAACTGGAAGTTAATCTCCCGGATGAAGCGGTCATTAACAGAATCCTCCAGTCGCTTCCACCTAGCTACAAGAGCTTTGTGATGAACTACAATATGCAGGGGATGGTAAAGACCATTCCTGAAGTATATGCTATGCTGAAATCAGCAGAGGTAGAAATCAAGAAGGAGCATCAAGTGTTGATGGTGAATAAAACCACTAAGTTCAAGAAGGGCAAGGGTAAAAAGAACTTCAAGAAGGACGGCAAGGAAGTTGCCGCGCCCGGTAAGCAAGTTGCCGGGAAGAAGCCAAAGAATGGACCCAAGCCCGAGACTGAGTGTTTTTACTGCAAGGGAAGTGGTCACTGGAAGCGGAACTGCCCCAAATACTTAACGGACAAGAAGGCCGGCAAAACCAAAGGTATATGTGATATACATGTAATTGATGTGTACCTTACCAGTACTCGTAGTAGCTCTTGGGTATTTGATACCGGTGCAGTTGCTCACATTTGTAACTCAAAGCAGGAGCTACGGAATAAACGGAAACTGGCGAAGGACGAGGTGACGATGCGCGTCGGGAATGGTTCCAAGGTCGATGTGATTGCCGTCGGCACGCTGCCTCTACATTTACCTACGGGATTAGTTTTGAACCTCAATAATTGTTATTTAGTGCCAAGTTTGAGCATGAACATTGTATCTGGATCTCGCTTAATTCGAGATGGCTACTCATTTAAATCCGAGAATAATGGTTGTTCTATTTATATGAGAGATATGTTTTATGGTCATGCTCCAATGGTTAATGGTTTATTCTTAATGAATCTCGAACGTGATGATACACATATTCATAGTGTGAATACCAAAAGAGTTAAAGTTGATAACAATAGTCCCACATATTTGTGGCACTGCCGCCTTGGTCACATAGGTGTCAAACGCATGAAGAAGCTCCATGCAGATGGACTTTTAGAGTCTCTTGATTATGAATCATTTGACACGTGCGAACCATGCCTCATGGGTAAAATGACCAAGACTCCGTTCTCAGGAACAATGGAGCGAGCAACCAACTTATTGGAAATCATACATACCGATGTGTGCGGTCCAATGAGTGTTGAGGCTCGCGGAGGCTATCGTTATGTTCTCACCCTCATTGATGACTTGAGTAGATATGGGTATATCTACTTGATGAAACACAAGTCTAAGACCTTTGAAAAGTTCAAGGAATTTCAGAGTGAGGTTGAAAATCAACGTGAAAGAAAGATCAAGTTTCTACGATCAGATCGTGGAGGAGAATACTTGAGTCATGAATTTGGCACACACTTAAGACAGTGTGGAATAGTTTCACAACTCACGCCGCCTGGAACACCTCAGCGTAATGGTGTGTCCGAACGTCGTAATCGCACTCTATTAGATATGGTGCGATCTATGATGTCTCTTACCGACTTACCGCTATCTTTTGGGGGCTATGCTTTAGAGACTGCCGCATTCACTTTAAATAGGGCTCCGTCAAAATCCGTTGAGACGACATCGTATGAATTATGGTTTGGGAGGAAACCTAAGCTGTCATTTCTAAAAGTTTGGGGATGCGATGCTTATGTTAAGAAACTTCAACCTGAAAAGCTCGAACCCAAGTCGGAAAAATGCGTCTTCATAGGATACCCTAAAGAAACTGTTGGGTATACCTTCTACCACAGATCCGAAGGCAAGATCTTTGTTGCCAAGAATGGATCCTTTCTGGAGAAAGAGTTTCTCTCGAAAGAAGTAAGTGGGAGGAAAGTAGAACTTGATGAAGTGTTACCTCTTGAACCGGAAAATGGCGAAACTCAAGAAAACGTTTCTGAGGTGCCTGCACCGACTAGAGAGGAAATTAATGATGATGATCAAGATGCTTCTGATCAAGCTCCTACTGAAATTCGAAGGTCCACAAGGACACGTTCCGCACCAGAGTGGTACGGCAACCCTGTCTTGGAAATCATGCTGTTAGACAACAGTGAACCTTCGAACTATGAGGAAGCAATGGCGGGACCGGATTCCGACAAATGGCTAGAAGCCATGAAATCCGAGATAGGATCCATGTATGAAAACAAAGTATGGACTTTGACTGACTTGCCCGTTGAACGGCGAGCCATAGAAAATAAATGGATCTTTAAGAAAAAGACAGACGCGGATGGTAATGTGACCATCTATAAAGCTCGGCTTGTCGCTAAGGGTTATCGACAAGTTCAAGGAATTGACTACGATGAGACTTTCTCACCGGTAGCGAAGCTGAAGTCCGTCCGAATCATGTTAGCAATTGCCGCATACTATGATTATGAGATATGGCAAACGGACGTCAAAACGGCATTCCTTAATGGTTTCCTTAAGGAAGAATTGTATATGATGCAGCCGGAAGGTTTTGTCGATTCTAAGAATGCTGACAAGGTATGCAAGCTCCAACGCTCGATTTATGGGCTGGTGCAAGCATCTCGGAGTTGGAACATTCGCTTTGATGAGATGATCGAAGCGTTTGGGTTTACACAGACTTATGGAGAAGCCTGTGTTTACAAGAAAGTGAGTGGGAGCTCTGTAGCATTTCTCATATTATATGTAGACGACATACTTTTGATGGGAAATGATATAGAACTCTTGGACAGCATCAAGGCCTACTTGAATAAGAGTTTTTCAATGAAGGACCTTGGAGAAGCTGCTTATATATTAGGCATCAAGATCTATAGAGATAGATCGAGACGCCTCATAGGTCTTTCACAAAGCACATACCTTGATAAAATATTGAAGAAGTTCAATATGGATCAATCTAAGAAAGGGTTCTTACCTGTGTTACAAGGTGTGAAATTGAGCTCAGCTCAATGTCCGACCACGGCAGAAGCTATAGAAGAGATGAACGTCATCCCCTATGCCTCAGCCATAGGTTCTATTATGTATGCCATGCTGTGTACCAGACCTGATGTAAACCTTGCCGTAAGTTTGGTGGGAAGGTACCAAAGTAATCCCGGCAAGGAACACTGGACAGCGGTCAAGAATATCCTGAAGTACCTGAAAAGGACCAAGGAAATGTTTCTCGTTTATGGAGGTGACGAAGAGCTCGTCGTAAAAGGTTACGTCGACGCTAGCTTCGACACAGATCTGGATGACTCTAAGTCACAAACCGGATACGTGTATGTTTTGAATGGTGGGGCAGTAAGCTGGTGCAGTTGCAAGCAAAGCGTCGTGGCGGGATCTACATGTGAAGCGGAGTACATGGCAGCCTCGGAGGCAGCACATGAAGCAATTTGGGTGAAGGAGTTCATCACCGACCTCGGAGTCATACCCAATGCGTCGGGGCCAATCAAGCTCTTCTGTGACAACACTGGAGCTATTGCACTTGCAAAGGAGCCCAGGTTTCACAAGAAGACCAGGCACATCAAGCGTCGCTTCAACTCCATTCGTGAAAATGTTCAAGATGGAGACATAGAAATTTGTAAAGTGCACACGGATCTGAATGTCGCAGATCCGTTGACTAAACCTCTCCCTAAAACAAAACATGATCAGCACCAGAACTCTATGGGTGTTCGATTCATCACAATGTAACTAGATTATTGACTCTAGTGCAAGTGGGAGACTGTTGGAAATATGCCCTAGAGGCAATAATAAAAGCATTATTATTATATTTCCTTATTCATGATAATTGTCTTTATTCATGCTATAATTGTGTTAACCGGAAATCGTAATACATGTGTGAATAACAGACAACAACATGTCCCTAGTGAGCCTCTAGTTGACTAGCTCGTTGATCGACAGATAGTCATGGTTTCCTGACTATGGACATTGGATGTCATCGATAACGGGATCACATCATTAGGAGAATGATGTGATGGACAAGACCCAATCCTAAACATAGCATAAGATCGCATAGTTCGTTTGCTAGAGTTATCCAATGTCAAGTATCCTTTCCTTAGACCATGAGATCATGTAACTCCCGGATACCGTAGGAGTGCTTTGGGTGTGCCAAACGTCACAACGTAACTGGGTGACCATAAAGGTATACTACGGGTATCTCTGAAAGTGTCTGTTGGGTTACATGGATTGAGACTGGGATTTGTCACTCCTCTTGACGGAGAGGTATCACCGGGCCCTCTCGGTAATGCATCATCATATTGAGCTCAATGTGATCAAAGTGTTTGATCACGGGATCATGCATTACGGAACGAGAAAAGTGACTTGCCGGTAACGAGATTGAACGAGGTATTGGTATACCGACGATCGAATCTCGGGCAAGTAAAATACCGATTGACAAAGGGAATCGTATACGGGATTAATTGAATCCTCGACATCGTGGTTCATCCGATGAGATCATCGTGGAGCATGTGGGAGCCAACATGGGTATCCAGATCCCGTTGTTGGTTATTGCCCGAGAGCCGTCTCGGTCATGTCTGCATGTCTCCCGAACCCGTAGGGTCTACACACTTAAGGTTCGGTGACGCTAGGGTTGTGAAGATATGTATGTGCAGTAACCCGAATGTTGTTCGGAGTCCCGGATGAGATCCCGGACGTCACGAGGAGTTCCGGAATGGCCCGGAGGTAAAGAATTATATATAGGAAGTGCTATTTTGGCCATAGGGACAAGTTTCGGTGTTATCGGTATTGTACCGGGACCACCGGAGGGGTCCCGGGGGTCCACCGGGGGGGTCCACCTGCCCCGGGGGGCCACATGGGCTGTAGGGGGTGCGCCTTGGCCTATATGGGCCAAGGGCACCAGCCCCAAGAGGCCCATGCGCCAAGAGAGAAAAAAAGGGGAGAGTCCTACAAGGGGAAGGCACCTCCGAGGTGCCTTGGGGAGGATGGACTCCTCCCCACCCTTGGCCGCACCCTTCCTTGGAGGAAGGGGCAAGGGCTGCGCCTCCCCCTCTCCCTTGGCCCTATATATAGTGGGGAAAAGGAGGAGCAAACCAACGCTAATGCCCTGGCTCCTCCCTCCTCCCTGCAACACCTCCTCCTCCTCCCGTAGTTGCTTAGCGAAGCCCTGCCGGAGTTCTGCTGCATCCACCACCACACCGTCGTGCTGGATCTTCCTCAACCTCTCCTTCCCCCTTGCTGGATCAAGAAGGAGGAGACGTCTCCCGTCCCGTACATGTGTTGAACGCGGAGGTGCCGTCCGTTCGGCACTAGATCATCGGTGAATTGGATCACGGCGAGTACGACTACCTCATCCACGTTCACTCGAACGCTTCCGCTGCGATCTACAAAGTGGTATGTACATGCTATCTAATCTGAATACTCGTTGCTAGATGAACTCATAGATGGATCTTGGTGAAACCGTAGAAAAAATTTTAATTTTCTGCAACGTTCCCCAACAGTGGCATCATGAGCTAGGTCTATGCGTAGTTCTTCCTGCGCGAGTAGAACACAATTTGTTGTGGGCGTAGATGTTGTCAACTTTTCTTGCCGCTACTAGTCTTATCTTGCTTCAGCGGTATTGTGGGATGAAGCGGCCCGGACCAACCTTACACGTACGCTTACGTGAGACCGGTTCCACCGACTAACATGCACTAGTTGCATAAGGTGGCTGGCGGGTGTGGACTAGTTGCTAAACGCGTTAGCCATAGTAGTAGAAGTAATAGTTGGCGAGCAACTTCATGGAGACACGATAATGAAGATCATGGTGTCAAGCCGGTGACAAGATGATCATGGAGCCCCAAGATGGGGATCGAAGGAGCTATGTGATATTGGCCATATCATGTCACGTTTATTATTTGATTGCATGTGATGTTTATCATGTTTTGCATCTTGTTTACTTAGAACGACGGTAGTAAATAAGATGATCCCTCATAATAATTTCAAGAAAGTGTTCTCCCTAACTGTGCACCATTGCTAAGGTTCGTCGTTCCGAAGCACCACGTGATGATCGGGTGTGATAGGTCCTTATGTTCGCATACAACGGGTGTAAGACAGATTTACACACGCAAAACACTTAGGTTGACTTGACGAGCCTAGCATGTACAGACATGGCCTCGGAACACAGAAGACCGAAAGGTCAAGCATGAGTCGTATAGAAGATACGATCAACATGAAGATGTTCATCGATGTTGACTAGTCCGTCTCACGTGATGATCGGACACGGCCTAGTTGACTCGGATCATGTAATACTTAGATAACTAGTAGAGGGATGTCTATCTAAGTGGGAGTTCATTAAATTTGATTAAATGAACTTTATTATCATGAACTTAGTCTAAATATTTACAATATGACTTACGATGAGATTTTCTCACTCGTACCGATGCTTAAGTCTGGCAAATGGATGTCAAAACTGCATTCCTTAATGGATTTATTAAAGAAGAGTTGTATATGATGCAACAAGAAGGTTTTGTCAATCCTAAAGGTGCTAACAAGGTGTGCAAGCTCCAGCGATCCATCTATGGATTGGTGCAAGCATCTCGGAGTTGGAATATACGCTTTGATGAGTTGATCAAAGCATATAGTTTTATACAGACTTGCGGTGAAGCCTGTATTTGCAAGAAAGTGAGTGGGAGCACTACAACCTTTCTGATAAGTATATGTGAATGACATATTGTTGTTCAGAAATGATGTAGAATTTTCTGGAAAGCATAAAGGAGTGTTTGAAAGGAGTTTTTCAAAGAAAGACCTGGGTGAAGCTGCTTACATATTGACCATCAAGATCTATAGAGATAGATCAAGACGCTTGATAAGACTTTCGATGAGTACATACCTTGACAAGACTTTGAAGTAGTTCAAAATGGGACGGTCAAAGAAGGAGTTCTTGCCTATGTTGCAAGGTGTGAAGATGAGTAAGACTCAAAAACCCGACCACCGCAAAAAATAGAAAGAGAATGAAAGTCATTCCCTATGCCTCAGTCATAGGTTCTATGAAGTATGCTACGCTGTGTACCAGACCTATTGTATACCTTGCCATGAGTTTGGCAAGGGGGTACGATAGTAATCCAGGAGTGGATCACTGGACAACGGTCAAATTTATCATTAGTTACCTAAGAGGACTAAGGAAATATTTCTCGATTATGGAGGTGATAAAGAGTCCGTCGTAAAGAGTTACGTCAATGCAAGCTTTTACATCAATCTAGATGACTCTAAGTCTCAATCTGGATTCATATTGAAAGTGGGAGCAATTAGCTAGAGTACCTCCATGCAGAGCATTGTAGACATAGAAAATTTGCAATATACATACGGCTCTGAATGTGGTAGACCCGTTGACTAAACTTATCTCACAAGCAAAACATGATCACACCTTAGTACTCTTTGGGTGTTAATCACATGGCGATGTGAACTAGATTGCTTACTCTAGTAAACCCTTTGGGTGTTAATCACATGGCGATGTGAACTATTGGTGTCAAATCACATGGCGATGCGAACTAGATTATTGACTCTAGTGCAAGTGGGAGACTAAAGGAAATATGCCCTAGAGGCAATAATAAAGTTGTTATTTTATATTTCCTTATACCATGATAAATGTTTATTATTCATGCTAGAATTGTATTAACCGAAAACTTGATACATGTGTGAATACATAGAGAAAACAAAGTGTCCCTAGTATGCCTCTACTTGACTAGCTCGTTAATCAAAGGTAGTTAAGTTTCCAAAACCATAGAGAATGCTGTGATGGACAAGACCCATCTGTTAACTTAGCATAATGATCGTTTAGTTTTATTGCTATTACTTTCTTCATGACTTATACATGTAACTCTGACTATGAGATTATGCAACTCCCGAATACTAGAGGAACACCTTGTGTGCTATCAAACGTCACAACGTAACTGGGTGATTATAAAGATGCTCTACAGGTGTCTCCGAAGGTGTTTGTTGGGTTGGCATAGATCAAGATTAGGATTTGTCACTTCGTGTATCGGAGAGGTATCTCTGGGCCCTCTCGGTAATGCACATCACTATAAGCCTTGCAAGTAATGTGACTAATGAGTTATTTACGGGATGATGCATTATGGAACGAGTAAAGAGACTTGCCGGTAAGGGGATTGAACTAGGTATGAGGATACCGACGATCGAATCTCGGGCAAGTAACATACCGATGAAAAAGGGAATGACGTATGTTGTTATGCGGTTTGACCGATAAAGATCTTCGTAGAATATGTAGGAGCCAATATGAGCATCCAGGTTCCGCTATTGGTTATTGATCGGAGATGTGTCTCAGTCATGTCTACATAGTTCTCGAACCCGTAGGGGGCGCACGCTTAACGTTCGATAATGATTTGTATTATGAGTTATGAGTTTTGGTGACCGAAGTTTGTTCGGAGTCCCAGATGAGATCACGGACATGACGAGGAGTCTCGAAACAGTCGAGAGGTAAAGATTGATATATTTGAAGGTAGTATTCGGACACCGTAAGGGTTCCGGAGTGTATCGGGTACATACCTGTTGGAGATATCACTACTGGGCGTAAACCGGCCTGCTTGGGCCGGGTTAACTTCAACAGTAATTCAAGGATGTTAAAGCCCGATAAACTTGTAAAGGCCCAAGGCCGTAGTCGGTTTAGTATCTGTAGCCATAAACCGGCTTGTATAAACTTGTACTATAAGATAGGGAAAGAAAGAGACCAACCTGGGTACGAGTATAAACCGGAGATTGGGACTCTGTGAACCGACGGGCGTCACCCGTGCATATAAGGGGACGACCCGACGGCGGTTCAAGGGAGACAACCACAACTCGAAGCCTAGGCGAAGCTTGTTTGCTCCCTAGTCATCGAGACTTCATCAATTCCACCACAAACTAGACGTAGGCTTTTACCTTCATCGAAGGGGCCGAACTAGTATAAACTCTCCGTGTCCCTGTGTCCGCTTTAACCCCTTCGAGTTAAACCGTTGCGATGGCTCCACGACTAAGTCCTTTGGCTAGGACATCTGCCGTGACAAACCCACGACAGTTGGCGCCCACTATGGGGCTATCGCACGATGGTTTCAAGTTCTTGGAGGGCCGCTTTGAAGGACTCGAGGGATACGCCATGGGCCGGATGACCAAGAGTCGTCGCGGCAAGATCTACATCGACGACGTGGGCTGGGGCCCCGAGGCCGGCTCAATTGAGTACGGGTACCGGGTCCCCTTTGGCGGTATACACGTCTTCATCGGCAAAATCGGTGAACCGGGCCCTGAGCTGGACACCTGCACCGACCTCATCGAAACAGCTCAGCGTGCGCGACCTGCCCGGGTTAAGCCGGCCGTGAAGCGTGTCTTTGTGGGAGTCATCCATGGAGGGAACTATGAGGACGGATCATGATCTGGTGGCGAAACCGTCGTTTATTCCGGCGACGAGTCGTCAACCGGGGAAACTGAGTCCTTGTATCAAGTACAAGATGGTCGGATTGGGGGCTGTTCCGATGGCGACAGTATTCCGGACCCCTCTGATTTGCCTAGCCGGGTCGGTATATTCATGGCCGGTACCCAGGCAGCACCTCAGTCATCAACGGCCGCAGCAATAGTT
Source organism: Aegilops umbellulata (assembly GCA_032464435.1). NCBI lineage: Eukaryota > Viridiplantae > Streptophyta > Magnoliopsida > Poales > Poaceae > Aegilops > Aegilops umbellulata. The sequence goes on along the minus strand of CP136056.1, from coordinate 108,104,469 downwards.
TCCGGTTCAGCGGCGGCAACGGCTGCCGGAGCAGGAGGCTTGGGGCGCCCACCAGCTCAGGTGTTATCCGATCTGTTCGACGCATTGGCTGCGCTTATGGCAGAGGCTAATCCGACGGATCAAGATGCTCATAATGCAGAGATTGCAAAGGTGAGAGAACAGATTAACCAGGCCAAGGCGGATCTGGCAGCTGAGGAGGTCAGGATGACCGCGGAGTGGGCCGCTTTGGACGCGCAAGCCCATAAACTTATGTTGTATCAGAACGCTTCGCAAGAAGTCATGAGGAGGAAGTTCCGATCTCGCTTGCCCTTGGTTTTTGAAGGAAGGGATCTTTTCAATACCCTTGGGGCAGGGACCAGTAACCAACCGGTGGTAAACCGGGCGGAGGCGCCCGAGACGGGCGCACCGGTTCGGCCTCGTGTAATAGATCTGCCCCGTCATAACCCGGGAGAGCCACGGGTTGTGCATACCCCTCCGGATCACTATTCTAATCCGCTGAACAATCTTGTTGCAGCGGCGGCACGGTTGGAAGCTATTCCGGTCGAGGGAGATTCACTGCAAGCGATAGAGACACGCCGGGTTAAGGAGCTCCTCAGAACAACATTAGTTCAGCAGGAAGCGTATTCATATAGCCGCGAACGGATTCACTCCACCCCGCGTCCAGGCCGGAGTTACAGTAGAGATATGGAAGAACCCGCCGAGTCAAGTAATGCACGGCGTAGGGCTCCCCACGGCAACAATCCGGCCCCCGACGCCCAGGAGGTGGTAGACCGGGCCTGGGCGCGTAGGGAAGCTGAGTTAGCAGCACCGCATCAGGATCATCAGATTACACCGTTTCGTCCCACCACTTCAGTTGAACCGGGACTCACTTCTAGCGCTTTGGGAGTGCCTTGCCTCGTCCCAGCCCTCCGCAATGTGCACCTGCCCAAGGATTTCAAAGGCCCGCGCAAGGTGCCGAACTATACGGCGGATCAACCCCCAGAGTCGTGGGTGGAGAGTTATGAGATGGCCATGGAGATGCTGGACATGGATGATGCGGCGTGCGCAAAATATTTCACCATGATGCTTGAAGCAGCCCGTACTTGGTTAAAAAGCTTGTCGCCCAATTCTATCGGTTCATGGGCACAGTTGCGAGCCCGGTTCATAAGCAATTTCAAAGACACGTGCAAGCAGCCCATGTCGGTGGTGGATTTAGCGGCTTGTGTCCAGGAGGAAGGAGAGTCAACAACTCATTGGGTGCGTCGGGTCTAAAAGATCCTGCATTCATCAGACCGTATCAATGCGGACATCGCGGTTGTAACCCTGGAAGGCAATTGCCGGTTTGGGCCTTTAAAGTTAAAATTAGGACGGATGAAGCGCCATTTTACTGACATGGGAACGCTCATGACTGCTCTGGTGAAGTATGCTGATTCTGATAGTACCAAGGATCCCGAGTCTGATGATGAAAAGACAGGGAAGGGAAGGAAGAACGGCAACCCCAGAGGTCAGCAGCATAACTCGGCAGGAAACATTGGTGGTGGCAAGCGTAAGGCGGATGGCAACACGGATTATGTGGCTAACACTAATGTGCAGGACAGAGGCCGATGACGTAGAGGCAAAAACCGCAGTGGCGGACCTGGACCCAATCCGGAGCGCTTAAATTATCTGTTGAATCAGCCTTGTCCAAAGCATGGGACCAGAGAGGAGCCAGCAAACCACCTTTGGAAGGATTGTTATATCATGCAAGCGTTTAAGAGCTCCAATGCTTTTCGGTATGACCCCAGCTCCGGCGGCGGTTCAGGATCCGGGCCGAGTCATGGTGGAGGAAATCCCGGTTCAGGGTTTAACGGTAATCCGAGCGGACATGGCAATCAGCATAATCAAAACAGTCAGCAACAGCAGCAGTCGGCTTACCAGAGTAATCCAAAGCAGTTAAATAGTGGACAATATCATGTGTTTACCACCAGCTTGGACAAGCGGGACCGGAAGGTCCAGAAGCGGGCGGTTAACTCTGTTGAACCGGCTGTGCCACGGTATCTGCGCTGGTCAAAGCAGCCAATTGTATGGAGTAGAGAGGATCACCCTCCCCGGGTTGACAATCCGGGTCAGCTGGCTTTGGTGGTGGCGCCTCAGGTGGGAGACTATAAGTTCACCAAGGTACTCATGGACGGGGGTAGCAGTATTAATATCCTATACTATGAAACCTTTCGACGCATGGGGCTAAAGGATAAAGACCTCCTGCCTTCAAACACGGTTTTTCATGGTGTGGTGCCCGGCAAGTCAGCATACCCCATGGGCAATATAGCCTTGGAAGTAGCCTTCGGAGATGATCACGATTCCCGATCAGAGACACTCACGTTTGAGGTGGTGAAAATCCAAAGCCCGTACCATGCCCTGTTTGGCCGGCCAGCCTATGCTAAGTTGATGGCACGGCCCTGCTATGTGTATCTACAGCTCAAGATGCCGGATCATAAGGGGACCATCACGGTTCACGGAAGCCGTAAGATCGCTTTGGAGTGCGAGGAAGGAGACGCCGCGTATGCGGAGTCGGTTTGTGCTACCGAGGAGCTTAAGTACTATAAAGACAATGTTGATCCGACGGATATGACTCCTTTAAAGAAGCCTACTACAGAGCATGATCCGACCCTGAAATTCACATCGGCTGCTGAGACCAAGCTTGTTGACTTCGTACCTGGCGATTCGTCCAAGCAGTTCAGCATCAGTGCCAATCTGGATCCGAAATAGGAAGACGCGCTCATCGAGTTCATCCGTGAGAATCGCGACATCTTTGCATGGAAGCCTTCTGACATGCCAGGTGTACCGAGGCAACTCGCTGAGCACACCCTTAATGTGGATCCTAAATACAGACCGGTGAAACAGTTCCTCCGCCGGTTCAATGAGGAGAGGAGAAAGGCTATTAGAGAAGAGGTGGCCAGGCTATTGGCAGCTGGTTTCATCATTGAAGTTTTTCACCCTGAGTGGCTTGCTAATCCGGTGCTGGTCCTTAAGAAAAATGGCACCTGGCGCATGTGTGTGGATTATACGGATCTTAATAAGGCCTGCCCTGCGGATCCTTTTGCCCTACCCCGTATTGATCAAATCATTGATTCTACGGCGGGTTGCGAGCGCTTATGTTTCTTGGATGCATACTCCGGCTATCATCAGATTAAAATGGCAGTTAAGGACCAGGAGAAGACGGCGTTCATAACTCCATTTGGAGCCTTCTGCTATGTGTCTATGCCTTTTGGGCTCAAAAGTGCCCAGGCAACTTATCAGCGGTGCGTGCAGAATTGTCTCCACAAACAGATTGGCCGTAATGTGCATGCTTATGTGGATGATATTGTGGTTAAGTCAAGGAAGAAGGAGACTTTGGTCGATGATTTGAAGGAGACTTTTGATAACCTCCTCAATCCGGCCAAATGTGTCTTTGGTGTGCCAGCTGGCAAGTTATTGGGTTTTCTGGTGTCCCATAGGGGAATTGAGGCTAATCCAGAGAAGATCACGGCTATCACCTCTCTGACTAAACCGAAGTGTATTAACGATGTTCAACGCCTGGCGGGTCGGATCGCTGCGCTAAGTCGGTTTATCAGCCGCCTCGGGGAAAAAGCGATTCCTTTGTATCAAATGTTGAAGAAGACGGATCGGTTCGTCTGGAGGACTTAAAGCGGCAGTTGGCCAATCCACCCGTGCTCGCCGCTCCCATTGATAGGGAACCATTGCTGCTATATGTAGCTGCTAATGCTCGTGCAGTTAGTGTGGCTATTGTGGTGGAGCGGAAGGAGGCGGGCAAAGAGTACCCGGTTCAGCGTCCGGTTTACTATATCAGCGAGGTGCTTATTGAATCTAAACAGAGATATCCGCATTGGCAGAAGCTGGTATACGGAGTTTTTATGGCGAGCCGGAAGTTGAAGCACTATTTCCAAGGGCATCCCATCACAGTGGTTAGCTCTGCTCCTTTGGGTTATATCATCCAAAACCGAGAAGCAACTGGTCGGATTGCCAAATGGGCTATCAAGCTTGGACCGCACGGTTTAAAATACATGCCTCGCACTGCGATAAAGTCTCAGGCACTTGTTGACTTCATCAATGATTGGACGGAGCTGCAAGTCCCTGAAGAGAAGCCGGATCACACATATTGGACCATTCATTTTGATGGATCACGTCAATTGGAGACTCGGATCTGGTGGCCCAACAGGTGTCTGGTACATGGGATTCTAAAGATCCACTCATGGCTGCATATCGTCGTGAGGTTGATGTGGTCGCAGGTCACTTCAAGGGGTATCAGGTGGACCACGTGGACCGACGAAAGAACAAGGCGGCAGACGCTTTAAGCCGGCTGGGTTCACAGCGTAAACCTGTACCACCTAATGTGTTCCTTGATGTGCTTTACAACCCATCGGTTCAACTACCTGGGGAAGCGGATTTGGCGATTCCTGACCCGGAGGCTCAGTTGGTGGCGGCACTACACGTCATCCCGGATTGGATGCTTCCTTACCTGGCGTACATGAACCGAGGTGAGTTGCCAGAGGACGAGACTCTGGCCAGACAAATAGTACGGCGGTCCAAATCCATGGTAATTGAAAACGGCGAGCTACATCATCGCAGTGTGACAGGGGCGTTTCAACGGTGTGTATCTCCTGAGGAGGGTCGTGAAATTTTGCGTGAGATCCACGAAGGAGATTGTGGTCACCACGCCGGTTCAAAATCTTTAGTGGCGGAAGCATTTCGTCACGGTTTCTATTGGTTGACTGCCCATGCTGATGCGGAGGATCTGGTCAGACGATGTGATGGTTGCCAAAAATTCTCAAGACGCGCTCATGTTCCGGCTCAAGAATTGAGGATGATTCCAATTACTTGGCCGTTTGCAACCTGGGGGCTGGATATGGTCGGGCCTTTCAAAAGATCCAAGGACAAGAAGACCCACCTTCTGGTGGCGGTTGACAAATTTACAAAGTGGATAGAGGCAGATCCCGTTAGCAAGTGTGATGCGGCCACAGCGGTTCAGTTCATCAAAAGGGTGATTTTCCGGTTTGGTTTTCCACACAGTATCATCACAGATAATGGTACCAATTTATCTAAAGGTGTTATGAAGGAGTTCTGCGAACGAGAGCACATCCACCTTGATGTTTCATCGGTGGCACACCCACAGTCCAATGGTCAAGCAGAAAGAGCTAATCAGGAGATCTTGAGAGGCATCAAACCCCGGCTTATGGTTCCTTTCCAGAGGACGCCGGGTTGTTGGGTCGAAGAATTGCCCTCTGTGGTATGGAGCATCAACACCACGCCTAACAGGTCCACTGGGTACACGCCGTTCTTCATGGTTTATGGGGCGGAGGCAGTTCTCCCTAGTGACATCCATCACGATTCACCTCGTGTTGCGGCTTACGTTGAAGCGGATAACGAGATGGCTTGACAGGACGCTTTGGACCGGCTGTATGAAGAGCGAGACATAGCAGCTGCCCGCTCGGCGATCTACCAACAAGATCTTCGTCGCTATCACAGTCGTCGGGTCAGGACCAGAACCTTTCAAGAAGGAGATTTGGTGCTTCGACTTATTCAAGATCAAACTGAGATGCATAAGTTGTCTCCGCCTTGGGAAGGGCCTTTCGTGGTCAGCAAGAATCTGCACAACGGGTCATACTACCTGATCGATGTTCGAGAGCACAAAGACTCACGTAAATCAGAGCAGGAGACAAACAGGCCCTGGAATATAGCTCATCTTCGGCCTTACTATACTTGAGCCATGGGCTCTGCTTATGTACATATTATGACAATGTATATATTATAATAAACCGGATCCTCAGCTAAAGCGGGGTATCTGTTCTTTTGTATCATGTGTGGTTACGTGGAGTTGTTTGTTGTAAAACGACCTCCGGTTTACCCCTTGCGAAGTTTATCAATATCACTTGGGGGCTCGGTCATATTTGAACCGATGCAATGCCTTTTGATAGGCGAAAGCCACCAGATCATTTGGGGGCTCGGTCGTGTCCGAACCGATGCAATGCCTCTTGATCGGCGAAAGCTACCAGATCACTTGGGGACACGGTCAAGTCTGAACCGGTCACGCCTCTTGGTCGGCCTACAGGCCTTAGAGTCACTTGGGGGCTTGGTCGAACCCGAACCAATGTCATGCCACTTGGCCGGCGTAATGCCAAGAGTCTTTTGGGGACCTGGCTGACTGGCACCATTGCTACGCCTTCGGGGAGCCTGGTTGCGTCTGACCATGGTAATACCGTCTGACCAGCTCATTAGAGCCTTTCTTTTATAAAGAGTTGTCGCCATTGCTTTTGCTTTAATAGCCTTTCTTAAGGAATTGCTAGTTTATCTTTGTTGCGTTTTTTAATCCGACGGTATTTTGTGCCGGTTCATACAGCCAATTTGGCAGAACACGGTCTCTTTTTTAAGCCGGAGTTTGTTTGCTCGGTTTGATTTTTCTTATGAAACATCCTTTTTGGAGCAACAAGGATATCATGATCAAAAAGGAGCTGTTTTCTCCTCCGACGGTTTAGGGCTGTCAAGCCCCGTCTCAAGATTGGCTAAAAACGCCTACTTCATGCCCATTACATGGAAGGTATTTCGTATCACAAAATTTGATCGTACTGGCAAGTCTCCCTGCATATCTATATAAAGGTTCACAAACTGGATGGCGGTACAACCGCCCTGGCAGTTTAAAATTTTGTGATTGCAGGGGATATAAGTTGGCAAGGAATATTTTCCAAATTAAGGTTTCAGTACTGATGCACGAAGGCATCTCACAAAACACAAGTACGGTCTATCCTATTACAAGGCAACATGGTGCCTCAATAAGACAATTGTTTTTCCTGACAAGATATAGCATGGAAGCTAATTAAGGCTGCTCTCGGTTCACGCCTGCGTGCCATCCCGGTTTGATGGTTCTGGATCATCCCGCGCCGCGTCAGCTTCCTCCTCCCTACCCAGCGGCTGGAAGTCAACAGTGGTCCAGCCGATCCCCATTAATGCTTGAAAGACAGCCTCTTCATGTATCAGTGAAGACGGTTCAAGATCAGGGGCGTAAGTGTGCTTACGGATTGGAGGAATTAAGTTTTCCACTTCAGGGATTGGTGAATCAGCCACTCATTTGTTCTAGTCATCATACTAGGATTGATAATGTGACAAGTTTGCTTCTTCTACCAACTGGCAGGCCAGAGGGCGCACTGCCCGGTTTATCTTTCTTAACTCTTCTTCGTTGAATTCGGAGCTATCCTCCTTCAAGCTAGGATAGCCTTGAGCCGCTTCAACGGGATCAAAATCGGGCACCCATGCTTTGGCCCGGATTAAGGCATTAATGGCTCCGGTTCAAGCAGCAGACTTTTTTAACTCCTCAATCCGAGCAGGGAGCATGGACAATCTCCTCGGTGTATCCTGGATCAACATGGGTTCTGGATTGTTATGGGACGCAGTGGTGATAATCCGCTGCACACCAGTATACAGCTGCTCGACTAAAGTATAGACGGCTTTCAACTTCATCCGCACATCCGACCCCAAGTGATTAATGCGGGTGCCTATAATACAATCAGCAGTTTACAAACCGAGCTGTTTATAGGAGAATCAAGATTATTACAGAAGTTAGAGGAAGCTTACCAAAGATGGCGGCAGTCATTGCGTGCACTTGTCGTTTCACGCTGGTTAATTCATCAGTTACCGGTTTGAGGGCAGCTTCTGCATCTTCAATCTTTTTGGTTAAAGCGGCCTTTTCTGTGGCCCAGTCAGCCCGTTCCTTCTTATAACCTTCCTTCAGTTGCTCCATACTGCCTAAAGCGCTGGTTAATTCCTCCTTGGTCTTGGAAGTTTTTGCTTGTTGGGATTTTAAATTCTCTTGAAGGTCGGCGACTTGGTTCTCTTTAACTTTCAGTTCAGCCTGCAGACCAACAGTTATACGGTTTAACAAAGGAAGTACCAACCACATAACAAGTTAGGCGCTTTGTACTTGGGGGCTAATGCCTAATTGATCTACAGCTACCAGTTAGTTATCAAAGTCCCAAGCTGAATACAAGCATTCCAACTTGGCACTTGGGGGCTAATGGCCATTTGATCTGGTGGTATTACGGATGTTATTAAAAGTCTCGATTCAATTATACTACAAGTTGAACCGACCCTTGGGGGCTACAGCGGCAAGAAGCGGGAACAAATGCATGGAAATTACCTCAAGTTTTTCCTTCATCATCTTTACCAGATTGGCTTCATAATCACGGCTAGTATATAGCCGGTTTAAGTAACCAGAGTGAATGTCTTGAGCACTGAGAGCAGAGTATGTTGCCAGATCAACATCCCATTTTCCTTTGCTCAGGGCGGAAAATTCTTCTTTAGCAGTATGCTTGGCTAAAGCGATGGGATTTCCCGGTTCAGTACGACCTATGCGAGTAATTACGACTTCGTCGTCCTTAAGCTCGCCGGTCTGAACTGGCATAGTCGGTTTATCAGCAGGTTTGGAGGGACTGATAGTTTTCTCAATCCGGATTGGACTGGCTGGTTGGTCAGCAGGATCGGAGGGGTTCACAGAACTTTCTTCAGGGAGAACAACTTCATCCCTTACTGGTGGGTCATCAACTACATCTTCATGGATGATCGCTTCAACATTTGGGGTAGCATCCGGTTCAGGAGCAGCATCTTCTTCAGCAGCCTTATCCTGGCGAGCTTTCTTACTTGGCCTCGGTTTGGCCCTGAAAGAAGCAGCAAAATTAAAGACAGTATATATGGAAGGCTACAAAAATCAACAACTTGATGATAAAGGCAAAAGCTTACCCAAGCACGGTTTTGAGTGGAGGCAGCTGAGTACCAGTTGACTCACCAGAAGATGAGTGCGAGGTGACCTGATAATCAGAGTCAGACGGATTAAGCGGTTGACGAAAACAGCCCGCTTTAGGACAAATATTGACAAGCAAATTAGAGACCTCTGAACGACGTCTCCGAACCGGATTGTCCGGTAAACCGGCGGAGGTAACTACCTGGCCGTTGTGTCGAGTTGTACGACGCACCTCATGCTGACGGGTCTTCATAAGAAAGTTAGGATCCAAGTAAGCAAGAGGATGGGAAAGTTTAACTTTGCGGTTTGCCTGACGGAGTTTGTGCGAAGGCGGAAGGCTTGAATCAGAAGAAAGAGTAATTACCTCAACATCATCAGCGTGGCTAGCTTCAGCATCATCCTGACAAATTATATCATCCATAAATTGCATAAACAGTAAACCGAGAGAATCAAGTTCAGCTTCAAAATCCGGATTACCCACATCATCATCAGTAGGTGGATCAGAGGAGGCTGTAGTTTTCCTTTTATGAGCAGACTTTTTGACGACCCTTGTCTTAGGCCAGATTGGTTTCTCCGGTTTATCCGCCTTTTCTTGCGGGATCTTTTTGCTCCAAAACGGATCATCACCCTGCACCAACAGATATCGGTATCAGTCATAAGCACGTACAATAGTATCAGATTCGGTGAGAAGGAAGTTCGGTTTACCGCTGGCGGTTTATTGGTGGCATGGAAGGGAAGAAGGCCGGTTCGGGCGCAGACGTGTTCCGGTTCATTCAGAATTTTCTTTACAGCTTCGGTGACCTCTTCATCAGTAAGCTGGATGTTTACGTGACGCAACGGATCATCAACGCTGCCTGTATACTCGCACATTAAACCAGAGCGTTGACTGAGCGACAGTATACTCCAGAATATCCAGCAACGAGCAAGATCGACTCCTGTTAAACCGTTAGCCATAAAAGCTCGGAGTTTGGACAGTTGAGGAGCGTATTTGATCCTCTCTTTGCCAGTCAGCCGCTGAGGAAAAGGATGTGTGTTGCTGAGCCGTTCCGGGCGAAAACCGGGCAAGATATTCTCATTATCCGGGGAGGTGTCTTTACAATAAAACCAGGAGTTATTCCACTCTTCGGGATGACTATGCAGTTTCGCATGAGGGTAAGTGACCTCTTTTCTCTTTTGGATTGCCACGCCACCCAGCTCCATGTTGGAACCGTCAGGGAATTATGTGCAGCGGTTTAAGTGAAAACAGTCTCGGAACAGCTCCACTATGGGTTCCTCTTGGAAGAATACCTTGCAGAGCACTTGGAAGTGGCATATGTTGGTGACAGAATTAGGGTCGATATCTTGCGGATGGAGTTGGAAGTTGGCCAAAACATCACGGTAAAATTTTGAACCGGGCAGGTTAAAACCGCGGGCTAAGTGATCTGCAAAGACTACAACTTCTCCGTCTCGAGGTGTAGGGGGACACTTTTTGCCTGGGACCCTCCAGTGAATGGTTTTTCTGCTGCTTAAAGCGCCGGTCAGGACCAGATTGTTCAGTTGCGTTTCTGTGACCCGACAAGGAGCCCAGTTGCACTCGTACACTTGTTTAGCCATGAGGAAGTCTACAGAAGGAAAATGATTCCGGTTCAAGATTGTGTTGTGCACATGTTACATGTTGATATTATCAATGTTAAACCGGAGGAAGTCAATCATAAACCAACATTGGTAAAGCGGTGCGGTTCATCAAGGAATTACTGGTGGTTTAACAAGGGGACTAATGGTATGTACTAATTTGGTAAAACCTCTTCTTCAAGGTTAAACCGCTAGATCTAAAACCGCGAGACATGGGGAATTACAAATAAACAAGTGTGCAGAAACAGGTTTCACACAATCTCATTATAGCATTGGATCTGGGGTGATTTCATAAAAAGGATAAATATTCATGGTTTAAAAGAAGTTATGCAAGAGCAGCAAGGGAAAGTTATGGATCAGAACTACGGTCCAGGTATACTGCAGTAAAAACGGATGCGGGAAACTACCGCTGTACGGAGCAAAGGATATGGGATCATCCGAAGAGGCATCTCAGCCGAAGTTTGAGGCGGACGAAGAACACGAAGAACGCGAGGAACACAGTGAACCCTAAAAGCAGATCTAGATTGAGAGGACGGAGATCTTACCGGAGCTCGGAGAGATGCAGAAGGATGCCGCAGTTCTCTGGTACGGTCAGGTTGATGCAGCGGCCCAAGATGATGCGGAGGTCAGCGACGGCGTTGGAGCTCCGGAGTTGGCGACGCGGAGAAGACGAAGAGGAAAGGGGTGAAGGGGAAAAAAGGAAATGACCCTTCGGCCCTATTTATGAGGTAAAAAAACATGTGTCAGGCGCGCGAATCCAGGAGCCACAGATTTCGGAAGTGGAGCTATCGCCTCGATTATTGCGGATCTGTTAAACAAAGAAAGCATCATAAAAGCCAGTTTCATGATGATGTCATGCCGGTTTACAGCAACCAAAGAAGATGACGACATGGCGATTTAGCGATTAAGGGAAGATACTGAATCTGAAGATTTCTGCTAAGGATTGACATGAACTCATTCAAATCAATCTGGGGCCTAATGTTGGAGATATCACTACTGGGCGTAAACCGGCCTCCTTGGGCCGGGTTAACTTCAACAGTAATTCAAGGATGTTAAAGCCCGATAAACTTGTAAAGGCCCAAGGCCGTAGTCGGTTTAGTATCTGTAGCCATAAACCGGCTTGTATAAACTTGTACTATAAGATAGGGAAAGAAAGAGACCAACCTGGGTACGAGTATAAACCGGAGATTGGGACTCTGTGAACCGACGGGCGTCACCCGTGTATATAAGGGGACGACCCGACGGCGGTTCAAGGGAGACAACCACAACTCAAAGCTTAGGCGAAGCTTGTTTGCTCCCTAGTCATCGAGACTTCATCAATTCCACCACAAACTAGATGTAGGCTTTTACCTTCATCGAAGGGGCCGAACTAGTATAAACTCTCCGCGTCCCTGTGTCCACTTTAACCCCTTCGAGTTAAACCATTGCGATGGCTCCACGACTAAGTCCTTTGGCTAGGACATCTGCCGTGACAAACCCACGACAATACCGGAACCCCCCGGGGAAAGATATGGGCCATAGGAGGGAGGCTAACCAGCCCACAAGGGGCTGGTGCGCCCCCCCCCCCACCCACAAGGTAGAAGGCCGAATTGGACTAGGAAAGGGGGCGCCACCCCCCTTTCCTTCTCCTACTCCCTCTCCTTTCCCCCTTTCCACATCCATGAGAAGGAAAAGAAGGGGCGGGGGGGCGAATCCTACTAGGACTGGGAGTCCTAGTAGGACTCCCCCCTTATGGCGCGCCCCCTAGGGCCGGCCTCCTCTCTCTCCCTCATTTATATACATGGGTAGGGCACCCCTTGGAGACACAACAATTGTTCCAAGCCGTGTGCGGCGTCCCTCTCCATAGTTTGCTCCTCAGATCATAGCTTTGTAGTGCTTAGGCGAAGCCCTGTGCGGATCACATCACCATCACCGTGACCACGCTGTCGTGCTGACGGAACTCTCCCTCGACCCTCTGCTGGATCAAGAGTTCGAGGGACGTCATGGAGTTGAATGTGTGCTGAACTCGGAGGTGCCGTACATTCGGTACTTGGATCGGTTGGATCGTGAAGACGTTCGACTACATCAAGCGCGTTAATATAACGCTTTCGCTTTCGGTCTACGAGGGTACGTGGACACACTCTCCCCCTCTCCTTGCTATGCTTCTCCCAGATAGATCTTGCGTGATCGTAGGATTTTTTTTGAATTACTACGTTCCCCAACACTGCTGCCACCACAAGAACCGCTGTTGCCGCTCCTCTCCTTCCCTATGGCCAAGAGATGCGTCGCCCCCAGGGGAGTTCACCACTGACCTAGGATGGGGGTCGTGCACAGGTGGATCTGTGGTCTTGCCTGCCATGGACTACTAATCGACAGGGAGCTTCGTCCCTGCCCAAATATGGGGCATGACAAGGGGAGGTTGTCCCAAGATGGTGGCTGCCGCCAGGAGGGAAATGGTCGGGGGTCATTGCCCCGTTTCCTCTGTCACCAGCTAGGAATTGGCGAGCAGCGGGCTAGGGTCGATCTGGGAGGTTTTGATGTGTTGTGGTGGCTTCCTTTGGTGGTTGATTCCGGCGAAATCTAGTGATGGACTGATGGTGCGGGGGAAGGGGCTTGGTCCTCGGATGTCAGGGTGGTACGTTGTGTCACTCTTGGGGGCATCGTCATTCGGTGTAGGTGATACCGGTTGTGGCGCATTATTCTCAGCGACGTGGTTCAGGCGGCTAGTAGTGCCCTTCTAGTGCTTGTGATTGCGAGAGTGTTTAATTTGTTTCTTTTATAAAGGGCGTTTTTTATCTCAAAATGTAGCATCAAGCAGATACAAAACATTATGAGTAACACCCGACCTCTACATAATTAGGATGTACACAACCAAACCTCAAAAGTCTGTCAATAACAAAAAAAAACAAAAACTGACAGATCGGCAACAGTAGAGTCCTATAGACCAACACTATGCCTATGTCGAAGGTGGTGATGGATGTATGCGGAGGTTATGCTACCACCCATGTTGGGAAAAACCCCTCTGTAGCCACTTGCTCCAATCACGTACACCCCGTCTTGAACAACGGTTGGTACTCCGCTCATTGTAGCGTAGACCACCCACGAAGCAATTGCGTACACCAGAAAATAACCTGCCGAGGAGAAGCATTTTTGTCATTAAAAACCATATCATTTATATATAGCCAAAGCGACCAACTTAAGACATACGCTCCCACCTTCATTAGTGTTTTGAACCTATTTGGAATACCGTTCAACCAATGATAAAAAATATTGGCACCACTTGTGGGCGGGTACGAATTTGACTCTATTTGGATGACTGACCACGTAGAACGTGCAAACTTGCATTGGAAAAACAAGTGTTTGATTGTCTCGCCATGAGTAAAAAACAACACTTTTTACTCCCTTGCTAGTTGCTCATGCGAGGTTGTCTTTGGTTAGCACGACTCCCCTACGAAGATACCATATAAAGATTTTAACTTCTAATGGGATCTTTGACTTCCAGATTTTTTTTGTTATTATTCACTGGTACCTCAGAATGCGTGAGCGCACAATACATAAAGTCTACTGTGAAAGACCTTGATGTAGTAAGGTTCCAACATAACACATCTCGACCTTGTGTCAGGTTAATCAAATCGAGATGGGACAATAGATTATGCCATGACGCAAGACGGCGGCCAATCAAATCCCACCTGAACGGAAGATTTGGCGGGGATGAACTGAGTGATGAGGATACGTACCTAGGGTAGGGTAACTTATCATACCTGAGGTACCCAATCAAGGACATGGCTCCTACAATGAAAGACATTCTAAGAAGTATCAACATTTCAGTCGACCTGGTCAGCCCAGTCGACGGACACGAGCGTACTCGACCAGCAGCACAAGCAGTCGACCATGAAGACAGCCACTCGACTATAAGAAGACCTAAAGGCACTGCCTACAAACGGTCATCTCATAAGTAGCTTTTATGGCCTTCATGGACCTTTATTACAGGCGTTACCAGTAACCCCCTCTCTTTATGTACATTAAACTCCTTGTAACGTGGGCTGGCTGGGGTCCTGTCGAACTCTATATAAGCCACCCCCCTCCACTAGGACAAGGGTTCGCAACTTTGTAACACACACACACATAATCCAGTCGACTGCCTCCGGGCTCCGAGACGTAGGGCTGTTACTTCCTCAGAGAAGGGCCCGAACTCGTAAAACTCCTTGCGCATACAACTACTCCATAGCTAGGATCTTGCCTCTCCATACTTACCCCCCATTCTTACTGTCAGACTTAGAACCACGACAGTTGGCGCCCACCGTGGGGCAGGTGTTCTAGCGATTTGTTGGAGGAGTTGGGATTCTTTCACCCCACATCATGTTTTCGAGCGGAGTCATGGTCGAGAGCCGCGAGATCCGTCTCGGCGCTCTCTCCTTCATCGTTGACAACTCTGCTTGGCTGCAGGAGGCTCCACTCGACGTGGACGCGCTTCCCGCCCGCGGAGCCACGCATTTTCGCGCATGCGTCCGCGGCGTCCTCCTGCGGCAACCGTCGACCCAGTACGGGTCGGCATTCGTTTCGCCATCGTCGTCATCAGTTTCTCACCGGCGCAAGCGCACCGGTCGGTCGAGACTCCAGCAGTGGGTGAAGCACGCACTGGCCCGCCAGTAGGCCATCCCCCAAGTCGCGGCAATCGAGCCCGACGAGTCACTCTACGGCCTGTTCGACTGGCTCCGTAGAGGCTGCGTCCGAGTGCGACAGCAGCGATCCAGCGGCGGAAGTACTAATGGTCGACGGACCACGTAGTCCCCCCGGATTCCCCCACACCGACGAGGTTGCCGCAGGGGGGATTCCGGTGCGGGGCCACGAAGAGTACAGGCCCGAGCCCCTTACCTCAGTGCAGAGGGAGGAACTCCGTCGCCGGAACATGGACGCCCTTCACACTCCTATCGTTGGAGAAACCTCTGAGGCACGAGCCCTGGAGGAGGTGCGCTTGGCCAACTTGGCTAAACGTACTCGACTGGAGAATCTCCAGAGAGCACTCGACGAGCGCGCACGATCGCCCGTTCCCGAGTCCAGTCGTCGTCGCCTCTTCCAGCCGCCGACCCAGGTATACCGTACCCCGATTCAGAATTTGGCAACTGCGGCTCGCATAGCGGAGTCGATCCAGCCTTCACAGTCAGAGGCAGGGAGAGGTCTGTTGCAGATCAGAGATTTGCTCCGTGCAGCGGGTGACTAGAATTCAGCCGTATCTCAGTCGCGCGACAGGATTCACAGTCGATCCGTCACTGCGAATTCCGTTCAGTCGGCTCATAGTCCAAGGTCGCCCCCGAGGCGTGAAGGACACAGAGGCCGGCACGAGGATCAATACCAAGGGCACGAGCGATATGAGCACCGATTCGATCGCAACGATCAACGTCGAGTGCCTTCTCCTGCCCCAAGAGCGGGGTCGTACGTTCCTCGACGGCAAGAGGACAGACGCCAGTTCAGTACTGGGCGAAGGGTCCCAGTCGACCCCAGGGAACCAGGCTTTGATGCGAGATCCATCATCGTTCAAGGTCTGGTCGACCGAAATAGAGCTCACCGAGAAGACCGTGACAGAGGCGTGCCGTCCAGCAGCAGAGTTCACGTCTCAGGTCCCGGGTGTTTCAGCAGAGCAATCAGAGCTGCAGTGATTCCTCCCAACTTCAGGTTGGCGACTGGAGTCAGCAAGTTCACCGGAGAGTCCAAGCCGAACACATGGCTCGAGGATTACCGAGTGGCTGTTCAGATCGGAGGCGGCAATGACGAGGTGGCCATGAAGCATTTGCCCCTCATGTTGGAAGGATCAGCCAGAGCGTGGTTGAATCAGTTGGCTCCCAGCAGTATTTATACTTGGGAAGATCTAGCCCAGGTGTTTGTCAGGACATTCGAAGGGACTTGCAAGCGACCGGCAGGGTTGACAGAATTGCAGTCATGTGTTCAGAAGTCGAGTGAAACCCTGAGGGATTATATCCAAAGGTGGATCACTCTGAATCACACGGTCGAGAATGTGTCCGATCATCAGGCAGTTTGCGCCTTCAAGGAAGGCGTCAGAAACAGGGAGTTAAGTTTGAAGTTCGGTCGAACCGGGGATATGACCCTGAGTCGAATGATGGAAATCGCCACCAAGTACGCGAACGGAGAAGAGGAAGATAGACTCCGGAGTGGCAAGTATAAGGCAGCCGCTAATGAGGTCGGCGGAGGACACTCCAGTCGGAAGCAGAAGCGCAAGGCCGAGCCAGTCGCCCCCGGGGAAGCCTTAGCTGTGACCCCAGGGAAGTTTAAGGGGAAACCCAAGGGTCCTTGGAACCCCAAGAAAGTGAAAGACCAGGACGGGAACGATGTGATGGACTTACCATGCCACATTCACACGAAGAAAGATGAAGAGGGAAATCTCATTTACCCTAAGCATACCACTCGACAATGTCGACTCCTGATGCAACAGTTCCAAGGGAAGCAGGCCAAGGACAAAGAGAAAGAGTCAGACAAAGTTGAAGACAGGGAAGACAGCGGTGAAGAATACCCCCAAGTCAATTCCACTCTGATGATTTTCGCTGATGTCGAAAGTAAGAGTCGATTGAAGGTCATCAATCGCGAAGTAAACATGGTCGCTCCGGTGACACCCCATTACCTGAAGTGGTCCCAGACCGCCATCACCTTCGACCAGTCCGATCATCCGACTCATATTGCCACCCCAGGGAGGCAAGCGTTGGTGGTCGACCCAATTATTGAAGGCACTCGACTGACCAAGGTTCTGATGGACGGCGGCAGTGGGCTAAACTTGTTGTATGCAGAGACGTTGAAGGGGATGGGCATTCCGATGTCCCGACTCAGCCCCAGCAACATGAGCTTCCACGGAGTCATTCCTGGGAAGAAAGCTGAGTCACTCGGTCAAATCACTCTCGACGTCGTCTTTGGTGACTCGAAGAATTTCCGGAAAGAAAAGTTAACCTTTGAGGTCGTGGATTTTCAGAGTGCGTACCACGCCATTCTTGGGAGGCCAGCCTATGCTCGTTTCATGGCTCGACCATGCTACGTATACCTCAAGCTGAAGATGCCTGGCCCCAAAGGTGTAATCACCATCGTTGGCAATCGGAAGAAGGCAGAGGAGTGCTTCCAGAAAGGCGCCAAAATTGCTGATGCTCAGATGGCCAAGATAGAGATACAAGAGTACCAGAAGACTGCGGATCCGAGTGAGTTGTTACGAGCCAAGAAGCCCGCCACGGAGTCAGCATTTCAGTCGACTGGTGAGACCAAGCAAGTCCACATCCACCCGACCGATCCAAATGCGGCTCCAACCAACATCTCCACTACACTCGACTCCAAATAGGAAGAAGCGCTCATCTAGTTCCTCCGTGAGAACTGGGACATCTTTGCATGGAAGCCTGCTGACATGCCAGGTGTGCCCAGGGGACTGGCTGAGCACCGCCTTCGAGTCGACCCAAAGGTCAAACCAGTCAAGGAGCATCTCCGACGGTCCGCCGTTCAGAAGAGAAAGGCCATTGGCGAAGAAGTGGCCCGACTCCTAGCAGCCGAATTCATTCGCGAGATCTACCACTCCGAGTGGCTCGCCAATGTTGTAATGGTCCCTAAGAAGGACAAATCGCTGCGCATGTGCATCGATTTTAAGCATATCAATCGGGCCTGCCCGAAAGATCATTTTCCTCTTCCTCGCATCGACCAAATAGTCGACTCGACTGCAGGATGCGAGAGGTTATCTTTTTTGGATGCTTACTCTGGATACCATCAGATCCGTCTGTATGGACCCGATGAAATAAAAACAGCCTTCATCACCCCATTTGGGTGTTTCTGCTATGTTACCATGCCTTTCGGTCTCAAGAACGCCGGAGCTACATTCATGAGAATGATTCAGAAGTGCCTAATCACTCAAATCAGTCGGAATGTAGAAGCATACATGGATGATATAGTGGTCAAGTCACGAAAAGGTTCCGACCTGCTGACTGACCTAGCTGAAACTTTTGCCAATCTCAGGAATTATGATATCAAGCTCAATCCGTCGAAGTGCACATTTGGAGTCCCTGGAGGAAAGTTACTCGGTTTTCTTGTTTCCGAACGAGGAATCGACGCTAACCCCAAAAAAGTTGGCACCATACTCCGGATGAAACGCCCCGTGCGTGTGCACGATGTCCAGAAACTTACTGGATGCTTGGCCGCCCTAAGTCGATTCATCTCCAGGCTCGGTGAAAAGGCGCTGCCTCTTTACCGACTGATGAAGAAGTCAGACACGTTCGAATGGACTCCAGAAGCTGATGCAGCATTTGCAGAGCTAAAAGCTCTGCTCTCCACCCAGCCGGTGCTTGCTGCTCCTGTCAGCAAAGAGCCATTGTTGCTTTACATAGCAGCCACGGGACAAGTCGTTAGTACCGTTCTTACGGTCGAGCGGGAAGAGGAAGGAAAGACCTTCAAAGTTCAACGCCTAGTTTATTATCTCTCTGAAGTTCTGACCCCGTCGAAGCAAAGATATCCCCACTATCAGAAGCTTGTTTACGGGATTTACATGACCACGAAGAAGGTTGCTCATTATTTCTCTGATCACTCTATCACAGTCGTCAGCGACGCTCCATTATCAGAGATTCTTCATAACAGAGATGCAACCGGTCGAGTGGCGAAATGGGCAATTGAACTTCTTCCTCTTGATATCAAGTTCGAGGCAAAGAAAGCTATTAAGTCCCAGTCAATAGCTGATTTCCTCGCCGAGTGGACCGAGCAGGAGCTTCCGACTCAAGTTCACTCGGAGCACTGGACTATGTTTTTCGATGGCTCCAAGATGCTGAACGGATCCGGTGCGGGGGTTGTACTGGTTTCCCCCCGAGGAGATAAGCTCAAGTATGTCCTCCAGATTCACTTTGATTCCTCCAACAATGAGGCAGAGTATGAAGCGCTTCTATACGGATTACGTATGGCCATTTCACTCAGCGTCCGTCGCCTCATGGTCTACGGCGACTCAGATCTGGTTGTTAATCAAGTGATGAAGGAGTGGGACGTCCGAAGCCCATCCATGACGGGATATTGCAGCGCAGTGAGGAAGCTGGAGAAACGATTCGAGGGGTTGGAGCTCCATCATATACCCCGACTGAAAAATCAAGCTGCAGATGATCTGGCGAAGATAGGGTCCAAAAGGGAAGCCATCCCTAAAGATGTGTGTTTGGAGCACATTCACACACCATCAGTGCAAGAAGATCCTTTCACAGAAGAGCCCCCACAACCAAAAAGCGCCTCTGACTCGACCGAAGTGGAGGTTCCAGCTGTGGTCGACCTGATTATGGAAGTTATGGTCACCACTCCCGATTGGACAGTGCCGTACATTGCGTATATCATGAAAAAAGAGCTCCCAGAAGATGAAGAAGAGGCTCGACCGATCGTCCGTCGATCCAAAGCCTTTACAGTAATCAAAGGGCAGCTATACAGAGGAAGCGCGACTGGAGTTGGTCAGAAGTGCATCACACCTGAAGAAGGACAGATAATTCTCGAGGACATCCACTCGGGGACCTGTGGCCATCATGCGTCCTCTCGGACCATCGTGGCCAAAGCATACCGAGCGGGTTTTTACTGGCCAAAGGCGAACGAAATGGCAAAGGATATAGTCGACAAGTGCGAGGGGTGCCAGTTTTATTCCAACATGTCTCACAAGCCCGCCTCCGCCTTGAAGACCATTCCACTCGTCTGGCCTTTCGCTGTCTGGGGTCTAGACATGATCGGACCACTGAGAACTGGTAGGAGTGGCTTCACCCACTTGTTGGTTGCAGTCGACAAGTTCACGAAGTGGATAGAAGCCAAACCCATAAAGGACCTCGACGCAAGCACTGCCATCAGTTTTATCAGGGGATTGATATTCAGATATGGAGTTCCGCACAGCATCATCACGGATAACGGATCAAACTTTGATAATGACAGATTCAAAGCCTTTTGCGCCTCTCAGGGCACTCGAGTCGACTACGCTTCAGTTGCTCATCCTCAGTCGAATGGACAGGCCGAACGCACGAATGGCCTCATCCTCAAAGGACTAAAACCCCGACTGATGCGTGATCTCAAACACGCAGCAGGCGCCTGGGTCGACGAACTTCCGTCAGTTCTATGGGGGTTGAGGACCACCCCTAACCGGTCGACTGGAAGAACACCATTCTTTCTGGTCTATGGAGCCGAAGCGGTTTTGCCGAGCGACCTGCTCCACAACGCGCCTCGAGTCGAGTTATATTCCGAAGCAGAAGCAGAACAGGGCCGGCAAGATGCAGTCGACCTC
This sequence comes from Aegilops umbellulata, assembly GCA_032464435.1. NCBI lineage: Eukaryota > Viridiplantae > Streptophyta > Magnoliopsida > Poales > Poaceae > Aegilops > Aegilops umbellulata. Next base: position 108,083,872 of record CP136056.1, on the reverse strand, counting down.
TTAGAGGAGGAAAGAGAGATGGCTCTAATCCGCTCGACCATCTACCAGCAAGAGTTGCGTCGGTTCTACGCCAGAAATGTGAAGGGTCGAGCCTTTCAGGAAGGAGATTTGGTCCTCCGCGTGGATCAGCAAAAACCTCACAAACTTGCCCCGACCTGGGAAGGCCCCTTCATCATCACCAAAGTCCTGCACAACGGAGCGTATCACCTCTACAACATCGATCGACGGATCGACGAGCCTCGAGCATGGAACGCGGACCTGCTCCGTCCTTTTTACACTTAAAAACTCACTCGACTGAGATGTAATAAAAGTACTTCTGTAGTTCTTTTGTTTCAAGCAAAAGACTGATATTTCTTTTTCTGTTCGTTTAAATTTCCCCCAGTGGGTGACTTAGCTGCGAATCCGCTCCGCCTAAGTTTTCAGGAAATCCTACCGAGTGGAGAGCAAGTCTCCCACTCGGGGGCTTAGCTGCGAATCCGTTTCGCCTAAGAAATTAAAATCCTACCGAGTGGAGAGCCAGCCTCCCACTCGGGGGCTTAGCTGCAGTCCAAGTACTCGCCTAAGTTTGAAAAAATCCTACCAAGTGGAGAGCCAGCCTCCCACTCGGGGGCTTAGCTGCAGTCCAAGGACTCGCCTAAGTAATTGAAATCCTACCGAGTGGAGAGCAAACCTCCCACTCGGGGGCTTAGCTGCAGTCCAAGTACTCGCCTAAGTTTGAAAAAATCCTACCGAGTGGAGAGCAAACCTCCCACTCGGGGGCTTAGCTGCAGTCCAAGCACTCGCCTAAGTTTGAAAAAATCCTACCGAGTGGAGAGCAAACCTCCCACTCGGGGGCTTAGCTGCAGTCCAAGCACTCGCCTAAGTAATTGAAATCCTACCGAGTGGAGAGCAAACCTCCCACTCGGGGGCTTAGCTGCAGTCCAAGCACTCGCCTAAGTTTGAAAAAATCCTACCGAGTGGAGAGCAAACCTCCCACTCGGGGGCTTAGCTGCAGTCCAAGCACTCGCCTAAGTAATTGAAATCCTACCGAGTGGAGAGCAAACCTCCCACTCGGGGGCTTAGCTGCAGTCCAAGGACTCGCCTAAGTAATTGAAATCCTACCGAGTGGAGAGCAAACCTCCCACTCGGGGGCTTAGCTGCAGTCCAAGGACTCGCCTAAGTAATTGAAATCCTACCGAGTGGAGAGCAAACCTCCCACTCGGAGGCTTAGCTGCAGTCCAAGCACTCGCCTAAGTAATTGAAATCCTACCAAGTGGAGAGCCACCCTCCCACTCGGGGGCTTAGCTGCAGTCCAAGCACTCGCCTAAGTAATTGAAATCCTACCGAGTGGAGAGCAAACCTCCCACTCAGGGGCTTAGCTGCAGTCCAAACACTCGCCTAAGTAATTGAAATCCTACCGAGTGGAGAGCAAACCTCCCACTCGGAGGCTTAGCTGCAGTCCAAGCACTCGCCTAAGTAATTGAAATCCTACCGAGTGGAGAGCAAACCTCCCACTCGGGGGCTTAGCTGCAGTCCAAGTACTCGCCTAAGTAATTGAAATCCTACCGAGTGGAGAGCGAACCTCCCACTCGGGGGCTTAGCTGCAGTCCAAGCACTCGCCTAAGTAATTGGAATCCTACCGAGTGGAGAGTAAACCTCCCACTCGGGGACTTAGCTGTAGCCCAGTGCTCGCCTAAGCCATGTTGACAGACACCATCGCGGCGATAAGCATCGTGCAAACCAGGCAGCCTCTAAGGGAACAACGAATAGCAGCCTCTGAGGGAACAACGAATAGTAGATCGGCGGATCAAGTCACGAAGACATTCAACGTCGAGCCATGTTCGGATAAAATCAAAAAGATCCTAGATCGCAAATAAAAGTACTCGAGCTATAAGCTCGACGGAGTTTATCGGTTACATAAACCACTCGGCATTCCGAGGCAAATTTAAGGCAAGGAACAACAGATTTTTACTCCTCCGGTGGAGGACTGGATGGTGCAACAAATTCGTCCAAGTCAATCCCATCAGAGATCCGAGTGGCAGCAGCAATGAAGGTCTCCATGAAGTCCTGAAAGTTATACTTCCTCGTATTGGCAACTTGGAGGGCGGCCAGCTTCTCTTCTCGAGCCTCCTTGCAGTGGACACGAACTAGCGACAGAGCAACATCGGCACCACACCTGGTAGAAGACTTTTTCCATTCTTGCACTCGGCCTGGAACCTCACTTAGTCGAGTGACCAAGGATTCAAGGTCGTTCTGAAGCGTCTCCTTGGGCCAGAGTGCGGAGTCGATCCGCGACACTGTAGCTTTCAGTCGAGCCAGGTAGTACACCACACCAGCGATACGGGATTCCAACCGGAGGACATTCATGGCCACTTCATCCTTCACAGGAGAATTGATAGGGTCCAGGCTGGTCTCCACTCGACTGGTCTCTTCCTCAAAATTCCGACAGAATTCTGAAAAAAGTTTTGACAACGCAAAATTGTAATCAAATGATGAGTCGACAACAGCAAGTCAGTCGTGCAAAGGGGATTACCTTCAAGCATGAGGAATAGTTTCTTGGCAAGACCCCCAAGATAATCCTCCAAGTCTTTGTGCTTCCCCGCCATCTGGCCGATCTTGTCAGTCAGGTTAACCTTGTCAGTCTTCAGTCGACTCGCTTCCTTATTGGCCGCGTCAAGAGCAGACTTCAGCCTAGCATTCTCGCTCTCAAGTTGACCGACTGAAGCAAGTTTCTCTTCAGCGAGCTTCAACTTCTCCGCAGCTGCCTTTTGCGCCTCCGCAAGGTCAAGATCTTTCTTCTTCAGGGCCTTCTCTAGCTCGTCTGCAAAGCAACAACAGACACAGAGTTCAGAACGGGCAGAGGAACAGAGATAGACGTCGAGTCCTCACCAGCCATACCTTTTGCTTCATCCTTCGCCTTCTGCACGTTTTCCTGAGCAAACTGTAAATCAAGATTAAGCTGGATCTGCTTATCCTTCAGATCAGCGAGCTGAGCAACAAGCTCACAAGACTTCTGCAAAGAGTCAATCGACAAAGGGTATCAAAGACAAGTTACTCCCGAGTGACTGAAAGAAAGAGCACAACACTTCTAAGACTACAGCCGAATCAAAACATTCGACAGTAGCCTCGGGGACTACACCCAGTGGGTGCACTCAGCGTGCCCCCACCGGTTTTCCTTGATTTCCACTCGACCCAACCCGATCAGTCGAGTGAGGAAGTTTGAAAGCATAAAGACCGCAGTCGACTGCCAGCAGTCGACCGTGGCCTTGGGGACTACACCCAGTGGGTGCACTCAGCGTGCCCCCACCAATGAAAATTTTCAGATCAACAGCACCCAGTGGGTGTACAACGCAAGTGAAGACCAACTAACCTGGACGTTCTGCTGCAACGCCGAGCTGATGTCATAGGCCGCTTGACTGGCATCCCGAGCCGCTTTGGTCTGCTCCATCACGAGCCCCGCCTGACGTATAGCCTCCTTAGCAGCACTCACTTGATCCTCCGGGGTCTGGTAGGCGGCGAAGAACGAGGGCGGGTCGAACAGTGGGGGAGCAGTCGACGACGAAGGCCGTGCAGTCGTCAGTGGTTCAGCAAAAGTCACAGTAGTCCGGGCGGTGTTGTCACCCCCTTGGACCACTGCCTCAGCAGTCGACGCGGTCTGAGGAGCCTTGTCGACCGGGGCCCTCCGGCCTCTCCTCCCAAAAGGCCTGAGCGGCACTTCCGCCTCCTCCTCATCATCCGGAAGGTCAATAATGTTGGTCGGAGCTACAAAAGTTCAGAAATGAATATCCAATCGACTCAGCAGTTAAACAGTCGGATCGTGTCAAAGATTATACCTAAGTTGGAAGTGACGGCGTCCTCCATCATCTCATCGACATTCTGGATGGAAGTCTCGGAAGTAGCGGCGCTGCACGATTCCAAGCAAATAATTTGAAAGTGAATCGACTAAGAATCCGTTCTAGTCGACTCAAGAAAGATAAAAACAATCACTTACCCAGAGATGACAGGGATGGCGACCCTGATCTTGGGCAAGGCCTTGGGTGGCTTGGTCGGGATGGTTCTGGGCTGCTTGGGTGCCTTCTCAGTTGGGACCGGCGACGCGGTCCGAGGGCGCTTGGATGACTGGCCCGCCGGAGCACTCGACTGACTGCGCTCCACGGCGGGATCCTGAGCGTTCTTGGAGCGTCTCTCGCGTCGAGGAAGGTCGACCTCCACCTCTTCATCTTCATCACCCGAGTCGTCGCTGGCCTCCTCCTCTACGTCATCATCAGATTCCCACTCCTCGACTTCACCTTGTCTGTCTCCATCCTCACTTCCTTCGCCTCCACTCCCTCCTCCTTCAGATACTTGCTCCTGGTTCCCATTCGGCATCGAATACATGTCGTTGATCTCCTGCAAGACAACGGGCAGAGCAAAGATTAGTCGACTTATCGCAAGCCAGTTACTAGACGGAGTGAAAATTTCAGTCGGAAGAAGTAAAACATACCTTGTCTGTCTCCATCATCCCATCAAGCGGAGCAATCCTCCTAGAACCCCTGGGGTTGTCCTTATTCCCGGTCATGCTGGTCAGCCAGCTCTCCAGTACAGAAGCCTCGACCGCCTCCGGGTGGATCCGAGTGGAGTCGTCGGACCCGGAATACAACCACATCGAGTGATCCCGAGCCTGGAGAGGTTGGATTCGTCGCTGGAGGAAGACTTCGAGCAAGTCCATGCCGGTCACGCCTTCCCGAACCAACTCAACCACTCGACTGACTAATACCTTCACCTGAGCCTTCTGCTCTGGAACCACTTTCAAAGAAGCGGGTTTCTGCACTCGGTCCAAGGTAAAAGGAGGAAGGCCGGTCGAGTGGCCAGGGGTCGGCTGGTCCTTGCAGTAGAACCAAGTCGACTGCCACCCGCGCACGGAATCGGGAAGCGTCATGGGAGGAAAACAACTCTTACCCCTCGTCTGGACCCCGAGGCCCCCGCACATCTGGATCACCTGCGTCCTTTCCCCGTCCGGGTTGAGCTTTTTAACCGACTGGGATCGGCAAGTGAAGATATGCTTGAAGAGGCCCCAGTGCGGTCGACAGCCTAAGAAACACTCACACAGAGACACGAACGCAGCAAGATAGACTATGGAGTTGGGCGTGAAATGGTGGAGCTGCGCTCCGAAGAAGTTCAGAAAGGCCCTAAAAAAAGGACTCGGGGGCAGGGAAAACCCCCGGTCGACATGGGTGGCTATCAGGACGCGCTCACCCTCACGAGGTTCCGGCTCCGTCTCCTTCCCAGGGAGGCGAGCAGCCTTGTAGGGAATGAGTCCCCCCTCCACCATGTCGTCGATATCCGCTTGAGTAAGGATGGAGGGCATCCAATCCCCCTGTAACCAGCCGGACGGCAGAGCGGCCCGCGAGGACGACCCGCCTCGGCCAGATCTCTTCCCCTTACCCTTTGCCGCGGCCTTCTTCGCGCGTTCCGCCGTCGCCGTCTTGTCCTTCCCCATCGTCTCGAACGAGGTCTTGGCCGAGCGACGGTGTCGAGATTGCAGCGGAGAGCGAGGCGGAGGCTTACGGAGGAAGGGAGAAGAAAAACAAGGGCGCACAGTAAAAGAAAACTGGAATCATTACCTTATATAAGGCCACACCCGAGTGGCTGATCAGTGGGCCTGCGCCCCCCAGTCAAATCCCGCAGCGGACGCACGCGCGGTACGTGGCGAAAAAGGTGGCGCGGAGATCGAGGCGCCCTTGCCTTATCCAGCCGATTCGCGCGATTTTCTCCGTCCGGAGCGCTTCCCAATTTTCAAATCCCGCAAGATCCGCGATCGACAGGATAGTTTGTCAGACGAAAAGATCCGTTTCCTTAAGTCTCCCTGGAGACTCGTCACATAAACACACTCGACGGTAATATGAAACCACTCGACGGACATCTGAATGGATCAAGGCAACTGAAGAATGAGTTCCCACCGTAACTTTCCATTTATCCAAAGACAGATGCAACCGAAGCATGGAGGTTGAGTCGGAAGCATAGGCTCGGCCCCATTCTCACTTAACCCCTGACCCATTCGGGGGCTAATGATGAGGATACGTACCTAGGGTAGGGTAACTTATCATACCTGAGGTACCCAATCAAGGACATGGCTCCTACAATGAAAGACATTCTAAGAAGTATCAACATTTCAGTCGACCTGGTCAGCCCAGTCGACGGACACGAGCGTACTCGACCAGCAGCACAAGCAGTCGACCATGAAGACAGCCACTCGACTATAAGAAGACCTAAAGGCACTGCCTACAAACGGTCATCTCATAAGTAGCTTTTATGGCCTTCATGGTCCTTTATTACAGGCGTTACCAGTAACCCCCTCTCTTTATGTACATTAAACTCCTTATAACGTGGGCTGGCTGGGGTCCTGGTGAACTCTATATAAGCCACCCCCTCCACTAGGACAAGGGTTCGCAACTTTGTAACACACACACACACATAATCCAGTCGACTGCCTCCGGGCTCCGAGACGTAGGGCTGTTACTTCCTCAGAGAAGGGCCCGAACTCGTAAAACTCCTTGCGCATACAACTACTCCATAGCTAGGATCTTGCCTCTCCATACTTACCCCCCATTCTTACTGTCAGACTTAGAACCACGACACTGAGCACCTGCGCAATAGTATTATTCTTATCGCGAGCAATGATGTACAAGGATGGATATTGTTATCGTAGACTTGCATTGCCTAGCCAAATGTCTTCCCAGAAATGAATTTCCGACCCGTCCTTTATCGCAAAAGACCCAAGGCGAAAAAAATGCTTCTTTGCCGCCATTAGCCCAGCCCAAAAGTGTGAGTCTTCAGGTTTTCAATATGCCTGAGACACTGCCTTTTCGCCTAGATACTTGCTGCGCAGCATGGTTTGACAAACATCATCCTTAGTAAGAAGTTTGAACAACCATTTACTAAGTAGGGCCTCATTCTTGACCTGCAAGTCATGAATTCCAATGCCACCTTGGTCTTTTGGCCTACAAACCATGCTCCATTTGGCTAGTTTGTATTATTTTTTTCACTATCTCCTTGCCAAAAAATGTGGATCTAAAATAGTCCAGTCTTTGCAGGACCCCCTTTAGGACTTGGAAGAAAGAAAGCATATAGAGAACCATATTTGTGAAGACAGGGTTAATCAGAACCAGTCGTCCTCCGACTGAAAGCAGCTTGCCTTTTTAATTCCTCAACCGTTTCTCTAGACGCTACTCTACATGCTTCCACTCTGTAAAAGTGAGACGTACACGCTTTCACTCTGTAAAAGTGAGACGTCGATAATGGATCGGAATTTCCTTGTATGAGGTTCTCCAAACACCATGCATCATTCGTCTGAGTGGCTTTATGATATACTCCCTCTGTCTCAAAATAAGTGTCTCAACCTTAGTACAACTTTGCACTAAAGTTAGTAAAACACCATGCATCATTCGTCTGAGTGGCTTTATGATGTACTCCCTCTGTCTCAAAATAAGTGTCTCAACCTTAATACAACTTTGCACTAAAGTTAGTACAAAGTTGGAAACACTTATTTTAGGATGGAGGGAGTATAAAGCAGGGCGAAAGCCTAATTCGAGTACCGTATTCAAATGATCAGGACTGAATGAAAAGAAACCAAGCACGCACATGACTGGCAGCTTGTACCGGACTCGGATGCACGCAATTGTACGGAGCGACTCAGCAAGGAAAAACACATGGAAGCGCGTCTCCCGTTCTGATTCCACAAAGGTGACGATGTCAACAGGTGACAGCTAGAGTTAATCAGCACGCAACAGCGACGAGATAAATAAGCATGAAACACTAATGAGTGCAGGGAATTAGAGTTGCTACAAGTCACTGCAGCATAAATTTGCAGTTCAACAATTGTCACTGAAACATGACCAACCAAACTCAAGGGATACTAAGAATGCAGCAACCGATAGTGTTCCAGCAGCATTTCATCGTCTGATTCCGAGAGACCAAGAGAGGAGACAGATTAAGCCACTTCACGCCAAAATGCCAAAACATGCAGGTAACCCGGACTGACCATAACTTGATTTGAGCACTGAAGAACCTGGATGAAATGAAATTTTGACAGAAGAGCATTACTTCTACGGTTGCCTGGAGTTTGAATCAGCAATCAAGATCATAGAGATTGTCAAATTTAGCTCACCAAGAAAACTGCTAGGCCTGCTTCATACTCCCCCACCAATTCATCCTATGAATGTCTGCCTGGTATGTCCCACCAAGTGGTAATACCCTGACGATGGCTTGTGGGGTGCTCGTGCTTTATCTTTTTTAGCTTTGATGCCCTTGCACCATTTAAGCATCCCTACAAAGACAAGCAGTATTAGTCATACTTGATGCACATACAATGTAAAATGTGATGGATCAATCGTCTGAATATGTTGATGGATCAATCATCTGACAAAATATTGTATAATATCCATATATAAAGTATAATGGTGGTCTAATTCTTATACATTTGTTGCAACTGATATCTTATACTCACGACGGACAATGAGTACATACATTAATTCTATCACAGTTATCGTTCTCACAAAAATCAGCAATCTCTCAGAAATTTCAACAGTAAAAATTAGTCCAACAAACTAGCTAGTATGCCAGCATCAGTTTGCTTATTAGAAAAGCATCAATTTGCATGCATGTACTATAAGCTACTCGTACAACCAACTAACATGACTGCTATTATGGCCACGTGCACTATTTGGGGGACTTAAACTGAAATACTGGTGCAGAACCTGTGGTGTTTACTTAAGCACAGCAAAGAGGGCAGAAATTCAGATCTATAACCATAAATCATCCTCAATTAGTCATGCATGAACTATTTAAATACAGTATGTCAGATATACATGAATACATAACTGTGAGTAAGAGAGATGCGAGAGTAAGGCACGCTCCGTGCCGATCTGCTATTGCTCTGTATATATGTACAGGTTACAGCCGTGCGCAATGGCGCAGTTAGACAGAGAGAGGAGAGGTGCGACGTGCGCAGAGAGGGAGAACGTGTGCGGGACGTGCCCATGCATGGATGGGACGTGGGCATGCACGTAGAGCGCTAGGAGTCAGTCAACACCCTGCCGCAGCTGCAGCATCCGGTGGTCGGATGCACAAGCTGGACCTGAAGTCTTGGAACGCCGGCGTGGGGAGCCCTTTCGTCAGGACGTCGGCGAACTGCTGCTTGGTTGGGACGTGGAGAACACGGAACTCACCCAGCGCCACCTTCTCACGGACAAAGTGGATGTCGAGTTCGATGTGTTTCGTGCGCCGGTGATGAACGGGGTTGGCCGCCATGTACACGGAGAAGATGTTGTCGCAGAAAACCACCGTGGCCTTGGGTAGCGGGATGCGGAGCTCGCCGAGAAGTTGCCGGAGCCAGCAGCACTCCGCGACCGCGTTGGCGACGGCGCGGTACTCGGCTTCCGCACTAGAGCATGAGACCGTGGCCTGGCGTTTGCTCAACCAGGAGACCAGGGAGTCACCGAGGAACACGGCGTAGCCGGAAGTAGAGCGCCGCGTATCGGGGCAGCCAGCCCAGTCGGCATCCGAGTACGCGACCAGGTCGAGCGACGGTGAGCGATGCAGGTGCAGCCCGTGGTCGGTGGTGCCGCAGAGGTAACGGAGCACGCGCTTCACCAGAGCAAGGTGGGCGGCGCGTGGGTCATGCATGACGAGGCAGCACTCCTGCACGGCGTAGGCGATGTCCGGCCGCGTCATCGTGAGATATTGTAGTGCACCCACAAGGCTGCGATACTCCGACGCATCGGTCACCGGCGAGCCATCCGTGGCCGAGAGTTTGGAGTGCGTGTCGACGGGGGTCGAGACAGGTTTGCACTCGACCATGTTGGCGTGCTCCAGAAGTTCCTCAGCGTAGCCTCGCTGTGAAAGGAAGAAACCTCGGGCGTCTCTGGTTACGGCGATGCCCAGGAAGTAGTGCAATGGCCCAAGGTCTTTCATGGAGAACTCCGCGGACAGCTGCTGTTGGAGGCGATGAAGAAGCGTCGACGAAGAAGCCGCGAGGACGATGTCGTCGACGTACAGTAGCAGGTAGGCCGCGACATCGCCACTGTGGAGGACGAACAGCGACGGGTCGGAGCGGCAGTCGCGGAAGCCGATGGTGCGGACGAAGGCGGCGAACCGCGCGAACCAGGCCCGCGGCGCCTGCTTGAGGCCGTAGAGCGACTTGTCGAGGAGGCAGACGTGGTCGGGGTGGCCGGCGTCGACGAACCCGACGGGTTGCTGACAGTAGACGCGCTCGGTGAGGTGACCATGCAGGAATGCGTTGTTCACGTCCATCTGGTGCACCGGCCAGTTGTGCGCGGCAGCGACGGAGAGGGCGACGCGAATGGTGGCCGCCTTGACCACCGGCGAGAAGGTCTCGTCGAAGTCCACACCGGGGCGTTGGGAGAATCCACGGACCACCCATCTCGCCTTGTAGCGTTCCAGGCTCCCATCAGCTTTGAACTTGTGACGGAAGAGCCACTTCCCAGTGACAATGTTGGCGCCACGCGGTCGGGGAACGAGGCTCCATGTCCGGTTCTGCATCAGCGCCGCGTACTCAACCTGCATTGCAGCTAGCCAATTCGGGTCACGTAAGGCAGCACGCACAGTTTTGGGGACGGGGGAGACGGAGTCGTCCGTGGCCGCGAGGAGAGACTGGTGATATTTAGGGTTGGGGAAGAAGCGCCCTGCTTGGGCGCGTGTGATCATTTGGTGGGTGGGAAGTGGTGATGGTGCCGGGCGGCGAGCGGCCGCCGGTGGCTGGGAGGAGGGTGCGGTGTCAGGTGAGGCCGTGGGCTCGGTGGTGACGGCAGAGGGCGCGGATGTGGGAGCGGACGGAGGGGTTGGGCTGCTAGAAGGCGTTGATGCTACCGGGACGGGTTGTTCAGGCGTGGGAAGGGCACCTGCGGCAGGGACTGTGGCAGGTGTTGGGATGGGGTTTGGCGCGGGCTGACGGGGTCGGCTACTGTGCGCCCGGCGAGGAATATCGACAGGGGGCAGGAGATCGCCCAGGTCAGAGTGGGTTGGGGTGTTTGGCTCGATCGTGTTTTGCTGGCGAAACGGGAAGGTGGACTCATCGAACACAACATGACGCGAGATGACCACGCGGCCGGTGACACGATTCAGGCAACGGTAGCCCTTGTGATCCAGTGAGTAACCAAGAAAAACACAAGGAGCAGACCGGGGGGCTAGTTTGTGTTGTGAGGTGGCCGTGAGGTTTGGGAAGCACAGGCATCCGAAGACTCGCAAAGTGGAGTAGTCCGGATGGATGCCGTAGAGCAAGAAGAACGGCGTCTGGTTGTGTCGCGGTCGGCAGGGTCGACGATTGAGCAAAAAGGTAGCTGTTTGGAGAGCCTCGGCCCAGTACGGGTAGGGCATGGATGCATGTATAAGGAAAGAGCGTGAGATGTCGTTAAGTGTCCGCAGAGCACGCTCGGCTCGCCCGTTTTGGGAGGAGGTGTATGGTCAAGACATGCGAAGAACGATGCCCAAGGAGGAGAAGAGTTGGCGAGATGCATTGTTATCAAACTCACGGCCATTGTCGGTTTGTATGGTGAGGACGGGTAAGTTGAAGTGGCGACACACTAGTGTGATGAACTGCCGTAGTGTGGGCAGGACCTCATTTTTGTGTTTAAGCGGGAATGTCCACATAAAATGACTGTAATCATCGACAACCACTAGATAGTACTGATAGCCAGAAATACTAAGTACAGGAGAGGTCCACACATCACAATGCACAAGCTGAAAGGGAAAATATGAAACATGATCTGATGAACTAAACAGTAGTCTGTGCCTTTTGCCGAGATGACATGCAGTGTAGGTGGTATGATCAGTGTCCGAGATGATGGACGCACGCCGGAGAGTGGTGCCCAGAGCGTCGTCGCCAAGGTGGCCGAGGCGGCGATGCCAGACATCGCGCGAGGTGGCGGTGAATGCTTGGTGATGACGGGTCGACGGTGTTGGGTGCAGTGGGTACAGGTCGTCCGGCGAGTCAGAGCGGAGGATCACCTCCTTCGTGCTTCGGTCCTTGATAGAGAAACCACAATCGTCAAATTCAACATTAACTGGGTTTTCACGGGCTAAGGTTTTAACGGAGATGAGGTTTTTGATGAGATGTGGGGAGACTAAGAACGTTGTTGAGAGTGAGGGGTTGGGCTGTGGTGGGTAGATGGAGACGACCAGTGTGCGTGACTGCCATAGTACCACCATTGCCAACTACAATGTCAGGTAAAGAACAACGACGAGATGAGGAAAGCATACCCGGAGAAGCAGCCATGTGGGAGGACGCGCCGGAGTCAAGGACCCATTCCCCACCGGAGTTGGAGGATTGGCCCTGCTGCAGGCTCATGGCGTTGAGGGCGTGGACGAGAGCTGCTTGATCCCACGCCGGCGCCTGGATGCCACTGGGCGCGTTGGTTGCACCGTAGAGCGGGTGGGGAGGAACGGCGCCGGGCTGCCAGTAGGTCAGAGGCGCACCAGCAGATGGGGCGGCGCCCAGGAATGAGCCGCCATGCCCGCAAAAGGCGCAGTACCTCCAGGACGCGGGCCGAGGATGCCGGCCCTGGGAGCGTGCGGGCGCCACGGCATGGGCCAGGCATGAACCATACCCGTCCAGGGTGTCGAGCTTGGAGCAGCAGGGCGAGGGGGGGCACCGCCCCCGCCGTGGTTGGACGGCTGGCCACCACCAGAGCCGGACCCCCTTCCCCTTCCTCTGTGTCGGCCACCACCGCGCCCGCCCCATTGGAGCGGTTGCTGTGATCGCCGGAGTCGCCTTCGCCCGCGGGTGCAGGCGTGGGCGCGCGCCCGACATGGAGGGCGATGTCGGGCTGCGTCTCCTCGGCGTTGCGGCTCTCTTCGAGAAGAAGGAAGGCGCGGCACCGGAGCAGCGTCGGGAAGGGAGACTGCATGGTGAGGATGGGAACCGCATACCGGTAGCGAGGGTGGAGGCCGCGGATCATGTTCAGAACCTGGTCGCGGTCGGTGACGCGCTCGCCGAGGTCGGCGAGACGATCAGCACACTCCTTGAGCCGGGCGAAGTAGGAGAGGATGGAGGAGGAACCCTGCTCGATCCGGCGAAACTCAGTGGCGAGGAGGACGAGCTGGTGTTCGCGGTTCTTGAGGAACAACGCGCAGATCGACTCCCACACAGCGGCCGCCGTGGCGCCGCGCTGATGGACCAAGCCGAAGACCTCGGGGATGATGCGGTTGTAGAGCCACGAGACAACGTGAGCGTCATCCTGGAGCCAGGTAGCGTCCGAGGGACGCGGCGGCCCGACGATGTGGTCGACGACGCCGGACTTCTGAAACTGCACTTCGAACAGAGTGTGCCACTGGGAGAAGTTCGGCGGATTGAGGGAGAGCACGACAGGGACGTGTTGGTTGATGAACTCGCCGGCCAGAGGTGACGGGGAGATGGAAGAGCTCGCCTCGGAGTCATGGCGAGCAAGGAGGGTGCCCTGCGCGAGCGCCGCAGGGGTGACGAGCGGCGGCATGGTGCGGATGGGTGTGGGGGGAGCGCCGTTGGTTCCCGGTGGACGGAACGGCGGAGGAGGTGGCGGAGGAGGCGGGATGGCCATGGCCGGAGTTGGAGAGCAGCGGAAGAGCGGCTAGGATCGGGGAGAGTAGCTGGTGTCTGATACCATGTGAGTAAGAGAGATGCGAGAGTAAGGCACGCTCCGTGCCGATCTGCTATTGCTCTATATATATGTATAGGTTACAGCCGTGCGCAATGGCGCAGTTAGACAGAGAGAGGAGAGGTGCGACGTGCGCAGAGAGGGAGAACGTGTGCGGGACGTGCCCATGCATGGATGGGACGTGGGCATGCACGTAGAGCGCTAGGAGTCAGTCAACAATAACAACTAGCCTTAGATAAAGAAGCAATGCCTATCAACATAAGAATGTTTGATAAGCAGATGCAATTCAGTTTAGCCTGATAAGTTTGTAACTCTGATCACTATAAGAAATCTCTTTACATTGATAAGGCTTGGAGAAAGAATGGGACTAGTCTAACAGCTGAAATGCTATATGAGCACGACAGAATGATCTTCCAGATGCAAGAACCAGCATAAGAAACATTAACATTGCTCATATAGCAATTGAAGCTTGCCGACCATCTCAGCCGAACAATGCGATCGGTGAGATCATGAGAATGAAGGAACGAGCAACCAGTAAGTAAGACTACTGAACATATGGTAAGAACTCAAGCGTATATGTACCCCACAAATTTTATGGCAGTTCACTGATCCCTCTTAAAGATGCATATTCAAACCAAAGTGGCATATAGGAAGAGATCACATGATATTTGCAAGGAAGTACTCCTACAGAGCTAGATAGTACACACAAGACATCCCCTGGCTTAGAAAGGGGATGTTTTTGACAAATTGGACATACGGCAGATGACCATGATCAATGGACAAGAAACATATATACCGACAGGACAGGAGGATGGCATTGCGTTATTACCTGAGGGGAGCGGCTGCGGCAACTCCCAAGCGCGAACGAATCGGCTGGCGATGTAGCAGCTCGGCGGCGCAACTAGCCCATAGGGCTTGCAGTCCACGACCTTGCGCGCGCGCACGTCGACGCCGAAGAGTTGCTGCTCCAGGAAGAAGACGACGACGCACGGGTTCTTGGGGTGGATGAGTGCAAGCACGGGCATCTTCTTGGGCAGCCTGGTGGCCTTGTAGCTCTTGTCGCCCCAGATCTCCGCAAACGTCGCCTCGTGCTCCAGCGTCCACTCCCTGGAGTCTGGATGTGCCAGCGTCCACACGGCGACCTTGGGAGCGTCGCCGCTGCGAACGTACGTGTCAACGAACCGCAGCTTGCCATCGCTGACGCCCACGTAGCGGTACTCGTCGGTGACACCCCAGCCTTCCCTGCACTTGAGCACCCTCTCCGGCGGGAAGGGAACGAAGCCCAGGACCGGCTTGTCGGCGAAGGGGTCGCAGTGGATGACGCCCCATGAGAGGTCCACCCACCAGAGCCTCCTGTGGTGCGAGACGACGCCAATGGGAACCAGCGGGCGTGGCGGGAGCGGGTAGTGGACGCGCTTCTTGACCCACTCCCCGACCTCTGTGGAGAAGCAGAGGAGCGTGGCTTTGTCCAGGCCGATGATGGGCTGGAGCTCCGCGACCATGTAGTGTCCGCCACCGGCAGGGGAGGCGGGAAGGCCGAGGAGGCGAGGAGGGCCTGGTGCAGGATGGTGTTGGGGGGCTCGGGGTCGGGGAGGTGGAACGCCGTCCCCGAGGCGGTGGTGGCGTCGAGGACGAAGTAGCGCGAGGTGGAGTCTTTCCAGTACACGCCATGGCTGGCGGGGCCGTCGAGGACTTCGCGTTTGGGCGGGCGGCTCAGGTTGGCCTGGAGGAGAAGCAGGCCGGAAGGGTCGGCGGCGAGGACCATGTTAGACTGTATATACATAGTTTTGTATATGCCTTCTATTGTACCTCTTACTACGTCTATATAATGAGATAGCCACACCCCGTTTTAAGGTGTCGAGCAAGTTTTCCAAACCCTATGTTTTACGTGGTATCAGTTTAGGTTACGATGTCTTCCGCTGCACCACCTCCCGCCGCCGCCGCTGCCGCCGCTGCCGCGGCGCCGATCTCGACCGTCGCCGCTGCCGCGCCGGCCCTAGCCCCGATGTCGCCCTTCCTGGCCTCCCGACCCCTTGCTGCGGCATACGGCGCCACCCTGCCGCCACCCGCTACCCCGCAGGCGCCGGGCTTCGGGGACGATCTGGCCGCCTCGCCCGACGCTGCGGCGCTACCGGCTTCAGGCGGCCCTCCTCCACCGAGCAATCCGTGGCACGCTGCCTACGGTGCCCCCCCCCCCCGCCGCCGTCGTGTCTCTGGCCGGGATCGGCCCCCGCTGCGCCGTCGTCGCACCCCTGGCCGGGATCGGTCCCCGTTGCGCCGCCGTCGTCTCTCTGGCCGGGATCGGCCCCCGCTGCTCCGTCGTCGCACCCCTGGCCGGGATCGGTCCCCGCTGCGCCGCCGTCGCACCCCTACACAGCGGTACCGCCGCCGTCGCATCACTACTATGGGGGTGCGGCTGCCTCGCCGCATGGTGCCCTCATGGCTCCCGGGCACGGTTACTACGGCCCTCCTGCAGCGCCGGGCGCCCTGGTTGCCTCCTCGTCCGGCTACCCCTCCATGGATCCCTATGCATCACTGGCGCAGGCGTACACTGCTCAAGCCGCGGCGCCGCCGCCGTTTTATTTCTCGCACCTGCTACCGGTGAAGCTCGGGCCGGACAACTATCTTTCATGGCGTGCGCAGGTCTTGCCTCTCCTCCGCGGCCGCTACTTGGAGGGCTACGTTGATGGGTCCATCCCGTGCCCACCTCCTCACCATCCGGCATATCACACGTGGGTGGCGCAGGATCAGGCCATTCTCTCTGCCATCCAGTCCTCGCTCACGCCGAGTGTTTCGTCGATGGTCATCTTCGCTGCTACGTTCAGAGAGGCGTGGGTGGCCCTCCACACCAGTTTTGCCTCTCAGTCTCAGGCGCGTGCGCACTCTATACGCACCGAGCTGGGTGAGACCAAACTTGGCGATCTCAGCATCCCGGAGTACTTCAACATGATGACGAGCCTCGCTGACACCCTGGCCTCTGTTGTTCAGCCACTTCTGGACTCGGACTTCACCACCTTTGTGCTTAACGGGCTCGATGATGATTATGATAATCTCATTGAGAACGTCCATGGTCGAGATGATACACTCCCACGTCATGAGCTCTATGCGCGCCTCCTTGGGCGTGAGCAGCGTATCAAGGCGCGCCGTGCTTCCCCCAGCTTCATCTCCGCCAACGCCGCCACACGCGGTAAACCTCAGAAGCCGGCTCCGTCAGGTGGCAAACCACCGGCTCCCTCGTCGCAGGCCTCGCGTGGCAACGCACCGACTATCACTGGAGGGAGTCGCCCAGTTGCTTGTTGTTCCAGTTGCGGTGCTCCTCAGGCGTGTCAACTTTGTGGCATAGATCGTCACATCGCCTCTCGCTGCCACAGACGCTACAAGCAAGACTTCCTTGGTCTTGGCAACAATGGAAAAGGGAATGATAAGCAGGCTGCAGCTGCGGTGACAAGGCACGATCACGGGCGCACCCAGTCATACTCCCTTGATCCCGCATGGTACATGGATAGAGGCGTGACGAATCACCTCACCGGCGAGATGGGCAAGCTCTCCATTCAGGAACCGTATCATGGACATGATCAGGTGCACACCGCCAATGGAGCAGGTATGCGCATCACCCATGTTGGTCAGGCATCACTTCTTGCACACAATTTTCACAAACTGCATCTTTCTAATGTCCTTCGAGTTCCCTCTGCTACGCGTAGTTTGTTGTCTATTCCTCAACTTACTCGTGATAATAATGTCCTTGCTGAGTTTCACCCTTTTCGTTTCTTTATCAAGGATCGGGACACGAGGGCCGTTCTGCTTAGTGGTCGTCTTCGCCATGGCTTATATGCACTTGACGCACCGTCTGCATCTCCTACGCCGTCTTCTCCTCAGGTGTTCAGTGGTGTTCGTGTGTCACCTACGCACTGGCATGCGCGCCTTGGGCATCCTGCTGCTCCTATAGTTAGCCATGTGTTGCATCGCCATGAACTACCAGTTGTGTCCAATAAGAGTGCTGAAACTATTTGTGATGCCTGTCAGCAGGGCAAGAGTCACCAACTACCTTTTTCAGAGTCTAGTTGTGTTGTGAAACATCCTCTCGAGCTTGTGTTTTCTGATGTATGGGGTCATGCCCAAACATCTGTTAGTGGTCACAATTACTATGTCAGTTCCATTGATGCTTACAGTCGGTTTACTTGGCTATATCTTATCAAGCATAAATCTGATGTGTTTGATGTTTTCATTCAGTTCCAGGCGCACGTTGAGCGTCTCCTCAAGCATAAGATTATTCATGTTCAATCCGATTGGGGGGTGAATATCACAACCTCAACTCGTTTTTCAATAAGCTTGGGATTTCGCATCGCGTGTCTTATCCTCATACACACCAGCAAAACGGCACCGCCGAATGTAAGCGTCGTCATCTTGTAGAGACTGGACTTACTTTACTAGCTCATGCCTCCGTCCCGTTTCGGTTCTGGAGTGATGCTTTATCCATCGCCTGTTTCTTGATAAATAGGCTTCCCTCATGATTACTTAAAATGAAAACCCCTCTTGAACTCTTGCTCGGTGACATTCCAGACTACACGTTTCTCAAGGTGTTTGGGTGCGCATGTTGGCCACACTTGCGGCCTTACAACAAGCGTAAATTAGAGTTTCAGTTTAAGAAGTGTGTGTTTCTTGGGTACAGTTCTCTTCACAAAGGGTACAAGTGTCTTCATGTTCCCACCAATCGTGTCTACATTTCTCGTGACGTTGTGTTTGATGAGAATGTGTTCCCGTTTCGTGCTCTTCCGAACCACTCTACCACTAGTTTACCACCTGTGCACTCCCATACACCTTCGCCTGACCAATTTATGGATGTTGCAAATGCTCCCGTGTTGCTACCTAACCATGCTGCAGGTATCGGACGCGGTGCCCGCCTTGAACTCCTGGATGATGAGGTGTTGGACGACACTCAGGATGGCCACGTCGATCCTGTGCATGGCCCATGCATGACGGGTCCTACCCGTCAACCCGCGGTAGTGCCCGCGGCTGCACCCGCCTCGGCCGCCCAGTCGGCCGGCTCGCCCGCCCCAGTGCTCGGGTCGCCCGCTCCGTCGGTCGGGTCGCCCGGCCCAGCGCCCGGCTCGCCTGGCTCGCCTGTCAGGCCTCAGGCGCTGCCCTCGTCGGGCCCCACGGCAGGAGGCCCATCAGCAGGCGGCCCAGCAGCCACGGGAGCTGCGCCGACCAGCCCTGCCTCGGCTCCTTCGTCGCCTGTCTTGGCAACATCGCCTGGTGCTGAGTCTGCTGACTCTGGCTCCTCCAGCCCTGTCTCGGCTACGACCCCTTCGTCGCCTATGGCAAGCCCTGTGGTGCCAGCACCGCCCGCTGTGGTTCATCATCGCCCACACACGCGCAGCCGGTCTGGTGTTTTTTGCCCTAAGGAACGCAAAGACGGGACGGTGGCGTGGCTTGCTGCATGTGTGGCTCGTGCTGCTGCGGATCCCACGGCAGAGCCACATCATTTTCAGGCTGCACTGGGTATTCCTAACCGGCGTTCTGCAATGGAGCAGGAATTTCAGGCCTTGCTGAAAAATGGTACTTGGCAGCTTGTTCCTCCGGTCTCAGGCGTCAACATCATTGACTCCAAGTGGGTGTTCAAGGTCAAACGACATGCAGATGGCTCTATTGAGCGTTACAAGGCACGGCTGGTTGCCAAAGGTTTCAAGCAGAGGTACGGTCTTGATTATGAAGACACATTCAGTCCAGTTATCAAGCCTACTACTATTCGCATACTGCTATCTCTTGTCGTTACTCGTGGTTGGTCGCTTCGTCAGCTTGATGTGCAGAATGCTTTCCTTCATGGAGTTCTTGAGGAAGAGGTTTATATGCGTCAACCACCTGGTTTTGTTGATCCTACGCGTCCACGTCATCTCTGTCGTCTAGTCAAGGCGTTGTATGGACTTAAACAGGCACCTCGTGCATGGCATGCTCCTCTTGGTTCTGCTCTTCGGGCTCTTGGGTTTATTCCTTCAACTGCTGACACGTCACTGTTTCTCCTTCAGTGCCCTGAGGTGACGATGTATCTTTTGGTGTATGTTGATGATATCATTCTTGTCAGCTCCTCCCATACTGCTGCCGATCGCCTTGTGTCTGCATTAGGTGAGGAATTTGCTGTCAAGGATTTGGGTGCTCTGCATTATTTCCTTGGGTTGGAGGTGTCACGGTCCTCTACTGGGTTGACTTTGAGTCAGAAAAAGTACTCCATGGATCTGTTGGGCTGTGCTGGGATGCTCCAATGCAAACATGCTACCACTCCGATGTCTGCCACTGATCGGTTGTCTGCCCTTGATGGAGACCTTCTTTCCGCTGATGACGCCACTGAGTATCGCAGTCTGGTTGGTGGTCTGCAATATCTCACTCTCACCAGGCCTGACGTCTCTTATGCAGTCAATCGTGTGTGCCAGTATCTACATGCACCTCGTACCACTCATCTCTCGGCAGTTAAGCGCATCTTGCGTTATGTTTCTTCTATTGCTTCATATGGTCTGCTTCTTCAGTCTGCACCGTCTTATGAGCTTTCGGCTTTCTCCGATGCGGACTGGGCTGGCAGTCCTGATGATCGGCGATCCACGGGGGGATATGCAGTGTTCTTTGGTCCTAATCTGATCGCCTGGAATGCACGCAAGCAAGCCACCGTGTCTCGTAGCAATACTGAAGCTGAGTATAAAGCCGTTGCTGATGCTACCGCTGAGATCATATGGGTACAGTCTTTGTTGCGGGAGTTGAGAGTCTCTCCAGGTCATCCTCCAGTTCTGTGGTGTGACAACATCGGCGCTACATATCTCTCATCTAATCCGGTGTTTCATGCCAGGACAAAACATATTGAGGTTAACTATCACTTTGTTCGGGAACGTGTTGCGCAAAGACTGCTTTGTATCAAGTTCATCTCCTCCAAAGATCAACTTGCTGACATCTTCACGAAGCCTCTTCCACAACCAAAGTTTGTAGGCTGTAGGCGCAATCTTAACTTACTTTGTACTTCAGGCTACAGTTAAGATTGAGGGAGGGTGTTAGACTATATATACGTAGTCTTGTATATGCCTTGTATTGTACCTCTTGGTACGTCTATATAATGAGATAGCCACACCCCGTTTTAGGGTGTCAAGCCAGTTTCCCAAACCCTATGTTTTACATACGAAGGGGAAGTGATGGGGCATGGCCGCTTCCGGAAAGACGCTCTGGGAGACGTTGAGGATCGAGACGCGCGGCGGCGCCGCGAGCGCGAGGGAGGCGTCGCCCCCGCCGGCCGGTGCGGAGACGCGCGGGATGCTGCCTAGGATGACCCACGACGGCGGCGGCGGGGCGGACGAGGAGGACGGAGACGCCATTTGGGGATGGGCTGGGCTCGCAACGGAACGGGAAAGTCTGGCGTGTGGTGGTGGGTGGGCGCAGAGCTGAGCGAGCTGCCGGAAGAGAAGGGATGGCGGCCTTTGAAGTTTGAACGTCGCGTCCTCTCAAATGCTTTGTGTTGTCATTTTCTTGTCGTTTTGCCCGGTTCCTTCTGGTCTTGACAAAATTGCACAAACACCTACTTTTGGTGCTAGTTTTGCACCCAACACTCATTTTATAGGTTTGTTGCACAAAACACCACATTTTAGGGTAATTCATAGCAACTACTTCCTCCGTAAACTAATATAAGAGCGTTTAGATCACTAAAGTAGTGATCTAAACGCTCTTATATTAGTTTACAGAGGGAGTAGGTCTAATCCATCATGTGAGTGTGTTGACATGATTCCTAACAAGTGGGTTCAGTTTGTAAGTGCATAAGTGATAAAAAACAACCACATTAGCAGTCAATTAGAATTGTCAATATCTCACTATTCTTTGCTTCAATTGAGCTAATTGTTTTCTAGAATATTAGTGAGTGCACACACGATTTTTTTTCACCTTTTAGAAATGTTAAATTTGAACAAAAATATTGAACGAGCCAACTAACATTGCAAAACCACCCAGTATTTGCATGTTAAAACCTTTGGTGGTAATCTTTTGGTGTGTACGACTTGAAGATGTCTGTAATAGTCATGTGGCAACTACTTGGATGCTAAAACCTTATGGCAGTAATATTTTGGTGCGTGAGATTTGATGATGTCAATAATGGCTTTATGGAAACCACTTGGATGCTAAAGCCTGACAGCGACAGTATCTAGCATATCTTGCTGCTACTTATTTTATATTCGAGAAATCTAACCACCAGTCGACTGGTGGTTAGCGATAGGCACGTATGATCGCTCTCGTCTGTTTTTTTTCCTTCGATCGGTATTTACGGTCGCTCCCACTCCCGCCCGCTCCCGATCCAGAATTCTCGCACCTCTTATTTTTAATTTCGGTAAAAGAAAATAGGAGGGCAAGGGGAGTCGAACCTGGGGTCTAACAGATCCAGCAGTATTAGAAATCTACCAGCAACCACCTAAACAAACTCTATGTTGTGATTTGATTCATGTTAGATATTTTTCATACCTTCATGTTGAGGCAGACTCTTCTACTACAGATCTGTTCGAGTGTTATTCTACTGTCGTTTCTTTTTTCTTACAAACATTTTACCAAAACATATACAAAACATACATTTTTATCAAAAATATATTAGAGATGTGAGTTGAGCTCATGATTTAATATAGAAGACTAGACTCTTGTACTCTTTTGTACATAGATGTGAGCTGAGTTCATGGTCTTAACATGATAATTTATTCACCACAACTTTGATAACTTATGTACAAATATTGTGGAAACCTCGATCAGGTGAAAAACAATTTTTGAAACACACTCTAGCAACTCGTGTGAAAATAGCATGATAATATAAGTACCGTATACATGATAAGTTTGTTCCAGTGAGGGAGTGTTGTTTGACGATAATTTATGTTTAATTAGTATGGTAACTCACGCATAACAAACTTGATCACTTATATACAAACACCGTGATAACTTTTGTATAAACATTGTTATAGCGTGCTAGTGGTCCGACCCACGAAAACGACTTGTTTTTGGCGAGATATAGATCTCATAACTTGATGAACAAATATTATGTTAACTTTGACCCAGAAAAAAGTTGCTTAAATATACTCCGGCATCTTCAGTGGTACGTAATACTCACGGTATTTTTGACCCGACAGAAAATATTGGTTAAATACACAACTTGATGACTTCAATATAAATAGCATGGAAATATGCGCACCATAGACCAGATAACTTAGGCGAAGACAATGTGATAAATTTGACCTGAGATTTTTCTTTCTTAAAATCATATCTTCAATTACTTATGTGTAAAATAATATGATAATATACGCACTGCTTACCTGATAACTTAGGTCCAAACACCACGGTAATTTTTATCTGGGAAAAAAAATGTTGAAGACACATCCATTCTAAATTCTGTACAAATAGCATGGTAATATACGCCAACAAACTTGGTAACTTAGGTACAAACACCCTGATAACTTTAATTTGTGGAAAAAAAGTTGTTTAAAATGCAACTCCGGTAACTTTTGTGTGCCCACAACGCTGATAACTTATGTACAAACACCACAGTAACTTTTTACTTGGGCGAAAATATTTGTTGTGCGTGTGTTATCACGGTGTTTGTGCGTTAGTTATCAGGTTCGTGCGTATAAATTATCATGTTCTTTACAGCGGTGCGTGAGTTATCAGATCTGTGGTGCATGATCCTTGGGCGAAAAGTTCTAGAAATATGCCCTGATAACCTAGTGCAAATAGCATGATAATTTACGCACCAGACAACTGATAACTTACATACAACACATTTGATAACTCTTTACCCATGTGAAAAACGTTACTGAAACATGTCCCGGTAACTTTTTGTTGTCGAAACATACCCCAGTGTGAAGTTACAACTACCCCATGCTAAAGTTATCATGCTTCTCATCGTATAGTCATTAACCTTCTCATATTATAGTTATCAGGCCTATTATAGTATAGTTATCATGTTGCTCAAGTCATAGTTATCACACTGGTCATGCCAAAGTTACCAAGCAAAAACAATTATTATCGCTGATATGACAGAAAAAAAAAGGTTAAAATAACCTTGTTTATATTTGATAGACAACAACTAAGGGTGGCTGAGTTGGTTATTGGGTTCAAACTCTAATGAATAGACCTAGGTTCAAGTCCCGTTTCCAGCACTTTTATTTTCTTTTCATATTATGTCTGTAGTCAAAAAAACCAGAAAAACCGCTGGCGATTTACTATTGGCGTATATGGTTTTCGAGAGAAGAAGAAAAATCGATGGAATCGAGCGTGCGGGGGTCGCGAGAGGAAGCTGGGTTACGGTCGTGCGGATCTATTGCTAAGGACCAGTCGACTGGTCGTTAGCACAGTCCTTTTATATTATGAATATTGTGCCTATTTATGAATCGTTCTAGATTTGTATAGCAATCTTACGTGTTTCACGTGAAAGTTTGTGGTGTGCTAAGCTAGATGTAACCAGTAATGAATCTGGAAAGTTTTAGCTGGTTTGGATCACATTGTAATGAGATATTCACAGTTTACATTGGCTCATACAATTTTTTTACTCAAAATTTAAAATTTTCAAAAAAAATGCAAAACAATCCTGTAAATCACACATGTATCCAATACTGTTTTGGGAAAAAGGCAGCTCATTTGGACCAACAGTTTGTGAGATATTTGCCATATTAGTTGACTCGTTCAATTTTATGTTCAAATTTAACATATTAACAAAATGTAAAAAAAGCCAATAAATCGTACACACACTCACTAATATTCTGGGGAAAAAATCAGCTCAATTGAAGCAAAGAATTGTGACATATTGATAGTTCTAGTTGGGTGCTGATGCGAAATGTTTTTTTTTGCCGTGATGCACTTAAAAACA
This sequence comes from Aegilops umbellulata, assembly GCA_032464435.1. NCBI lineage: Eukaryota > Viridiplantae > Streptophyta > Magnoliopsida > Poales > Poaceae > Aegilops > Aegilops umbellulata. The sequence goes on along the minus strand of CP136056.1, from coordinate 108,059,401 downwards.
TGACCCACTTGTCAGAAATCATGTCAACACACCCAAATGGTGGATTAGACCTAGTTGCAACGAATTACCCCAATATGTGGTGTTCTGTGCAAACATCCATGGCGAATGAGAATGCGCAAAATCATGAAACAAAGTGAGCTTCCTCGCTATCATGAAATTTTGCCATGTTATTAGCATAGCCATAACCATCGTCGTGAGAAACCTCTACGCCTTTTCCTCCGGCAAAACTGAAGAGGACCGCGCCGAGAGAAAGTTCTATGAGAGAGGGTGGGAGTAATCCTAATCCCGTCAAAATCCTAATTGTAATGTACGCTCAAATCTCTGTTTTGAATGAATACTACTATCTAGAATGAAACGTCAGAATCCTAGACGTAGTGGATGGTTAAATCCTTGTATAAATCTTTCTCGAAATACACGTTGATGGTTAAATCCTTGTATAAACCTTTCTGGAAACACACGCTAAAATGTAACACTAAGAGCTTTTATTCTTGAGAAGAAAAAACGACAACAACAAAAACAGCCAGAGGATACACCAGTAGTAACTTTCATTGTTCAGTACCTATTACAGGGCCCTATGTCTTGTAATGCTATGATGAAAGAAAAATGACAGTAACGAAAGAGAACACGGGCAATGGAATGAAGGAGCTACTGATCCCAAACAGAAGACATAGGGCCCTGGAATAGGTACAGCTAAACAAGACACATGGGGCTCCAAACACCTTCAGGCAACAATAGGAAAAAACAATTGAGTAAGAACACCAGATCGAACATGGATAAGAGGGAAACAAAACCTGAACCTCAGTTAGCGTGTGAAGCGAAGGAAAAAAACAGCCAGGACTGAAGAACAAAGAAACAAACCCAAACACCTGCAAACACGAAGACGAGATAAGAAGGATTGTGAGGAAGGCGACATATCCGTGACAATCACGGGAAAGTACCAAAAAATCAATCGACGGGAGAAGCAAATGGCACGCCGACCGATGAAGCAAGGACTAATGCAAATGAACAACAACACTAGCAATAAAGTTGGATGAACCAGAAGTTGTGAAGTGAAGCAAGAGGTAGGCTAAGTGTGCATGGCGTCTGACGTGCGGCATAAAGGAACAAATGAAAGAAAAACACAATCGTAGTAAGAAAAAAGATGTGTGACCAACGAGACCGCGGAGGCAAGCAAGAGGACTAAACCCACCACACGAGGTGTGAGAGAAGTGGGCAAAGGGCCAACAACAGGGAAACAACATCTAGAAATGGTGTACAAACATCATAGACAAACACTATAAGGATGCAGCACAAAACGCAACCATTGGTCATGCAACACAAACGGACAAGCGATGCTGAACCAAGCACGAAGCACGTCCCACAGAAATGTGGCCTCGAGTACCCTGTCCCGCAAGAAAAACACAACCAAATTAAAGTTGAACTCCAAAACATGAGTTGGATTGCAAGATACATGTGAACACGCTGTGCAAGAGAAGCATGACCACATATAACTCTTACAACAAAACGCTACCGATTTCTGGTTGGAAACCATCATCGAGGATATCGAAATCCTTGTGCACTTATCGATGAACTTCTTATCCTTGAACAAGTCAATCAGTGGCTTGGTATGCTAGGGAATACATATGGAATGGAGATGATTAGTGTATCAGACCATAGAATACTTCGCACAATCATGACTGACTTGGGATGATTCCAGAGTAGGGATGGCAGTTTTGCCCATGGGTATGGGTACCCGCGGGTACCCTACCCGAAAACAATGGGCATGGGCAAGACTTGGAGAGGTTTTGTACCCACGGGTAATGGGTATCCATACCTGCAAAATATATGGGTAGGGCATGGGTATGAAATTGCGCCCATGGATAACCCAGTGGATACCCACAAACAATGTTAAATGAAACTAACTCCTATGATATGGGGAGTCAACATCCAACTCTCATGGCCCAAAATCTTGTATTCCCTAAACCGGCCATAGGACATAGGGCCACACATACTTGTTCGCCACTCCTCCTACGTCATATGTGTCTCCTCGAAGTGATGAAATCTTGACTTATCGTCATCGAACACTTGTCCATCTCTCCATCTAGTGATCCGCAATTCCCACTGCCGCCTCTCACAGCGTAGGGGTACCACTAACCATTGCTCATACTTGATTCCTCCAAGAGGCCACCCACAGAAGCAAGCTGCGTCGATGCTATACCGCTCGCCCATCATCACTTGAATTTTAGACTCATTTCTCTACTTCTTAAAAATTTAAATGCCATAGATTTTACCCATTGGATACCCATTGGGTATAGGATACCGATGGGTATGGGCACGGGTATCAATTTATGTCCATGGGTACTGAAACGTGTGGGTATAGAAGATTTCTGTGGGTATGGGTTTGGGAAGAAGAAGGTCATACCCACCCATACCCTACCACCATCCCTATTCCAGAGGAAGCAAAAAACAAGCTTTCTCAAATTCACGGCGACAACTTACATAATAAACACGTGAATTAGAGGAAGTCACTTCTTTCATCCAAGCATGTACTTCATGAGTTGGCATGAAGAAAATGCTTACAAAAGTTTCCAACACTAACTTAAATGTTCAACACGAATCATGGAGAAGATGAAGATGTTGTCGATGGGCTCAACAAAAATTCACCTAGATTTCCATATAGATAGAATTCCATAACTATGTGAACAAGGTGATAGCATTTGTCAGAGCAAAAGATATAATGGTGTATGCTCGAGGAAATATCCTCGAGTAAAACAACATTATGAAAATCATTGGTTCTTATTTTAATTCGATGATAGCCCATAATCAAATCAAAGCTTGGATAAGACAATAGATCCAACAACGGGTCATGAGGTCAGTTGATGAACATATCATGTTTTGGTATGATTTGGATGCAACTAACCCGGACTAACGCTGTTTTCAGCAGAACTACCGTGGTGTTGTTTTTTGTGCAGAAATAAAATTTCTCCAAATGCAACGAAACTTTTTGATGATTTTTTTGGAACAAAAGAGGCACTAGAAGCTTCGTGGGAGGACCAGAAGGTGAAGGAGGTGAGCACAAGACACCTGGGAGTGCCAGGAGGCCCAGGCGCACCCGGGTGGGTTGTGCTCACCATGAGGCCCATCTTCGCGTGAAACCAACGCCAAAAAATCCTATAAATAGAGAAACCATCAGAAATAACCTTAGATCAGAAGTTCCGCCACCACAAGCCTCTGTAGCCATGAAGAACCAATCTAGACCCTGTTCTGGCACCCTGCCGGAGGGGGAAATCATCACCGGTGGCCATTTTCATCATCCCGGCGGCCACCATGATGAGGAGGGAGTAGTCCACCCTCGGGGCTGAGGGTTTGTACTGGTAGCTATGTCTTTAATCTCTCTCTCTCTCTCTCTCTCTCTCTCTCTCTCTCTCTCTCTCTCTCGCTCTCGTGTTCTTGAGATGTCATGATCTTGATGTATCACGGGCTTTGTTAATATAGTTGGATCATATGGTGTTTTCCCCTCTCTGTCTTGTTGTGAATTGAGTTTTCCCTTTGAGATTTTGTTCTTATCAGATTGAATACTTTTATGGATTTTATAACACTTGATTTATGTCTTGCTATGAATACCCGTGGTGACAATGGGGTATCATATTTATTCACGTGATATGTGTTTTGGCACTCAACTCACGGATTCCTGAGGTGACATTGGGGTAATCTATGCATAGGGGTTGACACACATTCTCGTCTTTGTTGCTCCTATAGAAATCTTGGGGCACTCTTTGAGGTTCTTTCTGTTGGATTGAGTATTATGAATCTGAAATTGTTTGATGCATATCGTATAATCAACTCACGGATACTCGCGGTGACATTGGAGTATCTAGGTGACATTAGAGTTGGTTGATATGTATCATATGGTGTTATTTTACTACGAACTCTTGGTTAGATTGATCGGAAAGAATAGCTTAGTGTTATTTTAGTATGGACTCTAGGATAGATTGATCAGAAAGAATAACTTTGAGGTGGTTTCGTACCCTACAAACTATTTCTTCTTATGTTCTCCACTAGATAGGAAATTTGGAGTGATTCTTCATCGCACGTTGAGGGATGGTTATATGATGCAATTATATTAGTATTGTTGAGAGATTGCACTAGTGAAATCACGGACCCTAGGCCTCATTTTCAAGCAATGCAATACTGTGCTCACTTTTGTTACTTGCTACCTTGCTGTTTTTTATTGTTCCTATTACAAAAATCAATATCTACTATCCATATTACACCTGTATCACCATCTCTTCGCCGAACTAGTGCACCTATACAAATTACCATTGTATTTGGTGTGTTGGGGACACAAGAGACTCTTTGTTATTTGGTTGCAGGGTTGATTGAGAGAGACCATCTTCATCCTACGCCTCCCACGGATTGATAAACCTTAGGTCATCCACTTGAGGGAAAATTGCTACTGTCCTACAAAACTTTGCGCTTGGAGGCCCAACACGAGTCTACAAGAATATAGTTGCGTAGTAGACATCAAGCTCTTTTCTGGCACCATTGCCGGGGAGGTGAGTGCTTGAAGGTATATATTTAGATCTTGCGGTTGAATCTTTTAGTTTCTTGTTTTATCACTAGTTTGGTTTAAAAAAGAAAAGTACAAAAAAATGGAATTGAGGTTGCGTCATATTATTCATCTTTATAACGTCTTCTATGAAAATGATGAAAAGGGAAATTGTGCTCAACTGATAGAAGAAGAATTCTATAAATTGTTTGACAAAAAATCTTTGAATGATGAGCATGATTGCAATGTTGTTGGTATGAACTCTTTGAATATCCATGATGCTACCGATATGCAAAGACATAAGCTTGGGGATTCTATGTTTGATGAAGATGATATTTTTAGTCTCCCAAGTTTTGATGAGAATATTTACTATGATGAAAGCATGCCTCCTATTTATGATGATTATATTGATGAAAGTGGATTTGGAGAGGTCATGACTTTATTTAATGATGATTCCACTATCTTGGAAGAGGTTTCAATTGATTTTGATAACAAAGTTGCTATTTATGATGATTATTGTGATGACACTTATGATATAAAGAATAATGATCACCATGAATCTTGTCATCATCATTTTAATGCTCAAATTGATTATGTCAATCAAGTATCACATGATAGCAATTTTGTTGAGTTTGCTCCCACCACTATTGATGAGAAGAAAATTGCTTATGTGGAGAGTAATAAAATTTCTATGCTCGTGGATCATGAAAATAATGCTTTATGTGATAGTTATATTGTTGAATTCATTCATGATGCTACTAAAAATTATTATGAGAGAGGAACATATGCTTTTACATATCTCAATACTATCAAGTTTCCTCTCTCTATGTGTTGAAAGGCTTTAAGTTTTTGCTTGTTTTGCCTTCCTATGCTAGTTGATTCTTGCTCCCATAAATTGTTTGCTCACAAAATCCCTATGCATAGGAAGTGGGTTAGACTTAAATGTGCTAGTCATATGCTTCATGATGCTCTTTTTATGTTTCAATTCTTATCTTTTATGTGAGCATCATTGGAAACATTGAAAGGACCGAGAAGAGGTGTCTAGAGGGGGGGTGATTAGACACTCAACAAGCAAAAGTAGCAGTTTTTTAAGTTCTTCAAGTTGAGGTGGAGTTTTAGCACAAGTTTAAGCATTCACAATACATTTCAAGCAAGCATGGCAAGAGTATGAGCAGCGGAAAGGGTAAAGCATGCTAATTGCAAGAAAGTAAAGGGATGGGATTGGAGTGTGCAAATGCAATGTAGACACGGAGATTTTTGGCGTGGTTCCAATAGGTGGTGCTATTGTACGTCCACGTTGATGGAAACTTCAACCCACGAAGAGTAACGGTTGCGTGAGTCCATGGAGGACTCCACCCACAAAGGGTCCTCGAAGAAGCAACCTTGTCTATCCCAACTTGGCCATCGCCCACGAGAAACTTGCCTCGCTCGGGTAGATCTTCACGAAGTAGGCGATCTCCTTGCCCTTACAAACTCCTTGGTTCAACTCCACAATCTTGTCGGAGGCTCCCAAGTGACACCTAACCAATCTAGGAGACACCACTCTCCAAAAGGTAATAGATGGTGTGATGATGATGAACTCCTTGCTCTTGTGCTTCAAATGATAGTCTCCCCAACACTCAACTCTCTCACACAGATTTGGCTATGGTGGAAAGATGATTTGAGTGGAAAGCAACTTGGGGAAGGCTAGAGGTCAAGATTCTTGTGGTTGGATTGGAATGTCTTGGTCTCAAAACATGAGTAGGTGGCTCTCTCTCAAAAAATGAGTAGTGGAAGTGCAGGCACGTTCTGATGGCTCTCTCTTAAATGGAGAAGGGGTGGACGGGTATATATAGCCTCCACACAAAATCCAAAAGTTACGCACATTTGACCCAACTCAGTCAGACCGAATAGAAGAACTTGCTGAGACCGATTTAGTTCAAAATGTGAATGTTAGGAATCTCGGTGGGACCGACATGATCAAATCGGTGGGACTGATGTGCTAGGGTTAGGGCAAAACCTCATCTCGGTGAGACCGATTTCAGCAATGAGCAAACAGAGAGTTGGTTAGGCAAACTCGGTGGGACCGATTGCACATTTCGGTGAGACCGAAATAATTACAACAGGTAATAGAGAGTTTGCAAGGCCATCTCGGTGAGACCGAGATCCCTATCGGTGAGACCGAATTGTCTAGGGTTTCACAGTGACTAGGTCAAATGAACTCGGTGGCGCCGGATAGATCAAATCAGTGGGGCCGAGTTTGACTTTAGGTTTTGGACATATGTGGAAATGAGAAAGTGGCTGAGGGTTTTTGGAGCAATATCACTAAGCACTTTGAGCAAGTAGACCATTAAGCAACACCTCATCCCCTTTTAATAGTATTGGCTTTCCTATGGACCCAATGTGATCTTGGATCACTAAAATGAAAAAGAAGAGTCTTGAGCTTTTGCCAACACTACTGCAGGACGGTCCAAACGCGACAGTCGGATCAGAGACCCTTCGACGAAATTGTGTGCGATGCATCAATCACAAACGGTGATGTAATAAAACCATTAAAAAGATGTAAAACGTTTGCGATGGTGGTGACATCAAACACGGTTCATATTGGAGTTACGTGTGCGATGAGTGGCAAATGGTTAATTCAGAAGAACTGTTTGCGATGATGCTGAGCAATAGAAACGGGCAGCCGGATGAGGGCGTGTGCGATATACGGCATACAGTTCACTAGGATGAACTATGTTTTATTAGGCAACACAAAAGAAACGGTTCAACTGAATAAGATGTGTGTGATACGCGGCAGACAGGTCCATAATAAGAAATGTATGCGAAGACAAATTATAACACAGACGATTGCTGCTAATAAGCCATGTGATTTGCTCTGTCTACAGAAGAATTACATAAGTGACTATACAGATAATTCACACACACCTCAATAAACAATTGTATGCATTCTAAACTAGGATAAACAATCGCCTAGTCATCTACTTCTTGTGATGCTCCCGCCACTGCTCTATGGCTCGATCCCTCGTCTAGGGCAGGAAGAAGACACTCCCTCATGTCAATGATCCGCTTGCAAATCTCGTAGCTTGTGTACGCGTCCTTGGCCGCGTACGTGACGTGTTGTTCATCCAGTCTCTCATGCCAGACACTGTGCCATGCGTTCTTGTCCTTCTTGCTCTCAACCTGCATATTCATGTAGTAGGGGTCGATCATGGCCGAGGTGAGGTCAACCAGTGAGTTCTTTTTGTTGTTGTCACTGCCCCAGACCTTGTAGTGGTCCTGGATGTTGACAAGATTCTGTCATTTCAAGCCCGAAACCTTAAGCGCTTTTAGATCGTTGGTGGTATCCACCGTAGCGAAATTGTAGTCGGAGCTGTTGATAAACCTGGAGAAATGCTCACAAGGCCTTATGGCCAGGTGGTAGTGGTAGACGAGGACGTCATGTCGCATGCACAACTGGGCGACGACAACCTTCTGATCGTGCCCGGTACGACCGATGGTGTACTCGAGGTTGAAGCCGACCACTTGGTACTTGTCCTCAGCAAGGAACTGCTCCATAGTTTGGATGGAGCTCTCCACCGAGACTGGATCATTTGTGCACACCACACAGAGGGCCTTCCCCCGCATGTGGGTGTCCACTACGTGATGCGTGGTGAACTGCCCACCGTTGTGGTCATAGGCGGCTTGGAGCGCCATTGGAGCCACGGGGATCGCCATTGGAACCATTGGATGTCCTCTTTGTATGTGTCGTCGTGGGTGTGCTTATAGTGTCGTGTGACGTGAGAGATGAAGGTAAATGGCCACTCGAATAAATGGGGGCCGGGCAGCCTGGATTCTCAACGCGTTCGCATGGCAGTTTTTGCAGCGGGTAACTGCATTTTTGCGCCGCGCCCGGCGCAACTGCACGCACACGTACGTGCGTGATCATGTGCCGACCGCAAACACTGGTAGCGCGCGTGGAGGGACGAGGTAGAGCACCCAGAGGGACACGAGAGCAGAGTTCGCGCAGCGGGACGCGAGCAGAGCTCGCCGCGGCCGCCTCACCCGCAAGCAACCACACGCATAGAGCAGTTGAACACGCAGGAAATGGTCGCCTACAAGCCGTCCGACAGTTGCATTGTTGCATAGAGAGCGGCCGTGTGTTACTACCTCTGTCTTGGTGTATAGTCCCCTTTATATTCTGTGCCATACTTTGCCCTCAAATTTAACCAACAAAATGTTAATTCATGTTATAAAAATTATATAATTGGAAACTATGTTCAAATACGAATCCAACTATATAATATTTGGCGACATGCATTCGTAGTTTATTAGTTAAATCCTACTTATAAATCAGGACGGGGGTATAGTAGGTATTTAAATCACAAATGTTTTTTATTAACCGTATGTGTACGTGGCCTTTCGTCCTCCTCTCGCGCGTCTTGTCACCCCGCTGCCGCAGACAGATTACAGCGCAAGCTTGCGCAGTGCACGGGGGCGTTCTTTTGGCAAAACAGTGGCACCAATGAATCATCCATGAGCCCGTTCCCGCGCAACCTCGCAGGTTCCCGCGCCAGCTTCTCGCCTGACTCGATGAAATCCCCTAAAATCCTAATGCTTACCGGCCTGCTCTACAAACCCTCACTACCGGCGAGTCCTACGTCGCATTATCCCCTCCCTCCATGTAGCTTATCTTGTCTGCTTCTCCCACAATCTCCAATGGCACCGGTCCGTCGTCGTCGTTCAGCCACTCCACCGTCATCAGAGGACAACTCCAGTTGGGAGGCTACGCCGCGGTAGCGGTGTAGTCCCCAACGTAGTGTAGTGTGTGTGGCGTCCCTGCTGGGTGTGCGCGGAACACCCACCACACGCTTCGCCGCCGCTGCCCGTCGGCAGCTGTTGCCGGCTTCCATTGCCGCCATACCACCGTCAAAAGCCAGGGCCATCGCCCGCTTCGCAGCCGCAGCCCGAAGGTGGGAGGTGGCCGTCGTGGCTGCCACCCCACTGCCGGCCACCGTGGCCATCACCGCTCCGCTACCGCGGCCCGAAGGCGGGAGGTGGTGGTTGTGGCCAGCCCACCGTCGACTGCCGGGGTCATCATCCGCTCTACCACCGCCGCCCGAAGGCAGGAGGCAGAGGCGGATGCCCGCACGTGCGTCAGCGACCTTGCGCACTACACCGAGTTCCTGCGGGAAGAGGAGGAGTGCCTCGTCGAGCAAGCAAAGAGCCTTATCGTCACCGTGGCCGCAGTACACGCCGCCTCAGAGGCAAGCAATCAGGAGATCTATGAGGAGAACCACCACTTCGAGAGGGGTCGTTTGGAGCGGCAGAGGGCGTTCGAGGTGAGCGTCGCTGAAGGTGCAGCAGCGGCAGGCACCGTATTGCAGTTGTCCAGCTCGTTGGTAGGTTCCTCCTCCTCTGCCTCTTACTGAGCGCGCTCGGCAAGGAGAGGCTGTCGGAAGTAGTACAAAGCCCCTCCGTAGCAGTAGTACTATTTAGGGGCTATTTTGTTCAGTTCATCTGACTATAGATGTGGTGGAACTGTACAACGTACTTAAAATTAGCTACTATATAAAGTAGAACTAGCTATTTCAGTACATGGTTGGCAACAATTAGTGAAAAGTTTGGTCATTTCAGCTGTCGAGTTGAATTGTTTGTATAAAGAATGACTGCTTAATCTATGAATGAAATCTATGCTTAATTTCTGAATTTTAGTTGCAAAAATTAGATACTGTTAGTGATTTTTAGCTTCATTTTTTAACAAATCACAGTGTTACAAGGTTGACAAATGGCAATGTTACTAGATCAATAAATGTCAATCTTTCTAGTTTGACAAATGGCAACATACCCAATATGACAGATGGAAATCTTACCAAATTGTTTGTAAGTGGTTGCACACGGGTCATCCAAAAGAACTGTTTGCGTTGAAGAGATGCACAAATCCCGCTCTCACTTTGCATATGGGTGTTCTATCTAAAATGTTTGCGATCAAGAGCTGCACAAATCCTACTCGGCACATTTTTCGCTTGGCTTCCTGGGGAAGCTGTCGGTTTGCATACAGGTGTTCTAACTAGAACATTTGCGATGAGTGTTTTATATTTAAAAACCATTGAAGTTTTTTTCAAAAGAAAATCGTTTGATAAGTCTATACATTAAGAGAGAAAAATGCAAGTTCGCTCAAACCATATCTTTCATTCAGTCATACTGCGAATTTATATTCATATGATCGAGATAAAGTATTAAACCCAAGAAAAAAAACCATTTCTGGTGGCGGTGGAGGCGTCGTGCCGCGCCGTCGTTGCCGTTGTCGTCCTCTGGGACGGCGTTGTTGAAGTATTCAATTTAGCACAGAATGTTCTTCACTTGTAAATCAGACATTATGTCGTCGCGCGATCGACGGGCGGGGCGTGGGAGGACGGCGGCTAGCGGCGCTGAGAGGTAGCATTCGACAACGGCGTCCCATGCCGCTGAGGGGGGGGGCGCACGGGCACATGCACATCGGGTGCAGCCAAACACACGGGGACCGGCGCCGCGGTGGGTGGAGGGGCACGCACGGGCACAGGTACGGGCACTGCCGCTGGCATGTACACAAGCTCGCGCGGGTCCGCGAAGACCTTGCTGATGCCCGTGGATTCTAGCTCTGTGATAGTGCTCAGCGACCAGCCCGTCAATGCTACGGGGATGGTCGCTGGCGCGAGCGCAGGGATGGGAGCTGGGACGGGAGCGGGGGCAGCCGCCACCGCGGCCAGCTCGTTCTGGGCCATGTCCATGATGCCCCATTCCTCCTTATTTTCTATCTCCTCCAGCTTGGAGTCGACTTCACCAAACTTGAAGACTGGTGGCAGATGATCCTTCTATGCCATGGCGTTGGTGGAGGTCTACGGGAGGGAGGGGAATGGGAGGCGAACAGTAAGGCCGCCCATATTAAGCAACAGCTCGGGCCCCATTAATGGAGAGGAAGGCGAGGGCCATGGAAGTCAAAGGGCTCGCTTCCCAATGAGCCTGCACAGCGTATAGCTCGCACGCTTCCCTGTGAGCCTGCGCATTAGAGGATAGCTTGCATGCCTCTCGGTCAGCCTGCACACCAGACTGCGCTCGCACGCCTCCCGTTCAGACAAGCAATTGTCCACACGGCACCTCCTATAGCCATTAAAACGAAGACACGTGGCATCACGTGTATGGTTAACATAACACACACGATTTGAATTATACAAACGTTTGCGATGTTAGAGTGGCAGCTATTTGTTTCAAATTGCCTTTGTTGGTTGTTATTCGAGTGCGCCTTCTCTCAAAATGGACAGGAAAAATACCACATCATGTCGGGTGCCATTCAATGATAGCATGCCAAGTTTCATGAAGTTCAGACGAGTTTTGGATTTGCTAGAATTTGAAAACAAAGTGTCTCAATGTTTTGCCGGCAATCAACGGTGCCCTGGTGTTTGAAATTCATTCCCATTTCTTGCATGGGACCTAAGCATGCACCCAAGGACAAAGATTTGATTTTTCAACCAATTTATATGCATTGGAGTATGTGCATGTAGTTCAAATTTGAATTATGCACATAAAATGCCTAGAAAACCCAATTAATGTATAAAAATGTCCAAACGAACCCCAAAAAATTCCAAAATTTAACACAACACTCCTGTTGTTCTATGTTGACACTAGAATTTTTTTGAAAGCAATAAGAGGCAACAGATATCGTTTCGTCCCCAAAGGTGGCACGTTCCCTACTGAAAGTGCGTTATATCAACTAGAGGGGGGGTGAATAGGCGATTTTTATGAAATTCTTCACTGAGGAATTTGCTCGTGAGGAAATTCCTTAGCGAAGAACTACTAGCAGCGGAATAAGTACTCAGAGGTAAACATAGAAGATTACATGCATGGTCATCATGATGAAATGAAGACACAAACAGAGTACAGAAAGCGTAAACACAGGATAGCACAATATGAAGACAAACAGACTGAAGAAATTGAACTAAGGAAATTGAGAAAGTCTTCAGTCAAAGTCTTCAAACACAGATATGGAGAAATACACAACACAGTAATGAGGAAATGACAGTGTTGAGGAAACAGAACCAGTAAGCTTGGTGAAGACAATGATTTGGTAGACCAGTTGCAACTGCTGTCTCGGTTGTACATCTGGTTGGAGCGGCTGAGTATTTAAACTCGAGGACACCTAGTCCCGGACACACAGTCCTCACCGTATTCTCCTTGAGCTAAGGACACACAGTCCTCGCCCAATCACGCGTGGTAAGTCTTCAGGTGACTTCCAAACCTTCACAGACTTGGTCACTCGGCGATCCACAATTCCTCTTGGATGCTCTAGACCTTGACGCCTAACCGTCTGGAAGAAGCACAGTCTTCAAAGGTAACAAGCGTCGGATCCACGCAGGATCAATTTCTTCAGTGATGCTCAATCACTTTGGGTTTGTAGGTGTTTTGGGTTTGGGTTTGGATTTTCCTCACTTGATGATTTTCGCTCAAAGTCCTCGGAGCATGGGTTGCTCTCAAATGACAAGTGTCAAGTTCTCACGGAGCAGCCAACCAACTAGTGGTTGTAGGGGGCGGCTATTTATAGCCTAGGGAGCAGCCCGACATGATAAGACATAAATGCCCTTCAATGATATGACCGTTAGGTGGATAAGAAATTTTGCGACAGCTGGCGCGTAGCACAGCAACGGTCAGAAATTTGAGGTTCAAATTCCTCAGGGCTATCATGTTCCTCATAGTGTAGGCAATTCGCACTGGCGAATTCCTAACTCCTCAGTCAGAGCAAAGTCCTTAGTGACCAGAAGAACTGCATCTCTGTCACTGAAGAAATTGACTGAACTGTATGAGATTTCCAATGGCTTCACTCGAAGGGATTGGTAGGTGTAGGATTTGAGATGAGCATCACTTGGAAATTTTCTCCTTAGTATTTCCTCGACCCCCTTTAACAGTACGGTGTTTCCTATGACTCAAGAAGGAGAAAATGAAACTACGAAAACAAAAGTCTTCACGCTTCATGTTCCTCGAATGAATACCAAGTCTTCAAGGTCACACCAATTTCTTCACTTTCAAAGTCTTCAGAAAGTCTTCAAAATATCAAAGTCTTCAGTCGAAGAACTTCATTTTTAGGGGTCGACTTTCTCTGTAATTATCAAACTCCTCATAGACTTATAGACCTGTGTACACTCATAAACACATTAGATACTTAACCTATAAGTCTTCAATACACCAAAATCACTAAGGGGCACTAGATGCACTTACAATCTCCCCCTTTTTGGTGATTGATGACAACATAGGTTAAGTTTTCAACGGGGATAAATATATGAAGTGTAAATACTGATATTGAGGAATTTGATTGCAAGATATAGAAGAACTCCCCCTGAAGATGTGCACAGTGAGGAATTTGCTTTTGAAGCAATGCACACTTGAAGAGTTGAATCATGGAGATCTCCCCCTATATCTTGTAATTCATACACGCATTTGACATATAATATGAAGAATTTGAAATGCATGATAAAATATGGTGCCTGATGTAATTCAGCATGCGTGCAATAATATTAACGAGGAATAAGCATGCAGAATAGCGCATCAAAGTATCAAAGCGTAGTGCAGCAAAAGTATCAGCGCACCATCGGACTTAAGATTACAACTCGATCCAATAAAACTTTCGGAAGAACGAGAGTTGTAACTTAGCAAAAAAACGAATATGCCCTTATTATAGACCCGCTTGAAGACTAACTCAGATTTCTCCCCCTTTGTCATCAAATGACCAAAAGGATCGAAACTGAGGACTAACGCCCCTGAAGATAATCAAGGTGAGGAAGGAGCGCCAGCGTTGTTGGGGTCGGTCGTTGAAGTAGGGCCTGCTGCAGTGTCGTCCAAATCTTCATGTTCATCAGTCGCACGCGATGAAGAATATGAACTGGCCACCAGAGAAGGAACTTGGACCTTCTTGAATTTCTTCGGAGGAGGTGCAAACCAGTCAAAGTCTTCTTTGAGACCCATTTTCTCCAGGTCTTCAGCACTGTATACTTGAGATAGAACAACCCAGGTGCGGTTGAGGGTTTCATGAAGGTAGTAGTGGTTTTTCTTCACGGCATTGTGTGTGGAAGTCATGTTGTGAAGAATTGAACCAAACTGACGCTTGACCCATTTGTGATTGCGATCAACCTTTTGATGAAGACTGAGGAGTAACTCACGGTCAGTCATCACCCTGGGTGCTATGGCTTGAGGATTTGGCTTGGCAGTGTTGGCAGCAGAGTCATGTGTGGCAGAGTCATCATTGGTGGAATAAGAAGCAGCCTTGCGAAATTGTCCATCCAATGGACGAATGCCTTCATCTATCACAGCAGTGGCCTTGCCCTTTTCATCAGCTGAGGAAAATGTCCGTTTGAGGACTTCAATGGGAGGCAAGTAGCTGCAGTGGTTGAGAGTTTCAACCTTGTAGTTGAGTGAAGACCTTGTCCTGATGAATTTCATTATCCAAGGTGCATAAGGCTTCAGCTCAAATGGTGACATAGCAATGTTTGCCAGAGTCCTCATGAAGAAATCATGGAAGTTGACGGGAACGCCATGAATGATGTTGAAAAGCAGATTCTTCATGATGCCAACGACTTCTTCATCAGTCGAGTCGTGGCCTTTGATTGGACTCATTGTCTTCGTCAGAATGCGATAGACAGTCCTTGGCACATACAGCAATTCCTTGACGAGGAATTTGGTTCTAGGAGCTTGCCCTGGCTTCAAAGGCTTCATCAGTACTTGTATATAGTGATTTGAAAGCTCAGGTTCGTTCTACACACAGCACGCATCTTCAGTGGGTGGACTCAGAGGAAGGACACGAAGCAATTCAGATGCCGGGGCCTTATAATGGGTGTTCCCAGTCATCCAGTCCAAAACCCATGAGTTGACATCTTCAGAGTTGGCGGTGATGTGCACGTTGCATAGAATTGAAGAATAAGCCCTTCATTCCAATCGCATATATCTGTGCAGAAATTTAGCAGCCCAGCGTCGTGAAGAACACTGAGGACTGGCGTGAAGCATGGCAAAGACTCCATATCCACGTGAAGAATATGAGCATGGTCGAAGACTTTGTCTTTGTTGTAAAGCACAGAGGAATAGAAATTTGCTTGGCTGGCTGTCTAGAAACGCCTCTTCCGTATGCGAGCAGAGTCATATGGATTGTATTCAGTGAAGAACACGTGCTCGCCATAGAAGTCTTCAGCCTTGAATTTCTGTTTGCGTGAGAACGGATCCTTTGGCCTTGGCAGAGGTGTGTCAGTGAGTTGCATCACGACCTCAGGAATCATGATCTCAGTTTCTTCAGGCTGAGGAATTTCTGGTTCCTCCTCAGGTGCAGTCACCTTTTTAGCTTCAGTAGCAGTTTCTTCAGCACTAGTGGCTGGAATTCCTTCATTCACAGGTGCAGTGGGATGAGTTTCTTCAGAGCCCATTTGAACAGTTTGTGCAGGGGAGTGAGGAATTTGCTGCAGTGGGGTGAAGAGTGGAGAATTGGGGTGCTGACTTTCCCAAAAGTCATCATTCATCAACGGAGTTGTGCTGCCAATATCCACATCGTCATCTTCAATTTCTTCAACACCAGCCTCTTCAGCATCAAACTGAGGCATTGGTGATGAGACCATTGGGGTTGAAGGGATTGCATCCGCTTCAATTTCTTCATCAATCTGCTCTGACGAAGCAGCAGATTGAGTTTCTTCATCTGATCCACTTGGGATCTCATAATCTTCACCAAAAGGAACAAGGTCCTTTGATGGCATGGAGGAGATAGGAACAGCATCAATTGGATTGGCAAATGAGCTGGTCATGGGCTTCATCTTCTTTGGGACTGAAGATTCTGAAGCACTTGATGCTTTCCTTTTCTTCACTGCAGCTCGCTCTGCGGCCTTGGTTTTCTTCACATCTGATGTAGATGGAAGAATTGGAGTTGGCGTAGGCGCAGGTGGAGCTGAGGAATCTGGTTGATTTTCTTCAGGCGCAACTGATGCAGTTGCCCTGGTTTCTTCATTTTCTTCAGGCGCACCACTAGTGGATGCCCTGGCAATTTCATCAGCGGCTGGAGCAGAGTCATCAGCCCTGGAACTAGCATTTTCTTCAGCAGCCTGAACTTCATCAGCGGTGCTGGCATGTTCTTCAGTTTGCTGAACAGATGCTTCAGCTTGAGGAATTTGTCGCGTTGAGGCTACACCCTTGGTGAAGGTATCAGTTAGCCTCACAAATCTGACCTTGGCTCCTTGCCAATCAGCATAGTACGAGTCAAAGTTGTCGCTGAGGGCTTTGATCTCAACCTGCATCTTGACAAGTTCATCAGGCGTCATTTTGACAACATTTTTCTTCAGTAGCTTCTCTTTCCTGTACTGTGATTTCTTGATCTCTCTGGCCCTGTCATATTTCCACTTCTCCTCTTGGATGAAGTGAGTCAACATGTGACTTTGGCCAGGTGTCAGTTTGAAATCAGGCATAGGTGTGTTGGGATCCTTATGCCAGAGATCAATATAATCTAGGATCGCCCTTGGATCCAGCAGTAGTGGCACAGGTGTGCCTTTGGCTTTAGCAGCCCGTTCTTGGCGGTCTCTGATGATTTCAGCGAGTTCTTCTTCATCAGCTTCATCATCATCAGATGGCACAGTGAAGACTACTTGCTTCTTCTAAGGACTTGGACGAGTGCCGCGTCCAGCAGTAGCCTTTTTCTTCAGCAGAGAAGGTCCAGCTGAGGAATTTGGTGCAGCTGAAGAACTAGCTGAGACACCAGAGGCAATAGAGATGCCAGTCGTCCTTTGGCACGAGGCCAGATGCACAGGTGCTGAGGACTTTGTCGGGACAGCTGAGGACTTTGGAGGAGGTGCTGAGGACTTTGGTGGAGCTGGAGCAGCATGAGGAATTTGCTTTGAAGATTTTGAAGCTTCTGGCCGTGAGGGCATTGAAGATGAAGCACTTGGCTTGCGAGCGGGCTTCTTGAGCATCGCTTTCTTCCGCTTGATCGAGGCCTCAGTGGCAGCAGCAGCAGCAGCAGAGTCTTCATTGAATTTCCTCACTGCTTCTCTGGCTTGCCTTTGAAGTTTAGCTTGGCGCTTGGCCCATTCCTTAGCAAATTCCTCACCGCGTCTGATGCTAGTGGGATCAGCCACTTGGCCAGGTGCCAATGGAGGTCTTTGGCATGGAGGGTTTACTGCAAATTTCTTCATATACTTGGGAGTGACGTATCTGTACTTCCTCCATTCACGTGCCCATCTCCTTTCAATCCTTTGGATGCGCACCTTGCGCTGATTTTTATCTTCTTTGCCAAACTTGGCTTCATCAGGCGTGCAGTACCCAACATAAATGTCCTCAGGGATTTCAAAGGCAGTCATGACCTCAGGTCTCTTTCCTCCTTTCTGTGGCCTTTTACCGTCAGCCATTTTCTTCAGTTGAGAAATTTGAGGAACGCTGCAAATGAGTTAAGTTGATGAGAACCTAATGATTCAGCAGCGGACATGTGTACCTGTGAACAGAGTATAGTTGCGAGGAATTTGGAGAGGTCATATGCGTTCTCAGAGGGTTTTTCATAAAGAACAAGTTTGAGGAATTTGACCAGATTCGTCTTGAGGAATTTCACTAAGCGCTTTATATCTTAGGTTCCAGAGTTGTATAGATCGAGGATCCACACAATTGAGGAATCTTGAAGAAAATGAGGATTAGGGAAATGAATCAAGAACAGATAACATGTGAGGTGTTTTGTGTGTGAGGAGTTGAAGAATAAAACACCTTTGAGGATTTTGTAGAAAACTTTCGAATCAAAGAGGGTAGTAAAATTAGCATTTAATTACCCTGAATGAAGAACACAACGAACTGGGAGTTGGAACAGTGAACTTCGTCGATGCAGATCTTCCACGCCCTAACTTGGCGGAGGAAGACGTCTACGGCGGCGGCGGAGGTGAAGATTTCCGTGGTCGGCGCGAGTACGACGGCGACGAGGTCGAGGCAGTGAAGCTCTTCCTCACCGGCGACGATGGAGTAGCGACGGCGCTAGGGTTTGGAAGCTCGAGCGGGAGAGTGAGATCGAGCGGGGTAAAAGGAGTGACGACGGCGACAGGGGTATTTATAGCCGCAGTGAAAAACTGCTCGTCCGAAGATTTAGGACGAACGTGCCCCTGGCCGTTCTCCTTCTCGCGACATGTGTCACCCACGTACTGTGTAGGGGAGATCGTGTAAGATCGTGGGTGGATAAAATAATCCATCATGGGATGCGGAACGGTTTGAGCGGCAAAACCGAAAGTTTGGATAAGATTAGTTTTAACGTTCCGTTCGCAATTTCTTCAGCTGACAAGGACACGGTGAAGAATTTGAACGAGTTTCAAATAGAACGCACATGAAGAATTTGTGAATAGATTGGATTGAGTATAGCATAGAGGGGAAGGGTCCGATCACATTCACTTAGCAGAAAAGTTCCAACTTGAAGAAATAGCTATAAGTGAATGCTGTAGAGGACATAAACTCATATATATATATAGCCAATGAAGAAAAACGACGGTACAAGTGAAGATATTGCAAAGTTGAAGAATTTGAAAAACTAAGGAATTTCAAAAATTGAGGAAAAACTCAAATTGAAGATTTTCAACTTTTGTGGTGGCGTGACCCACCGTGTAAGAATGATGATTTCAGACACCGTGTACAATTGTCGTAGGGTTCTGAGAATCAAATTCTTAATTAATTTCTTCACACTTAGAGTGTTATTCTTCATTGATTGAAGAAAAACGTTTCTTCATGTGTTGCACATCTAAGTCATCAATTTTGCATAAGTGTTAGGATGAGTGCATTTTCAGAGTACATTCGAAGATTCTAAGATATTTAGCTCACACCGCAACTTGCTAAATCTCTTATCATCCAAGGGCTTAGTGAAGATATTGGCTAGCTGTTCTTCAGTCTTCACATGCTCAATAGAAATGTCGCCCTTCAACACATGATCACGAAGAAAATGATGACGAATCTGAATGTGCTTTGTCTTCGAGTGCTGAACTGGGTTGTGAGCAATCTTGATGGCACTCTCATTGTCACAGAGGAGAGGCACATTCTTCACGTTGATGCCATAGTCCTTGAGCGTTTGCTTCATCCATAGTAATTGAGCACAGCAAGAACCAGCAGCAATGTACTCAGCTTCAGCAGTAGACAGTGATACGCAGTTCTGTTTCTTCGAGGACCAACAGACCAAGGATCGTCCGAGGAAATGACAAGTACCAGATGTTGACTTGCGGTCCACACGGTCACCAGCATAGTCAGAGTCTGAATATCCAATGAGATCAAAATCCGAGCCCTTGGGATACCATAATCCTAGTGTTGGTGTGTGAGCTAGATATCGAAGAATATGCTTCACAGCCTTATGGTGTGATTCCTTCGGTGCAGCTTGAAATCGTGCACACATGCAAACACTAAGCATTATATCTGGCGTAGATGCACATAAGTACAATAAGGAGCCAATCATGGAGCGGTATACCTTATGATCAAAGTCATTACCATTTTCATCAGTGCATAAATGACCATTTGTGGGCATAGGAATTTTGATGCCTTTGCAATCTTGCATGCCGAATTTCTTCAGGACATCCTTGAGGTATTTCTCCTGAGATATGAATATACCATTGGGTTGTTGACGAATTTGAAGACCTAAGAAGAATTTCAACTCCCCCATCATAGACATTTGATATTCTTCTCTCATCATATAGGCAAATTCATCACTGTAACGTTGGTCAGTACATCCAAAGATGATATCATCAACATATATTTGGCACACAAACAGTTCGCCGTCATAAGATTTAGTAAAGAGAGTGGGATCGAGTGAACCGGGTGTGAAGCCTTTCTTCATGAAGAATTTCTTCAATGTATCATACCACGCCCGTGGGGCCTGCTTGAGTCCATAGAGGGCCTTATTGAGTCTGAAGACTTTGTCAGGATGTTTTGGGTCTTCAAAACCTGGGGGCTGAGCAACATATACTTCTTCCTCAAGCTTACCATTGAGGAATGCACTTTTCACATCCATTTGGTGTAAGATGATATCATGATGGTTAGCATAAGCAAGCAATATGCGAATAGCCTCAAGTCTAGCAACAGGTGCAAAAGTTTCATCGAAATCAATTCCTTCAACCTGTGTGTAGCCTTGAGCTACTAGTCGTGCTTTATTCCTCACCACAACACCATTTTCATCTTGCTTGTTGCGGTAGATCCACTTTGTACCAATGATGTTATGCTTGCGAGGATCGGGACAATTGACTAGTTCCCATACGTTGTTGAGCTTGAACTGATGTAATTCTTCTTGCATGGCCTGAATCCACTCAGGCTCCAGAAATGCTTCATCTACCTTAGCGGGCTCTGTGATAGAGACAAAAGCAAAGTGCCCACAAAAGTTAGATAGATGTGAAGCTTTTGAGCGTGTGAGAGGACCTGGTGCTCTAATGTCATCGATGATCTTCTCCACTTGCACTTCTTTTGCAACGCGAGGGTGAGCTGGTTGTCGTTGAGGAATTTGATCAGCATTTTCTTCAGCATCAATTTCCTCAGCATTTTCTTCAGGTGCATCAGCTCGACGTTCTTCACGTTCTGGAATGAATTCTTCAGCAGATTCTTCAGCAGGAATGACATCTTCAGTAGCCTTGTGCTTGATTGAATCCTCAGGTGCTAGTTCATCTAACACAGAAGGTAGGTGCTCTCTTTGCGAGCCATTAGTTTCATCGAACCGCACATCTACAGTTTCAACAATCTGGTGAAGAACATTGTTGAAGACTCTGTAGGTGTGCGAGTCCTTTCCGTAACCAAGCATAAAACATTCATGTGCTTTCGGTGCAAATTTAGAGTTGTGATGAGGATCTCTAATCCAGCATTTAGCATCGAAGACTTTGAAATAACTCACATTGGGTTTCTTGTCAGTGAGGAGTTCATAGGCAGTCTTCTTGAAGAATTTGTGAAGATACACTCTATTGATGATATGGCACGCAGTATCAATTGCATCAACCCAGAAACAATGAGGGGTTTTGTATTCATCGAGCATAGTGCGAGCCATCTCAGCAAGAGTCCTGTTCTTGCGCTCCATGACGCCATTCTGTTGAGGAGTATAAGGAGCAGATAACTCATGAGTAATACCAAGTTCATCAAGATAGTCATCGAGACCCGAATTCTTGAACTCAGTGCCATTGTCACTTCTGATGTGCTTAATCTTCACACCAAAGTTGGTTGAAGCCCTCGAGGAAAATCGTTTGAAGACTTCCTGCACTTCAGTTTTGTAAGAGACAAGGTGTACCCATGTGTAACTAGAGTAATCATCAACAATAACAAAGCCATATTGAGATGCTTCATTTGAAACAGAGGAATAATGATTAGGACCGAAAAGATCCATGTGAAGCAATTCGAATGGACGAGTAGTGGTCATGATAGTCTTCGCTGGACGCTTGGCCTTTTATCATCTTTCCAGCTTCACAGGCACCACACAAGTGATCCTTGAGGAATTTGACATTCTCAATGCCAATGACATGCTTCTTCTTCGCAAGCGTGTTCAAATTCCTCATGCCTGTATGACCAAGTCGTCGATGCCATAGCCATCCTTCTGAAGCTTTTGCAAGTAGGCACACGGCTGGTTGTGAATCTGCAGAGAAATCAACAATATACAAGTCTCCTCTCCTAAAGCCTTCGAAGACTTTGGAATTGTCAGCTTCCATAATCACAACACAAGATACTTGCCAAAGAAAACAACCATATCAAGATCACAAAGCATTGAGACAGACATAAGATTGTATCCTAAGGACTCAACAAGCATGACTTTGTCCATGTGCCGATCCTTTGTGATAGCAACCTTACCTAGACCCAATACCTGACTTTTGCTTTTATCAACGAAGATGATATGCTTCATGTGTGACGTTGATAAGGGAGCATCCATCAATAGATTCCAGTCACCGGTCATGTGATTTGTACATCCACTATCAAGTACCCATTCAGTGGCTTTGGGTTGATCATCCTACAGATGAATTAGTGCAACTTACGACCTCACATACTTCAGCAGTGAAGAATATGATATCACAATTCATCAGATCAATTTCATCAAGCAGTAAGACAGATAAAAAAGAGGGAGGACGTGTGAAATGAAAGTGCATTTCATCATGATTAGCCTGCGTCCTTTCAGGCATTTTGTCAGGTCCCCAGCAAATTCTTCAGACGTTACAGCACGTCTGGAGACCTGACTCTACAGAAGAAATTAGTTCTTTTTCTTCACCACCCACATCTGAAGGGGTGGCAAAGAGTTCATCACTCTGCGAGCTCCATATGAAAATGGTGGCAAAGCAGCCAAACCATTCCGTTTCACATAAGAGGGGTTAGGGTAAGCATATGAATAAGCAGAGAAATTCTTCGAGGACTTATGAACATAATAATTTGAAGAATAATGCTCATATTCATAGCCCTTGGCTCTTCCCTGCGAAACAGAGTTGTTAGCACGATGACGTTCATGTGAGGACTTTGATCCATGTGAGGAATTTGATCCTCTTGAGGAATTTGGTCCGTATGAGGACTTGGATCCATATGAAGAATTTGGTCCATGTGAAGAATTTGATCTGAGGTTCCTTTTCTTCACAGGTGGTGTCACGAGGACATTCACCTGAAGACTTTCAAGGCAACTTTTGGGAACCCAGATTTTCTTCATAGGGGAGTCGTTCCTGCAGTTAGTGCCAACATATCTAGCAAATACTTCACCATTCTGATTTTTGAACAATTTATAGTTGGAGTCAAATGACTCATCAGAAGAATGAGAAGATTCACATGTATAGCCAGATAAATTAGATGGATCAACTGGAGGTCCCTTTGCAGCAACCCATGTGGTTTTGGGGTACTGCTCAGGCTTCCAATATGTACCATCAGCATTGAGTTTCCTCTCAAAGGCAATACCCTCTTTCCTAGGGTTCCTGTTGAGGATCTGCTTTTTAAGCACATCACAAAGAGTCTGATGCCCTTTGAGGCTTTTGTACATGCCTGTCATGTACAATTCCTTCAGTCCTGCATCGTCAGTAATACTAGCAATGTCCTCAGATGAGGAATTAGTGATAGCAGAGACAGGTGAAGAATTTGTAATATTTGAAGCATTTGAACATTCAGGTGAAGAATTAGCAGATTCTCGTTCAATGCATTTTAGGCATGGAGGAATGAATTCTTCCTGAGCAGTGCTGATTTGTTGAGCAAGTAATGAATCACGCTCCTTCTGAAGATCTTCATAACTCACTCTTAGCTTCTCAAGATCTTGCTTCTTTTGAAGATATTCATAAGAAATCTTCTCATGATCAGATAAGAGAGTGTTATGATGATTTTGAAGGTTGTCAAACCTGGTCTGAAGTCTCTGAAGATTTTCAGTTAAGGCCTTAGTGCGTTCCAATTCTTCACCCAACATATCATCACTTTTGTCTAGCATGTTTTGAACCTTTTCAAAAGCCTTTTGTTGTTGCACAACAATCTTAGCAAGTTTAGAGTAGCTAGGCTTAAGATTTTCATCAGATTCATCATCACTAGATTCAGAGGAGGCGTATTTGAGTACCTTGGCACCCTTTGCCATGAAGCAATAGGTGGGAGCATAGTCATCACTGCCTTCATCAGCCTTGTTGATGAGATCACTTTCTTCAGCGTTGAAGATGGATTTGCTGACGAATGCAGTAGTGAGGGCTAGGCTCGCCACACCAGACTCAGAGTCTTCAGATTGTTCCTCTTCCTCATTTTCTTCAGATTCAGCCTCAGAGTCCATTTCCTTGCCAATGAATGCCTGAGCCTTCTTGGAGCTGCTCTTCTTGTGAGACGAAGACTTCGAGGATTTTGATGATGAAGATTTTGAGGATTTCTTCTTTTTCTTCGCATCATCAGAACTGTACTCCTTGTATTTCTTCTTCTTTGATTCCTTTTCCCACTGAGGACAATCTTGAATGTAATGTCCTGGTTTCTTGCATTTGTGACAAAGCCTCTTCTTATAGTCACTGGTTGAGGAATCATTGCTCCTTGAGGATTTTCCAAAACGACCACGTCTTGAGAACTTCTGGAATTTCTTCACAAGCAGCGCTAGATCATGACTCAGTTCTTCAGGATCACCAAGGCTGCTTCCAGAGTCTTCATCTTCGGACTCGGATACTACCTTGGCCTTCAGTGCACGTGATCTGCCATAGCTCGAACCGTAGAGATCTCTCTTCTCAGCAAGCTGGAACTCATGAGTGTTTAGCCTCTCGAGGATATCAGTGGGGTCAAGTGACTTGTAATCAGCACGCTCTTGTATCATCAGTGCCAGAGTGTCAAATGAGGAATCAAGCGATCTCAGCAATTTATTCACCACCTCATGATCAGTGATGTCAGTGGCACCAAGTGCTTGAAGCTCATTTGAAATGTCAGTGAGGCGATCGAAGGTTTGCTGAACATTTTCATTGTCGAGTCTTTTGAAGCGGTTGAAGAGATTGCGAAGAACATCAACTCGGGAGTCGCGCTGAGTTGAAACTCCTTCATTGACCTTGGATAGCTTATCCCAGATAAGCTTTGCAGTTTCCAAAGCACTCATTCTACCATACTGTCCTTTGCTCATATGGCCACATATGATATTCTTCGCTTGGGAATCAAGTTGCTTGAATTTCTTCACATCGGTAGCGTTCAGTGAGGGTGAGACGGAGGCAACACCATTTTCCACAACGTACCAGAGATCGTTATCAATTGCCTCAAGATGCATGCGCATCTTGTTCTTCCAGTAGGGGTAGTCCGTCCCATCGAAGGTAGGACACCCAGCAGAGACCTTGATCATACCTGCGGTCGACATAACTAAAACTCCAGGCGGTTAAAACAAAATCACAAAGAACAAGGGAGTACCTTGCTCTGATACCAATTGAAAGTGCGTTATATCGACTAGAGGGGGGGTGAATAGGCGATTTTTATGAAATTCTTCACTGAGGAATTTGCTCGTGAGGAAATTCCTTAGCGAAGAACTACTAGCAGCGGAATAAGTACTCAGAGGTAAACATAGAAGATTACATGCATGGTCATCATGATGAAATGAAGACACAGACAGAGTACAGAAAGCGTAAACACAGGATAGCACAATATGAAGACAAACAGACTGAAGAAATTGAACTGAGGAAATTGAGAAAGTCTTTAGTCAAAGTCTTCAAACACAGATATGAACAAATACACAACACCATAATGAGGAAATGAAAGTGTTGAGGAAATAGAACCAGTAAGCTTGGTGAAGACAATGATTTGGTAGACCAGTTCCAACTGCTGTCTCAGTTGTACATCAAGTTGGAGCGGCTGAGTATTTAAACTCGAGGACGCCTAGTCCCGGACACACAGTCCTCACTGTATTCTCCTTGAGCTAAGGACACACAGTCCTCGCCCAATCACTCGTGGTAAGTCTTAAGGTGACTTCCAAACCTTCACAGACTTGGTCACTCGGCGATCCACAATTCCTCTTGGATGCTCTAGACCTTGACGCCTAACCGTCTGGAAGAAGCACAGTCTTCAAAGGTAACAAGCGTCGGATCCACGCAGGATCAATTTCTTCAGTGATGCTCAATCACTTTGGGTTTGTAGGTGTTTTGGGTTTGGATTTGGATTTTCCTCACTTGATGATTTTCGCTCAAAGTCCTCGGAGGATGGGTTGCTCTCAAAGGACAAGTGTCAAGTTCTCGCGGAGCAGCCAACCAGCTAGCGGTTGTAGGGGCGGCTATTTATAGCCTAGGGAGCAGCCCGACATGATAAGACATAAATGCCCTTCAATGATATGACCGTTAGGTGGATAAGATATTTTGGGACAGTTGGCGCGTAGCACAGCAACGGTCGGAAATTTGAGGTTCAAATTCCTCAGGGCTATCATGTTCCTCACAATGTAGGCAATTCGCACTGGCGAATTCCTAACTCCTCAGTCAGAGCAAAGTCCTTAGTGACCAGAAGAACTGCATCTCTGTCACTGAAGAAATTGACTGAACTGTATGAGATTTCCAATGGCTTCACTCGAAGGGATTGGTAGGTGTAGGATTTGAGATGAGCATCACTTGGAAATTTTCTCCTTAGTATTTCCTCGACCCCCTTTAACAGTACGGTGTTTCCTATGACTCAAGAAAGAGAAAATGAAACTACGAAAACAAAAGTCTTCACGCTTCATGTTCCTCGAATGAATACCAAGTCTTCAAGGTCACACCAATTTCTTCACTTTCAAAGTCTTCAGAAAGTCTTCAAAATATCAAAGTCTTCAGTCGAAGAACTTCATTTTTAGGGGTCGACTTTCTCTGTAATTATCAAACTCCTCATAGACTTATAGACCTGTGTACACTCATAAACACATTAGATACTTAACCTATAAGTATTCAATACACCAAAATCACTAAGGGGCACTAGATGCACTTACACCTACCGAAACCATCACGCTTGTTGTGAGAAACTTATACCCAAACCTGCCCCAAACGGGACAAAATTTTTACCATGGCATGTTGATGCCGCTCCATGATAGTATACCAAGTTTCATGAATTTCTGACGAGTTTTGGATTTACTAGAATTTAAAAACCAGGTATCTCAATGTTTGCGGTCGAGTGACGGTGGCATGGTGTTTGACATTCATTCCTATTTCTTGCATGGGACCTAAGCATGCAACCAAGGACACATATTTGAATTTTCAACTAATTTATATGCATTAGAGCATGTGCATGTAGTTCAAATTTGAATTATACAAATAAATGCATTGAAAACTCAATTAATGCATAAATGTCCAAACAAAACCCCCCAAAATCCCAAAAATTGACACAACACTCCTGTTGTCCTATGTTGACACGAGAATTTTTTTTGAAAGCAATAAGAGGCAATGGATATTGTTTCATCCCCAAAGGTGGGACATTCCCAACTGAAACCATCATGCTTGTTGTGAGAAGCTCTGGCTTGTGAGAAGCATATACGCAAACCTGCCCCAAATGGGACAAAAATATTACCACGGCATGTTGATGCCGCTCCATGATAGCATGCCAAGTTTCATGAATTTCAGACGAGTTTTGGATTTACTAGAATTTAGAAACCAGGTATCTTAATGTTTGCAGCCGAGTGACACTGGCAGGGTGTTTGACATTCATTCTCATTTCTTGCATGGGACCTAAGCATGCAACCAAGGACACAGATTTGAATTTTCAACCAATTTATATCCATTAGAGAATGTGCATGTAGTTCAAATTTGAATTATGCACATAAATGCATTGAAAACTCAATTAATGCATAAAAATGTCCAAACGAACCCCGAAAAATCCCCAAAAAATGACACAACACTCATGTTGTTCTATGTTCACATGAGAAAATTTTTGAAAGCAATAAGAGGCAATGGATATCGTTTCGTCCCCAAAGGTGAGACGTTCCCTACCAAAACCATCAGGCTTGTTGTGAGTAGCTCTGATTTGTGAGAAGCATATCCCCAAACCTGCCCCAAATGGGATAAAAAAATTACCACGGCATGTTGATGCCGCTCCATGATAGCATGCCAAGTTTCATGAATTTCGGACAAGCTTTGGATTTACTAGAATTTAAAAACCAGGTATCTCAATGTTTGCCGCCGAGTGACGGTGGCATGGTGTTTGACATTCATTCCCATTTCTTGCATGGGACCTAAGCATGCAACCAAGGACACAGATTTGAATTTTCAACCAGTTTATATGCATTAGAGCATGTGCCTGTAGTTCAAATTTGAATTATGCACATGAATGCATAGAAAACTCAGTTAATGTATAAAAATGTCCAAGCGAACCCCGAAAAATCCCAAAAATTGACACAACACTCGTGTTGTTCTATGTTAACATGAGAAACATTTTGAAAGTAAGAAGAGGCAATAGATATCATTTCTCCCCCAAGGTGGCACGTACCCTACCGAAACCATCAGGCTTGTTGTGAGAGAAGTTGTGGTTTGCAAGAAGCTTATACCCGCACCTGCCCCAAATGGGACAATATTTTTACCACGGCATGACGCCGTCGTTCCATGATATCATGTCAAGTTTCATGAATTTCAGATGAGTTTTTGATTTACTAGAATTTTAAAACCATGTATCTCTATGTTAGCGGCCGAGCGACAGTGTCAAGGTGTTTGACATTCGTTCTCATTTCTTGCATGTGACCTAATCTTGCAACCAAGGACAAACATTTGATTTTGCAACCCGTTTTTATGGACTGGAGCATGTGCATGTAGTTCAAATTTGAATTATGCACATAAATGCATTGAAAACTCACTTAATGCATAAAAATGTCCAAACGATCCCCGAAAAAATCCAAAATTTAACACGACACTCCTGTTGTTCTATATTGACACCAGGAAAAAATTGAAAGGAAGAAGAGGCGACGAATATCATTTTGTCCACAAAGGTGACACGTTTCCCTAACGGAACCATGCGGCTTCTTGTGAGAAGCTCTGGTTTGTGAGAAGTTTATACCACAACCTGTCCCAAATGGGACAATATTTTTTACCCCAGCATGTTGATGCCATTCCATGATAGCATGCCAAGGTTCATGAATTTCAAACGGGTTTTGGATTTACTAGAATTACAAAAGCAAGTACCTCAACATTTGCCGGAGAGCCACGGTGTCGTGGTGTTCGAAATTCATCCCCATTTCTTGCATGGGACATAAGCATAAACCCATGGACACATATATGATTTTACAACCCATGTTGGTGCACCGGAGCATGTGCATGTGATGGAATTTTGAATTGTGCACCTGAAATGGCTTGAAAACCAATTTAGTGTATAATATTTCCAAATGAACCCTAAATAATTCCATTTTTTACGACACACATATAGTTGCATGTTCACTGCAGATAAAAGGTCTAGCAATTCAAACACCATCCATTGCCGATGTGACCCCATTATGTAATTCAAATCAAGATGAAAAATCAAGTAGATCCCACATAGTTTATTATCACCAACCGTGTGAGATGCAGTACAAAATATCATGGAGCACCGTCGGTGTATAGTATGCAAGGGCCTATGGCTTACGCGAGAAGGTGCGTCGGCTACAGTCCACAGCCGGCGTGTCAAGCATACTAGCTCGCTCCCCAAAATCATTTCACTATTCAATCATCACTGGTGAAAGATGGGGACATGGACCCGCATCATGAGGGCAACTTCGGCGGCCCACTCCGGCGAGAGCACGGCCGCAGCCGCCATGCGCGTGCTAACAAGGTGCATGAGCGCGGCCGCAATCTGTGACCAGGCGGCCAAGGCAACCCAAACGGCTGATGTTGCTTCTCAGGTGGCAGCAGCAACATCTGCTTCGGGGATAGCAACTGGCGAGAGCGACACATCAGCTGTCCGTTCCACAGCAGCGGCCTTATCCCTGATGGAGGCCGCCCACGACCATGTCGAGGCCACCCACGCCGAGCTCGTGGCGGTAACCGCACAAATCGAACGAAGCTTCTCCGATAACGGTTGGCAACCCACGACCGAAGAGTTGGCAATCGCCGAGAGCGTTCGAGCAGCCGTCCGTTCCTCTGCCGCATACCTTGCGACGACGGAGCCCGTCCAAGCCCAGATCGCGGCCGCCCACGCCCAGCTCATGGCGGCCTTTTCCAAAGCGATGGCGGACGCGGATGGCGAGATGCTTGTCGAGTATGGTGCAATGGATGCCATGGAGCCCCTTCCCCAGGAGACCGTCGGGCGCAAGCTGGACATGGAGGAGACGGTGGAGATCGACGAGCACCAGCCGTAGTAGTACTCCTTGTTTTGTATAATTAAGAGCACCGGTATTTAATTTGTTAGAGTAATGTTTGGGCCAACTAGCTCTGTTTAATTGATGAACTTGCTCGATTAAGAAGTGTGGGTGTGTTGTGTACCCAAATTATGCAATGACGTAGATGACCACTGTAACCAGGGAAATTGGAACCAAAAATTTTGACGTTCAAACTCATCACACACGGGTTAAGCTATCTGAATCGTTTGTGATGTTCACATATCGTACACAGTTCTGAATAAGGGATTGTGTCTGATGACACTTTGCGTGACAGTTTATTCGCTGAACTAGTTCAAAATTTCCGGCTTTTGCGGAAATATCTACCTCCCCGCCCCCTCCCTCTTACCAAAAGCCACATTTCCCCTGTTTCCGACTTTCTTTCCAAGTTGAAACCTTCACTCCTTGCTTGCAGCGCCTCCTCCTCGCCGGCGACCCTCCTTCACGCTGCTCGGCCTCATCTATCCAGGCAGGTAATCCACACCCGACCCCCATCCTCCTCCTCCTTCCACATCCCGTATGCCCCGACCACCGGCGTGACAACTTCCACCCAAATCACCAACCCCTCCACCAAATAAGCGCCGCCCTAAGCCATGGTGCACGCAGTATAGCCAGGAGCTTAAGAAGCATTTGGCAGCAGAGAAGCAAATCACGGCCGCACGTGCGGATGAGGTCGCGATGGCTGCCATTCGTGCCATCCCCCAGATCTTGGAGGAGCACCTTGCCATTTGCTAGGTACGTCGGTTAAGCATGCTCGGTTTACCCGTTGCGTGTGCTGCTCCTGCCTTTCCTTAACAATTTCTAGTTAATTGTGCTATCTAATTTTACCATGCAATCTGTTGCTCTAGTGTATATGTTCTATATATCGTGCAGTGTGGTTCTCACTTATTAACTGTTTGTTTAATTAGTTGTCATCTTTAGTTAACTGTTTGGTTCAATTCTGCAAATATGATGTTCAAATTCTTCAGGCTTGCAATCTGTTGCTCTAGTGTATATGTTCTATATGTCGTGCAGTATGGTGCTCACTTATTAATTGTTTGTTAATTAGTTGTCATCTTCAGTTAACTGTTTGGTTCAATTCTGCAAATGTGATGTTCAAATTCTTCAGGCTGCTATTTCGTATTGTCTTCCATGTGAGAAATAAATCGGATTTATCTTTACAAAATATATGAGAAACGAATACAATTGCTAGATTTTCAAGCTGTCAAGCATGCTTGGTTTTGGTTATACATTGTGCAATGTGGTGCTCAGTTAACGTTTGGTTCATTTGTGTTGTGGTGTTTAGTTAACTGTTTGGTTCAATTCTGCAATGCGATGTTCAATAGTTGTGTGTGCATTATGCTATTGTATACCATGTGAGAAGTAAATCGAATTTGGCTGTAATAAATACACAAGAAACAAATACAATTGCTATTTCCAAGTTGTTAAGCACGCTTGGTTTGGTTAACTGTCTGATCTTCTATTAGGAGTATGTTATATTGTGAATGTGGTGCTCAGTTAACGTTTGGTTCATTTGTTGTGGTACTTAGTTAACTGTTTGGTTCAATACTGCAATGCAGTGTTCAATTGTTGTGGGTGCATTCTGTTATTGTATACCATGTGAGGAATAAATTGAATTTGGTTGTAGTAAATACATGAGAAACAAATACAATTGTTATATTTCCAAGTTGTTAAGCATGCTTCGTTTGGTTAACTGTCTGGTCTTCTATTAGGAGTATGTTATATTGTGCAATGTGGTGCTCAGTTAATGTTTGGTTCATTTGTTGTGGTGTTTAGTTAACTGCTTGGTTCAATTCTGCAATGCGATGTCCAATTGTCATGGGTCGAATTTTGTATTGTTGTGCATGTGAGGAATAAATCGAATTTAGCTGCACTTAATACATGAGAAACATATAAAAGTGCTATATTTCCAAGTTCTTAATCATGCTTGGTTTGGATAAATGGGTTTTCCATGTGGCTTGAATTAATCTGATGAATCTGCAGTGTGCTTATTTTTCATCAACTTATCTTACAGATAGCATGTGAACCCTTACTTAACGTGATGACTAACTACCTTATATCTGTTGCATGGAAACAATGGGAAGCACTGAGGTTTACAATCGAGGTTAGCACATGCATGGTCCGTTGTCTAATAGCACATTATTGTGCAATTGCAGGAACCATTATAATATTTAGGTTTTTAACAATTTGGTCTTGCACATGTAGGTCCTGCTGTCAGAGGTTTTGACCCACTGTTCAACGCTTTTTGCATATGGGGAAATGAGTTGTCCATGAATATCAATCAAGTCAAGAAAACTCAGAAAGATTGTTAGGATAAAGAAATTGGCGACAAAAACAACAAGGTATTTTTTTGCATGATCAAGAAGACATCAGTTCACTACAAGATGGTACTAACTATTATACCTTGCCTTTTTTATTCCTTTGCCCCATTTCCAATATAGAGAAGATATTTATGCACATCCTTGTTTTCAGGCCTTTCCAAAGCAGTTCACTAATGATTACCTCTCAAACCACCTCTATGGTCAGGAGGCGAGGAAGGTTTTCATACAACACCCATGGTTCAATATTGAAGTGCTCCTCAAGAGGATGAAGGACGGACGGTTAATCATCCACAGGCACTGGCCTAAAGTTGCAAAGACCTTCAATATGAGTGAAGGCTCAATATTCGTCTTCCGCTTCAGCAGTTTTCCAGATGAGTTGCATCTGTCTATATACCGTCTATGATGCTAATTTTGAAAGGTTCTACATGTTGGATGTGAAACTTAGTGTCGGTGCAGTTGTGTAATGGGATAGCTGAGTGTTGAAGCTATATCATGTTGTACTATGATGTATTTAAATTATGAAATATTGCTTCCTTAATATGGAAATGAAATATATTATGTGCTTAATATGAATGTCAATTAGATTAATAAATGGATTATTAATAATATGGTAATTAGCCTACTAATTGGCAATTGGTTATTGAGAAAATACCATGGGCGATGACCTCAGGCAACACACACAGTTTCTAGGAATAAACCATGTTGGAACAATGAACAATCACACACGACCTTCTCTTGAAAACTGTTTGCGTTAGGCCACCTTGCGCAGACGTTTACCACATGAAAACTGTGTGTGATGGACAGCCTTTGCCACATAGTTTCTTCTACGCACCGTGTGTGATGCATTCAATAACGCAAACGATAAAATTGTTAATATCATGTGTGATGTCCCTGCAAACAGAAACATTTTCCTTGGAGCGACTGTGTGGGATGTATATAAGAACGGAAATGTTTAGCGAGGACTGATTGTGTGGGATGTACTTACGACCGAAAATGATTTAGCATGTATAATTGTATTTTTTTTAGCACTACTGTACGTATAACCGTATTTGATCGCTCGCCGGTCGCACAGGACCTCATTTTGCCGAGCGTGTGTGCCAGGAGGGCATATCCCTGACAGTTTCTGGGTCGTACGGGAAGGACCCCCCTATCGCCCACACTCACTTGGCGACGGTTCCAAATGCTGCCGCAGAAAGGGGTTAAAAACCGTTTGTATAGCAGCTCATTGTACCAGTGCAATCTTTGTCCTTAGAATTTTGAAGGGGTCCCACATCCTCTAGTACTTGCCATGCCATTTTTGAACTGATCTGAAATACACTAGGTAAAGGTATTAGTCCAACAAGAGATATGTTGACACTAATTACCAAAATCATCCAGGGAGCACTTGTGTTTTTAATCTCCCCCTTTTTGGTAATTGATGACAACATATATCAAAGCTTTAGATAAAGATATGAAGAGTAACAGGTAAAGCTTTGAAAGGACATGTAACATGCATAGGCTCCCCCTACATGTATGCAATCATGTAAAGATAGAATATAAGAACATGTGAATGCATAAGCATGTCAGAGCAAGTAATAAGTTACATGTATCTTGGCTATAAGCATCAGAGCAAATGATGTAGATAAAATAAGTGTACCTTCATGTTCATGAATCCTTCTTCCAAACAATAAGTGTAGCAGCAAGAGATCATCATGCGCATGAGTGTGATGCATATACTTACCTTATGGTCTTGAGATGGCTTTGGAAGGGGTGAACTTGAGAAAAAAGGGTAAGATAACACAAGAACATTCTACTTAAAGCAATTTCAGGAAACCACAAGAGTACCAAGACCGGGATGACATGTAATGGGTGAGTACTTAGTACTTCATTTGAATATAGACATGTCCCCAAAGATTAAAGATATGCAATGAATTCCAATTCCAGTGGATTGTCTTCACTAGATATGGACTCTTTCTCCCCCTGAATCAGATATTGGATAATGGGAGAAGGTAGGGTAAGAGAAAATCAGAGCAGGAATAATTAAAGCAATGAAACCATATATTGACATGTCTTTCCCCTCTTAAAGACATGTGACTTCTCTCCTCTTGTTATTAATAGGCATTTGAAGGAGCTTAGATGTGCTCTCTCTCCCATGTGATAAGCTTTGCTATGATCTCCCCCCCCCCCCCTTTGACATCAATTTCCAAGAAGGGAACTTCTAAAGCCTGAGTCAAATAGGTTTGGTCCTTGAGACACACTACAAAGCAGCATGTAATTGTAGATGCATGTAGAGGATTAGAATCATCAAGTGGAGCTGGAGAAGAAATGAAATATGCAATGACAAAAAGTTTTCTCTGTAGTGAAATCGGTAGTGCCGATCCATTTTCATCGGTGACACCGAGTTGGCAGTGTCATAG
Organism: Aegilops umbellulata; assembly: GCA_032464435.1. NCBI lineage: Eukaryota > Viridiplantae > Streptophyta > Magnoliopsida > Poales > Poaceae > Aegilops > Aegilops umbellulata. Next base: position 108,024,481 of record CP136056.1, on the reverse strand, counting down.
ATGATGCATATCGGTTAGGCCGGGTTAGTCCGCGTCGGTTGCACCGATGAACTATCTACAAGTAGTTCTTGTAGTTCGGTCTAGCCGATAGGCATAAATCGGTGAGTCCGAGTTCAATGCAGAGGAAATTTTTTGTCAACTCAGCTCACTTGGCAATAGAAATCTCACAAAGATTTGCAAGGAATTAACTAAAATATTTGCAATGAATTATACAGAGAAAAAGTAGAGAAAAGCATACAAAATAAATGAGATCTAGATGAAGTTTTTTGATATAGGGAGAAAAATAGCAAGAAACATCTGCAAAAACACTAGAGAACTTCATCTAGAAGGGGTCGGTGACAAAGTCACCTATGTTAGAGTATATTGACTGAGGAGTCAAGTGATAACACTTGATCGTAGGTCATACTCATCGTTTAAGCTCAAAATTGGGTTACCATTTTTCGTTTAAGCATTTTGATGTATTCACATCTCGTTGAGTTGCTTTGACCCATGAGTTGGAGTAAAGCTTCTCTAAGATGGAATAACATACCTTGGGTGGTGTTGATCTTGATCATGTAGTCGAACTTCTGTTGGATGCTCAAGGTTGATGTAGTTCATCAAGAGTTTGGAGCACCACTTGTAGTTTGAGTTCATCTTCCTACATGGGTTAGTCATGCAAGGAGGAGCACTTGTGTATCCAAAATGACAATCATGAAGCTTGATATAAAATGAAATTTTATATATAGAAATTGTCAAAGGATATGTTGAGTGGATTCATGCTCCCTTGTATTCAACAACCATATAGTAGAAACTTGGTGATGTAGATATTGCTCAAGATGTGAGTGGCTTGCAATATCATAGATTTGGACTCATCCAAGTACTTACAAGGGTTGGATAACACACAAGGGTACTAATATAGATCCAATACATAAGATCATCTTCATAAGAGAAATATCAAGGATTAGTCATAAAGGGCTCATGCCTTGCATGTATCCAAATGGAGTTTCTACTCCAAGTTCGAGGCATCAATGATGTTCAATTCACCTCTCAAACGGCAAAATACTTTCTCATCAAGCGGTTTGGTGAATATATCCGCCAATTGCTTATCGGTACGAACATGCTTAAGATTGATGTCTCCTTTAGCAGCATGATCTCGAATGAAATGATGACGAACTTCAATATGCTTAGTTCAAGAATGTTGTATGGGATTATGAGCAATCTTAATAGCACTCTCATTATCGCAAAGCAATGGAACATGTTTCACATATATCCCATAATCCTTAAGATTTTTGGTCATCCAAAGTAACTAAGCACAACATGATCCGGCGGCAATATATTCCGCTTCCGTGGTGGATAAGGATACCGAGTTTTGTTTCTTGGAGGACCAAGATACAAGATACCTACAAAGAAATTGACAAGTACCCGAAGTGGACTTTCTATCAACCTTGTCTCCGGCATAGTCTGAATCGGAGTAGCCAACAAGATCAAAAAAAGACCTCTTAGGATACCAAATGCAAAAGTTTGGTGTATGAATTAAATATCTCACTATCCTTTTCACAGCCTTAAGATGACATTCTTTAGGGGGCGCTTGATATCGTGCACACATGCACACACTTAGATATAACAATGAACCAATCATAGAGCGGTAAACCTTTTGGTCAACCAGTTTGCCATCCTTAGTCAAGTCAAGATGTCCACTAGTAGGCATGGGTGTTTTCATACTTTGCTTTCTTGCGTGTTGAACTTCTTGAAAAGGTCCTTGGTATATTTTGTTTGAGAAACAAAGGTACCTTCCTCAATTTTCTTGATTTGCAAAGCAAGAAAGAATTTGAGTTCACTCATCATAGGCATCTCAAACTTCTCCGACATTAGCCTTCCAAACTTTTCACTAAAATGAGGGTTGGTCGAACCAAATATGATATCATCCACATAAATTTGGCACACAAATAATTCACTATTAACCCTTTTAGTAAAAAAGTGTAGAATCAATCTCTCAAATTTCAAAGCCTTTTTTAATAAGGAACTTGGTCAAGCATTTATACCATGCTATAGGAGCTTGTTTAAGACCATAAAGAGCTTTCGGAAGTTTGTAAACATGATCGAGTTTCTTGAGATTAACAAATCCGGGAGGTTGTTTAACATAGACTTCCTCTTCAGTTTCACCATTTAGAAAAGCACTTTTAATGTCCATTTGGTATAAAATGATATCATGGTGATTGGCATAAGCAAGTAAGATGCGTATGGACTCAAGTCTAGCAACAGGGGCATATGTCTCAGCATAGTCCATACCTTTGACTTGAGACTCTTGCTCTAACCCTTTCGTCTTTGTCTCCTACATCAATTGGCAAGTGCTCTACTTGCGAGCCGCTAGATTCATCAAACTTCACGTCTACCGTCTCTTCAACCTTTCGGGTGAAATTGTTGTAGACACGGTAAGTGTGAGAGTTTGAGCTATAACCGAGTAGGAAACCTTCATGAGATTTAGGGGCAAATTTCAGACGATGATGTGATACGTCTCCAACGTATCTATAATTTTTTATTGTTCCATGCTATATTATATTTTGTTTTGGATGATTAATGGCTTTATTATACACTTTTATATTATTTTTGGGACTAACTATTAACCGGAGGCCCAACCCAAATTGTTGTTTTTTGCCTATTTCAGTGTTTCGCAGAAAAAGAATATCAATCGGAGTTCAAACGGAATGAAACCTTCGGGAACGTGATTTTGGAACAAACATGATCCAAAGGACTTGGAGTCGACGCCAAGCAACAGACGAGGAGGCCACGAGGTAGGGGAGGCGCGCCCTCCACCCTCGTGGGCCCCTCATGGCTCCACCGACCTACTTCTTTGTGACGTCCCCGATTCAATCGTACACTAATCATACACGCAAACGTGTACGATCAAGATCAGGGACTCACGGGAAGATATCACAACCCAACTCTAAAAAATAAAATAAGTCATACAAGCATCATAATACAAGCCAGGGGCCTCAAGGGCTCGAATACAAATGGTTGATCATAGACGAGTCAGTGGAAGCAACAATATCTGAGTACAGACATAAGTTAAACAAGTTTGCCTACTGTTTTAGAAATTATAAAAGGCATTTATCTAAAAAATTACCTACTGTTTTATTCATTCTAGGGCATTAAAACACTTTATAAAAATGTTGGTTCACCACCATAATTAGTTATCGAATATTTGCCACACTCTGAACATTTTAGTTTGCATGTTTGAGAAATTTGATTTTTGGACTTTAATTTGAAATTGAATTTGAATTGTGATTTGGATCAAGTGAAGATTAGCATCAGTATCCTGGTGACATGGCACCATTAACAGTGGATTACTGTAGCTTAATTACCCGGGCGTCACAATTCTCCTCCACTAAAAGAAATCTCGTCCCGAGATTTAAGAGGGAAGTAAAGGGGAACGGTTCGGGTTATGAAATTCTAGGGAGTGTTCTTGGTCTTGGTTGCTTTTCTCGAAGAGGTTGATCCATTACATTGATGTCTTCATTCTGCTGTTTCAGGTCATCATGATGAAGTTGTCGTCCTTTCTTCGGAAACTCCATCGTACTTACGAAAGGACAAGGGGTGGTTATTCTGTAAGAACGGACCTTTGCAAGGTTGACTACCTGGTAGTTAACATCGGGGAAGGTGGCGGAAAGTAACTCTCGAATTAAAACTTAGGAAAATACCAAGAGCAAAGTAAGGAGGTATCATGGGAAGTTTCGAGTGGGCAGGCAATCGTTCGATGCCTGAAACGAAGTGTTGAAGGGGTTTACAGCAATGTGAATAAGCATTGCATCTGATACCTGAATAGATCAACACGCAGGTGGCCCGTGAATTACGTACAAAGTCAAGCGCGAGGAATAACTTTGACAACAGGGTGTACAGGAGAGTCAGGTTTCGATCCTGTGGAACTGTGGGTTATGGGCCCGCCATGTGGGTTAAAAATAGGAGCGGTGACATCTCGCACGGTCACAATAGCAAGGCATATTAGAGGGTAGCCTATCAATTATGTCGGCAACAATGTCGGTACCAAGGGTGAGGGACGAAGAGAACCATTTTCCTGCTCGTTGAACGAGGCGGACCAATAGGCAAAGTTCTCGTCCATCGCTGGTGACCGGAGTGCTATCGACAGTTTCAACAGGGTCTTACTGACACGGTTGTACACCAAGGTGTTTACATAAGCAGAAGAATAATACTGCTTAAATCCTATGGATCACAAGGAAGGGTAAACAAATCAATGGAAAGGAAAATGTGATTATCAGATCAGACAGAACAATGGAAAGGAAAATGTGTTTGACACATATTTCAAGGGTATATCCATCCCAAGGACAAGTAGAGCATGATATCCATGACAGGATATAATGTAGAAAGCTCTTTAGGTACGGGGAGAGAAATTTCCTGACATTACACATACAGTGGTGTTTGGGTAATTGAGCAGGAAACATTTAGCATTGGGCTTCAAATGTTCTTGTTGAAAATTGGAGTACCATAGAGATGCTTCGAGATAGCATTAACATGGTCTTCAAGCAAAGGTCAGACTTTGGATACACAAGGGATCCATCAGGAAAAACTTATAGAATAAGTCTTACAATTTCCTCATGTAAGTATGGATAACCTTGCTAAAAAGGAAACTATATCAATGGGTCCTCCGACCAGGTGTGCTAGGCATGATATCACCTTACTGGGTTATATAAAGATCAACGCTATGACTCTTGGAAAATGTTCCAACCATCATACCTGACAAGTTTCAAATCTGATTGTTGTGAGGACACCTCAGACTCAGGATGCCTGAGAAGAAGAGGTGCAACACAATTGACGAGACGACATTATATGATTCTCGAGACATGAACTATGGAAGCGAGTTCCGAACAAGGGTCCACCATTAAATCAAGGAGAGGTGAGGAGGTGATTGATTGACTCAGCGACAATCCATTGAGGTTTCCAAAAGATGGATTTCCACAACTATGTGAACAAGGAGATAACATTAGCTAGATCAAATGACTTAATGATGTATGCTCGAGGAAAACATACACAGTTAAACATTGGTTGAAATGTGCACCCGAAATATGGGCTAGGTAGCACGATCAATGTTCGAATGATGATTCAATAAGCCATAGACATAGAATGAAACTATAGACCAATAACTTCAAAGAAATAGGGTTGCTAGAAGTTTAGAATTTACACATCACAGACCATTTGTCGGTATTCCGGTTAGAAACAACACGGGGACCAAGAAAAGAATTCTTAAGGGGGTGAATTTCCCATGACATTCTTGACATAAAAGATAGCAATACTCCAAGGTAGAACATAACATAAGTTGGATAGCAAGGATCTCAAGGTACAACACAAAAGACAAGTTTGTGTTGAAGGGAAAGCAAGAATGTTGCCGATGATAACACAAATCATCGAGGGGCAAGGATGGTATTCCTAATCATGTATTCAATTGATATCCTGGAGGAACTCGGAATGTTGATGATGATCACGACACATTTGTCGAGAGATTTCATGAAGATGTAATCTATCGGCGATGACATCAAGTCAAAGGTATTATGAAGCAAAAGGTTATTGGAACCATGGGTACGACACACAATCGAAATCAAGCTTGTTGTTCAAGGTGAAATGATATGACGAGGAAAATCGACGTAAGCTTAGCTCATCGTCGAAGATTGTGCTCCGGAAAAAAAAAAGGACCAGGTAGCACAGTTAAAATTTACCATGATAATGATATGGCCAATCAGGCAAGGAGTGACGTGATGGAGTATTAAACTCCTCAACAACAAAGTACTGAGAGTACTGAATCTCAGTATTGATTCGATTCACAAATCGGCGTTCTCGGTTAACGACAACCCAGAACCCGTGGAGTGACTATGATGGGAAAAGGTACTACTTCATCATAATTTCATAATATGAAGTGCAATGGGTGGATATCCTCGAGATACCAGGGGGCTATACTCGAAGGTAGAACAAAATAGAGGTTGGGAAGGCGTACTGATCTGCAGAAGGCAAGTACTTTAACTTGTCCGAGAAATAGAATCAAAGGGGAACAATTATGGTCGAAACCACGGTTGCAAAGGATCAATTCACAGATACCAGATGATATTTATCAAGGAAATAGTTATTATTATAAGAAGCTTCCATGATAGGATCTACATCGTGTCCATGGGCATGAACACAAAGTTCAAGGTCGACTCCCACTTCTCCAATGCATAACCTTTCATTTACTTCTCGCGTTCGATGAAGTTGTAGTGTTGAAATTTTATCTGGCAAAATACTAGAAGAGTATGACTCGTGAAAACTTTCGAGTTCACACATATTAAGGAAGGCATAGGTTCAACCCATCAGGGTATTGTGGAAACATATACCACAAGCTTCAATAGTAAATACCACAAGCTCGAAGCAGAGCATGGTTGGTCAATCAGAGGATAGGATTTACTAATGGAGAAAGAACTTACAAAGGGATTGAATATGAAGGACGCTATCAGATAAAATCCAACAAAGGATCTGCCGGTACATAATGGAGCTGATGTGAGTATCAGCACACGATCAGAGGACAAAACAAAGCAAGGGCTTTGGATTATAGAAACAACTGACTAATTCAAAGCTCAAGGCAAAGGAATTAAGATTTCCAAATCAAAGGATCAGAAGCAAACGCTCTGATTAAGGATGGATAAGTTGAGTAAGCTTTGGGGTAAAATCGACAAAACATTGATTGGTCGAGATCCAGCTCATGTTTAAGACAATGTCTGAGCCGAAAGGATGAACCCTAGGATTTGATTGCGGATTGCGAGCACTTGCAACATATTGAATCAATGTACTCAAAATGATAGTGACAAAGGCTGCCAATAAGATTACTATACTTATGGGATTAACCATAATGCAAGCAAGCAAGAATTTCAAGAGCAATAAGCTGCTAAGGATTTTTGGAATATCGAATATTGTTTCGAAGAACTTAGTGAAACACATAAACAACTAGGGATGGGCAGATACTCAGTAAGTGTGAGTAATTATCCGTTGGGATGTTCATGTGGGTAATGAACTGCAAGGCAGTAGGCACAAAGTATTCTCGGAACAATAGAGCGAATTTTCGGGGTATCTAGTAATAACAAGAGCAACTGAGGATGAATGTATGAACGACAATTGTAGGTAGTTTTCCATAAGGTTATATCGGTGGCAGGGAATTGTAAAGTCGATGGGCACAAGGGTCTCGTGAAAACATCGGAGAGTATCTTTGGAATCTTCTAGTGAAGCAGTCGATCATCTGTAATGAAGGGGCTCTCCGGCAGGAAGTGGTAACGAGAACCTAGAGTTAGATTTTAGCAAAATCATTTAACCCGAATAGAAGGGAGATCAGAGTCCCAGAGTATAGGTCGAGGAATAAAAGATCCTAATACCACCCAATGGCGATGTGGGCCCATGGGCCGCACAGACATGTTAGTAAAACAATTTCCATCGACTAGACTCAACTTCGGCCAAGGAGTTTGGAAGGGGGATTGCTACAGGCAGTCGGCTCTGATACCAACTTGTGACGCCCCCAATTCAATCGTACACTAATCATACACGCAAACGTGTATGATCAAGATCAGGGACTCACGGGAAGATATCACAACCCAACTCTAAAAAATAAAATAAGTCATACAAGCATCATAATACAAGCCAGGGGCCTCGAGGGCTCGAATACAAATGGTCGATCATAGACGAGTCAGTGGAAGCAACAATATCTGAGTACAGACATAAGTTAAACAAGTTTGCCTTAAGAAGGCTACCACAAACTAGGATACAGATCGAAAGAGGCGCAGGCCTCCTGCCTGGGATCCTCCTAACTACTCCTCGAAGCCGAACTCCACGTAGAATCATCCTTGGGATCTCCAGCTCCTGGACTCCAGCATCTGGTTGCGACAACCAAGAAGAATGCAAAGGGGGAAAAGAGGGAGAAAAGCAACCGTGAGTACTCATCCAAAGTACTCGCAAGCAAGGATCTACACTACATATGCATGGGTATATGTGTAAAGGGCCATATCAGTGGACTGAACTGCAGAATGCCAGAATAAGAGGGGGATAGCTAATCCTGTCGAAGACTACGCTTCTGGCAGCCTCCATCTTGCAGCATGTAGAAGAGAGTAGACTGAAGTCCTCCAAGTAGCATCGCATAGCATAGTCCTACCCGGCGATCCCCTCCTCGTCGCCCTGTTAGAGAGCGATCACAGGGTTGTATCTGGCACTTGGAAGGGTGTGTTTTATTAAGTATCCGGTTATAGTTGTCATAAGGTCAAGGTACAACTCCGGGTCATCCTTTTACCGAGGGACACGGCTATTCGAATAGATTAACTTCCCTGCAGGGGTGCACCACATAACCCAACACGCTTGATCCCATTTGGCCGGACACACTTTTTTTGGGTCATGCCCGGCCGCGGAAGATCAACACGTCGCAGCCCCACCTAGGCACAACAGAGAGGTCAGCATGCCGGTCTAAACCTAAGCGCACAGGGGTCTGGGCCCATCGCCCTTAGCACACCTGCACGTTGCGAACGCGGCCGGCGAGCAGACCTAGCAACCTCCATTACAAAGGAAGTCACGTTACGCGGTCCAACCCGGCGCGCGCCACTCAATCGCTGACGTCACGAAGGCTTCGGCTGATACCACGACGTCGAGTGCCCATAACTTTCCCACGTAGTTGGTTAGTGCGTATAGACCAAATGGCCAGACTCAGATCAAATACCAAGATCTCGTTAAGCGTGTTAAGTATCCGCGAATGCCGACCAGGGCCAGGACCACCTCTCTCCTAGGTGGCCTCAACCTGCCCTGTCGCTCCGTCACAAAGTAATAGTCGGGGGCCGTCGGGAACCCAGGCCCACCTCTACCGGGATGGAGCCACCTGCCCCTTCAGCCCCCATCTCCGAACAGTATCATAGGTAATGTAATAGTGTAAAGTATAAAGTATTTGCCTGTGATCACCTCTCGAAGTGATCACGGCCCAGTAGTATAGCATGGCAGACGGACAAGAGTGTAGGGCCACTGATGGAACACTAGCATCCTATACTAAGCAGTAGGATAGCAGGTAAGGGTAACAGTTGTAACAACAATGACAGGCTATGCATCAGGATAGGATTAACCGAAAGCAGTAACATGCTACACTACTCTAATGCAAGCAGTATAGAGAAGAATAGGCGGTATCTGGTGATCAAAGGGGGGCTTGCCTGGTTGCTCTGGCAAGAAGAAAGGGTCGTCGTCGATGTAGTCGATCACAGGGGTATCGGCAACGGTCTCGGAGCCTACCGGAAAGAAGTAACGGAGGGGGAACACAGTAAATAACAGAGCAATCAATTGTAACACAAAGCAAGACACGGCAATACGCGGTGCTAGGTGTTCCCTAACGCGGCAGTAGGTGGTACCGGCGAAAGGGGGAAACATCCGGGAAAATATCACCGGTGTTTCGCGTTTTCGGACAGATGAATCGGAGGGGGAAAGTTGCGTGTTCGCTATGCTAGGGATGCGTGGCGGACGAACGGGCTCCGTATTCGGTTTCGTCTCGTCGTTCTGAGCAACTTTCATGTAGAAAACATTTTCATCCGAGTTACGGATTATTTTATATGATTTTTCAAAGTTCTAATAATATTCTGCTATTTTTACTAATTCGAAAATAAATAATAAATCGCTATGGATACCCAGCTCTGTGTACACAGAAGTGTACACAGAGGATGACAAGTGGGCCAGAGGGACCCAGTTGACAAGTCAACATTTGACTGGTCAACAGGGGGTGGGGCCCTCTGTCATTGTCTCATTAGCTAATTAACCATTAATTAGGGTAGTTAACTAAGTTGATTATGTCAATTAATTAACTTCCTAATTAATTATATATATATATTTATTTATTTATTATTTATTTTATATCTAAAACTTTTCTCTTTTTTTATAAGGGGAGGGGCCCCAGCTGCCAGTGGCACAGAAGGCCACTAGAGCGGGCGTACGAGATGCGGGCGGTTACGGGCGCTGCCCCGGGTCTGAGGCCGAACCCACCCAGTTGCGGGACGAGGCCACCGGCGACGGGGAAGCCCGTCAGGCGGGGCAGTGGGTGGGCGGCGGCGGCGGCGCGTGAGGGGAGGCCACGCGGCTGAGCGGCGCGAGGGGAAGCGGGGCGCTGGCTGCGGGAGGCGCGGGGTGAGGCGTGGCCATGGCGTGGCGGGACGCGGGCGCAGGCCGGAGCGGAGCAAAGAGAGGGAGGAGGCGAGGCATGGCGATGTGGCGGTGGCCGGCTGCAGTGGCGCTCGCAGGCGAGTGGCGCGGCATCCGCACGGGCTGCTCAGAGCGGCGGAGCGAGCAGGAGGGCAAGCAGCAGTAGAAGCTGCAATCGAGAGCAGCAGCAACCAGCGTCAGGGTAGCGGGGCGCCGTCCGGGCGGATGCGCGGGCGACGGCCGACGCGAGCTTGTGCGGGCGTAAGGGCACAGCTACGGGAGAGGCAGAGCACGTGTGGGAGTATCGACCTCATTGGCATGGCGGCTGAAGTCCAGGGTGCGGCCAAACTACGACGGAAAATAGAGGGGGAAAGGCAGGGAAACGGGGAGAGGAGCTCACAATGAGCCTGTAGATGCACTTAGAGGGCTCGAGGGAGGCTTGTGGTAGCCGGAGTTGGAGGATATTGACGGCGGAATCGACGGAGATGCGCCGGTGGTGGAGATTGATGGCGAGCACTTGCATCGGTGGCGGAGAAGAACAGCTCGTGGGCGGCGGCGTTGCGGCTCCCCACGCCAATCCAGCAGTTACGGTCGAGGTCGTAGACGTCGACGGAGCTCCCGGACATATCCTCGCTGTGCGAGAAGGACGAAGAGCGAGCGAGCAAGGTCGGCCATGGCGATGGATGTTTCGGACGCCGCCAAAATCGAGAGTGAGGGCAAGAGGGGGAGTAAAGGTATTAGGGTTAGGGCGCCGGGGAGGGGGTGCACGGGGTCTTGTAAGCGAGGGAGGCGCCGTGGATGCCCGGCGCGTGGCCGGTGGCCATGGCGATGGCCTCCACGATCCCCTCGTGAACAGGAGGAGGGAGGGGTATGTGGGCCGGCCTGGTCGGCTGTAGCCAACTGGGCCAAGGTCCACTAGGGGGAGGGTGTTTTATATTGTTTCTTTAACCTTTTGTTTTTTTATTTTATTACGCTTTGTTTTTATTAGTATAGAGAGCAAAATAGTTTTACTAAGATATACAACTGGCTTCATAAATTGGGTTACGAAATAACCCACAGCTACAAAAAGTTTCACACCTAAATAAAATAGTTTAATATTTTAGAAATTATAAAAGGCATTTATCTAAAAATTTACCTAGTGTTTTATTCATTCTAGGGCATTAAAACACTTTATAAAAATGTTGGTTCACCACCATAATTAGTTATGGAATATTTGCCACACTCTGAACATTTTAGTTTGCATGTTTGAGAAATTTGATTTTTGGACTTTAATTTGAAATTGAATTTGAATTGTGATTTGGATCAAGTGAAGATTAGCAACAGTATCCTGGTAACATGGCACCATTAACAGTGGATTACTGTAGCATAATTACCTGGGCGTCACATTCTTCCTCCTATATATACCTATGTACCCCCAAACCATCAGGGGCATCCACGAAAACCTAATTCCACCGCCGCAACCTTCTGTACCCGTGAGATCCCATCTTGGGGCCTTTTTCCGCGTCCTGCCGGAGGGGGCATTGATCATGGAGGGCTTCTACATCAACACCATAGCCTCTCCGATGATGTGTGAGTAGTTTACCTCATACCTTCGGGTCCATAGTTATTAGCTAGATGGCTTCTTCTCTCTCTTTGGATCTCAATACAAAGTTCTCCTCGATTCTCTTGGATATCTATTTGATGTAACTCTTATTTTGCGGTGTGTCTGTCGAGACTGATGAATTGTGGGTTTGTCCTATGAATAAATTGTTGAATGAATTGAATATCATGAAGTTGAAATTATATGTTCATATCATGCCTAGTAGTAGCTTCTCTTTGGGTTTAGAAAGTGAAATCTTTTGAAGCTTGACAATCACAATATTGATCATACAAGCAATTCATGAATGATTAGTATAAGGAAGAGAACTTTCACATATTCTATGATTGTGAATACCCAATAACTATTTTCAAACTTGAGCCAATTAGTTGAAGCTGGACAAGGCGGAAAACATAATAACTGATGGTTGTGTATATTTGCATAGAAGTTATATTGTTATGGATCCTCCAACATGTGGTGTTTGCTTAGGATATTTTGCTAGCCAAAAATTTGTACTAAGTATAGATACTACTTGTGCATCCAAAAACCCTTAAACCCAGTTTCTTGCCATGAGTGTCCACCATACCTACCTATGGATTGAATAAGATCCTTCAAGTAAGTTGTCATCGGTGCAAAAAGGCAATAAAAATTGCTTCTAAATGTGTTTGATCATTTAGTGTAAGAGAAAATTGAGCGTTGTATGAACTTGTGATGGCAAAGTAATAAAAGTGAAGGACTGCATAATAAAGGTTGCTATCATAAGGGGCAATATAACGTGACATTCTTTTGCATTAAGGGATTGTGCATACAAAACCAAAAAGCGCATGGCAACCTCTGCTTCCCTCTGCGAAGAGCCTATCTTTTACTTTTTAGTATTTACTTTTATGCAAAGAGTCAATAGTATGAATTCTCATTTCAACCTCAATTGTTCTCTAGTTGGCAAGCATCATGTGGTGGGAAAAGATCTAGGCACATATGGCCAGTCAAATATATTTGATCATGATTTATGATTGTTGACAATTATCTTATGATAAATAAGTTGGGAGGCGAAACATTAAGCCCCTATCTTTCTCTGTGTTCGATGGATGCCATTTGTTCTAAAAATATGCTTTGAGTACTAGCAATCATAGAACACTATATGATGATTGAGTGTGTGGACCTCTTACTTACACACTGTTGAATAAGTTGAATTGCAATTGTTTGGTGACTAAGAGTATAGGTTTTTGAGTTTCAACAGAATTCATTATTTGAACCTTAACATGTGAATCGGTTGCTACTTTAACATGAGAAGTTTTATGAGAAAGAATTGTCATTATGATGCTAGGAAAAGTGATTGAGATCACCATCGATCAAATTTATGCACTTTGCTAGCATTCATACTTCATAAATAATTTCTTTTATCATTTACCTACCTGAGGACGAGTAGGAATTAAGCTTGGGGATGCTGATATATCTCCAACTTATCTATAATTTATGAAGTATTCATGCCATGTTTACAACAATTTTATATGGTTTTGGTATGATTTGGATTGAATTAACCCAGACTGACGATGATTTCAGCAGAACTACCGTGGTGTTTGTTTTTGTGCAGAAATAAAAGTTCTCCAAATGCAACGAAACTTTTTGACGATTTTTTGGAACAAAAGAGGCACTATAAGCTTCCTGGGAGGACCAGAAGGTGAAGGATATGAGCACAAGACACCTGGGCACGCCAAGAAGCCTAGGCGCGTCCAGGTGGGTTGTGCTCACCTCGAGGCCCATCTTCGCGTGAAACCAACGCCAAAAAATCCTATAAATAGAGAAACCATCAGAAATAACCCTAGATCAAACGTTCTGCCGCCACAAGCCTCTGTAGCCACAAAAAACCAATCTAGACCCCGTTCCGGCACCCTGCCGGAGGGATGATTCATCACCGGTGGCCATCTTCATCATCCCAGCGGCCACCATGATGACGAGGGAGTAGTCCACCCTCGGGGCCAGGGGTTTGTACCAGTAGTTATGTGTCTAATCTCTCCCTCTCTCTCTCTCATATTCTTGAGATGTTACGATCTTGATGTATCGCGGGCTTTGTTAATATGTTGGATCATATGGTGTTTCCCCCTCTATCTTGTTGTGAATTGAGTTTTCCCTTTGAGATTTCGTTCTTATCGGATTGAATATTTTACGTATTTGAGAACACTTGATGTATGTCTTGCTATGAATACCCGTGGTGACAATTGGATATCCTATTGATTCACTTGATATGTGTTTTGGCACTCAATTCGTGGATTCCCGAGGTACATTGGGGTAATCTATGCATAGGGGTTTGATGCACGTTCTCGTCTTTGTTTCTCCGGTGGAAATCTTGGGGCACTATTTGAGGTTCTTTGTGTTGGATTGAGTATTATGAATCTGAAATTGTTTGATGCATATTGTATAATCAACTCACAGATACTCGCGGTGACATTGGAGTATCTAGGTGACATTAGAGTTGGTTGATATGTATCATATGGTGTTATTTTAATACGAACTCTTGGTTAGATCGATTGGAAAGAATAGCTTGGTATTATTTTAGTACGAACTCTAGGATAGATTGATCGAAAAGAATAGCTTTGAGGTGGTTTCATACCCTACAAACAATTTCTTCTTATGTTCTCCGCTTGATAGGAACTTTTGAGTGATTCTTCATCGCACGTTGAGGGATGGTTATATGATCCAATTATATAAGCATTGTTGAGAGATTTCGCTAGTGAAAGTACGGACTCTAGGCCTCATTTTCAAGCATTGCAATACTGTTTGTGCTCACTTTTGTTACTTTCTACCTTGCTATTTTTTATTATTCCTATTACAAAAATAAATATCTACTATCCATATTACACTTGTATCACCATCTCTTCGCCGAAACTAGTGCACCTATACAAATTACCATTGTATTTGGTATGTTGGGGACACAAGAGACTCTTTGTTATTTGGTTGCAGGGTTGTTTGAGAGAGACCATCTTCATCCTACGCCTCAGACGGATTGATAAAGCTTAGGTCGTCCACTTGAGCGAAAATTGCTACGGTCCTACAAAACTCTGCACTTGGAGGCCCAACACGAGTCTATATGAATAAAGTTGCGTAGTAGACATCATGGTGTGGCACCGTAAAACGGGACTCCATGAACTACTATTCATCCACCGTCGACTCCTTACAGCCTCCACCGGCTACTGTTCATCCAACCTCCATGGGGTCTTGTTCATCCACCCCCAACCGACAGGGGTGTGGCGGCCTCCTCGGGGTCCTGTTCATCTAGCGGCAACTGCCTACTAACACGTGGTCCTTCATCCAAACCCCACCGGCTGGGTGGGGTGTACGAGTTGGCGGCAACGACGGGAATTGTTCATCCACGGCCAACCAACTGGCTCGATCGATGTGTTTCGACTCATGTCTATGTGTACCACGCGCACAGCAGCAACAGGCACTGTTCATCGAGAGGCAACCCAACACTGGACGGCTAGCTACGTCTCGTGCGAGGGCTCGATGCAATGCATTGATCGATCGGCTTCAGTAAGCAGCAACGATTGATCGCTCGGGTTCAGTTAGGAGTGAAGGAATCGATCGGGTTCAGTTAGCAGCGAAGGAGTTGCTCAGGTTCAGTTAACAGTGAAGGGATTGATAGGCTTCAGTATGTAGTGGGATCGACCGCTCGTATTCGCTACGTATCTAGCTAGTGCGATCGCTCGGGCTCAATAAGCGAACGGCTCGCACACACACGCGTACGAGAGAAACGTGCAAACCACACTGCATCGCTCGGCCCCGACCACCCACCTAACCAGGAACTCCTCAAAATTTTCCTCGTCCTCACTTCTACCATGATGTTTTACGTCATGGACGGCCCAAAGAATATCATGCAGGTGCATCTCCGGCGAAGCCAGGACGAAAAGTCCATTTTCTGTCATAATTTTCTATCACAGAAGTAGGAGTCCACCATATCTATGATGATACGTGTTTTTGCACAATTATCGTCATGGAAGTGTCATATCCATCGTAGAAAAAGTTTTCGTTCGGCCATAGTATCATAGATGTGTCTTTTTTTTTGTAGTGCACCATGTCCCTCACTTTTTTTTCCCTAGCTATATGTCCGGTCTCATGCATGTGATTGGCGGAGACGGAGAGAGAGAAATAAAAGAAATAATAAAGAAAAAAAAGATGATTTATGATGGACCAAATCCTATGTGGCGGAACAGGACCACTGACCGGACACGCCTAGGCACTCCTCATACTCATATCATGTATATGGGCAATATGAGGGGTGCCGGACAGGGCGAGCATTTTGTTGGAAATATGCCCTAGAGGCAATAATAAAAGCATTATTATTATATTTCCTTGTTCATGATAATTGTCTTTATTCGTGCTATAATTGTGTTATCCGGAAATCGTAATACATGTGTGAATAACAGACAACAATATGTCCCTAGTAAGCCTCTAGTTGACTAGCTCGTTGATCGACAGATAGTCATGGTTTCCTGACTATGGACATTGGATGTCATTGATAACGAGATCACATCATTAGGAGAATGATGTGATGGACGAGACCCAATCCTAAACATAGCATAAGATCGCATAGTTCGTTTGCTAGAGTTTTCCAATGTCAAGTATCTTTTCCTTAGACCATGAGATCGTGTAAACTCCCGGATACCGTAGGAGTGCTTTGGGTGTGCCAAACGTCACAACGTAACTGGGTGGCTATAAAGGTATACTACGGGTATCTCCGAAAGTATCTGTTGGGTTGACACGGATCGAGACTGGGATTTGTCACTCCGCTTGACGGAGAGGTATCACCGGGCCCTCTCGGTAATGCATCATCATAATGAGCTCAATGTGATCAAAGTGTTTGATCACGGGATCATGCATTACAGTACGAGTAAAGTGACTTGCCGGTAACGAGATTGAATGAGGTATTGGGATACCGACGATCGAATCTCGGGCAAGTAAAATACCGATTGACAAAGGGAATCGTATACGGGATTAATTGAATCCTCGACATCGTGGTTCATCCGATGAGATCATCGTGGAGCATGTGGGAGCCAACATGGGTATCCAGATCCCGCTGTTGGTTATTGCCCGAGAGCCGTCTCGGTCATGTCTGCATGTCTCCCGAACCCGTAGGGTCTACACACTTAAGGTTCGGTGACGCTAGGGTTGTGAAGATATGTATATGCAGTAACCCGAATGTTGTTCGGAGTCCCGGATGAGATCCCGGACGTCACGAGGAGTTTCGGAATGGTCCGGAGGTAAAGAATTATATATAGGAAGTGTTGTTTTCGCCATCGAGACAAGTTTCGGGGTTATCGGTATTGTACCGGGACCACCGGAGGGTCCCGGGGGGTCCACCGGGTGGGGCCACCTGCCTCGGGGGCCACATGGGCTCTAGGGGGTGCGCCTTGGCCTACATGGGCCAAGGGGAACCAGCCCCAAGAGGCCCATGCGCCTAGGGTGGGGAAACCCTAAAGGGGGCGCCCCCTTGCTTGGGGGGCAAGCCCCCCCACCCCTTGGCCGCCGCCCCCCCTAGGAGATTGCATCTCCTAGGGCCGGCGCCCCCCCTAGGGGGCTATATAAAGGGGGGAGGGAAGGGGGGCAGCCGCACCCTGGTCCTTGGCGCCTCCCTCTCCCTCTCCAACACCTCCTCCTCCTCCGTAGAGCTCGGCGAAGCCCTGCCGGAGTACTGTAGCTCCACCATCACCACGCCGTCGTGCTGCTGCTGGAGCCATCTTCCCCAACCTCTCCTTTGCCTTGCTGGATCAAGAAGAAGGAGATGTTACGCTGACCGTACGTGTGTTGAATGCGGAGGTGCCGTCCGTTCAGTGCTAGGATCTCCGGTGATTTGGATCACGTCGTGTACGACTACCTCATCCCCGTTCCTTGAACGCTTCCGCTCGCGATCTACAAAGTGGTATGTAGATGCAATCTCTCTCCCATGACTCGTTGCTTAGATGAACTCATAGATGGATCTTGGTGAAACCGTAGGAAAAATTTTAATTTTTCTGCAACGTTCCCCAACAGTGGTATCATGAGCCAGGTTTATGCGTAGTTCTCTATTGCACGAGTAGAACACAATTTGTTGTGGGCGTAGATGTTGTCAACTTTTCTTGCCGCTACTAGTCTTATCTTGCTTCAGCGGTATTGTGGGATGAAGCGGCCCGGACCAACCTTACACGTACACTTACGTGAGACCGGTTCCACCGACTAACATGCACTAGTTGCATAAGGTGGCTGGCGGGTGTCTGTCTCTCCCACTTTAGTTGGAGCGGATTCGATGAAAAGGGTCCTTATGAAGGGTAAATAGAAGTTGAATTACGTTGTGGCTTTCACGTAGGTAAGAAAACGTTCGTGCTAGAACCTTAATTCAGCCACGTAAAACTTGCAACAACAATTAGAGGACGTCTAACTTGTTTTTGCAGCAAGTGCTTTGTGATATGATATGGCCAAAGTTGTGATGAATGATGAATGATCTATATGTGATGTATGAGATGTTCATGCTATTGTAATAGGAATCACGACTTGCATGGCGATGAGTATGACAACCGGCAGGAGCCATAGGAGTTGTCTTTATTTTTTGTATGACCTGCGTGTCATTGAGAAACGCCATGTAAATTACTTTACTTTATTGCTAAATGCGTTCGCCATAGTAGTAGAAGTAATAGTTGGCGAGCAACTTCATGGAGACACGATGATGGAGATCATGATGATGGAGATCATGGTGTCAAGCGGGTGACAAGATGATCATGGAGCCCCAAGATGGAGATCAAAGGAGCTATGTGATATTGGCCATATCATGTCACGTTTATTATTTGATTGCATGTGATGTTTATCATGTTTTGCATCTTGTTTACTTAGAACGACGGTAGTAAATAAGATGATCCCTCATAATAATTTCAAGAAGTGTTCCCCCTAACTGTGCACCGTTGCGACAGTTCGTTGTTTCGAAGCACCACGTGATGATCGGGTGTGATAGATTCTAACGTTCACATACAACGGGTGTAAGACAGATTTACACATGCAAACACTTAGGTTGACTTGACGAGCCTAGCATGTACAGACATGGCCTCGGAACACAGAAGACCGAAAGGTCGAGCATGAGTCGTATAGAAGATACGATCAACATGAAGATGTTCACCGATGTTGACTAGTCCGTCTCACGTGATAATCGGACACGGCCTAGTTGACTCGGATCATGTTATACTTAGATGACTAGAAGAGGGATGTCTATCTAAGTGGGAGTTCATTAAATAATTTGATTAGATGAACTTTATTATCATGAACTTAGTCTAAAATATTTACAATATGTCTTGTAGATCAAATGGCCAACGTAGTCCTCAACTTCAACGCGTTCCTAGAGAAAACCAAGCTGAAAGATGATGGCAGCAACTATACGGACTGGGTCCGGAACCTGAGGATCATCCTCATAGCTGCCAAGAAAGATTATGTCCTACAAGCACCGCTGGGTGACGCACCTGTTCTCCCTGCAGAACAAGACGTTATGAACGCTTGGCAGTCACGTTCCGAGGATTACTCCCTCGTTCAGTGCGGCATGCTTTACAGCTTAGAGCCGGGGCTCCAAAAGCGTTTTGAGAGACATGGAGCATATGAGATGTTCGAAGAGCTGAAAATAGTTTTCCAAGCTCATGCCCGGGTCGAGAGATATGAAGTCTCCGACAAATTCTTTAGCTGTAAGATGGAGGAAAATGGCTCTGTCAGTGAACACATACTCAAGATGTCTGGGTTGCACAACCGCTTGACTCAACTGGAAGTTAATCTCCCGGATGAAGCGGTCATTGACAGAATCCTCCAGTCGCTTCCACCTAGCTACAAGAGCTTTGTGATGAACTACAACATGCAGGGGATGGTAAAGACCATTCCTGAGGTATATGCTATGCTGAAATCAGCAGAGGTAGAAATCAATAAGGAACATCAAGTGTTGATGGTGAATAAAACCACTAAGTTCAAGAAGGGCAAGGGTAAAAAGAACTTCAAGAAGGACGGCAAGGAAGTTGCCGCGCCCGGTAAGCAAGTTGCCGGGAAGAAGCCAAAGAATGGACCCAGGCCCGAGACTGAGTGTTTTTATTGCAAGGGAAGTGGTCACTGGAAGCGGAACTGCCCCAAATACTTAGCGGACAAGAAGGCCGGCAAAACAAAAGGTATATGTGATATACATGTAATTGATGTGTACCTTACCAGTACTCGTAGTAGCTCTTGGGTATTTGATACCGGTGCAGTTGCTCACATTTGTAACTCAAAGCAGGAGCTGCGGAATAAACGGAGACTGGCGAAGGACGAGGTGACGATGCGCGTCGGGAATGGTTCCAAGGTCGATGTGATCGCCGTCGGCACGCTACCTCTACATTTACCTATGGGATTAGTTTTAAACCTCAATAATTGTTATTTAGTGCCAAGTTTGAGCATGAACATTGTGTCTGGATCTCGTTTAATTCGAGATGGCTACTCATTTAAATCTGAGAATAATGGTTGTTCTATTTATATGAGTGATATGTTTGATGGTCATGCTCCGATGGTTAATGGTTTATTCTTAATGAATCTCGTACGTGATGATACACATATTCATAGTGTGAATACCAAAAGAGTTAAAGTTGATAACAATAGTCCCACATATTTGTGGCGCTGCCGCCTTGGTCACATAGGTGTCAAACGCATGAAGAAGCTCCATGCAGATGGACTTTTAGAGTCTCTTGATTATGAATCATTTGACACGTGCGAACCATGCCTCATGGGTAAAATGACCAAGACTCCGTTCTCAGGAACAATGGAGCGAGCAACCAACTTATTGGAAATCATACATACCGATGTGTGCGGTCCAATGAGTGTTGAGGCTCGCGGTGGCTATCGTTATGTTCTCACCCTCACTGATGACTTGAGTAGATATGGGTATATCTACTTAATGAAGCACAAGTCTGAGACCTTTGAAAAGTTCAAGTAATTTCAGAGTGAGGTTGAAAATCAACGTGACAGAAAAATCAAGTTTTTACGATCAGATCATGGAGGAGAATACTTGAGTCATGAATTTGGCACACACTTAAGAAAATGTGGAATAGTTTCACAACTCACGCCGCCTAGAACACCTCAGCGTAATGGTGTGTCCGAACATCGTAATCGCACTCTATTAGATATGGTACGATCTATGATGTCTCTTACCGATTTACCGCTATCTTTTTGGGGCTATGCTTTAGAGACCGCCGCATTCACTTTAAATAGGGCTCTGTCAAAATCCGTTGAGACGACACCGTATGAATTATGGTTTGGGAAGAAACCTAAGCTGTCATTTCTAAAAGTTTGGGGATGCGATGCTTATGTCAAGAAACTTCAACCTGAAAAGCTCGAACCCAAGTCAAAAAAATGCGTCTTCATAGGATACCCTAAAGAAACTATTGGGTATACCTTCTACCTCAGATCCGAAGGCAAGATCTTTGTTGCCAAGAATGGATCCTTTCTAGAGAAAGAGTTTCTCTCGAAAGAAGTAAGTGGGAGGAAAGTAGAACTTGATGAAGTGTTACCTCTTGAACCGGAAAATGGCGAAACTCAAGAAAACGTTCCTGAGGTGCCTGCACCGACTAGAGAGGAAATTAATGATGATGATCAAGATACTTCCAATCAAGATCCTACTGAAATTCGAAGGTCCACAAGGACACGTTCCGCACCAGAGTGGTACGGCAACCCTGTCTTGGAAATCATGTTGTTAGACAACGGTGAACCTTCGAACTATGAGGAAGCAATGGCGGGCCCGGATTCCGACAAATGGCTAGAAGCCATGAAATCCGAGATAGGATCCATGTATGAAAACGAAGTATGGACTTTGACTGACTTGCCCGTTGAGCGGCGAGCCATAGAAAATAAATAGATCTTTAAGAAGAAGACAGACGCGGATGGTAATGTGACCATCTATAAAGCTCGGCTTGTCGCTAAGGGTTATCGACAAGTTCAAGGAATTGACTACGATGAGACTTTCTCACCGGTAGCGAAGCTGAAGTCCGTCCGAATCATGTTAGCAATTGCCGCATTCTACGATTATGAAATATGGCAAATGGACGTCAAAACGGCATTCCTTAATGGTTTCCTTAAGGAAGAATTGTATATGATGCAACCGGAAGGTTTTGTCGATCCTAAGAATGCTGACAAGGTGTGCAAGCTCCAACGCTCGATACATGGGCTAGTGCAAGCATCTCGGAGTTGGAACATTCGCTTTGATGAGATGATCAAAGCGTTTGGGTTTACGCAGACTTATGGAGAAGCCTGCGTTTACAAGAAAGTGAGTGGGAGCTCTGTAGCATTTCTCATACTATATGTAGATGACATACTTTTGATGGGAAATGATATAGAACTCTTGGACAGCATTAAGGCCTACTTGAATAAAAGTTTTTTCAATGAAGGACCTTGGAGAAGCTGCTTATATATTAGGCATCAAGATCTATAGAGATAGATCAAGACGCCTCATAGGTCTTTCACAAAGCACATACCTTGATAAGATATTGAAGAAGTTCAATATGGATCAATCTAAAAAGGGGTTCTTACCTGTGTTACAATGTGTGAAATTGAGCTCAGCTCAATGTCCGACCACAGCCGAAGATATAGAAGAGATGAGTGTCATCCCCTATGCCTCAGCCATAGGGTCTATTATGTATGCCATGCTGTGTACCAGACCTGATGTAAACCTTGCCGTAAGTTTGGTAGGAAGGTACCAAAGTAATCCCGGCAAGGAACACTGGACAGCGGTCAAGAATATCCTGAAGTACCTGAAAAGGACTAAGGAAATGTTTCTCGTTTATGGAGGTGACGAAGAGCTCGTCGTAAAGGGTTACGTCGACGCTAGCTTCGACACAGATCTGGATGACTCTAAGTCACAAACCGGATACGTGTATATTTTGAATGGTGGGGCAGTAAGCTGGTGCAGTTGCAAGCAGAGCGTCGTGGCGGGATCTACATGTGAAGCGGAATACATGGCAGCCTCTGAGGCAGCACATGAAGCAATTTGGGTGAAGGAGTTCATCACCGACCTCGGAGTCATACCCAATGCGTCGGGGCCAATCAGACTCTTCTGTGACAACACTGGAGCTATTGCACTTGCCAAGAAGCCAAGGTTTCACAAGAAGACCAGGCACATCAAGCGTCGCCTCAACTCCATTCGTGAAAATGTTCAAGATGGAGACATAGAAATTTGTAAAGTGCACACAGATCTGAATGTCGCAGATCCGTTGACTAAACCTCTCCCTAAGGCAAAACATGATCAGCACCAGAACTCTATGGGTGTTCGATTCATCACAATGTAACTAGATTATTAACTCTAGTGCAAGTGGGAGACTGTTGGAAATATGCCCTAGAGGCAATAATAAAAGCATTATTATTATATTTCCTTGTTCATGATAATTGTCTTTATTCGTGCTATAATTGTGTTATCCGGAAATCGTAATACATGTGTGAATAACAGACAACAATATGTCCCTAGTAAGCCTCTAGTTGACTAGCTCGTTGATCGACAGATAGTCATGGTTTCCTGACTATGGACATTAGATGTCATTGATAACGAGATCACATCATTAGGAGAAGGATGTGGTGGACGAGACCCAATCCTAAACATAGCATAAAATCGCATAGTTCGTTTGCTAGAGTTTTCCAATGTCAAGTATCTTTTCCTTAGACCATGAGATCGTGTAAACTCCCGGATACCGTAGGAGTGCTTTGGGTGTGCCAAACGTCACAACGTAACTGGGTGGCTATAAAGGTATACTACGGGTATCTCCGAAAGTATCTGTTGGGTTGACACGGATCGAGACTGGGATTTGTCACTCTGCTTGACGGAGAGGTATCACCGGGCCCTCTCGGTAATGCATCATCATAATGAGCTCAATGTGATCAAAGTGTTTGATCACGGGATCATGCATTACGGTACGAGTAAAGTGACTTGCCGGTAACGAGATTGAACGAGGTATTGGGATACCGACGATCGAATCTCGGGCAAGTAAAATACCGATTGACAAAGGGAATCGTATACGGGATTAATTGAATCCTCGACATCGTGGTTCATCCGATGAGATCATCGTGGAGCATGCGGGAGCCAACATGGGTATCCAGATCCCGCTATTGGTTATTGCCCGAGAGCCGTCTCGGTCATGTCTGCATGTCTCCCGAACCCGTAGGGTCTACACACTTAAGGTTCGGTGACGCTAGGGTTGTGAAGATATGTATATGCACTAACCCGAATGTTGTTCGGAGTCCCGGATGAGATCCCGGACGTCACGAGGAGTTTCGGAATGGTCCGGAGGTAAAGAATTATATATAGGAAGTGCTGTTTTGGCCATCGGGACAAGTTTCGGGGTTATCGGTATTGTACCGGGACCACCGGAGGGTACCGGGGGGTCCACCGGGTGGGGCCACATGGGCTCTAGGGGGTGCGCCTTGGCCTACATGGGCCAAGGGGAACCAGCCCCAAGAGGCCCATGTGCCTAGGGTGGGGAAACCCTAAAGGGGGCGCCCCCTTGCTTGGGGGGCAAGCCCTCCCACCCCTTGGCCGCCGCCCCCCCTAGGAGATTGCATCTCCTAGGGCCGGCGCCCCCCCTAGGGGGCTATATAAAGGGGGGAGGGGAGGGGGGCAGCCGCACCCCTGGTCCTTGGCGCCTCCCTGTCCCTCTCCAACACCTCCTCCTCCTCCGTAGAGCTCGGCGAAGCCCTGCCGGAGTACTGTAGCTCCACCATCACCACGCCGTCGTGCTGCTGCTGGAGCCATCTTCCCCAACCTCTCCTTTGCCTTGCTGGATCAAGAAGAAGGAGACGTTACGCTGACCGTACGTGTGTTGAACGCGGAGGTGCCGTCCGTTCGGTGCTAGGATCTCCGGTGATTTGGATCACGTCGTGTACGACTACCTCATCCCCGTTCCTTGAACGCTTCCGCTCGCGATCTACAAAGTGGTATGTAGATGCAATCTCTCTCCCATGACTCGTTGCTTAGATGAACTCATAGATGGATCTTGGTGAAACTGTAGGAAAAATTTTAATTTTCTGCAACGTTCCCCAACACATTTAATAAGGCTTTAAGGGGTACGATTGGGTCAACTTTTTCCTTTTCTCTCCTATCCGGTCAGTGGTCCTGTGTCCTCCCGGATAACTTGGGGAGTCCAACTCTAGATGCTCTTAGACATCGAGTGGCCACAACTCGACCATCTTTACTCCGTAGGTCTAGGATTTTCGATTATCCTTTCGTAACAAAGTTGCCCAGCATAATTCATACTCCTATTTTTTATTTTCAGTTACCCTTTTTTGTGTTGAGGAGACGATTCTAGAATTCTTACTTCTATACCACATCAGGATTTATCCATTATGAAGATTCAAAGTATTTGGGAGATGATTGTCATTAGTTGCTAGCATTTGTGGTGGGAAAGACGTAGGTTGGTGCATGATAAGAAAGTTCAGAGTACTATCGAGATATCTATGAGGATTTGTGTTCTTATGACTAGTTTTGTTATTCTTCTTCTCCCAATGTTTTCATGAAAAAAGGGTTGGACTAGGCCCCTGGGCGTTTAGTTAAACTAAATGTGGATGCTTCGTTTGATCGAGACATGTTTATGGTACTATTTGGGCGGTCCTAAGGCTTGATAAAGGCAAATACATTGCGATGGAGCGCTCCTGAGGGTTGATAAAGGCAAATTCATCGTGGGAGGGAATGGGAGGATCAACTGTTATACAAATGTCTTAATGACTGAATCTTTAGCTCTTAGATTTTGGCATTCTCTAGCACAAAGGGCTAGATGCAATCGTCTTGTGAACAACTCAGATAATTTGAAGGTCAATGACACTACGAAGAATGAAAGACAATGTGCGGATATGATGGCGATGTTTTTCAAGATTGTTATGATTAACTAGTTAACTTGCTGATTAACTCCTATGTCACCTTCACTGAGTAACTGATAAACTAATTAATTATTCGATTATCCCCTACTTAGGGCCAACCGAATTTCCTCGGAATTGGTTATCATATTATGATCATTCTTTTGCTTTCCTTCTCTCCTGCCTCCTGTGCACTCTCATCTCGGATTCTCATGCCACCTCGGCTTCTATGGTCCTTGGACCATGGAGGCACGATTGATCCTGGCCCTTGCCGACGGGAGGGCTCCGTTTTTAGAAGTTTTTCTAAGTTTTGTTAAGGTTTGTGCCATACTCAAGAAGACGAGGAGGCGGCAGATAAGGTTCTCCCTGTCTATCCCTCATTCCGGTGATGCTTATAGCGTCATTGGAGAGCGGGTGGGGGTGTGGCTCCGGTGGATCTTGTGCAATCTGGTCGATGTTTGTCTTTGGTGGACCCGCTTGGCTCTGTCTTCATTCGTCTATGTCTGTGTGTCTGCGGGTTAGATCCATCTAATCTATGCTTGTCTTCATCGACTGTGGTTGTTGTTCTGGTGCTAAGGTTCTACTACAATGGCGGTCGCGATTGCTGCTCTGGTGCTAAGGTCCTACTACAACGGCGGCGCGCCTTCGGTTCGCTCCAGTGTTTGTAGTCGTCGCTGAATGGCCTACATATCTGGATGTAATTTTTGCTTTCGGTGTTCTATGTACTACCTTGAAAGTTGATGAATATCGAAACTTTTCTCAAAAATTAATATTATGATCATTTTGCTTGTGATTTTCTAACTTTTAGGATTGTGATTTTCTAATTTCCAGGATCGTGCATTGTAAGAGTAGCTAATGAAGTCACTTATGAGCTCACTAGGCTAGCTAGATTTCAATCGCAAATTGTTGATTCGTTTGATTGGTTTGAGGAGCCATTTAATAAAATGGGTATGTCTAGGACACATCTAAGATGTGACATAGTTATGTCACATCTAAGCTCATGTTCACTTTGTTTGTGGTCTATTTTTTTATTTTTTTTATTTCTTGTTGTTGCATTATATATTTGTGGGAGCTTAGATGTGATATCCTTAAAAAACATTTAGATGTAAATTAAACAAACTGTAACAAAATTGTACTGCCTCTGTTCCAGTGTCTTTGCATTAAAATTTCATTAAAATCTTCCTTAGTAGGATCCGAACCTACGACCAATCAGTTAGTAGCCGACGAGCTGGCTACTGAGAAACAACAATCACCTGTTGTTGATTCGTTTGAGGAGCCACTTAATAGAATTGTACTCCCTCCATCCAAATGTCTTTACACTAAAATTCTCACATTAAAGAATAGGATTCGAACCTACATTAGAATTCTTACATTAAAAAATGAATAAAATATTTTTAAGAAGGATTCGAACTTACATCCCGTCAGTTAATAGCCGACCACTCTATCGCTGAGCTACTGAGAAACTAGAGTTGACTAGTTATCTGCCCGAGCATTGCCACGGAACTCATTAAGTCTATAAAGTTTGATGAGTTTGAAAATACTAAAATTTGCATCAAGTAAATATATCCAAGAGATAACAAAAATGCTAAGGACATTCACAAGTACGGTGAGATACAATCTAGAATATTTTATTGTTCACTGCTTTACAAATGAAAAATGGCACATCAATGCTCTCTTATGCTTAAAACTGGTCATCTCATGAAGCAACACCAGTTGTACTCAACTTCTAGGATTTTTTCAACTATGAAGACAGTTATCCATTAGGATAATTCTTTTTTTAGGCCCATTAAGAGAGCACTAAGATCATTCTTGAGCTAAAACTCGTAGAACCAACTGCTGAAGCAAATCTGTAGGTCGTTAATCTTTTTACCAGTGTAGTAGAGAAATGTTCTGGAGTTCAGAAGTTCCTGGTTCCTGCAACAGGATAAAAGGCAATTATTCAAAGTCGAGACTTTCTCAAAATGGAGGAACACTTCTTTTCGCCAAATGAAAAAGGTGGAACACTTCACAATTTGTATAACTTACCATCTAATTATGACTGAAGTAATATGAATAATAAATGAGCAGGACATAGAAAACAAAGGTACGCAAATGGTTCAGATTTCTTGGATTTTGAAAACCGAATAGAAGTGTAAGGGTAAACTTCTTGGATTTAATTATTGATGGCCTCCAAATTCTGTATACTTTTATAAGAGAGGCCAAAGCGTAGAGTTAAAACTGCATCTCACGGGACTAAAACTCATGGCCTGTTATTTTATTGCAAGGCATGGTCATCACTCGATGGATTATCAAATGTAATCTGACCCCATAATATCTAGAGCTTGACTTTGGTTTGATTGTAACATCTTCTTCATGAAAAATGATCCTAAAATTACAATCTGATTAATTATTTTAATCTGGCACCCAAAAAACTTCACTTCACTTCAGAAGAGCTTGAGGCCATGGTGCAGCTTGAGGTCACAGCGCAGAACACTCTGTCTCAACCATGCCCCTGCAGAGCTGGTACATCAGGATCTATACGAACGACATCTCACCAGTTCACCAATCACCAAACCAAACGCCATTTGCAAATTGTGTTCCAAGAACCTTGTATCCAAAATTAGGAAAATGAACAACAAAGTACCAAAATCGGTGACAGTACGGAGGGGTACCTTGACTGTGTGGTTGGGGATCTTCTCATGGTTATGCGGTGGCCGTGGATGAACTTCTTAAGGTTGGCATCCATGTACTCGAAAATGAGATAGAGGATGGTCTGGCCCTGCTTCAGATCGAGCAGGAGCATGAAATGCGGGCTCTTAGACAGCATCCGCAACAGTGACACCTTCCTTAGAACTGTGGGGGCATGCACTCATCATCCACTGGTGAAAAATATCATGAACACTAAACCAAGTATCCAAGATGGACACCCCTGAACATTGTTTCTCTTCTCTGGTCCAAGTTGCATGCTTCTTGCTTCCTATTCAAGCCAAAGAAACAACATCCAACTAATTCTACCTTAATATTCCCAACACAAGTGTGAAAGACAATATTCAATTTCCTTATGTGCTAGCTTTTCAAGAAAAGCTTTTTGTCACTTGTGTAGAAAGTAGAAATATTACATGTTACTCTAAATGCTTTGCAGCAATATAGGTACTGCTATGCCTGAACATTGTTTCTCTTCTCTGGTCCAAGTTGCATGCTTCTTGCTTCCTATTCAAGCCAAAGAAACAACATCCAATTAATTCTACCTTAATATTCCCAACACAAGTGTGAAAGACAATATTCAATTTCCTTATGTGCTAGCTTTTCAGGAAAAGCTTTTTGTCACTTGTGTAGAAAGTAGAAATATTACATGTTACTCTAAATGCTTCGTAGCAATATAGGTACTGCTATGTTATGTAGTCGGAAAAAGAAACATAATAGGAACTGATGCCTTGAACCCTGGTTTGATTATTAATATACCACTTCATGAGTAGGGAATATAATGGTATATTGTTTGACTAAACTGAATACGACAGGGTAGTGCTGTAAAATCCATTGCCACATGATGTCAACACATTCAGAGACTACTCGAGGTCATGTGCAATAGAGACAACCCTAAATAACATACACCTACGCGGTTTTAGCATTGTTCTACCAGAAGACAACTCACCTTCTATTTTTTTTGTGGAAACCATCTTCTATTTGCAATTTGGCACCACTCATTCACACAAGAATTCTGTGCAAAAACTACGCAGTGGCATAGTGAGAGCATGGTTCATTCAGATCACCAAAAAAATGCACAATGCTCAGTACCGCCAGTTCTAGGCCAATCTTCTCTGAAGACTTCTCCATGACAAAAATATCACTGCAAATTAATAGACATATTTTGAGAGAAATTTAGTGTGACTTCTCTGATACAAACTTACATAAGAATAGATACGATAGCCACCTTGCTCGTCATGAGCCCCCTGCGACCGCGAAGCAGCCCTTCTATCCTGAAATGCTCAGGACAAATCAAAATCAGAGACAAAGACGGGATTATCTCACAAAACATGAACCTAATTGAACATGATGCACTTGAAAAGATCCAGCACACACATGCCGCTAGTCCTCTATTTGCCGTTTGGCATCTGCGCGGCCGGGAACGAGTAGCTTACCCTGGCAGAAAACCTCCGTGTCTGAAACGCCCAGACCTACTCATGGCGGTGCTGTCGTTGGTAGCCTCCGTGGTTAAAAATGGGAGAAAGGGACGCATCTTGGAGGATGAGAACCAGAGCCAGCACAAAAGGGTATCAACCCCAACTCCGACATGCTAGAAACCGCCGTTGTCGTCTCCATCTCTAATGGCCTGCACAGACAGATCTAAAAAGAGAGATATCAGCGAAACCTCGAAGCCAAATCTGATTTATTGAGATTTGAAAGAGGAGCGATCTGTCAGTACCCCGGAGGTGGCAAAGGTGTCGGCAAGACAAGGGATACGGAAAGAAGGCGCGACGAAGGCGTAAAGTCGTGGCGGGAAGATTCAAGTGGAGTGCGGGCCGCGTGGAAAAGAGTAATGGCCAATGGGACGGGGCTGACAGCCCATGTAACCTGCACGTTATAAGCAGGGGAACGTTACAGAGCGAGGCATCGAAAAACTTGTAATTCAAATTGAACCTATCATTTCTCTATCCTATCTCGCTTGCTGCCGTCTCCTGCCTTCTCTCTCTCTCTGATCTCAACCCCTAGCCGAAATCATCGCCGGTGAAACTCCCCGGAGTCTAGTCGTGACAATCTAGTATCAGAGCCACCTCCTCGCTCTACCGTGCGCTAAAAAAAATTCCGAGTCGTACCCGGCAAATCTGAGGCGACGGTAGCGGATCGCCTGCGGGCTTGATCTGTGTAAATCCCGACCTGAGGTGGGTTGATTCGGGAACAATTGGCCACAACGACGACATTCAAGCCTAACCCGCAGTCGCGCTTCGTCACGGACGAGATGGAGGCGTTCTAGGAGCGCATGCTGAAGGAGTTCGTCGAGATCAGGGCGGCGCAACGCAAGCTGGAGGTGGTTGACGGGATCTGCGAGCAGCTGGCGGCGCTCGACACCAAGCTTACGGAGCAAACAGCGCGGCTTGACCAAGTCCAAGTGAAGGTTGATTTGTCCTGCGACACCTTGGGGCAGGTTCAGCAGAGCCAATTCCATGTCGCTCAGAAGGGGAAACCACCAGAGGTACCGGAGACCTCGTCGCCGACATCGTCGGAAGTGTCCGACGGCATTCTGGGCCCAGGGCCACCGTTCGTTGCTCAGGGGCCGCCTCATCCTGTCTAGGTACCGCCCAACACCTCTCTGTCCCAGCAAGTTGTGCAGTCAGTTCAGGAGGAAAATTCAGGCAAGAGGCCGTGGTTGCCCAAAATGGATTTTCCCCGTTCCGATGGAAGTGATGTCAGGATCTGGTTAGATAAGTGTGAGGCGTTCTTCAAGTTATACAACATACCTGACAATTTCAAGGTCACCTCCGCCTCCCTGTACCTGACTGATAACGCTCATCCTGTCTAGGTACCGCCCAACACCTCTCTGTCCCAGCAAGTTGTGCAGTCAGTTCAGGAGGAAAATTCAGGCAAGAGCCCGTGGTTGCCCAAAATGGATTTTCCCCGTTCCGATGGAAGTGATGTCAGGATCTAGTTAGATAAGTGTGAGGCATTCTTCAAGTTATACAACATACCTGACAATTTCAAGGTCACCTCCGCCTCCCCGTACCTGACTGATAACGCTGCAAGTTGGTATCAGCCCTTTAAACAAAACAACGCATATCACACTTGGCCGCAGTTTTGTGCAGCGGTAGTACAGGAGTTTGATGTGAATGTATACAGGCAGAAGATGAAGGACCTCATGTCGCTCAAACAAGTGGAAACAGTGGAGGAGTACAAGCAAAAGTTTCTTCAGCTGGTCTACAAAATCAAGTTGTATGAACCGTCAAGCAGTGATACCTTCCTGGTAACTCGTTTCATTATGGGGCTCAAGTCAGAGTTACAATCAGCTGTGGAGTTTCAGATACCAACAAATGTCCACATGGTAGCGATGTATGCTTCTGTTCAGGAAGGACTGTTACTGCAGCAGAAGACACTCAAAGGATCTTACCAGAAGACTGTTTTTACCAAACCTGACACTCGGCCGGCATTGGCTACTGGCGATCTGTGGAAGGCAAGACAGTTGAAGGAATATCGACGAGCTAATGGCCTATGTTATAAATGTGGAGAGAAGTTCACTCCGGGGCATGTATGCAGTCAGTTGCCTGTGACTGGAGCTCAATTGAAGACAGCAGAAACAGTGGTGCAGAATGAGATAATTTTTTATGCTCTTTTGGATGCCCTCGTTGAGCAGTCTACAGCAGACTGCGCTACTATTTTAGTTACTGCCTTGTCAGGGGCAACTCACCCAAAAACCATACAACTGAGAGCCTTGGTGGGGAATCAGGTTGTGCTCATATTAGTGGACTCAGGGAGCACCCACACTTTTGTGGATCAAGCACTGGTCAACAGGATAAATGTTAAAGTGGAGAAACTGGATAGACCTATGCAGGTAAAAGTGGCTAATGGAGAAATGGTACAATGTTCTGAAAAAGTTTCTTAGTTAACCTGGTGGATTCAAGGACATAACTTCACAAATGCAATGCATGTGCTTCCTCTTGGGGGACATGACATTATTTTGGGCATGGACTGGATAGAACAATGGGGAGTGGTGCAATGTCACTGGGCAAAAAAATGGATTCAGTTCAAATATTTAGGACAAGAGGTGAAGTTACAGGGTGTGCTACCTGCAACACCAGCAGAGATTACAGAAGTAACAGCTAAACAACTGTTAAAATGAGAAAAAGGCAATGAGGTTTGGGCAACTGCTGTGTTAAACAGAATTGTTATGGCACCTGAAACTCCAGTTCCTCCTGATGTACAAGAATTACTGCAACAACATCACACTGTGTTCAAAGATCCTCGGACATTGCCCCCTCACAGACCACTAGATCATGAAATTCATCTCATTCCTGGGGCTGTTCCAGTAAATTGCAGGCCATACAGATATTCTCCACTATAGAAAGATGAAATAGAGGGACAAGTGTCTGAAATGCTGAAAGCTAGTTTGATCACACCAAGCATTAGCACTTTTGCTTCTTCTGTTCTCCTGGTAAAGAAGAAAGATGGCACTTGGAGGTTCTGTGTGGACTACAGAAAGTTAAATGATATCACCATTAAAAGAAAGTTTCCTCTACCAGTGATTGATGAGTTACTGGATGAATTGGGAGGTGCTAAGTGGTTCTCAAAACTATATTTAAAGGCTGGGTATCATCAGATTCGGATGAAATAAGAAGATAAGCATAAGACAACATTTAAAACACACCATGGCCAGTTCCAATTCAGAGTGATTCCTTTTGGATTGGCTACCGCTCCAGGCACATTCCAGTGCAATATGAATGTGTTTATGGTAGGACCTAACGGAAAGTTTGTGTTAGTATTCATGGATGACATTTTAGTATTCAGCTTCACACTGGAAGATCATATTCAACACTTGAGGTCTGTGTTTGAGATTCTGGCTAAAAACCAGTTATATGTGAAACAGAGTAAGTATGTATTTGCTCAGCAGTCCATGGAATATTTGGGCCACATTATTTCCGACAAAGGAGTAGCTACTGATCCTGCAAAAACAGAAGCTATGGTTAATTGGCCTGTACCAACTAATGTTACTGAGTTGAGAGGATTTTTGGGGCTAATAGGTTACTACAGAAAGTTTGTGAGGAACTATGGTCTGTTGGCTAGGCCTCTCGCTGTTTTACTGAAGAAACAACCTTTTCAGTGGTCTGACACAGCTTAAGCAGCCTTTCAGCAGTTGAAACAGGCCATGGCCACAACTCCTGTTCTAGCTTTACCAAACTTGGCAAAAACTTTCACTGTGGAGACAAATGCTTGTAATACTGGAGTGGGAGCTGTTCTTTCTCAAGAGGGGCATCCCATTGCTTACTATAGCAAGGCACTTGGAGTAGCTAGTCAGAAACTGTGCATTTATGAGAAAGAGTTTCTGGCAATCATGATGGCCATAGACAGGTGGAGATCTTACCTGGCCAGAGCACCTTTTGTAATCAAAACAGACCACCAAAGCCTTTGTCACTTAGGGGATCAACTTCTCACTTCAGACTTGCATAGAAAGGCCATGACAAAACTGGTAGGACCACAGTTCACTATCCAGTACAAAAAAGGAGTGGAAAATACTGCAGCAGATGCACTTTCCAGAGTGGCTCATTTATTTCCTATCCAAGCAATGTCTACAAGCAAGCCTGTCTGGATACAGGAAGTGTTGAATTCCTATACAGTTGATCCTGCTGCACAACAGATGTTGCAGAAGCTAGCAGTGGATAACAAAGCTTGTCCTGGTTTTCACTTGCAAGAGGGGCTCATTAAACATGAGGATAAAATTTGGATTGGAGCAAATGCAGGTCTGCAAACAAAGCTCATCCGGGCTTTTCATTCATCACCGGTGGGAGGACACTCGGGCATACTTCCTACTTACCACAGAGTGAAGCAATTGTTTAGTTGGACTGGTATGAAAAAAGATGTGGAAATTTTTGTGAAGCACTGCAGTGCTTGTCAACAGGCTAAACATGAGCTGTGCAAAACACCTGGGTTGCTATAGCCCCTTCCTTTACCAGATCGGCCATGGCAAGCCATTAGTATGGACTTCATTGAAGGATTACCTAAATCAGAGGGGTTTAGTGCTATCCTAGTTGTGGTGGATCGTTTCACAAAAGTAAGTCACTTTCTGCCTCTGAAACATCCGTTTACAGCAGCATCAGTGGACAAGGTCTTTCTCAATAACATTGTCAGACTTCATGGACTGCCCTTGTCCATTGTTTCTGATAGAGATAAGATTTTTACAAGTGCATTCTGGAAAGAATTGTTTCGAGTGTGGGGCACTGAACTTCAGATGAGCACAACATATCACCCCCAAACGGATGGTCAAACAGAGCGCGTGAATCAGTGCTTAGAAATGTATTTACGCTGTGCAGTTCATGCTTCCCCAGCTAAATGGGCGGCCTGGCTTCCTCAGGCAGAGTTTTGGTACAATTCTACATATCATTCTTCTTTAGGTTGCACTCCCTACAAAGCGTTATATGGACAAGACCTGAATGTAGGACAGTTAGCAGGTCAGTCTGTTTCCATGAATCCGGATGTTCAGACTTGGTTGGCCTCTCAGAATGAACACACATCGTTGCTCAGAGACCATTTAGCAAGAGCTCAGTGCAAGTATAAGCAGTTTGCTAACAGACAAAGGTCTGATCACCAGTTTGTGGTGGGAGAAACAGTGTATCTGCGTCTGCAACCATATGGCCAGTCGTCTGTCGTCAACCGCCCATGCCCCAAACTGGCTCTCAAATATTTTGGCCCATTCAAGATTCTGGAGAAGATTGGAAATGCAGCGTACAGGCTGGAGTTGCCGCGAGGCAGTATGGTTCACCCTGTTTTCCATGTATCTCAGCTCAAAGCTCACGTATCGGATCATACTCCGGTGTTCACTACACTGCCTGTTCCGCTTGATTTGTCTCAACCTGGAGTGCAACCGGAAGAAATCCTGGATCGCCGCCTGTACAAAAAAAGGTAACACATCGCATCTTCAGATCTTGGTCAAGTGGACCACAATTCCCGCGTCCTCGGCCACTTGGGAAGACTATCAGGTGCTTAAGGATCGCTATCCAACTGCACCAGCTTGGGGACACGCTGGTTCTTCACGGAGAGGTATTGTCAGTACCCTGGAGGTGGCAAAGGTGCGGGCAAGACAAGGAAGACGAAAATAAGGCGCGGCGAAGGCGTAAAGTCGTGGCGAGAAAATTCAAGTGGAGTACGGGCCGCGTGAAAAAGAGTAATGGGCCAATGGGCCGAGGCTGACAGCCCATGTAACCTGCATGTTATAAGAAGGGGAACGTTACAGAGCGAGGCATCGAAAAACTTGTAATTCAAACTAAACCTATCGTTTCTCTCTATCCTATCTCGCTTGCTGCCGTCTCCTACCTTCTCTCTCTCTCTCTGATCTCAACCCCTAGCCGAAATTGTCGCCGGCAAAACTCCCCAGAGTCTATTCGTGACAGGATCCTTGCCCAACTCAACTATGGCGGTTGCCAGGGAAGAAAGGACGGGTTGCCGACGAGGAATCTGGGAGGTGTTCTCGAAGACTCGGTGTCTTTCGCGAGAGAAGGGGAAACGAGAAGCTTGTGTGGCATGGCGTAGTGTTCGAAGGTCTTCTTTGGAATTTTATTTGATGCGGGGTTGTTTTCGCAAAGTGTAGGTGGATCGAAGATGACCTTTCTCAACCTTACGTTTTAGATCGGACGATGCTGATGGCCCGAAGGCAGGCACACCATCACCACCACCTCATATTTTTATAGGAGTAGAGAGTAGAGATAGCCAACCACTCAACCACTGAGCTACTGAGAAACCTAGAGTTGAGCTCAACTCGCGCTCTGTTCCGTGCAAGCCGACCGCTCTACCACTAAGCTACTGAGAAAAAGAACCTAGAGTTGAGTTCAACTCCCGCTCTGTTCCATGCCTCATTTCACAGGGAAGCCCAATTTCATTCTAGAAGAAATTATAACATTTCGCACAAAGGATTACAATACTTGGTAAAGTTAGTGATTTATCTTCTACTAGCAAAAGATCTCGTGCGTTGCAACGGGAGAAAAAACACAACACACACTCTTAACTGAACAACCATCACTCAAGACCATAATAGGTCCATCTCCTTTATTTTAGCGACGCATCATATTTGTGTTGCCGCTTGTCCTTATTTTCACCCTCGCCGGCGATGGCCTTAGTGTTTACACAAGCCAAAACATGTTTGAATGTGGTTAATCCTAAGACGTCTCTCTCTCCCTCTCTCTCTCTCTCTCTCGCTTTCTCTCACACTCGTGATAAGAAATCTGTACGAAAAAATGGATCATGCGCTATAGTTATAAGTTTGCTTCCAAAATAATATCTAAAAACTATTTAACAGGTAAAATTAACATCATATTCAGATTTCACATATTTTTCTAATCAAATTTCATATATAACATGTTAAAATCGGAGTTACAGTTTAAAAGATATGTATAATTTAGAAAACCATTTGTTTGACTTAAATATCTTCCAAAACAATATTTATAAATACTTATCATGTTAAAATAATCTTATATTCGTATTCTACATATTTTTCTAATCAAATTTCATATATAACATGTTTAAATCGGAGTTACGGTTTAAAAGATATGGATGGTTTAGAAAAGCATTTGTTTGACTTAAATATGATCCGTGGATGAAATACCTAAAAAGTCAGGGGGGGTTTTCGAAAAATTGTAAAATAATGGTTTAGTGCGACTTAAATCCGGACTGTGGGTTGATTTCATGAAAATGCAGGGGCTTTTTTGTAAATTGGCGCGACGAACGGGCAGAAACCCTACATGCTTTATTATTAGGTAGAGATTTCTAAATAGGGGCACCCCACTAGGTGATTTTCCTGCCTTCTTATAAGGCCGCGTCACTCGAATTGTTATAGTCGTTGATGCGGTATAGCTCAGGAGTCTGCAGCCGTCTGATCAAAGTTCACAAAATTACAAACATCTGCCACCGCTTAATGGAAGATACCGATTCGTTCTTTCCAGCCGCCCCGCTCGCTACCTGCGTCTGTCTCGATCAATGTGCGAGGAGCTGCTTCGGGGCTGTGCTACCTTTTCCCTTCGAGTGTGGCCCATGTGGCCTGATTATTGGCCCATCTACCATATATGCCAGAAAAGCCCACGTTACTGTCATTGCTTTGCAAAGAAAAATCTGAGTTGTTGGTCCAGCGTCGCATCCTGTCGTCTCCCCAATTACTCCCCCGTTCCTATTGAGCGGATTGATTTTGCACAGCTCTCTTCATATTCTACACCAGATCCTCTTCATCTTCTTCACTAAGCAAACATTAATAACGGATGGAGTTATTAATCTCCCTTTTAAGGAACGGATCTGCTTCATTCCCGTAGTATTTCACATAACCAGCACCCTCGATCAAGCTTTTTCCCTCGAAAAATCAGTTTGCTCGACGCCTGGGCTGACGAATTTGGAGTCGCAACCGACTCCCATCGAAGCATCACCATGCCCTTACCACCACCGTTTTGAAAAGGGTGATCGGAGCTTCAGCACCGACAAAGCGCTTCATGGCGATGTGCCTCCATGTTGTTGTGTATGCGCTCCATGAGGAAGTTATGGTACCGACCCTGGATGATGCCCGCTGGATTAAGAATAAGTCCGGCTACTTTCTTTCCTTCGACAGTGCCGAAGTCCTCAACCATGAGCAGGTAATAAAATCTCACAAATGAGCCTCGCCGTGCATAGGACTCATCCTGCTCCTATTAGTAGATACAAATCTCATCTCTGAAATTTATTTGAATTGGATAAACACATGACATGTGGCCTTATTTTTATTTCAGCACGTAAGACAACATAGGAATACGATTCCCACCATTCTAACATGCTGCGGCTGCAGATTCTGAGTTTGTTGCGGCTTAACTCGCGCATCCGCGTAGCGCGACCTCTGGAAGCAGCGGCGCTAGTGTCCTCGCCGCCCGGCCTCTAAGTCCCGCCGGGCGCGTCCCTCCGGCTGGGATGGGGGACCAACTGGTGACCGTCGACATGTGGGGAGTTCCGGTGAAACGAGATTTGTTCGGTTGCCGACTGCCGTTCATCTGCAGTTTTCTATCAAGTTCAATATTTCATTTGGAGAGGTACAGTTCAACCTTTACCATGCTCCAACCATGAGTTCCTATATCCCAAGCCTTAAAAAACTTCTTAGCATATATGCGTTCTGCAGCCAGCAATCCAAATCTACTGTAAGGATAATCAAGCCTAAAATAGAGGTGTATGGACATCAATCCTTTTAATCAGATTGATCTGGTGACACAATACTTTCAATCTGTTTTGTCGTTGTTTTTGTTCAGTCTACACAGGACCTAATAGCATCATGGGCATACAGTGAAATGGCGACAGCGCCATGACCCATCTGCTTCTGCATAGACATTGCAGTGGCTTCTCGATTTGGAGCAGCAATTTACTGCAGCCTATGTGCGCACTGGGGGACATCCTTTTACGCACTGTTCTGTGTCCAGGCAAGCATGCACGCAATTTCGTTTTCGTTATCACATTGGGAACCGGCTCCTTCAGCACGGCAGGGAGCTACAGTAGCCGCGCAATGGGAATCAGAGAAGGCACTGCAGGGTCCTGTAACAATATGCACTGTAGCGAAGTTTCTGTAGCAAATCTGTACTGTAAAGGGCCTCATGTAGCACCGTACTGTTCACGAGTTCCTGTAGCGCGCAGTGGAAAATCAGAGCCACTGCAGGCTACTGTAGCTCCCTACCGAGGAGCCGGTCTCATCACATTGTTAAGCAGATTCTGATAATGTCATTTAGGTGATTATTACGAAGCAGATCCACACTACTTATTATTCCTTGATTCTTCGAGTTTTGGTGATTATTACGAAGCAGATCCACACTACTTATTATTCCTTGATTCTTCGAGTTTTGGTGATTATTACGAAGCAGATCCACACTACTTATTATTCCTTGATTCTTCGAGTTTTGGTGGAGCTAGGCACCCCGAGTTGGAATGATCAGGAAACCATGTCATTTTTGTCAAAAATTTCCTCCTTTAGAGATTTAGTCCAGTATCGCCAGTGCTTCACATTTGTCATTCAGAAGCACAATTTGCATCAGGGATTTAGAGATCATTGAATTGCTCATATACATGTCTGATAGTTAGTGTTGTGATTCGGTCATTGGGTCATTGGCTGTGGAGTTAATTCTTGCATACGCATTGTGTTCTTGAGCAACATTATTTTGAACATGTTATGAATCGTCACTTAGACTTTGTGCACATCTTGCTAGACTGCAGAGCCCATTGAGTCTATATTATATCTTCCTTTTGTGCTGATTATTTATATAACAAAATGGCTGTCGCAAATTGTTCCGCAGCAACGCGCGGGCATCTTCTAGTTAATAAAAAGTTGCCGGGCATAATTTATTCATTTGCTACAGGAGTAGGAGTAGCTTGTACTACAAAGTGTCACACAAAATGCTGAGACGCAACAGGAGTGCATGCACGTGTCAACGCTCTCAGGCGTCCTTCCGCGCCCTCAAAGCCGGACCCCATCCCGTGCCCTCCTCGCCCATCGGGCCGACGTCGTTGAACGCCTGCCCTGTCATCTGGTCCGCCGCCTTCACCCGCAGCATCACGTCCTCCTCATCGTCGACCCTCAGTGCCGCCTTCATGCCCGTGCCCTCCTCGCCCATCTTGCCGACGTCGTTAAACCCTGTCCCGGTCATCTGGTCCGCCTCCTTCACGCGCATCATCACGTCGTCCGCGTTCAGTGCCTCGCCCCTGCCCGCGTCCGTCGGCGTCCCCTTCCTCTCAGCGAGCTTCCGCTCGATCACGTCCGTCGGCATCGTCATCTTCTCCTTGAACGCCTCCGTCAACCCCTGCGCCGACCCGAAGATGTTCTCCGTTGCCGACTTCGACCTGCAGATTCAACAGAATGACACGTTCAATCAACTTACTATTGAAGCCTTCGCACCTCGATTCTTGAACCACGGCGCGGCTGGTGGCAACGGTGCTTTTACCTCTCCTCCTCCGGTGGTTGGTGCGTGCGCTGACGAGCCTCCTCGGCCTTCTCCGCCGCCCGCCGCCGCACGTCCTGGCCCTGTTGCCACGCCGATTCGTTCGTCTCGCCCTTGCTATCCTTGGCCGAGCCGGCGAGCGCTCGCCGCGCGTCCTCCTTCTTGTCCACCATGTACTCCTTGGCGCCCTCCGCTGTATCGAAGGCTGCGTCCTTGGCGCCCTTGGCCTTCTCCGTCACCGTCTCCGCCGCTCCACTCGTCTTGTCAGCCGCCGTGTCCTTGGCACTCCTCGCCTTCTCCGTCACCATCTCCCCCGCGCCGCGCGCCTTCTCTGCGGCCGCGTCCTTGGTCTCCGCGGCCTTCGTCGCGGCGGTGTCCGCCATCTCCCTCGTCTTCTCCACCGCCGCGTCCTTGGTCTCCTTGGTCTTCCCCGCGGCGGCGTCCGCCATCTCCCTCGTCTTCTCCGCGGCCGCATCCTTGGTCTCCTTGGTCTTCCCCGCGGCGGCTTCCGCCATCTCACTCGCGCTCTCCTTCCCTTCCTCGGCCTTCTGGGATGCGTAGCTCCCGTACTCATTGAGTTTCTCCCCCGCGGTCCCCATGGCGCCTGTGGAGTGGCTGTCGTGGGCGGTGGTTGTGTCCCGGACGCCGCCGGAGAAGGTGTCGCGGACGGCGCCCATCAGGGAGCGCGCGCTCTCCTGCACGGTGCCGAAGATGCCGGTCCGCCGTCCTGGGCTGCTGGGCTCGCGCATGTCCCGCCTGGCCGCGGCGAGCTCGTCGGCCGCCTTCTGCGCCGCGGCCTGCGCGCGCTCCTCGCGGCGACTCTGCTCGGATGCCATAGCTATACCTGGCTAGTTGATCTACTACTAGTGATCTTGATGCTGTAGCTGTGGTGATGCGTGAGAGCGTGGGGAGATGCTATGCTGCTATGGTCGGTCAGAGGTGCCCTGTTCTTCGCTGTGCGAGTGGAGAAGCACGACGGCGAGCGAGCTTAATAAAAGGTGGCGACGGGTGAGAGAGGTCTGGAAGGGCGCGGGCGTGAGAGCGGTGGCGGCCGGTGACCCGCGAGCGGCGCGCGGCGCGACGCGTGTGAGAGCGGCGGACACGTACGCTTGCGCGGCTTCGTGGCCTTCTCGGTTGTATACATGCCGACATGTGCATGCCAAAAGGGATAAACTTAGAAGCTGTTTGGTTGCCGACCGCACATTGCCATGCCAAAGGTGC
This sequence comes from Aegilops umbellulata, assembly GCA_032464435.1. Taxonomy (NCBI): domain Eukaryota; kingdom Viridiplantae; phylum Streptophyta; class Magnoliopsida; order Poales; family Poaceae; genus Aegilops; species Aegilops umbellulata. The sequence continues at coordinate 107,983,069 of CP136056.1, read as the reverse complement.
GGCGTGCCACAGCTATCCAGGTTGTCGTTTGTTTCCTACTAAGGTTAGGCTTGCCACAACCTGCAGTGTGTTTTGCAGCAGATTTTCTCGCTAAAAATGTGGCGTTGGTTTCGGCCGCCACACTCTGCGGCACGTCACAAGTGTGGCTGGATAATTGTGGCAATTTAAGACACCAACCAAACAGCCCCAGTTTGAGCTGCCACGATCGCCTTCGCAGCTATGCCTAAGCACGGCGGCCCTAAGCTTTACTAAACCACCAAAGCTTGGTTGGATTTGTTGTGTATTTAGAGAACTAAAATGCTGCCGGGCTGAAGGTGTGAAGTGTTACCACATTCGGCTTTGCTAAACAGCACTCCTTTCGTTTTTATTTAATCCGCATATATTTGCTTTAGTCAAAATCAAGCTTTGTAAATTTTGATAAAGTCTAGAAACAAAGATATTGACATATACAATAACAAATTAATAATATTAAATTTATTATTGGATGTACTTTCACATCATATAGATTTGTTATGATAAATATATTTATATTGTTTTCTATAAATTTGGTTAAACTTTACAAAGTTTAATTTCAGTCAACTCTAATATGCAGAGTAAATAAAACGAAAGGAGTATTGTTAAAGCACATCTAGATGTGTCATAAATATTGCACGTCTAAGTCATATGTCATTTATCTTATGCGAAGATTCGTGAGGGTATATTGTTTTCTATTTTCCTTCTTCTTTTTATGCTTTATTAAATCATTTAGATGTACAATAACAAGGACGCATTTGGATGTTTAAATCTCAATTGACTAAGATTTGACAAAGTCTCATTAATTTTGTAGTAGTTGAGTCAACGTGCATGGAGATTCGTGGTGGTTTTAGACATTGTTCTGCATTGGTGAACGGTTGGGCGCTACGAATACTATGTGGCGCTTATGGCGATACTAGCATCTCTCTCGCCTTAATCTTTTCTGCCGGGCCCATGTGTATAGGCCACGAATACTATGTTTGTTCGTTTATTTTTATTTTTTCGGTTTTCTTATTTCTTCTTTGGTTTTTCGTTTGGTTTCTTTGCTTCGTCATAATACTTTGGTCTTTTTTCTTCGATTTTTCTTATATTTCTATTTGTTACCTCCATGATTGTCTTTGTTTTTTGTTTCTTTCTTGGTTTTTAATACATTTTTCTTTTTAAATTGAATTCACTGTTTTTTATTCTTTGCACCTATTTCTTTGGCCTTTCTTTTATGGCTTCTGTATTTATTGAACTTGTCGTTTTTTTCTTTATCTCTTTGGGTTCTTATTCTACATTTTATTACACATCAAGAATATTTTTTAATACACTATTACATTCTAAAAATAAAAGTTCAACATTTCTTAATACACGGTCAATATAATTGTACGTTTATACAGTTTTCGTGCTTTATTTTTCTATGCGCATTTTAATATTTTCAAATGTTTAATTAATGTTTTTTCGAATGTAAGATTTATATTTTTTTTAATACTTGATCAACATTTTGGTTATACACATTTAACATTTTTTGTGCATATTTAATATATTTTTAATACACGTGGGTCCCTGCATCTCGCTATGAGTGAGACATAGGGTTGTCCAGTCAATGCTACGTCTTGCTAGACTTAGTGCCTTCTCGTCTCAGATGCCTTCCTATACTAGTAGACTGCCCGTGCATTGCCACGGGCTTTTCAAAATTTGTACTTGTTGCATATATAAACATGCGCATGTTAAATTTCACATGTACAGAAAATATAACTGGTAATATAATGAAAATAATTGAAATTCACTCCACTTGCAATGTACTTTCTCCGTCTTTGAAAGAGTGTACTTCCAACTTTGTTGGAGGGTCAAACTATCTCAAAATTTGACTGAGTTTGTGCAAAAAATATGTCAATGCTTGTGAAAGCAAATAGGTATATGACTAAAATATATTTTATCATGAATCTAATGCTACTAATTTGATGGCATAAATGTTGTTCTATTATTGTATAAATACGGTCAAACATAAAAAAGTTTGACTTTTCAACAAAGTTGGAAGTACACTCTTTCAAGGACAGAGGGAGTATTACAATAAATAATGGAATTCAACGACATATATTACCAGACCTGATGCATAAAATAAAGAAAGTGGTACAAAAATATATGGCTCTTTACACTAAATTGCAATAGATATATAGCACTTTGGTGCATTTTTATGCTTAAGACCGAGTCTCTCGAAAGCATGCTCATTGCTATTATGCATTCATTGAAGACAACACATGGGGGATTTTGTTCCCTTAAAACATATGTTCCAAGATGCAAATACCTCGCATAGTATTGAATATGAAATTAGGCACTTGGAGGTTAACATTTAGGAAGTGCTGCAAAGAAACACATCACTCCTACCATTTAGGAACCATGGTAGCGCAGAATAGTTCAACCCTTCCCCATCTACTATTCATAGCTCAAAAGATTTTGGATGGACCCCATCTACTTTTCTTGGTTCAAATGGATTGAGGCCCCAAAAACAATCATCCGGTAAGATTGTTGGTGATTGTAAATGGCATTTATAATTACGTGATATTTTCATATATAATATCTAAATAATAAAGTGTTTATAATCGATATCTTCCATTTACCATCCTCTCATCTCAGGTGCAACTCCAGTGCTCTAATTAGAAACACAACAATCAAGTATTAGGCAATTTCATTGAATGTGATAATTGAAGGGAATATGCCCTAGAGGCAATAATAAAGTTGTTATTTATATTTCCTTATATCATGATAAATGTTTAATTATTCATGCTAGAATTTTATTAACCGGAAACTTAGTACATGTGTGAATATATAAACAAACAGAGTGTCCCTAGTATGCCTCTACTTGACTAGCTCGTTAATCAAAGATGATTAAGTTTCCTGACCATAGACATGTGTTGTCATTTGATCAATGAGATCACATCATTAGAGAATGATGTGATGGACAAGACACATCCGTTAGCTTAGCATAATGATCATTTAGTTTTATTGCTATTGCTTTCTTCATGACTTATACATATTCCTCTGACTATGAGATTATGCAACTCCCGAATATCGGAGGAACACTTTGTGTGCCATCAAACGTCACAACATAAGTAGGTGATTATAAATATACTCTACAGGTGTCTCCGAAGGTGTTTGTTGAGTTTGCATAGATCGAGATCAGGATTTATCACTCCGTGTATCAGAGAGGTATCTCTAGGCTCTCTCGGTAATGCACATCACTATAAGCCTTGCAAGCAATGTGACTAATGAGCTAGTTACGGGATGATGCGTTACAGAACGAGTAAAGAGACTTGCCGATAACGAGATTGAACTAGGTATGAGGATATCGACGATCGAATCTCGGGCAAGTAACATACCGATGGCAAAGGGAATGACGTATGTTGTTATGCTGTTTGACCGATAAAGATCTTCGTAGAATATGTAGGAGCCAATATGAGCATCCAGGTTCCGCTATTGGTTATTGATCGAAGATGTGTCTCAGTCATGTCTACATAGTTCTCGAACCCGTAGGGTCCACACGCTTAATGTTCAATGACGATTTGTATTATGAGTTATGTGTTTTTGGTGACCGAAGTTTGTTCGGAGTCCCGGATGAGATCATGGACATGACGAGGAGTCTCGAAATGGTCAAGAGGTAAATATTCATATATTGGAAGGTTGTATTTGGACATCGGGATGGTTCCAAATGATTCGGGTATTTTACCGGAGTACCGAGGGGTTACCGGAACCCCCCGAGGAAGTGTTGGGCCAACATGGGCCTAAAGGAGAGAGACGGAAGCCCACGGGGGGTGGCCACGCACCCCCCTCCTTGGGAGTCCTCATAGGACAAGGAGGAGGGGGCGGCGCCCCCTTCCCTTTCCCTCTCCTTCCTATTCCCTCCGGTGGAAGAAAGGAAAAGGGGAAGGCCGAATTCTACTTGGACTAGGAGTCCAAGTAGGACTCCCCCCATGGCATGCCCCTCCTGGCCGCGGGCCTCTCTACCCCCTCGTTTATATACGTGGGCAGGGGCACCCCAAAGGCACACCAAGAGTTTTCTTAGCCGTATGCGGTGCCCCCCTCCATAGTTTACTCCTCCGGTCATAGCATCGTAGTGCTTAGGCGAAGGCCTGCGCGGATCACATAACCAACACCGTCACCACTCCGTCGTGCTGACGGAACTCCCCCTTGACCCTCTACTGGATCAAGAGCTCGAGGGACGTCATCGAGCTGAACGTGTGCTGAACACGGAGGTGCCGTACGTTCGGTACTTGGATCAGTTGGATCGTGAAGACGTTCAACTACATCAACCGCATTAATCTAACACTTCCGCTTTTGGTCTACGAGGGTACATGGACACACTCTCCCGTCTTGTTGCTATGCTTCTCCTAGATAGATCTTGCGTGATCGTAGGAATTTTTTTGAATTACTACGTTTCCTGATAGTGGTATCAGAGCCAGGTCTATGCGTAGATGATATGCATGAGTAGAACACAATGAGTTGTGGGCAATAATAGTCATACTTCTTACCAACAACGTCTTACTTTGATTCGGCAGTATTGTTGGATGAAGCGGCCTGGACCGACATTACATGACCGCGTTCATGAGACTGGTTCTACCGACGTGCTTCGCACACAGGTGTCTGGCGGGTGTCTGTTTCTCCAACTTTAGTTGAATCGAGTTTGACTACGGACGGTCCTTGTTGAAGGTTAAAACAGCACACTTGACAAAAAATCGTTGTGGTTTTGATGCGTAGGTAAGAACGGTTCTTGCTAGAAGCGCATATCAGCCACGTAAAACTTGCAACAACAAAGTAGAGGACGTGTAACTTCTTTTTGCAGGGCATGTTGTGATGTGATATGGTCAAGATGTGATGAGATATAAATTGTTGTATGAGATGTTCATGTTTTGTAGAAGTTATCGGCAACTGGCAGGAGCCTTATAGTTTTCGCTTTATTGTATGAAATGCAATCGCCGTGTAATTGCGTTACTTTATCACTAAGCGGTAGTGATAGTCGTGGAAGCAATAGTTGGTGAGACGACAACGACGCTACGATGGAGATCAAGGTGTCAAAACGCTGATGATGGAGATCATGATGGTGCTTTGGAGATGGAGACAAAGGCACAAGATGATGATGGCCATATCATGTCACATATTTTGATTGCATGTGATCTTTATCCTTTATGCATCTTATTTTGCTTAGTACGACGGTAGCATTATAAGATGATCCCTCACTAAATTTCAAGGTATAAGTGTTCTCCCTGAGTATGCACCATTGCTACAGTTCGTCGTGCCGAGACACCACGTGATGATCGGGTGTGATAAGCTCTACGTTCACATACAACGGGTGCAATCCAGTTTTTCACATGCAGAATACTCGGGTTAAACTTGACGAGCCTAGCATATGCAGATATGGCCTCGGAACACTGAGGCCGAAAGGTCGAACGAACATATAGTAGATATGATCAACATAGAGATGTTCACCACTGAAACCTACTCCATCTCACGTGATGATCGGACATGGTTTAGTTTATATGGATCACGTGATCATTTAGATGACTGGAGGGATGTCTATCTAAGTGGGAGTTCTTAAGTAATATGATTAATTGAACTTTAGTTTATTATGAACTTAGTATCTGATAGTTTTTTTGTATATCTATGTTGTTGTAGATCAATCGCCCGTGCTACCGTTCCCTTGAATTTTAATGCGTTCCTAGAGAAAGCTAAGTTGAAAGATGATGGTAGCAACTACACGGATTGGGTCCGTAACTTGAGGATTATCCTTATTACTGCACAGAAGAATTACGTCCTAGAAGCATCGCTAGGTGCAAGACCCGCTGCAGGAGCAACTACGGACGTTATGAACGTCTGGTAGAGCAAAGTTGATGAATACTCGATAGTTCAGTGTGTCATGCTTTACGGCTTAGAATCGGGACTTCAAAGACGTTTTAAACGTCATGGAGCATATGAGATGTTCCATGAGTTGAAGTTAATATTTTAAGCAAATGCCCGAGTTGAGAGATATGAAGTCTTCAACAAGTTCTATAGCTGCAAAATGGAGAAGAAAAGTTCTGTCAGTGAACATGTACTCAAAATGTCGAGTAGGGCATTTTGGAGATCGAGCTCCATGGAGCCCTTTATATTGAATAATTCAAAATTCATAAATTTTAGGTTCAAAAATTCTGAAAAAAATACACATGTATGCAAGGATGTAAAGTGTATGTGTGAAAAATTTCAGGATGAAATACCTTGAATTGCAAGTTGTACAAAAAAACCAAAATCATGGACTTTATACATGAACAATACATATGCTAAAAGGCTCCAGATTTGTCTTTTTTTGTGTAGCTCACATTTTAATGTATTTTGACCTGAAAATTGGCACACATGTACATTATGTATCTAGGTATATGTGTATTTATTTTTAGAATTTTTTGAAATTGAAAAGTTTAAATTTTAAAGTTTTCAAATAAAAGCCTCCATGGAGCTCGGTCTCCGTTTGCCATTTTCGCAAAATGTCTGGGTATCATAACCACTTGAATCAGCTGGGAGTTAATCTTCCTGATGATAGTGTCATTGATAGAGTTCTTCAATCACTGCCACAAGCTATAAAGGCTTCGTGATGAACTATAATATGACAATTCCCGAGCTCTTTGCAATGCTAAATGCCGCGGAGGTAGAAATCAAGAAGGAGCATCAAGTTTTGATGCTTAACAAGACCACTAGTTTTAATAAAAAGGGCAAAGGAAAGAAGGGGAACTTCAAGAAGAACAACAAGCAAGTTGCTGCTCAAGGGAAGAAGCCCAAGTCTGGACCTAAGCCTAAAACTGAGTGCTTCTACTGCAAAGGGACTGGTCACTGGAAGCGGAACTGCCCCAAGTATTTGGCGGATAAGAAGGATGGCAAAGTGAAAGATATATTTGATATACATGTTATTGATGTGTACCATACTAATGCTCATAGTAGCGCCTCGGTATTTGATACTGGTTCTGTTGCTCATATTTGCAACTCGAAATAGGGGATATGGATTAAACGAAGATTGGCTAAGGACGAGGTGACGATGCGCGTGGGAAATGGTTCCAAGGTTGATGTGATAGTCGTCCGCATGCTACCTCTAAATCTACCGTCGGGATTAGTTTTAGACCTGAATAATTGTTATTTGGTGCCACCGTTGAGCATGAACATTATATCTGGATCTTGTTTCATGCGAGACGATTATTCATTCAAATCAAAGAATAATGGTTGTTCTATTTATATGAGTAATATCTTTTAGGTCATGCACCCTTGAAGAGTGGTCTATTTTTCTTGAATCTCGATTGTAGTGATACACATATTCATAATATTGAAGCCAAAAGATGCAAAGTTAATAACGGTAGTGCAACTTATTTGTGGCACTACCGTTTAGGTCATATTGGTGTAAAGCGCATGAAGAAACTCCATGCTGATGGGCTTTTGGAATCACTTGATGCTTGCGAACCATGCCTCATGGGCAAGATGACTAAGACTCCGTTCTCCGGAACAATGGAGTGAGCAATTGACTTACTGGAAATAATACAGACCGATGTATGTGGTCCGATGAGTGTTGAGGCTCGGGGCGGGTATCGTTATTTTCTGACCTTCACAGATGATTTGAGCAGATATGGGTATATCTACTTAATGAAACATAAGTCTGAAACATTTGAAAAGTTCAAAGAATTTTAGAATGAAGTGGAAAATCATCGTAACAAGAAAATAAAATTTCTACGATCTGATCGTGGAGGTGAATATTTGAGTTATGAGATTGGTCTTCATTTGAAACAATGTGGAATAGTCTCACAACACACGCCACCTGGAACACCATAGCATAATGGTGTGTCCGAACGTCGTAACCGTACTTTATTAAATATGGTGCGATCTATGATGTCTCTTACCGATTTACCGCTATCGTTTTGGGGTTATACTTTAGAGACGGCTGCATTCACGTTAAATAGGGCACCATCTAAATCCGTTGACACAACACCATATGAACTGTGGTTTAGCAAGAAACCTAAGCCGTCGTTTCTTGAAGTTTGGGGCTGCGATGCTTATGTGAAAAAGCTTCAACCTGATAAGCTCGAACCCAAATCGGAGAAATGTGTCTTCATAGGATCCCAAAGGAGACTATTGGGTACATCTTCTATCACAGATCTGAAGGCAAGATATTCATTGCTAAGAATGGATCCTTTCTAGAGAAGGAGTTTCTCTCGAAAGAAGTGAGTGGGAGGAAAGTATAACTTGATGAGGCAATTGTACCTTCTCCTGAATTGGAAAGTAGTTTATCACAGAAATCAGTTCCAGTGATTCCTACATGAATTAGTGAGGAAGTTAATGATGATGATCATGAAACTTCAGATCAAGTTACTACCGAACCTCGTAGGTCAACCAGAGTATGTTCCGCACCAGAGTGGTACAGAAATCCTGTTTCTGGAAGTCATGTTATTAGATTATGACGAACCTACGAACTATGAGGAAGCGATGATGAGCCCAGATTCCGCGAAATGGTTTGAGGCCATGAAATCTGAGATGGGATCAATGTATGAGAACAAAGTGTGGACTTTGGTTGACTTGCCCGATGATCGGCAAGCCATAGAGAATAAATGGATCTTCAAGAAGAAGATTGACGCTTGCGGTAATTTTACTGTCTACAAAGCTCGACTTGTTGCGAAAGGTTTTCGACAAGTTCAAGGAGTTGACTACGATGAGACCTTCTCACCCGTAGCGATGCTTAAGTCTGTCCGAATCCTGTTAGCAATTGCTGCATTTTATGATTATGAAATTTGGCAAATGGATGTCAAAACTGCATTCCTTAATGGATATCTTAAAGAAGAGTTGTATATGATGCAACCAGAAGGTTTTGTCGATTCTAAAGGTGCTAACAAAGTGTGCAAGCTCTAGCGATCCATTTATGGACTGGTGCAAGCCTCTCGGAGTTGTAATATACGCTTTGATAGTGTGATCAAAGCATATGGTTTTATACAGACTTTTGGAGAAGCCTGTATTTACAAGAAAGTGAGTGGGAGCTCTGTAGCATTTCTAATATTATATGTGCATGACATATTGTTGATTGGAAATAATACATAATTTCTAGATAGCATAAAAGGATACTTGAATAAGAATTTTTCAATGAAAGACCTCGGTGAAGCTGGTTATATATTGGGCATCAAGATCTATAGAGATAGATCAATACGCTTAATTGGACTTTCACAAAGCACATACCTTGATAAAGTTTTCAAGAAGTTCAGAATGGATCAGTGGAAGAAAGGGTTCTTGCCTATGTTACAAGATGTGAAGTTGAGTCAGAGTCAATGCCCGACCACTACAGAAGATAGAGAGAAATGAAGGTCATTCCCTATGCCTCAGCCATAGGTTCTATCGTGTATGCAATGCTGTACCAGACCTGATGTGTGCCTTACTATAAGTTTATCAGGGAGGTACCAAAGTAATCTAGGAGTGGATCACTGAACAACGGTCAAGAACATCCTAAAATACCTGAAAAGGACTAAGGATATGTTTCTCGTTTATGGAGGTGACAAAGGGCTTGTCATAAATGGTTATGTCGATGCAAGCTTTGACACTGATCCAAATGACTCTAAGTCGCAAACTGGATACGTATTTATATTGAATGGTGGAGCTGTAAGTTGGTGCAGTTCCAAGCAGAGCATCATGGCGGGATCTACGTGTGAAGCGGAGTACATAGCTGCTTCGAAAGCAGCAAATGAAGGAGTCTGGATGAAGGAGTTCATATCCGATCTAGGTGTAATACCTAGTGCATCGGGTCCAATGAAAATCTTTTGTGTCAATTGCTTCTCGATCAGTCCCTTTGCAAGTTGCTGCTCGATCAAGGGAAGAAGCCCAAGTGTGGACCTAAGCCTGAAACTGAGTGCTTCTATTGCAAAGGAACTGGTCACTGGAAGCGGAACTGCCCCAAATTACATACATGTAATTGTTGTAGATATTTTGCTTCTAATAAATTTGGAGTAGCCTTTTAACCTATTGTTTTGCTTCAATTGTGATGGACAGGGAACAAGTCAATAATGTGCTTTAGAATTTTTTTGCTTCCATTGCAAGACCGCTACCATGGTATTAATTCCTTGCAATAACCCATTGGAAAATTTCTTCGCATTTGTAAAAGTACAGGAATTGGTTGACCAATTAAGAAGCTGTCCATATATTGTCGATACACATATGATTGACAAGTATATATGTGTATCAGTTATGGATCATACATGTGGTTAACCACTAATCAGGTCGCGCATTGGAGCCATGCCTACTTGCTTGCATGTAGGCTGGAGTATAACCTAGGTTCTTGGCGTTTTTGCCTGCTTGTTCGCATGTACGCTGGAGTAGTAACCTAGGTTATTGGTGTTGTTGCATGCAAACGGTAGCACCAAAATTGTAGCCCAGGTAGAGGTACAATATGGATTCACCTATGGAAAAAAATTCAAAGAGAATAGCATGCAAAGCATTGCACTCAGGACATATCTTCTGCATATACAGAACATGTACCACACAGTAAATTTGAATGCATGCATCCTTCTCCATTACTCTCCACCTGATTAAAATCGCCTTTGACACGAACTGGTGCCGAAACTACACCAAGACAAAATTATACAAAGTAGGGATAACAAAAAATGGGTGAATCGCCGAGGTCACCAAAATTCTGGACACTAAAGAGGCTCCAACAAATTAGTACACCAATGTCTGGGTCATTGATATTCAACTTGTATGGGTAGATATGTACTGCTTGCTTTCTTTTACCGGAGGCTGGATTGATTGAGATCTATCACATTGAACTTCTGATTCCCCCCACCAGAAGAACTCGAGAACAAAAGAACAAAAGCACTCAAACATAGTATGTGAGAAGATTCCCAAAAAACAAATCCACCACACCATGAGCTAACAACCTTAACATGTTTAGAATTCCAGTAAGACAAGAATAAAACTTGAAACAATTAGTACTATATCTTGTGGTTTTTTATTCAAAGAACTCAAGGACATGAATAACTTATGCACTAATCCAGATATGAAATTGCCTCCAAAAGCCAAATTATTCTTTCCTTGACAATATGAAATTCTGTTCAAGTGTAAATTCCACCAAATAAGCTCATGAATGAAGATTAATAAATATCAACTCGTGACAACAATAGGGGCATGCATATATAAACAAACATGGGCAAAGTGACATGAAGGGCAATACTAATTACACTGAGCTAGATTGGCGTGTGACATGTGAAGATTAAAACTCACGCGTCATGGATTTAACAAAACAAAGAGAGGAGGGGAGAGGAAAACTGTTAGACATCAGCAACGGTCCTCCTGTGCATGGGTACGGCGACGGGAGGCATTCTTTTGATATTTCATCCTACAAAATTAAAATTACCCTATAGCTCATAAAGAATCAGAATAGAGGTGTCCAAGCTAAATTTAAATTTTACTTCAAGTAAGTTGTGGGCCCATGCTTCTATCCAGAAAAATGCATTAACTCCTGACAACAAATCCATGAGGAGGTCATACCATATTTTATATGCATTAGGAATTATGCCTAACAAATCATCTCGAGGTTTGATTGTAAAGCTCCTTTACAACTCCTGACAGCAAATCCATATTGTATATGCATTAGGAATTATGCCCAAGAAATCACCTCCAGATTTTGATTGAGAAGCTTCTTTACATGTTCCTCACTTTCAAAGCATAACTCTGAAGATTTGTAAATGTGTTGATCAGCATCAATAGGATATAAAATTGTATGGATAGATCAATAACAATCTTGGTATGTATATGTGTGTACCTGCGTGTGGTCGTCCCGACGAGGCAGACCTTACCGTCCATGGCGACGAGGCAGACCTTGTCGTCCATGGCAACGAGGCTGAAGCTGTACTCACCAACCTTGCATATGCGGAATCGTGTGGAGAGCCGCACAAGGAGTAGAGGAAGACGAGCCAAGGCGTGATGTCCCTCTCATCTGTTTCACGTCCGACTACTCTTCCTTGTCTCGATGACCACCACAGATGCATGGATCCCCATGACTCACAGTGCTCCTCTCTGCTCTCCCTCATTCTCTCTTCCATGGCTAGCACAGGGATAGGACGGACATGAGGCAACCGCTTGATCCAGATCGGACAGAGGTTAGGTTTGGAAAGAATAAATCAGTGGTGATTCAAGACTTACCTCCAGATCATTAGTGATGAATGGAAACGGGCCGACGGCGAAGTCTGCTTCAGGAGGAGGAGGCGGACTAAGGTGAGAGAGACTCAAGGATTGGCTCGCCGTGTGGAGGAGGAGACTTGTGGGGACGAGCTTCCCTCGCCTGGAGGTACCGCGCTGCCGCTCCCACTTGAGTCCAACGTCGAGGAGGCAAGTATGGTTGTCGTCATCCTTCATACCTCCTCTCCATGCCCCCGCCTTTTTCTGGATCGAGATTCCAATGCGAGAGAAGAGAAGAAAAGAAAGAGTCGCGCAAAGGAGGGACAGACGAAGGGATCAAGTGATAGACGAAGAGAGAATCACTACATATCGGGTGGGGGTTGGGTTTGCAAAGCAAAATCAGAATCCAGAATGGATCGGGAAGGAGATAGAGGTGGATCGGAGAATGAATCAGTCCCTGCATGTTTGTAACGTGTATGGTTAGGAAAGTTTAAAAAGGTTATGAAAGTTTTTATTGGGAGGGTGAAAAAACCATTGTGAGAAGATGGTGGTGAGTGGTGAGACGAAAATAAGCCAGACAAAATAAAACCAGATGAAGGTGGGAGGTGAGACAAAAAAAACTCGGAACGGAGACTACCAACTGCTCCATTAGTAGTAGAGATATGCTCGCCAGGCGTGTGGGAGACAATGGCCTCTTTTTTTGTTCTTTTGATGTTTTTTTACTTATGTTTACAAATCCAAATATTTTAAGTAAATATATTATAAAAATACTTTATATAAAACACTTAAACAATGTTAACCAAACATTTGTAAAATGTAAAGTGTATTACAAAATGTTTCTCATGTATACAAAAAATATACAATTTGTGTGAAAACAATTGATCATTTTTTAAAAATAATCAAGCATTTGAAAATGTGTTTAACAGTTAGTACAAAGTTGAGTCACTTAATTTGGGATGGAGGAAGTATTAATCAAGCATTTATAAAATGTTAAATGTGTATAAAAATATGTTGACCGTGTATTAAAAAATTTCAAACTTGTACTTGAAAAATGTTAATCAAGTATTTAAATGTTCAAAAAGTTATAGAAAAACGTTGGGTATGTATTCAAAAAATGTTAATCTTGTATTTCAAAAATGTTAATCAAGCATTTAAAAAATGTTTAAAATATGTCTAAAAATGTTGACCATGTATTCGAAACATATTAACCAAGCATTTCTTTTGCATCGAATTGGGACTTTATTCAACGAACTATCATCTGGTTACAATCTGCCCGTAGGCTACTAATGAGAAAATTTGGGCTTTGATCAAGGTAACTATTCATAACCTCAAGTGTACAAGCACGCTGAGCACATTGATGGGTCGGGAATTCAGGTCCCTACCAACATGATGAATCGAAAACGAGGAAAAACTAGGCACTTTATTCTCCAAATCTTGTAAGATAGGTGCTGCAATCGAACGTAAATTTTGGCGAGAGTTCCATAGGTTGACAATATTCATGCAGTCAACCTCTAGGATCACATGTGAATACCCGCGTAAATGGGCGAATATCACCCTTCTCTCATAGGCAGCAGTCCGTCCACGATTGGGGTGGAAACTCCCAGCAAGGGACTTACACCATGCACCAAGAAATTCTAGGTGAGTCCGGGCCACGCCGCCCGCTCCACCCGACATAACATTGATCTGTCAGTGTTGATGGTGATCCATCCTACCTGCAATTGTCTCCAACATCGCGTCCCATGCATCCTACACGGCAATGGAATGTCAAGGATGGAAAGGGTTTCATGAACTCCTTTGATCGCTTAAACCGGATCATGACCATCTTCATTGTGTGTCCACCGGTTCCGTGATGACCACATGGCATGCATAGTCGTGATAATTTTGCATCTTGAGTCCTCTAAGAACATCGGATCTAGCAAAATATCTCGAGACCATGTTTCTGGGTGCAACCTTCGCAGGCGAAAATCAAACCTATGCCTTGTTGCAATCCAAAACTTTTTAGCATGCGTCCATAAATGAGAGATACTAACCAAGCATTTGAAAAATGTTAAATGTGTATAAAAGAAAACGTTTCTCACGTATGTGAAAAATGTATACAAAACATATACAATGTGTGTGAAAAAAGTTGATCGTGTATCTAGAAAATGTCAATCAAGCATTTGAAAAAATATGTTAAACAAGTATTTAAAAAATATTAATCAAGAACTTTAAAAATGTTAAATATGTATAGAAAAAATGTTGGCAAGTATTAAAAATGTTGATTTTTTATTTGAAAAATGTTAATCAAGCATTTCAAAGTTTTAAAGTGTGTGTAAAAAATAATTGACCATATATTAATAAAAACTAATATTGCGTCTGGAAAATGTTAATGAAGCAATTGAAAAACTACAAAAATGTGTACAGAAAAAATGTTGATCATGTATTTAAAATGTGTATTAGAAAAATATCATGACATATACGAAAAATGCAAAATGAGAACCAAAACAAACAAAAAACAACAATGAAAACCGAAAAAGAAACAAAACAAAAAAGAGAAATAAAGAAACAAGTGCAAAAGTAATGGGAAACAGTGAAGATCGATAAAGAGACAAAGAAACACAAAAAACCATCAAAAACCTTGGAAAGAAACAAAAAAACGTAGAAAAAACGTGAAGAAAAAAAGATGAAAGCCATGGAGTAAACAAAAAAGAAGTATAACAAGAAACAATAGAAAACCGATGAAAAATAACAAAACCAAACAAAAATCAAAAGAAAGCAAAAAACAAAAGTAAAAAAGTAGAAGCGGTGAAAAGAAACAAAGGAAAAAAAAACAACAAAACCTCATGAAAACCGAGGAAGACACAAATAAAAAGTAGAGAAAAGAAACCAATGCAAAAGAGTGGAAAACAATTTTCATGAGAAAGAAACAAAGAAACCCAAAAAAAACAAGAAAATCGAGAAAGAAACAAAGAAAATAGAAAAATGAAGGAAAAGCAAAAAAACTTAGAAAACCAAGGAGATCCTACAGCGAACAGACGCCTGGGATGGGAACCTGATTAAGGAGCTAGCAAATGGAGAAAAAAAAGGCCATCCATTACCTACTCGACGGGAAAAACTTTAGGTGAGAGGAGCATATATCTAGCTCCTGCGGGGGCGCTCCAGGGGTGCTGTGGGAAGAAAACAGAAGAAATGAAGGAAAAGGGTAAAAAAAACTATAAAAACCCTCAGAAAACCAACAAGATCCTACATCAAATAGACGCCTTGGATGGAAACCGAGCAAGGAGCTAGCGAATGAAGAAAGAAAAAAGGTCGGCCATAACCCACGCGAAGGGAAAAACTTCAGGCGATAGGAGCATATATCTAGCTCCCGCGGTGGTGCTCCAGGTTGCCTACGTCCTTGGGCCTTTTCTTTACACGAATCCAACTGGGCTCTTTTGTCATTTTTTCTTCTTTAATATTTTCATGTTCTCGTTGATCTGGGCTACTGTGGACTAGATTGTACCGGGGGACCAAGCCTGGAAGGGCCAGAGCTCTTGGCTTTTCCGTTTTGCAAGATATTTTTTTTTACTTTTTTTGTTTTGTTTTCTATTGTATTTTCCCTTTTTTGTTCCCATTTCCACTTTTGTATAAATAATAATATTTCTGATCCATAACAGTTGTCGCAATTTTGAACAAAACTGCGACACTATTATGGATCGGAGGGAGTAATAAAGTTGAGATTTAAGAATAGGATTAAGCCTCCACACTTGAAGTGCTATTATGTCGGTTTTTTCTTCTGTTTTTACCTTTTCATTTTTTCCCATGATGCCCCACTCATTCTACCTGTAACTTAAGTTGTACAGGGATTTTACTTATCACTTCCTTCCTTTTTATTTCATTTTTGCAAGGAGCGCCACCTTCATACCTCGTATGTAACCATAGTCTCATGCAGAACTAGAGTTGCATTATTGTTTTCTCTAGGTTTTACATATATTTTCCTCTCATTTTTCCTTTTTTTGGGACAACACCCCACCTTCGCACTCACAGTTGCACACATTTTTTATCTATTTATTCCTTTTAATTCTTTATTTTATATTTCTTTTAATTTCACCTTGTTGACACAGTAAAGAAATTGAGATTTTAGAATATCTTTTACTAGTTTTTAGTCATGAATAAAAATTTTCACTGTGAGGTGCGACTTTGTAGTTGGGTTTATTATTAATTTTATAATGTTTTTATTTTTTAATTTCCTATTTTGATACACCTGTATTATTATTTTTTGTTGTTTGTTTTACAAGATCTGTGATAGTGGAATGTCCACGAGAGCGGCGTTTCGGTGCCCAGGTGCATCTGCACCCGGTTAAAAAAAAAATCGTAAAAAATTCAGAAAAATTCAAAAAAATCCAAAAAAAATTAGGGTGGTAGACAATTTGATGCGTGAGGTCTGATTTGTCTTTTTTGCTGAGAGCTGCACAGAAGTCCAAATGTTTTGAAAATTAGAGCGCACCTCATGCATCAAATTGTCTACCACCCTAATTTTTTTTGGAATTTTTTGAATTTTTCTAGTATTTATTTTGATTTTTTTCATGAACGCAGGTGCAAATGAGCTCAGGCTCAGATTCGAATTTTCCAATGTCCACCCTCTACTTGCATGTAGCTAGACTGCAATTGCACTTTATAACATGACATGTAACTGTAAGAGGTGTCATATGCGTGCAACTAGAGAGGAGGGAGGGAAGCGTCGAAGAGAGTGTGTGTACTTATGTGCATTGCCGATGACAGTGTTGGGTGAGGGAATGTGAGTATTTTTTTTCCTTCACAGGGTGAAAGCAACATGCTAAGTCGTCCCTTTAGTGAGTTGTTTTTCACTTTAGGTTCTTTTCTTCCAATAAAACTTGTGCAACCATTGCATGACCAACCCTGACTCAAACAATACATGTTATGCGATAGTTACATGTGTATCCCTAACTTGCACCTACAAGCGTTGTAACTTATCTTCAACTGCACTTTGTAACCCAACATGCAACTACTAGTAAAAATTGTTAAGGACAGGGTAAGTACTTCCTCCGTCAGAAAATATTTGTCATCAAAATGGATAAAAGAGAATGTATTTAGAACTAAAATACGTCTAGATACATCTCCGTTTATCTATTTTGATGACAAGTATTTCCGGACGGAGGGAGTAGTTCATAAAGTCCTCTAAAAAAGGTAGTTCATGAAGGCACACCTTCCAAGAAATCTGTAGGATAACCGTAGCTGACCGAAATTAACAGACATTTAAGGTTTTTTTTAGGAATAGATATTTAAGTTTTTGTCATGGTAATATGTGTCTCGTTCATAAAATAAAGATTAAGGTACAAGCCATGTAGACACCAACTTGACAAAACTGAAAAAGATAGCAGAATGCTAACTTTTGCATAAAGGATCATCAACAAAGAAAGAAAATTATAATCAAGATCAACACACCCTGAGCAGGACTCCAACATGTGTCACCCGTCTCCGGCACCACGGCAAAAATCACAAAAAATAAATGGCGACAGATCACCTCTTCACTTAGCTCGATGCAACTCCTTCATTCACATGCAACTTTACATACCTCCAAAATAGTTTAGCAAAGTCAAAGCCATTGCCGTTAAAAGAATCTGACTGGGGCAGAACCCCAGACATGCCATCGAACTCAAGATATGGCACCCTCGCACGACTAAACTGGCAAATGCCAACTACGAACAAGGAATACAACACACGCCCCGTCTTCCAAATGCCATTCATGCAGACCAGTACTTGCACCCGCTTCTCGATTACCTCCCGAGCTTTGCCCCGAGACTTGAGCAGACGCCGTCCCAACAACAGATCCCGAGGACATGAGACCACCAGAAAGATGTCGCCACCATGACATCCCCACTTGAACAAGCTAGCCCAAATCCATCACCAACCATAGAGCCGATCGCCTCATCGGGTAAGGATTGCAACTTCTTTACTCATCGTCGTCCTTGACGCCGCTGAAGCAAGACATCGAACAATACAAAAACTAGGAGCATCTACAAACTGACTCCTCAGACGTCCAATCAGATAACCCATTCACTGTCCAGATAGAAGAGATAAGAAAAAAACACCCAACTGCCCCCCTCCCCCACTTTGTCCCTATATGACCGGGTGTCAGGGGTGTCGTGCGACATATGCCAAAGGATAGCTTATCATGGCGGGGGCTAATAATACGTCGCTAGTGCTAGGAAATGGGATAAGGCGCAATCATGCCCGCCGGCGAATCTTACCCAGGTTCGGGGCTCTCCTAGGAGATAACACTCCTACTCCTGCTCTGCGGGGTCTCCGCATGATCATTCAAGCAACAATGGTGGCTACAAGCTTGCTCCTTGAGCTGTTTATCTAGAGGGGAAGAAGAGCAAGGCTAGCCCCAGCTTCCTCTCTCTATGTGTATGTGTGGGTGAACTAAGGTCTGAACCCTTTGCATGAGTGTCCTGGGGGGTTTATATAGGCCTACCCCTAGGGGTACAAAGAAAATCTGGCCGGGTGTAGGACCCGGCCGTCAGTGTCTGTGGTCGCCGGCTTCTCTGTTGGCCGTTGGGGCCCACCGCCTGGTGGGCCCCGCCGGATGTCTCGTACTTCTCCGACAGGCCACGCCCGCCGCTTGCGGGTCCTACCGGATGCTCACTACTGTGGCAATGCCACTGATGATGTGTGCTTTGTATGGGAAGGCGTGGCGATAGTACCGCCGCCTGGCGGGCGTTCACTGTAGCCACTCCCCGTCTCTTCTGATTAATGGCGCACAGACTTTGAGGGAGGGGGAGGGCCGCCTGCGAGGAGTAGGCCTCCCCCCACGCCGACTGGTCGGAGCTCGCTGCCTTCTGGCTTCTCACGGGCAGGTAGGGCCCGCCGCTGGCAGGCCGTACCGACATCCCATAGTGGGAGTGTGGCCTTCTCTGCCATGGGTAATGTCATGGGCTGCATGGCAACAGTGCCGTGTCGAGCGAGGGATGTCCGCCCGGTACGCTGCACTGTGGCCACGCTCGGCCCGAGATTCGGGGGTGGCAGGCTGCACTGTAGGCATGCCCCGTCTCGTCGTTTTAATGTGGTGCAAACTTCAAGGGGGCGGAGGGGGGCCGCCTCCTGGGAGCCGGCCTCTCTGGAGGCCGCCTGGTAGGAGTCGGCCCACCTTAAGGCGGCCTTCTGGGAACTGCCGCCCTCCTGCAGCCGGCCGCTTGGACCAGCCGGCCCTGAGAAGGCGGCTCTTCATCTTTGAGGCTTGAGGGGCGTAGCCAGCCCCTATGTCTTGAATAGTCATGGGGAGCGGATGAGGCTACCCGTGGTCATTTACTCCGACAGTAGTCCCTGAAGCTGGTGGGGCGCCGCGGCTGAAAAGGCGAGGAGCTTCAGCAGCTTCCTACTCCGAGTGGTCTGATCAATCTTGCTTTGTCCGTCTTCTGGAGCGCCGACTGCTAGGAGCCGGCCTTGGTGAGGCGGGCCGCCTGATGAATTCGAAACGTTGCGGCGGGAGGCCGATGGCGCGCCAGCCAGGCGCCAGGCTTGCCACTCGCTGCCTGCGTGCCATGCGGCGCTAGCCAGTCGGGCCGGCCTGCCAGCCCACGCGCGCGATGGGCCGTCGCCGCAGGCTGGGGCCCGCCACTACCGGGACTCGGCGCACGCGCGGATCCAGTGCGGCCGAGGCGCACTGTTAAGATATCGTGGCGTAATTACTTCGCGCCGTTACCGCGCAGTAAATGCGGGGCCATGGGGTCGCGTGCACAGTTAATCTCACGATCCCCACGCCCCGTCCCCTCGGCTTCGCAGCCAAGGGCTTTAAGTAGGGGGAGGAGGGGAGTGGCGCTAGCACGCGCGCCCTCCTCTCCGTTCGCCATTTTCTTCCTCCTCTTCTCCTTCGCTGCTGCTGCACTCCCACACCGTGTCGAAGTGCTACCGCGGCCCGTCGTCACCGAGCCCATCCTCTCTGTCGCGCCGCTGCTTCGCCGCAGGCTTGCACACTCGTCGCCGCGCCACGCCTCCGTTGAACTCGAGCTACCATGGCGCACGAGCAGGCCGGTTACTGGGATGGCTCGAACGTCCTCGAAGACCACATCACTTTCCTCCGCAACACACGGCGGCTGCCCGGCGAGGGCTATGTTCGGGCAAGCGTTCCTCCCGTGAAGGAGATTTCGCCAGCGTCGAAGGATGGCGAATGCGTCATCTTTTGATCGCACTTCCTTCGCGGCTTCGGCCTGCCGGCGAGTGGCTTCCTCCTTTCCTTTCTTCAATTCTACCGACTCCAGTCGCACCACCTCACACCGAGCACGGTGTTGTTGTTGTCGGCCTTCGTCATGCTCTGCGAAGGCTACCTCGGCGTTCTCCCCACTCTCGAGCTCTGGAGGGAATTCTTCTACACCAAGCTCGGCACCGCCGCCAAGAACGAGGCGGCTCAATGCGGGGCCTTCATCGCGGTGCGACGCCCGGGTGCTGGGAATTGCTTCCCGGCCGTCAGCTTGACACTGTCGGTCAAGCTGTGGCAAAAATCATACTTCTACGTCAAGAACGTCAACCCGGCGATCGACTTCGTCAACCTGCCGGCTTATGAAGCTGGCCCGCCGGCTGAGCCCCGTACCAACTGGACCTTCAAGCCGAGGACGCTGTCGGCCGCCTCCGCTGCCGCCGTCACCCAGCTCAGCCGCTCAGGGTGATGACGAAGTCGGAGGGCCTAAAAGCCTCGGACTTTCTGACCGCCTTTGTGGAGCGTCGGGTTCTCCCTCTTCAAGGCCGGCCTCATCTGATCAGCCGGATGAGCGGGCATCGAGACCCGTCCCGGATGTCCACCAGGGAGATGCCAGCCACAGAGGTGGCCCACCTGGTGAACAAGATATCGAACTGTAAACTCTCGGAGTCAGAGTGGCAGTTCGGCAAGCGGTCGTATTCCCGCACACACCCACCGCCTACGGTAAGCTCTTAACTCTTTTTTCTCTTTTGTCTGTCGGGCTCTGCTTTGCCGCCTGATCAGTCAGTCACGATGCAGCTCCTCATGACCCAGTCGGCAGCCAACGCCCTGGAGCAGGGCCAAGAGTACCTACCGGACCGATCTGTGAGTGATGCGGACGACCCCGACTTGAGGGCGGACGCCATGGAGGAAGACGACGCCACAGGCGGTGGTGACGGAGCAGGCGGCTCCGGAGGAGGAGGCGGCCTCGAGGGCTGGACAGATGACGACGAGGAGGATCACGCGTTGCGCCGCCCGCCGGTCGCCAATAGGGCGGGGGCGAGCTCTTCAGCAGCGCCGACGCACCAGGCGACACACCAAAGCGCTGAGCCAGCTCGCAGCTGCAAGGCGGCCGGTCGAAGAAACCCAAGGGCTCGGCCGCAGTGCAAAGGCGGGAGGAGGCCGCCATGAAGGCGGCCCGGTTCCAGAGGGCCCCGAAGCAGCCGCCGACGGTGTCCCCGTAAAAAGCTTGTATTTTCTTGTGTTTCCCTTTGTCTTTTTTGCAAACTCCCTCTAAGTTCTTCTTGTCTTGCTTGAACAGGGCCCCGCTCTCCCTTGAGCGGTCGACCTCTGATACGTCTCGGTCGTATCTACTTTTCCAAACACTTTTGCCCTTGTTTTGGACTCTAACTTGCATGATTTGAATGGAACTAACCCGGACTGACGCTGTTTTCAGCAGAATTGCCATGATGTTGTTTTATGTGAAGAAAACAAAAGTTCTCGGAATGACCTGAAACTCCACAGAATATCTTATAATAAATAATAAAAAATCCTCGCCAAAGATGAAGACCAGGGGGGCCACACCTTGTCCACGAGGGTGGGGGGCGCGCCCCCTACCTCATGGGCCCCCTGGAGACCTTCCAACGCCAACTCCAACTTTATATATTTTCTTTCGGGAAGGAAAAAATGAAGGAGAAGAAATCATCGCGTTTTATGATACGGAGCCATCGCCAAGCCCTAAAACCTCTCGGGAGGGCTGATCTGGAGTCCGTTCAGGGCTCCGGAGAGGGGGATTTGTCGCCGTCGTCATCATCAACCATCCTCCATCACCAATTTCATGATGCTCACCGCCGTGCGTGAGTGATTTCATCGTAGGCTTGCTGGACTGTAACGCCCTCGATGCGGCTATATCTCCCACGTGTTGAGGCACGACTTAGAGGCATAACCGCATTGAAAGCAATGTCGCAAGTGAGGTAATCTTCACACAATCCATGTAATAAATAAAGGGGCAAGATACATAGTTGGCTTACAATCGCCACTTCACACAAGTACATAAATAACATCCATCATACAGATTACACTCAAGGTCCGACTACGGTACCAAAATGAAAGAAGACTACCCCAAATGCTAACAGATCCCCGGATCACCCAACTGGGCTCCACTACTGATCATCTAGAAAAGAAACATAGTAATGGCCAAGTTCCTCGTCGAACTCCCAAGTGAGCTCGGTCGCGTCATCTGCACTGACATCGTTGGTACCTGCAACTGTGGTGATAATAACTGTGAGTCACGGGGACTCAGCAATCTCACACCCGCGAGATCAAGACTATTTAAGCTTAAAGGTGGGAAAGGGGTTTGTGAGGTGGAGCTGCAGCAAGCGACTAGCATATGGTGGCTACAGCGCAAAAGAGAGCGAGAAGATAAGGCAAAGCACGGTCGTGAAGCTAGAAGTGATCAAGAAGTGATCCTGAACAACCTACGTCAGGCATAACTCCAACAAACGTGTTCGCTTCCCGGACCCCGCCGAGAAGAGACCATCACGGTTACACACGCGGTTGATGTGTTTTAGTTAAGGTCAACTTCGGGTTTTCTACAACCGGACATCAACAAATTCCCATCTGCCTCATAACCGCGGGCACGGCTTTCGAAAGATAATACCCTGCAGGGGTGTCCCAACTTAGCCCATGATAAGCTCTCACGGTCAACGAAGGATATTCCTTCTACCGGGAAGACCCGATCAATCTCGGAATCCCGGACTACAAGACATTTCGACAGCAACAAAACAAGTCCAGCAAAGCCGCCCGATTGTGCCGACAAATCCTGATAGGAGATGCACATATCTCGGTCTCAGGGCACATCCGGATGAACACTCCGTACAACTAAAACCAGCCCTCGAGTTGCCCCGAGGTGGCGCTGCAAAGGGCTCTAGTTTGGACCAGCAATCGAAGGAGAACTGGCCCGGGGGTTTAAAATAAAGATGACCCTTGAGTCTGCAGAACCCAAGGGAAAAAGGCTTAGGTGGCAAATGGTAAAACCAATGTTGGGCCTTGCTGGAAAAGTCTCATTCAAAGCGAACTGTCAAGGGGGTCCCATAAATCACCCAACCGTGTAAGGAACGCAAACTCCGGAAACATAACACCGGTATGACGGAAACTAGGGTGGCAAGAGTGGAACAAAACACCAGGCATAAGGCCGAGCCTTCCACCCTTTACCAAGTATATAGATGCATTAATTAAATAAGAGGTATTGTGATATCCCAACAAGTAAACATGTTCCAACAAGGAACAACAAGTCCATGTTCCAACAAGGAACAAACTTCATCTTCACCTGCAACTAGCAACGCTATAAGAGGGGGCTGAGCAAAGCAGTAACATAGCCAAACAACGGTTTGCTAGGACAAGGATGGTTAGGGGATGACATGGCAATATAGGAGGCATGATATAGCAAGTGGTAGGTATCGCAGCATAGGCATAGCAAAAGAGCGAGCAATCTAGCAAGCAAAGATAGAAGTGATTTCGAGGGTATGGTCATCTTGCCTGCAAGGTTCTCAGAGTTGTCGAAAGCTTGGTCCTCGTAAGCGTTCTCAACAGGTTCCTCGTTCACGTACTCGTCTCCCGGCTCTACCCAAGACAAGAGAACAAGCAAAGGAACCAATATCAACCACGATGCAATGCGCAAGCAACATGATGCAAAACATGGCATGATATGCGAGAGGTGATATGCAATGCGAATGCATGCTCTGGAAGGACAAGGATGAACAGGGCATAATCTTGGCAAACCAAGAATGCCACTGGATAGATGAGGTGATTTCGGTTGAAATCGATATAAAGAACACCGGAATCGGATGCACGGTTTGCAAATGGCAAGCAATACAAGAATGACACGAATCTGCCATAAACAGCATGATGCTACTTAGCAAGCAACAAATAATTAAGCTACTGCACCCAAACATGTCCACAAAGCATATGACAGTAATCTACTCAAGATGCTCGACAAAACATGAACACTGAGCTACGGCTAAATCACATCATAACAGGTCCAAACGAGCATGGCAAAAGTGCACAAGATAACAGGTTCTCAGACTTGGTGAAATTTACAACATAGCAGGAAACTAACATCAGGATGACATGTTCAGAGCAATGAAACAACATGCTACAGGTTCAGAATATAGCAAAGTAAGGCATGGAATGAATCTACACATAGCACTTGACAAAAATCCTTTACTGACCATAAGACAAAAAGGACCAGAAAATATGATTACACCCATGTCAAATAAGCAAGTTTCGTTACAGGTTTCAGACTTAGTAGAAAACTGGACATGGCAGAAAACTGTTAACGACTAGGCATGTTCGTGAGCTCGATGCACTCACTACAAAGCATTTCATGATAAAATAAGCATACATACATCAAGAAGACATGGCATAGTAACAATACATGGCAAGAATAACATCATATCACGCAAGGACGAACTACACCAAGCTTGGCAAAATCGAATAACATGTAAACAATCTGCCAGCAACCTTTTGAAGCAAAAATAGAGCTCGATTGACTCAAGCTATGGCCCTCCATAGTTACAAACAAAGGCATGGATGGATTGAGCAAATACTCAAGTTCAAAACTCCCTTACTGATCATGCTCAGATTATGCATAGATCTCTCAGAAACAACATGAATTCATGGCATAAAAATAACAGCAGTCAGGGACTTAGTGAAATCACTGTGTCTCTGAAATCAGCAACATCAAGTGACCTAGTTTGCATGCTTGTGCTAGTCACCACATAGATCACAAAAAATACATGGCAAAATTCTCTGGAAAGGTAACATGGCATATTACAAAACTCATGTAGGACTCAACTTCATAGGAGGTACACATCAATCATGGCAAAAATGACAAAAGTGCATGTTCAGATAAGATCCAGCAACTAACATCAACTAGCCCTCTTCTAACAGCATTTCGGGCATCAAGATGACTTCAAATGAAAATGACGCAATGGAACAAAATGATCTACTCTTCGAGGCGAACAATATGACATATTATACGCGCGAAACGGAGCTATGGATTCAAAGTTATGGCATGGCAAACATGGCATGATGATACAAAATTTAAAGACTTAGAGAAAACGGGGGGAGGGAAAAGTCAACCCCCGCGATTTGGATCTGAGATCCCGGCGATTCCGGCGGCTCCGGCGGCGGATCCGGCCGGCGCGGACGAGGCCGGCGACGGGGAGGCAGCGGGGCGACGCGGTGAGGGCGAGGGCGGCGCGGGGGCGGCGCGAGGCGGCGGTCGGCGGCGCGGGGCGGCGCGGCGCGGCGCAGCGCGGCGGCGGTCGGCGGCGGGGCGAGGCCGGCGCGGGGCCGCGGCTGGCGGGCGGCGCGGAGCGGGCCGGAGCGGGAGGCGACGGGCGGCGCGGAGCGGGCCGGGGGGGCCCCGCCTGGGCCCCGACGGTGATGGGTTGGATGAGATTTATCATGTAATCGAGTTAGTTTTGTTAGGGTTTGATCCCTAGTATCCACTATGTTCTGAGATTGATGTTGCTATGACTTTGCTATGCTTAATGCTTGTCACTAGGGCCCGAGTGCCATGATTTCAGATCTGAACCTATTATGTTTTCATGAATATATGTGTGTTCTTGATTCTATCTTGCAAGTCTATAGTCACCTACTATGTGTTATGATCCGGCAACCCCGAAGTGACAATAATTGGGACCACTCCTGGTGATGACCATAGTTTGAGGAGTTCATGTATTCACTATGTGTTAATGCTTTGTTCCAGTTCTCTATTAAAAGGAGGCCCTAATATCCCTTAGTTTCCATTAGGACCCCGCTACCACGGGAGGGTAGGACAAAAGATGTCATGCAAGTTCTTTTCCATAAGCACGTATGAATATATTCGGAATACATGCCTACATTACATTGATGAAATGGAGCTAGTTCTATGTCACCCTATGTTATGACCATTACGTGATGAACCGCATCTGGCATAATTATCCATCACCAATCCAATGCCTACGAGCTTTCCATATACTGGTTTACACTTATTTACTTTCCCGTTGTTACTGTTACAATCACTACAAAATACCAAAAATATTACTTTTGCTTTGTTTACTTTTGTTACCGTTACCACCACTATCATATTACTTTGCTACTAAACACTTTGCTGCAGATACTAAGTTTCCAGGTGTGGTTGAATTGACAACTCAGCTGCTAATACTTGAGAATATTCTTTGGCTCCCCTTGTGTTGAATCAATAAATTTGGGTTGAATACTCTACCCTCGAAAACTGTTGCGATCCCCTATACTTGTGGGTTATCAAGACCTTTTTCTGGCGCCGTTGCCGGGGAGCATAGCTCTATTCTTTGAGTCACTTGGGATTTATATCTGCTGGACACTATGAAGAACTTGAAAGATGAGAAAACAAAAATTTATCCCTCAACTACGAGGGGAGGTAAGGAACTGCCATCTAGCTCTGCACTTGATTCACCTTCTGTTATGAGTAAGCTTGCGACACCTAAACCTGCTTCTGCTATTCGTTCCGATATGTCGCATGTTATTGATGATGCCACTTCTGCTATGCATGATACTTATGATGAAACTACTTCTATGCTTGATACTGCTGTGCCCCTTAGTGAATTTCTTAATGAACAAATTGCTAGGGCTAGAGAAAAAGAAATTATTGAATCTAATAATATTGATGAAAATGATGATGAGGATAGGCCTGTTATTCCTGAAGGTTATATTTTTGATAAAGAGGCTTCTGCTGGTATTTTAGCTTGCAACGATAACGGTGAGCTTAGAAGGTTAATAGCTAAATGGAACAAAGAATCACTTAGAGATAAAATGAGGTCTGACCCTGCTTTTGTTACTTCACCTATTTGTGTTCCCGATGAGGATTATGAATTCTCTGTTGATCCTGATATAATTACTTTGGTTGAATCTGATCCTTTCCATGGTTATGAATCTGAAACTGTTGTGGAACATCTTTCTAAATTAAATGATATAGCCACCCTGTTCACTAATGATGAGAGATCTTGCTACTTTTATATACTCAAAATATTTCCGTTCTCATTAAAGGGTGATGCTAAGATATGGTTTAATTCTCTCGATCCTGGTTGTGTGCGTAGTCCCCGGGATATGATTTATTACTTCTCTGCTAAATATTTCCCTGCTAATAAGAAACAGGCTGCTTTAAAGGAAATATACAACTTTGTGCAAATTAAAGAAGAGAGTCTCCCACAAGCTTGGGGGAGGCTTCTCAAGTTACTTAATGCTTTGCCTGATCATCCTCTTAAGAAAAATGAAATACTTGATATCTTTTATAATGGACTAACCGATGCTTCCCGAGATTACCTGGATAGTTGTGTTGGTTCTCTTTTCAGGGAAAGAACACCGATTGAAGCTGAAATTCTATTGAATAATATGTTGACAAATGAAAATAATTGGGCACCTCCTGAGCCAGCTCCCGCTCCAATTACTAAGCCTATTCCTAAACCAACTCCAAAGAAGAGAGGTGGTCTATTTCTCAGTCCTGAAGATATGCAAGAGGCAAAGGAATCTATGAAACAAAAGGTATTAAAGCTAAAGATGTTAAGAATTTACCTCCTATTGAAGAAATACATGGTGTTAATTTACCGTCTGTTGAAGAAACATATGATCTTAATCCTTTATTTATTGAAGAACCTCCTGATCCCGATAACCCGACACAGGTAGTAAAGGTAAATTCTCTCTATAGATATGATAAAGCTGAAATCCCTCCTACTAAAATTGCTAGTCAACACTTGTATGAGTTTGATAATTTTATGTTTAAGCAAGAAGAATTTAATGCTCATTTTGGTAGACAATTAAAACAAAATGCTTATATGATTAAACGCTTGGGTGATTATATGGCTAATATTAAATGTGAACTTAAACTTGTTAGCAAACATGATTCTATGGTTACCACTCACATGGAACAAGTACTTAAAGCTCAAAAAGAATTTCTTGATGAAATAAATAGTAAGAAAAATGATTATGCTGTTAGAGTGGCTACTAGAATTGGTAGAATGACTCAGGAACCTTTGTATCCTGAAGGCCACCCTAAGAGAATCGAGCAAGATTCTCAGAGAAATAATATTGATGCACCTAGTTCTTCTAAAAGAAAGAAAAAGAAAAATGATAGGACTTTGCAAACTTCTAGTGAACCTATTGCTGAAACACCTGATAATTCAAATGATATATCTATGTCTGATGCTGAAACACAATATGGTAATGAACATGAACCTAGTGAAAATGTTAATGATGATGTTCATGATGATGCTCAAACTAGTAATGATAATGATGTAGAAATTGAACCTGCTGTTGATCTTGATAACACACAATCAAAGAATCAACGTTATGATAAGAGAGACTTTGTTGCTAGGAAACATGGTAAAGAAAGAGAACCATGGGTTCAGAAACCCATGCCTTTTCCTCCCAAACCATCCAAGAAAAAGGATGATGAGGATTTTGAGCGCTTTGCTGAAATGATTAGACCTATCTTTTTACGTATGCGATTGATTGATATGCTCAAACTAATCCTTATGCTAAGTATATGAAGGATATCATTACTAATAAAAGAAAGATACCAGAAGCTGAAATTTCCACCATGCTTGCTAATTATACTTTTAAAGGTGGAATACCAAAGAAACTTGGAGATCCAGGAGTATCTACTATACCATGCTCCATTAAAAGAAATTATGTTAAAACTGCTCTATGTGATCTTGGAGCCGGTGTTAGTGTTATGCCTCTCTCTTTATATCATAAACTTGATTTGAATAAGTTGAACCTACTAAAATATCTTTGCAAATGGCTGATAAATCAACTGCTATACCTATCGATATTTGCGAGGATGTGCCTGTTGTGGTTGCAAACGTTCCTATTTAACGGACTTTGTTATTCTTGATATTCCTGAGGACGATAGTATGTCTATTATTCTTTGAAGACCTTTTCTGAATACTGCAGGGGCTGTTATTGATTGCAACAAAGGCAATGTCACTTTTCATGTTAATGGTAATGAGCATATGGTACACTTTCCGAGGAAACAACCACAAGTTCATAGTACTAATTCTATTGGAAAAATTCCATCGATTATATTTGGAGGTTTTGAATTTCCTCTTCCTACTGTCAAGAAGAAATATGATATTCTTATTACAGGGGATGTGCATATCCCCATTGAGGTAACATAGTGTTATTCGAAATTTCTCCGGTTCCATGTTAATCGGAATGAGTTTGTTAACAAGACCTGATCAACCTTGTTAGTGGATTCCTTTTGATAAGCATGAGACGGATGAAACTAGAAGCACAACCTTCTGTACCCTCTCTATACTTTCTGTTATTTAGTTGAAATAAAGTAAAAATAGTATTTTTCTGTCTGTTTCCTGATTTATCCGTGCAATATAAAAATATCCCGAAAATAAAAGTCATCGGAATGCCATGCCAATTTAATATGATTTTTTCGGGAATATTTGAGGATTTATGGTGCAAAAATCACCGCAGAGGGAGCTGCCACCTGGCCACGAGGGTGGAGGGCGCGCCCTACCCCCTGGGCACACCCCCTGCCTCGTGGGCCCATGGTGGCCCTCATCCACTTATTCCTGCACCCATCCTCTTCTTCTTCCTCACACAAACACGAAAACCCAACTCAAGCACGAGTTCTAGCTCTCTTTGCTGTGATTTTTTATCTCCTTGCTCAAAGCACCTCTCGCAAAACTGCTTGGGGAGATTGTTCCTTGGTATGTGACTCCTCCATTGGTCCAATTAGTTTTTGTTCTAGTGCTTTATTCATTGCAAATTTGTGTTGCATAGGTGACCATGTTCTTGAGCTTGCATGTCAAAATTATATGGTTCCAGGTAGTTCTAATGCTTGATATACACTCTAGGCACTTGTAGGAGTAGTTGCTATCAATTTTGTTGAGCTTTGTTCACTTTTGTTTGAAGTTACTAAAAATTTCAGAAATTTTTCAGAGAAAAGCAATATGCTTAGGAAGATGTTCCAGGGTGGTTCTTCTAAGAAGCAAGGACCTAGGCTTGCTATGCGTGATGCTGACGAGGAACCACCAAGAGAAGCTCTAGTGCGGCCTTGTGAATGGCCGTCGGAAAATTTCATGGATCGAGCGGGAATTAAAGAGGAATTTAACGCATATTTGCGTAACACCAGTCTTCTGGACTTTGAAGCAGACAAATGCCCCCAGTATCATGATCTCACAAGCTCATTTGCGAGGAGGTTTGAGTATTCATCTTCGCGTAATTCTCCTTCAGTCATGTTTGATCTTTATGACAAATCTTATACCATGGACTTAGAGAATTTCACTTTTTCTTGCAAACTTCCACAATGGGGTAGTGTTAGGGATCCCCCTAAATATGAATTTAGAATCTTTCTTGCTAGTATAACTGTAGGGGAATCTAGAGATATAACGCAAGCTACCATAGGGAGCATTCACTTTCCTGCTATACATCATTTTGCTCTCTTCATAGGTAGGTGCATAAATGCTAAGGATGAAGCATGTCACATGAGTGTCCCTGACCTTAGCATTCTCAAGAGTTTTGTGTTAGGAGACCAATCTTATCATATGGGAGTCATTGTAGCTCGTAGGTTGCATCATAATAGATATAATGGAGATTTCTTTGGAGGAATTTATGCGACCCGCTTAGCTAATTTTCTTGAGATAGACGTTCGTGAGGGTGACAAGGAGTTACCTCCTGCTTATTTAGATTTTGATTCTATGATTTCTCACTAGTTTGTTGAGAGGACTGAATCACCTCTCCAGTATCGATTAATCTTTAACAAACAGCATGTTGTCCGTATTACTCTCCCTGCTCCTGCCTTCTTTGATTACCAGGCAAACGAAAGATATACTATTACCAGGGAGGAGGCAGATGAGTACGAGAGGAGAGCGGAGGCAGCCCGACTCCACGCTGCAACTCAGGAGGCGATAGATGCTGCATCGCAGTACAACCCCAACTACTCTTCGTCGCAGTACGACCCCAGCTACACCTACGGGTATCCGCCAGGCTATCCCTGGCAATAAACCAGCTTAGGCCAAAAGCCTAAGCTTGGGGGAGTACACATTTCTCACCGACATTACATTTATGTTCACACACACTCATTGCTAGATGTCGGTGCTCATACTCTTTCACTGTAATATCCATGCTAGTTTATTTTCTTTTTCTTGCTTTCTTCTTGTGTATTTGATAAACCTTAAGAAAAACCAAAAAAATAGTAGTAGTTTACTTTTCTGCTGTAGTAGTAATTAAAAAGAAAAAAATCCAAAAATATTTCCCGTTCTTCTTTTGCTTGTTGGGAGCTTTCCCGTGTAAATAGTTTTATTTCTTTTCTTTTCTTTGGGGGTCGATAGGAGAAGACCATGATTAAATTGTTGAGGTGGCTCTTATATGCATTATTGTTGATTTGATCCAGAGCCCATATTGCCTTGTCTTCTCTTGTTTATTGAATGCTCGCAGATTCCAGCTTAGTCCGATGCACGTGCTCTCTTATTATTATTCACATCGTTCGGTCATGCAAGTGAAAGGCAATTATGACGATATATGATGGACTGACTGAGATGGGAAAAGCTGGTATGAACTCGACCTCTTTTGTTTTTGTAAATATGATGAGTTCATCGTTCTTGAGTCAGCTTGTTATGAATAAACATGTTTGCAATGACAATTAGAGATCATATTTTCTTATGCCATGCTTGATTAGCTATGAGTTATAATGGTTTACCTTGCGTGCCAACATGCTATTGAGATGATTATGATGTCGTATGATGGGGTGGTATCTCCTTTGAATGATTTAAGTGACTTGACTTGGCACATGTTCATGCATGTAGTTGAAACAAATCAACATAGCCTTCACGATATTTATGTTCATGGTGGATTATATCCTACTCATGCTTGCATCCAATGTTTATTAATTTTAATGCATGTACATGGCTGTTGTCGTTCTCTAGTTGGTCGCTTCCCAGTCTTTTGCTAGCCTTCACTTGTACTAAGCGGGAATACTGCTTGTGCATCCAATCCCTTAAACCCCAAAGTTATTCCATATGAGTCCAGTATACCTTCCTATATGCGGTATCTACCTGCCGTTCCAAGTAAATCTGTATGTGCCAAACTCTAAACCTTCAAATAAACATTCTGTTTTGTATGCTCGAATAGCTCATGTATCAACCAAGGTTGCCCTTATCTTCCATGTTAGGCGGGTTATTCTCAAGAGGAGTGGACTCCGCTCCTCACTCACGAGAAAATGGCTGGTCATCGGGATGCCCAGTCCCATGATTTATGCAAACTAAATCAAAATTAATTGCAAACAAAACTCCCCCTGGGACCTGATGTATGTTGGAGACACTCGTTATTTCGAGCAAGCCGTGGATTGATGCTTGTTGGCGGAGGGGGAGTATAAACTTTACCATTCTATTTGGGAACCACCTATAATGTGTGTAGCATGGAAGATATCGCCATCTCTTAGTTGTTACGTTGACAATGAAAGTATGCCGCTCAAAATATTATTTATCTCTATTTCAAAACCGAGCTCAGGCACCTCTACAAATCCCTGCTTCCCTCTGCGAAGGGCATATCTATTTACTTTTATGTTGAGTCATCACCCTCTTACTAAAAAGCACTAGCTGGAGAGCACAACTGTCATTTGCATTCATCACTATTAATCTATATTGGGTATGACTATGATTGGATCTCTTTTACCATGAATTACAATGTCTAGTCAGTCCTTGATCTTTAAAGGTGCTCTGCATTTATGTTTTGCGGTCTCAGAAAGGGCTAGCGAGATACCATCTTGTTATATCATATTATGATTGTTTTGAGAAAGTGTTGTCATCCGAGATTTACTATTATCGCTCACTAGTTGATTATGCTATTGATATGAGTAATCATGAGACCTGAGAATTATTGCAAATGTGGTTAGTTATGATATTTGCTGAAAACTTGAATGCTGGCTTGATATATTTACAACAACAAGAGCAAACAGAGTTTGTAAAAGTTTTTCTTTTTCTTTCAGTTTGTCAACTGAATTGCTTGAGGACAAGCAAGGGTTTAAGCTTGGGGGAGTTGATACGTCTCCGTCATATCTACTTTTCCAAACACTTTTGCCCTTGTTTTGGACTCTAACTTGCATGATTTGAATGGAACTAACCCGGACTGACGCTGTTTTCAGCAGAATTGCCATGATGTTGTTTTATGTGCAGAAAACAAAAGTTCTCGGAATGACCTAAAACTCCACGGAATATCTTATAATAAATAATAATAAATCCTTGCCAACGATGAAGACCAGGGGGGGCACACCCTGTCCACGAGGGTGGGGGGATCCCCCCTAGGGTGCGCCCCCTACCTCGTGGGCTCCCTGGAGACCTTCCGACGCCAACTCCAACTCTATATATTTGCTTTCAGGGAGGAAAAAATGGAGGAGAAGAAATCATCGCGTTTTACGATACGGAGCCTCCGCCAAGCCCTAAAACCTCTCGGGAGGGCTGATCTGGAGTCCGTTCGGGGCTCCGGAGAAGGGGATTCGTCGTCGTCATCATCATCAACCATCCTCCATCACCAATTTCATGATGCTCACCGCCGTGCGTGAGTGATTTCATCGTAGGCTTGCTGGATGGTGATGGGTTGGATGAGATTTATCATGTAATCGAGTTAGTTTTGTTAGGGTTTGATCCATAGTATCCACTATGTTCTGAGATTGATGTTGCTATGACTTTGCTATGCTTAATGCTTGTCACTAGGGCCCGAGTGCCATGATTTCAGATCTGAACCTATTATGTTTTCATGAATAAATGTGTGTTCTTGATCCTATCTTGCAAGTCTATAGTCACCTACTATGTGTTATGATCCGGCAACCCTGAAGTGACAATAATCGGGACCACTCCCGGTGATGACCATAGTTTGAGGAGTTCATGTATTCACTATGTGTTAATGCTTTGTTCCGGTTATCTATTAAAAGGAGGCCTTAATATCCCTTAGTTTCCATTAGGACCCCGCTGCCACGGGAGGGTAGGACAAAAGATGTCATGCAAGTTCTTTTCCATAAGCACGTATGACTATATTCGGAATACATGCCTACATTACATTGATGAATTAGAGCTAGTTCTATGCCACCCTATGTTATGACCGTTACATGATGAATCACATCCGGCATAATTATATATCACCGATCCAATGCCTACGAGTTTTCCATATACTGGTTTACGCTTATTTACCTTCCCGTTGCTACTGTTACAATCACTACAAAATAACAAAAATATTACTTTTGCTTTGTTTACTTTTGTTACCGTTACCACCACTATCATATTACTTTGCTACTAAACACTTTGCTGCAGATACTAAGTTTCCAGGTGTGGTTGAATTGACAACTCAGTTGCTAATACTTGAGAATATTCTTTGGCTCCCCTTGTGTCGAATCAATAAATTTGGGTTGAATACTCTACCCTCGAAAACTGTTGCGATCTCCTATACTTGTGGGTTATCAGCCTCCGCCTCCATCATCGGGGGGATGGAGGGCTCCGCCAACACCCGCCGCATAGACCCGCTCGAGAAGAACGCGTGGGAGGCGCGCGAGGAGCGAGAGGAGGCGGAACGGCAGAGGAAGGCGGCCAAGGCGGCACCGGAGGAGGTGGACGCGGCGGCCAAGGCCCAAGCCGACGCCGCGGCCAAGACCCGGGCGGACGCCGCGACCAAGGCCCAGGCGGACGCGGCCGCCATGGTGCAAGTGGAGGAAGCCACACGTGGCCAGACTCCACAGCTTATTGTCCCCCTGCGCTCCGCGCCATCGGCACCAGAGATCCCATCGCCAACTGGAGGAGCCGGCAATGAGCAGTCGTCATGGAAAGGGAAGGGGGCGACGCCGCGGTCTTGAGGATAGAGGTACTCTAGCAAGCG
Source organism: Aegilops umbellulata (assembly GCA_032464435.1). Lineage (NCBI taxonomy): Eukaryota > Viridiplantae > Streptophyta > Magnoliopsida > Poales > Poaceae > Aegilops > Aegilops umbellulata. Next base: position 107,947,860 of record CP136056.1, on the reverse strand, counting down.
CCGACTGCTGAGGCCCAGGGCAGTCGGCCTGACGTGCCGCCGACGGCTCAAGTTGGTGGCGAGCTGATGGTGGGGGCAACCCCCGTTGCTCGCACTCCGGCGCGCCGGCGTGTGGCGAAGGCGACTTCGGCACCGCGGCCTCAGGAGATTGGGGCCTCGAGCTCGTCGGCCCCAGAGGCGGAGGCCACTAGTGCCGCCCCGCGAGAGTGGACGTCTGGGGGCGGGACGGGCATCCTGAACAAGGCTGCGCATTTTTTTTCCGAACCGGGCTATACCCCTTTCCATTGCAAATGAACGGAAATACAAAGTTCAGAAACATGTCAGGAGAAGGGAGAGAGGTAGAGCGAGTCCGGGCACTGCCAGGAAACCCACTGCATTCGCCCGCCATCGAAACGAATGCCATGGGGCGAAAACCTAGACAGCACCGAATATCCACAGCAAACACCTATAAGTTTTCAACTACAGACAAAGACATGAGACATCCACAAAAGAACCAAAACGCCATCCCAGGATCGTAGGATCGCCCAGCTCCAGCCAACGCGATTTTGCAGCCCTTCAATCTCCCCCGATCGCCACCCTCACCATGTTGCACATTTCCATCATGCGCATCGTGCTCGACCTCATCATCTCTGCACCGCTTCGCAGCTCCTTGGCGCCCTCCTCCTCCTGCAGCCCTGTCCAGTACAGAAGGAAAGAACACATGGAGAAAATGATCTCAAAAGGCGTTTTAATAAGCTTCTTTTCGAACGTAGCTCGGTTTCGAGCTAGCCAAATGGCCCAGCAAGCAGCAGCCAAGCCCACAGTATAGTACTTTTGTCCATCAGGGAGAAAAGTATGGCACCAAGCAAAATACTGCCTGTAACTATTCGGGCACATCTCAGTACCCAGTACTACCCCAACGCATCTCCAGATCACTTTAGCCACAGGGCAAGTAAAAAACAGATGTTGGGAGGTTTCCAACTCGTTACAGAAAGAACATGTGGGGTTCCCAGTCCATTTCCTCGTTCTCATCACTTGCCTAGTGAGCACTGCATCCTGAGACAACTGCCACATGAAGATTTTGATTTTGAGAGGGATCTTGGCTCTCCAAATCCATCTATAATGGCAACCACTAAGAGGGTTTTCAAGCCATTTATACACAGATTTAGTGGAAAAATTGCCATTACTATTAAGCCCCCAGTAGACCCGGTCCCCACCCTGACTCAGCTGGATATTATTGATCATATTACTTATTTTCCCCCATTGACAGGACAATTCAGGAGTGAGTCTCCTTCTGAAGAAAGAGTGGACATCCACAGACTTGAACCTAGCAATAGTGCAATCCTGATTATTACAGATCTCAAACAGCGAAGGGTAAAGGGTCTGAAAAGGACTCAGCCCGTTTATGGAATCTTTCGAGACTCTAACGAGGTCACCAGATTCCAAATGGATCTTTCTACCTACAAAGTAGACATCTTTGACTTTAAGCAAGGCTTTCCAACAGGGGGAATCAGAGAATCTGGGCTTAACCGACGCCACAGATTTGTTAGTCAGGTAGCGCGCCCAAACAATATCTTGCCACATACCCGTTTGGGTCTCTAGTTTCCACCACCACTTGACCATCAAACTAACATTCTGCTTGTGTAGATCCTTAACACCCAGGCCACCCTTATGTCTGGATCTGCAGATCCTATCCCATCTAACCAGATGGTATCTTCTCTTCTTATTGCACCCTTGCCAGAAAAACTTTCTTCTATGTTTGTCTAAACGCTCGATGAAAGTTTTATTCATGAGCCACATAGACATATGATATAAGGATAGTTGGGTGACTACCGAATCTAGCAAGGTCAGCCTCCCCCCCCCCCCCCCCGATCGAGGTTGCATTACCGATCCAAGCTTCAAATTTTTTCAGATATTTAGCAACGATGAATTCCCAATCTGAGTTTCTAAGATTGGTGTAGCTGACAGGTATCCCTAGATATTTAATGGAAAAACTGCCCACCTCGCAACGGAATAAATCTACATACATATTCACCACATTATCATCGCCTCCCACAGCGAGAATCTCACTTTTTTGGAAATTCACCTTAAGTCCTGACATCAGTTCAAACATATAGAGAAGCATCTTCAAGTTAACAGCTTTGTCAATGTCATACTCCAGGCATATGATGGTATCGTCCGCATATTGGAGAACTGCTACTCCATTAGGGATTAGATCAGAGGCCAGACCCACTATCAAGCCGCTTTTTTGGGCATTTGTAATCATCTTTGCTAAACAATCCACAGCTAGATTGAACAAGAAAGGGGAATGGGGATCACCTTGTCGAACCCCTTTCGCACTTTGGAAGTAGGGGCAACTTGGTTATTCAACTTAATGCTCACAGTCCCATTATGCAGGATACTCCTAATCCACCCGCACCATTTTTCATTAAAGCCTCGAAGCTTATGACATTCAAGAATAAAGTCCTAGTTGACTTTGTCATAAGCCTTCTCAAAATCAAGTTTCAGAACTATACCCACCCTCTTCTTCACATGAGTGTAGTTAAGGATTTCATGCAAAGACATCACACCGTCCATGATGTTCCTTTTTTCACGAAAGCGTTCTGGGCCCTATTTATGAGCTTATTAGCATATTTTTCAACTCGCCCATCTAGGACCTTAGTAATAGGTTTGTACGGACATCTCGAGGCAAATCGGCCGGAATTGTTGAATCTTGTCTGCATCCGCAGATTTGGGGAGAAGAGTAATCACACCATAATTTAGGCGATGTACATCCAATGCCCCTTTATGAAAGTGTTCAAACAGGAGCATAATATCATCCTTCACGATATCCCAACACACCTGATAGAATTCCACAGGAATGTTGTCGGGCCCAGGCGCTCTATTGTGTGCCATAGCAAACAGAGCTTCCTTAACTTCTGTCTCCGTAAAGGCCCGACACAGATCAGCATTATCCTCCTCATCAAGTTTTTCATTATTGGTCCAAGTGTCAGGATCCATATGGAACTCATTGCCGGGTGCAGGACCGAAAAGGTTTTTGTAGTACTCTGTCGCATGGGCAATCAGATTACTAGTCCCTTCTATTTCCACATCCCCAGCTTTCAGGGAATGGATCGTGTTTTTCCTCTTACGCCCGTTCGCAATCTTATGATAGTAGTCAGTATTAAGATCCCCTTTCAGCAGCCATCTTTCATGAGACTGCTGCAACCAAAAGATATCTTCGTTCACCAAAAGCTCATGCAGTTCCGCACTAACATCCACTTTGGTGCTGTACATCTCAGGGGGCAGGGGGCCATTTTCTTCTCATTCTTCCAACAAGGCCAACTCCAACCTGAGCTCTTCTTTCCTTCTCTTGTCATGACCATATTTATTGGACCCCCACCCTTTAAAGTAATTCTTAAATCTCTTAAGTTTGATATTTAGGATATCAATAGGGTCCGAGGAGTGCACTTTCCTCAACCAGATCCTACTCACAGTAGGAAGGAAATCTTTATCTTTAATCCAGGATAGGTCGAAACGAAACTCACGAGGCTTAGGAGCTTGACGCCCCTCTTCTCCATCAGAGAGAAGCAAAGGGTTGTGGTCTGAAATTTCCCGAACCAATTTCCTGACAGAGACCATAGGAAAAAGGTCCTCCCAACCTTCAGACATCAAAATGCGGTCCAGTTTTTCTAGGGTGGGATGGGATTGGTTGTTAGTCCAAGTGCATTTCCCCCCACTGATATATATATATCTCTAAGGGCCAAAGCATTGATGATGGAGTTGAAGATGTCAGTAGCTCTATTATTCTGCATCTTTTTGTTTTTCTCATCACCATGGCGCAAGACATTGAAATCACCCCCCACAATATAAGGTACAGTCATGCTACTACAACTAGCAGCAAGCTCTATTAAAAGTTCCTCTTTAAACTCCTCATGGGCTGCCCCATATACCACCAGCAGGCCCTAGTCAGCTTTCTTCTTCTTATCATGCAGGTTTAACTGCAAAACATATTTCCTTTTGGTACAGGAAGTGATTTCCATAATATCTTGCCTCACTCCTCCTAAAATACCACCAGATTTCCCAACAGATGGAAGCCATTCCCAATGGAATAGACCAAAAGGGTCAATTCTCCTAATGCATTTAGGAGTAAAAAAATTTCTTCATAGTTTCTTGCAAACCCATAAAATCTAGAGAATGGTCACTAATCATGTCTGAGAGGCAGGTGGCCATTCCTCTCTTGCCTACCCCTCTACAGTTCCAAATGAGCCCTCTCATTTGGAATGTTTTTTGTGAAAATGAGATCTAGTAGTCCTGCCAGGAGGCAATGCAGGACTACAGCACACATCTTCAGAGGATCCTGCCTTATTCTAGCTCCTAGTCACAGGCCTAGCGAGCTTAACAGCAGATTTCTTTTTAGATCTTCTATTCTTCTGTTTACCAGAAGCTTTTTGTTCAAAGACAGTTTCATCTTGGTCAAGCCAAATCAAACTAACAGGAACAGATTTTCCTAGCCCATTGGTGACTAAAATATCATCCTCATTATCAGTATTATTGTCCCCAATGTTCTTTTTACTATCTAGATTTTCTTTCACCCTCTCAAGCTCTCTAAGAACATTCACACAAGCAAAATCATTATCAGGTATTTTTGACCCCCATACAAGTGGCTCTATACATCAATTCTTTATCTGAAAGAGCATCAAAAGAGTTATTGCAAGGAATTCTGATGTTACCTTCCAGGTTCTTCTTTTGGGCTAGATTAATGGCTTTGGCCTCCATGTGCTCCTGTCCCCCCTGCGCATTGCACTTGCTGAATCTTAGTGCCACTTCAGGCACAAGGGGAGGTGTGAGAATGATCTCATTGCTGTGATCAGAGATAGGAAGTTGTACCATATAGTCACTTGAGGTCTTCAGATCTGGATACCCATCACCATCCACCTCCACAACCTGAGCAGAGTTAGCCCCAGTAACATCAAAAGACAGCGAACGACAAGTTGCAGATCCATCCCTGCCCCACATAGATACTTAATTCATGTTCAATATCTTTGGTCGGAGCAGCCCCCTCAGTGATAGTAACAATCACGTTAAAGATTCTCTCCCTAGCTTGCTTATCAATGCTAAAATCAGGAATATAGAAGAAACCCTGCCCCTTGCCTTGGAATGCACACATCATAGGAAAACACTCCCACAACAGGAACTCAGCACAGACCACATGCAAATGACCTTTCTTCTTACATCTATCACACACAGCTTGCGGGCATCTAGCAGTAACATGACCAGTCAGATTACAGATCTGACATGGTTCAGGGCGAGGAGCAATGTTACCAGGGTATGCAGGAGGATCTTGAGCTCGAGGAGGAGTGGTGTTCTTCCCATGGTTGCGGACCATACTCGTGTCCCCCTCGTCCGCTCCCCACCGCTCCCGGCGAAGTAGCTCAGCTTGGTTGCCTCCGGCCGCCTTGTCCCACTTCTCCGATCCAGCATCTCCAGATCCCGAAGCTCTCTGTGTCGACGAGTCTCCCATCTCCGTCTTGCGCTTCCAGACGTGGTGGTCAAGGGCACGGCCGCGTCCCCGGCCGCGATCGAAGCGCCTAGCCCCACGACCATGTCGCCCCGCACCAAATCCCACTTCCCTCATGGTGATTTTGCTCTTGTCAACCGAATCGAGAGGTGGAATCTGTGGGGGGGATGCTACAACTTGGGCAAAAGAGCGACTATCTCCACGAATTTTTCCTTCCCACTAGCCAAAGGATTGAGGAACCCTAGATCTAGCCCCCGATGGCGCGTCCCAGAAGTGAGACAGGCACTCGCTCAGATCGAAAGTGAGGGGAGGGGGCGCAGGATTTGGTTTTATACCCGCGGCGCACAAAGAAACCCTAGGGTCGGCTGATTCATGGCGGTTCGATCTCGTCTGCCCCACGTGTCGACCATCAGGGCCATGGTGGACCGGTCCACGCCCCAGCAGCCCTGGCCCTCCTGCCAAGGGCGGAGGAAGCGCACCCGCGCTGATCGCCACAGGCCTCCCCGCACGAGTCTCTTCCACCGCGCGAACAACTCCGGCGACCGGCGCCGGAATTCGATCTCGAACCCTAGATAAGTGGCAGGGGAACGAGATGATATCTCCGATGTCTACGGACTCACCTTCCCGGAGAAAGCGGGCGTCGACGGTGCATCCACGCTCGTCTATAAGCACGATGCGCAGTGCCTCTCGTCGGAACCAGAGTACTCCATCGGTCATCGAGACCCGTCGCGCCGTCACGAGGTCCGCCGCGTACCAGACCCGCCACCTCGCGTCCATCAGCGCGTCCTCCCCGAGGGCGGGGACGGCGGGCGCCGCGCCGCCCCGCTCGTGCGGCATCGTCATCCCCTCCTGCTGTATATCCATCTGAAACTCCAACAAGGCTGCGCATGAAGTCCAATCTCTGCTTCAGGCCCAAAGCACCACCCTCTATAACTACACGAAGACGTTCCTGATAATCCCCAAGTGCAGGGAATCATCGTAGCAATTCCCAATGGTGGAAGTGATAAGTATGGAGTGTCGAACCCACAAGGAGCTAAAGGTAAGATCAATATTCTCTCAAGTCCTATCTGCCACTGATACGACTCAACGTACACCGAACGTTTGCTTCCAACTAGAAACGAGAAATAAAACTACGTTGTGGGTATGAAGAGGATAACTTTGCATGGTATCAGAGATCTAAAATATAAAAGTAGGTGTTGTTATCATAAAGTTAGAATATATTACTAAATATTATAAATAGCGAGTATGGAATAATGATGGGTCAGTGTGCGGAATTATCCTAGGCAATTGTTAACAAGACCGGTAGTCGTCATTGCAATTTCATATGAGGAGAGGCATAAGCTAACATACTTTCTCTTTTTGGATCATATGCACTTATGATTTGGAACTCTAGCAAGCATCCGCAACTACTAAAGATCATTAAGGTAAAACCGAACATAGCATTAAAGCATCAAGTCCCCTTTATCCCATACGCAACAACCCACTTACTCGGGTTTATGCTTCTTTCACTGAAGCAACCCACTATAAGTGAATCATGAACGTATTGCAACACCCTATAGCGGGAATCCCTCACGCTTGCGCTACACGGAGGGCACCATAGGACAACACCAAAATAAAACATACAACTCATACCAATCTAGATCATCAATCAACCCAAAGACAAATGATATCTACTCAAAACATCATAGGATGGCAACACATCATTGGATCATAATATGTGGCATAAAGCACCATGTTAAAGTAGGGATTACATCGGGGTGCGGGAGAGTGGACCGCGTAAAAGAGATGAGGATAGTGATGATGATGGTGATGTTGATGAAGACGATCACCGCGGCGATGATTCCCCTCCCGATGGCACTCCGGCGCCACTGAGAGAGAGGATAAGAGGTTCTCCCCCTTGTGCTTCCTCCTCCATGGCCTCCCCCCAAGATGGGGAGAGGTTCTTCCTCTGTTCCTTGGCCTTCATGGTGGTGATGGTCCCTCCGGGATCCTCCTCCATGGCCTCCGGTGATGATGGCCCCCTCCGGCAGGGTGCCAGAGAGGGCCTAGATTGATTTCTCGTGGCTACACAGGCTTGCGGCGGCGGAACTTCTGATCTAGGTTATGTTCTGGAGGTTTCTGTATTTATAGGAATTTTTAGCGTCGGTTTCACGTTAGGGGGGTCTCCGGGTCGTCCACGAGATAGGGGGGCGCGCCCAGGGGGTAGGGCGCGCCCTCCACCCTCGTGGACGGCTCGGGACTCTTATGGTCCATCTCCGATGCTTCGTGGGCCTCTTCTAGTCCATAAAAAATCGTCAAAAATTGGCACGTCAATTGGACTCCGTTTGGTGTTCCTTTTCTGTAAAACTCAAAAACAAGGAAAAACAGAAACTGGCACTGGGCTCTAGGTTAATAGGGCTCTAGGTTAATAGGTTAGTCCAAAAAATCATATAAAATAGCATATAAATGCATATAAAAAATCTAAGATGGATAATATAATAGCATGAATACTTCATAAAATATAGATACGTTGGAGACGTATCAGCATCCCCAAGCTTAATTCCTGCTCGTCCTCAAGTAGGTAAATGATAAAAGAAATAATTTATGAAGTGTGAATGCTAGCAAGTGCATAAGTTTGATCAATGATAATTTCAATCACCTTTTCTAGCATCATTATATGTCATAACAGTAGCTCATCTCATAAAACTTTTCAAGATCAAGTAATAAGCTATTCACATGTTAAAGTATAGATCATAAACTTTCTTGAAACTAACAAACTATATTCTCAGTCATCAAACAATTGCAATTCATCATATTTTCAGGAAGGTCTATGTCAGAGCTTTGATTTAGCAAACTCCACATACTCAACTATCATTTAATTTTTCACAATTGCTAACACTCATGTGATATTTATGGGTTCAAAGTTTTAATCGGACACTGAGAAAGATAGAGGCTTATAGTTTCGCCTCCCAACCTTTTACCTCAAGGGTAATGTCAACAGTAATACTTTATGAAAACCTACATCCAAGGGGATATATATATCCGGATCGCTCCAACACAAAGTGCTTGCCAAAGAAAAAAGTGTAAAAAGGAAAGGTGAAAATCACCATGACTCTTGTATAAGAGTAGAAGGTAAAAGTAAAAGATAGACCCTTCACAGAGGGAAGCAGAGGTTGTCATGCGCTTTTATTATTGGATGCACAAAATCTTAATGCAAAAGAATGTCACTTTATATTGCCACTTGTGATAAAGACCTTTATTATGCAGTCTGTCGCTTTTATTTCTTCCCTATCACAAGTTCGTATAAAGCTTATTTTCTTTGCACTAATAGATCATACATATTTAGAGAGCAATTTTTATTGCATGCACCGATGACAACTTACTTGAATGATCTTACTCAATTCATAGGTAGGTATGGTGGACTCTCATGGCAAAACTGGTTTAAGGGATGTTTGGAAGCACAAGTAGTATTTCTACTTGGTGCAAAGAATTTGGCTAGCATGAGAGGGAAAGACAAGCTCAACATGTTGGATGATCCAAGACAATATAATGTTTCGGATATAGGAAAACATAACCCATTAACTTGTCTTCCTTGTCCAACATCAACCTTTTAGCATGTCATATTTTAATGAGTGCTCGCAATTACAAAAGATGTCCAATATAGTATATTTATATGTGAAATCTCTCTTCCTTCAATATTCTTTCATGAATTGTTCAAGTGCCCAATTATGTGTTTGCTAACTTTCAATATGTTTACTACCTACTTATTCTGTGTGAAGTCATTACTCCCCATGGTATAAGTATATGAAACATATATAAATTCAGATTTATGATATTCAATTCATTCAACCATTTACTCATAGGATGTACGTGAAGCATGTGAGTAAATGACAAACTACTCCAAAAGATATAAGTGAAGGACACTGAGTAGTCAAATAATTAACTAGCCATGGGAGGACTCTTTTTCATTCAAGATTTCATATCCAATGATTTTATTCAAACAGCAAGTAAAGTTGAAAATATGCTCCAAGAAAAACACATATCATGTGACGAATAAAAATATAGCTCCGAGTAAGGTATATCGTTAGTTTTGAAGACGAAAGAGGGGATGCCTTCCGGGGCATCCCCAAGCTTAGGCGCTTGAGTCTTCCTTGAATATTACCTTGGGGTGCCTTGGGCATCCCCAAGCTTAGGATCTTTCTGCTCCTTATTCTCCTCATATCGATATCTCACCCAAAGCTTGAAAACTTCAATCACACAAAACTTAACGGAACTTCGTGAGATAGGTTAGTATGATAAAGAGTAAACCATTCACTTTGGTACTGTCAAAGACAAGGTTCATAATTGTTCTCACACAATGCCTACTGTACCGTATCATTTCTACAATTTATATTGAGAAATATAATCCATAGAAACTAGAAAACAAGCAAACTATGCAATGAAAACAGAATCTGTTAGAAACAGAACAATCTGTAATGATCTGAACAGCAACCATACTTTTGCTACTCCAAAAATTATGAAATACATTGGTGGACGTGAGAAATTTGTCTATTAATCTTATGCAAAAAGAATCAACTCAAAATCACTCTTCTGTAAAAAATGACAGCTAATCTCGTGAGCGCAAAGTTTCTGTTTTTTACAGCAAGATCACATTCACTTTCACCCAAGTCTTCCCAAAGGTCTTACTTGGCACTTTATTGAAACAAAAGCTATAAAACATGATTACTACAGTAGCTTAATCATGTAAACACACAAAAACAGTAAGGGTAAATATTGGGTTGTCTCTCAACAAGCGCTTTTCTTTAGTGCCTTTTAGCTAGACATGATGATTTCAATGATGCTCACATAAAAGAAAAGAATTGAAACATAAAGGGAGCATCAAGAAGAATATTACTAGCACATTTAACTCTAACCCGCTTCCTATGCCTTAGGGATTTTGTGAGCATATAATTTATAGGAACAAGAATCAATTAGCATTGGACGGCAAAACAAGTATAACTTCAAAACTTTAAGCACATAGAGAGGAAACTTGATATTATTGCAACTCCTACAAGCATATATTCCTCCCTCAGAATATTTTTCAGTAGCATCATGAATGAATTCATCAATATAACCATCACAGAAAGCATTCTTTTCATGATCTACAAGCATAGAGAATTTTCTATTCTCCACATAAGCAAAATTCTTCTCATTCAGAATAGTAGGGTCACTAATTCCTAAAGTCGACACTCTTCCAAACCCGCTTTAGATGATAGTATTATTCATACTCCAAAAGATATAAGTGAAGTTTATGGAGCATTCTACAATTAATATAGTCTAACCAATATCCAAGCTCAAAATATATAAGTGAAGCACATGAAGCATTCTATAAAAACTATAGTCAAAAGATTTAAGTGAAGCGCAAAGAGCATTCTATAAGGTCATACTCAAAAGATATAAGTGAAGCACATGGATCATTCTATAAATCTATGAGGGGATATCTCATACTAGCATGGTTCTTAAATAAAAAAAACACAAGGGACACAAATCATGTGAACAAAACAAAAACCAAGGTATACCGATAATTGTTGAAGAAGAAAGATGGGATGCCAACCGGGGCATCCCCAAGCTTAGATGCTTGAGTATCCTTGAAATATTTACTTGGGGTGCCTTGGGCATCCCCAAGCTTGAACTCTTGCCTCTCTTTATTCTTCTCATATTGATATCTCCTCGATCTTCGAACACTTCATCCACACAAAACTTTAACAAAAACTTTGTGAGATCCGTTAGTATAATAAAGAAAATCACTACCTTTAGGTACTGTTGCAAACTTATTCCAATTTCATACTAGAACTATATCTACTGTATTCCAGCTTTACCATGGTTCATACCCCCCCGATACTACCCATAGATTCATCAAAATAAGCGATCAACACATAGAAAATAGAATCTGTCAAAAACAGGACAGTCTGTAGTAATCCGGAAATTTAGTAAACTTCTGTAACTCCAAAAAATCTAAACAAATATGACAATTTGAAAAAATTGTACATAAGTAATGTGCAAAAAGTTTCAGACCCATTTGACTTTCCAGTAAAAAACATAAATTCACGCGCTATAGCCAAAGTTTCTGTTTTTATACTGCACATAGTAAACAAGCAATCTAATCATCCTAAAACCAAAGCTTGGCACATTATTTTTATAATACAATGGATATATACAAGGGGATAATTATTTTCAGAGAATCTTCCATGAAAAAGTTTACATTGTTTCCATGAGCATGAACACAAGTGCTCAAGGTCGACCCTCACTTCTTCAATGCATAATCTTCCAATCACTTCTCTTATTGAAAAACTTTTTAGGCATGAGAGTAGAGATGGCAATGGGGAGAATCCCCTATGGGGATACCTACAACATCCCCATCCCCATCTATTCCCTATCATCCCATCCCCATCCCCGTTTACATGACTGGTGTAACGCCCGGATAATCTTGCTACAGTAATCCCACGCTAATCGTGCCATGACACCTCGTTTACTGTAGCTATCCTCGGAAAATTCGAACCGTTCATAATTCAAATTCAAATTAATGACAACAATAAAAGTTTTCAAAAATTGGAACAAAAATGTTCGGTGGTCGCCAAATATTACAAAGGTAATTTTGGTGCAGCAAACACCAATTTATAAAATGGCTAAATGGATTAAATGATTTAAGCAGAAAAGGGAAAATAAATAAAAGAAAGAAATTACAGAAAAACAAAAAAAGGAGAAACCCCCTGGGCCGCGGCCCAACTGGGCTAACCCATCGGCCCAGCCGGCCACCCGCTGCCCCCCTCCTTATCCACTCCCACTCCCCCTCACTCCACCGACACTCCTTCCCCTCCCCCCGCAAAATATCTCCTCCCCCTCCTCTCTCCCGATTTGGATCGGGATCGAGAGGAGGCCACCGACGCGCCTTGCCGTCGCCGTTGGCCACCACCGCCCGGAGCGCCTCTTCCCCGCCGGCCTGCTTCCTCCTCCCCACCGGCCTACTCCCTCGTCGCCGCGCATCGTCCCCGTCCTCCTCCCCAAAGGCCACCTCGAGCCTCGCCGCCCCCCTGGTCTCTACATCGCCGGTGAGGGCCTCGCCCTCCCCCATCTCTCCCTCTGTCCCGTATTTTGCCACGGTCCCCTCCACTGCTGCTCACCGGCCACCGCTCCCGCCTCGCCCTGTAATCATCGCTGACCGCGTCGTGGTCCTGCTCGCCGTGCTCAGCGCACTACCACGCGCTCGCCACAACGCCCGCCGCCTCTTGCTCGAGCTCGCCGCACGCCGCCCTGCTCACTCGCGCGCTGCCACTCTGAACCCCGTGACGACCGCGTCCGTGCACAGGTGTGCCCTTGCCGCTGCTCTGCATCGCCCCAGTTCGCCTCGGGGTCGCGCTTGTTGCGCCCTGCTCGCCTGCCGCCGCTCATGCCCGACCACAGCCGCCGCGCCCCTACCGCTTTCCCCCGTGCGCCGCGCCCCGCCTCCGCCTCAGGCCCCCGCGCCCCCGCTCGCTGCTGCCTTCTGCTACTACTGCGGCTGCTGCCGCCGTCCGCCACTCGCCCGCGCGCTTGGCCGCGGCCACGGCCACCGGCGCCAAGGCGCGCACCCACCCTTCGCACGCCGCCCCGCAGCGCCCATTCAGGCGGCCTAGCGCTCGTCGCCGGGTTCTGCCCGACGCCCGTAACCCGGTTGCCCGCTAAGGGCTCCCCCAGAGCCACTGACTAGGGGGCCCCATGCCAAAAAATAAATAAAAAAAAGAATAATAAAAAGGAGATATTAATATTAATATTAATATTAATATTAATTAATCAATTAATTAATCCTAATTTGATTAACCTAATCACTAATTAAACTAATTAACATGTTTAGTTAATATCAGTCAATGACATGCGGGCCCCATCTACTAGTTTGACCCAGTCAACAGTCAAACTAGTTGATTGCTGACTGGACGTTGTATGGGTCAACTGCTGACTCAGCAATGTGGCCCCACTGTCAGCCACACTTTCACATCTCTGGGTATACCCTCTGTGTACCCATAGCTTTTACACTTAATATATTTACGAATTACTAATAAATCCAGAAATTGTTTTGAAACTTCGGAAAATCATAGGAATTAAACTGTAGCTCGGATCGAAAAACTTTCTACATCAAAGTTGCTCAGAACGACGAGACGAACCCGGATACGCAGCCCGTTCGTCCACTACACATTCCTAACATATCAAACTCGCAAATTTTCCCCCTCTGGCTCCTCTGCTCGAAAACGCGAAACCCCGGGAAAACTTTCCCGGATGTTTCCCCCCTTCACCGGTATCATCCCATACCGCGTTAGGGCACCTCTAATGCCGTTACTTGTCATGTCATGCATCAATATGCATCTACTTGCTTAAATATTCATTGTTTCTTCCCCCTCTTCTTCCGCTAGACACCGAGACCGACGCTGCTGCTGCCCCGTTCGACTGCGGAGTTGACGATCCCTCTCTCTTGCCAGAGCAACCAGGAAAGCCCCCCCTTGATCACCAGATATCGCCTACTCTCCTCTATACTGCTTGCATTAGAGTAGTGCAGCATGTTACTGCTTTCGCTATTCCTATCCTGATGCATAGCCTGTCCTTGTTACTACTGTTGATACCTGTACCTGCAATCCTACCTGCTTAGTTTAGGATGCTAGTTTTCCATCAGTGGCCCTACATTCTTGTCCGTCTGCTGTGCTATATTATCGGGCCGTGATCACTCGGGAGTTGATCATGGGTATATACTACTTTATACATGATACATGTGGTGACCAAAGTCGGGTTGGCCCGAGGAGTACCCACGAGTGATTCACGGATTGGGGGCTGAAAGGACCTTTGTCCCGACGGCCCTCTGTGTGGATCTTTGTGGCGGAGCGGCAGGGCAGTTCGGGGCTACCTGGGTGAGAGGTGAGCCTGGCCCTGTTGGCGTTCGCGGATACTTAACACGCTTAACGAGATCTGGGTATTTGATCTGAGTCTGGCCATTTGGTCTATACGCACTAACCAACTACGCGGGAAAGATATGGGCACTCGGCGTCGTGGTATCAGCCGAAGCACTTCGTGACGTCAGCGACTGAGCGGCGCGCGCCAGATTGGGCCGCATAACGTGACTTCCGTTGTACTGGAGGTTGCTAGGTCTGCTTCCGGCCGCGTTCGCAACGTGCAGGTGTGCTCAGGGCGATGGGCCCAGACCCCTGCACGCTTAGGTTTAGACCGGCGTGCTGACCGCTCTGTTGTGCCTAGGTGGGGCTGCAACGTGTTGATCTTCCGAGGCCGGGCATGACCCAGGAAAGTGTGTCCGGCCAAATGGGATCAAGCGTGTTGGGTTATGTGGCGCACCCCTGCAGGGAAGTTAATCTATTCAAATAGCCGTGTCCCTCGGTAAAAGGACGACCCGGAGTTGTACCTTGACCTTATGACAACTAGAACCAGATACTTAATAAAACACACCCTTCCAAGTGCCAGATACAACCCGGTGATCGCTCTCTAACAGGGCAACGAGGAGGGGATCGCCGGGTAGGATTATGCTATGCGATGCTACTTGGAGGACTTCAGTCTACTCTCTTCTATGTGCTGCAAGACGGAGGCGACCAGAAGCGTAGTCATCGATAAGACTAGCTATCCCCCTCTTATTCTGGCATTCTGCAGTTCAGTCCACTGATATGGCCCTTTACACATATACCCATGCATATGTAGTGTAGCTCCTTGCTTGCGAGTACTTTGGATGAGTACTCACGTTTGCCTTGTTTCCCCTTTTCCCCATCTCTCTACCCGATTGCTGCAACCAGACGATGGAGCCCAGGACCCAGACGCCACCGTCGACGATGACTCCTACTACACCGGAGGTGCCTACTACTACGTGCAGCCCGCTGACGACGACCAGGAGTAGTTAGGAGGATCCCAGGCAGGAGGCCTGCACCTCGTTCGATCTGTATCCCAGTTTGTGCTAGCCTTCTTAAGGCAGACTTGTTTAACTTATGTCTGTACTCAGATATTGTTGCTTCCGCTGACTCGTCTATGATCGAGCACTTGTATTCGAGCCCTCGAGGCACCTGGCTTGTATTATGATGCTTGTATGACTTATTTTATTTGTAGAGTTGTGTTGTGATATCTTCCCGTGAGTCCCTGATCTTGATCGTACACATTTGCGTGCATGTTTAGTGTACGATTGAATCGGGGGCGTCACAAGTTGGTATCAGAGCCGACTGCCTGTAGGAATCCCCCTTCCACACTCCTTGGCTGAAGTCGAGTCTAGACATTGCCAAACTTTTACTAACTTGGATGTGTGCCTTACGGGCCCACGTCGCCATCGGGTGGTACTAGGATCTTTTACTCCTCGACCTTTACTCTGGGACTCTGAACTCTCTTCTACTCGGGTTAAACGAATTTACTAACTCTAACACTAGGGTCACGTGACGACATTCACCCCAAAGTTGGATAAAAGCCATAGTTATTCCTTAGTATAGTGTTGTGAATAATTTCCACACTGTCATTTGACTCCGTTGAAACATCTTTGTTTTCAGATGGAACCCACGAGGCAGGTCGTGCGCCACATGGCTTCCATTGGCACCTCGGGATCACCGGCCGTGCTAGCTGAGATGATGACCTATCTGGGTTATCGCTGGCACCCCGAGTACACCATCACCGAGGAGTACCAGGACTTTAACCAGGAGCAGTACCGTGCCACCATCCACCTCTACTCTCGGGAGTATGACTCCACTACTGTGCTGCACACCACTTATGGTGTTGGAGTGACCATCGATATGGCAGTTCACGATGCTGCCTATGCTGCTCTGACACGCCTTTGTTGGGAGTACCGGGAGTTGGACACCTCCCCCTTTAGGCACATTGCTATCGCATCTGATATTGGTGCGGAGGGCTACTACACTGCTGCCTACTCCACTGTCACCCGCGAGCCCTTCTACCATCAGAACCTGGTTCTGCATGCTGATGGGCTGGATCGAGCTAACCGAGCTCTTCGCCACGAGTTGTACACCACTCGTCAGCACCTCTACCGTGCTTTGACGATGTTACACCCCTTTGTCGGATCTGGGGAGCTGCCGCATTCTGCTATCTACCCAGCCAGGACCGTGATGCCCCAGGGTGTCGGTTGGCCAGAGGTGGGAGGCTACTCTCCCGCACTTGGTCCTCTTCTGCCACCTGAGCGTCGGGTTCAGCACCAGAGCACACGCGGACCCCAGGTTGCCGACGTGGTGTACCCATTGCCACACTACCAGCTTTCAGGCTACACCTACCTCCGCAGTGTCGCGTGGGACTGATGTAGACTTGCTTGTTAGTGTTAGATGCATTCGCCGCGAGCCTGCGTGCTGCCTATGATGTCCTAGTCTATGTACTGAACTCTGTGTACCGAACTCTATGCATGATCTCTTTTGTAAGATGTGCCGACTATTATGTGGTATCTATCATGCTGCTTTCATTATGCATGTTTCATCTTGAATGATTCTTGTCTTTGCAAATATTCTCAAATGCTGAACTACCCCTGTTATATATTAGCAGGATGGTAAGACCAGGTGGTCGTGGTCGTGGTGGCAACTTCCCACCACCGCCTGAGTACATGGCTGGTATGATCCAACAGCTTGAGATGAATCGCCAGTTCATGGAGAACATGATGGCTCAGTTTCCTCGCCCCAATATGAACCAACAGCCAAACACAGTAACTCTGCAGGATTTCATGCGCCTGAACCCAACTGTGTACCGCAGCTCAACTCAGCCTCTGGACGCTGATGACTGGCTCAGTGACATCACCTATGAGATGGAGTCTGCTGATGTAGCCCCTTCCAGCTATGTCACGTTTGCTTCCTTCTTCCTGAAGGGACCCGCAGCTCAATGGTGGGACAGCCACAGGCGTACTCTACCAGTTGGAACAATCATCACCTGGCCAGACTTCCAAGCTGCTTTCCGTGCCTGCTTCATTCCTCAGGGAGTCATGGACCGGAAGAAGCGTGAGTTCCGCAGCCTCATCCAAGGCAACAAAACTGTTGAAGCTTATCAGCGAGAGTTTCTGGACTTGTCCCGCTATGCTGAAGAAGACATTGCTACTGATGCACGTAGACAGGAGAAGTTCCGTGACGGCCTTCAAGCTGACATCAAGCTTGCACTTGTAGTGCACGACTTTGCTGATTTCGCCACCTTGGTGAATAAGGCCATCAATGTCGAAACTGGTCTGCAGGAATACCAGAGCTCTCATAGGCGCAACCGTGACACGGGCTCATCTTCGGGTCCGTCCTCGCAGAAGCGTAGGATATGGATTCCCAACAGCTTGTACCAGCCGAATGCACCTGCCCCAAGGCAGTCCTATGTTGCACCTCGTCTGCCTACTGGTCCTGCTAGGCAGCCAAAACTTCCAGCTCCACCACCCCAAGCTCCGGTCCCCACTCCCAATAATGGTCTGTGCTACAAGTGTGGTCAACCAGGTCACCTTGCCAGGAACTGCTATCAGAATCAGAATCAGAATCAGCTGGCCCTTCCTGCAGCTGGTCATGGAAACAACCAGAACCGCAACAACAATGCCAAGTCTTATGGTCGTGTTCATGCCAACCACATTGATCTGAACGAAGCTCAAGACCAGCCTGCTACTGTGATGGGTACACTCCTCGTAAATTCAATACCTGCATCTGTTGTATTCGATACAGGAGCATCGCATTCATTCATGTCAGAAGATTTTGCATTCAAGCATGGCATTAAATACGAGGAGATGAACACTTCGGTAGTGGTAAAAAACCCCGTGGGACAATGTCAAACCTCCATGGTTGGTGTCGACGTCCCCGTGGAAATCGAAGGGCTGGAATTCTATGCCTCGCCCATTTTCCTGAAGACGTCTAACATCGACCTCATTTTGGGAATGAATTGGTTAAAAGCGCATACGGCTTCTATCGTTTGCGCTACTAAGACCGTCCATCTGCTACACCCTTCAGATGAAATAGTTACGTACCAGGCTCACCTGGTGCAAAATGCCAAGGCACAGCTTTATGCCTTGAATGCATTGAACTCTGCACCACTCGAGGGCATTGAAAACATCCCCGTCGTGCGTGACTTCCTCGACGTCTTTCCTGAAGAACTTCCAGGGATTCCCCCTGCTAGAGCTGTCGAATTCGTCATCGACTTGAAACCAGGCACCACTCCTATTGCCAAGCGACCCTACAAGATGCCACCACATGAACTCCTTGAGCTTAAGGAGGAAATCGACAAATCTCTTCAAAATGGTTTCATTCGTCCAAGTTGCTCTCCTTGGGGAGCACCTTCTCTCTTTGTCAAGAAGAAGGATGGGACATACCGACTGGTCCAAGACTACCGGCCTATTAACCAAGCTACCATTCAGAACAAGTATCCTCTTGCTCGGATCAATGATTTGTATGATCAGCTGGCTGGATCATCCGTGTTCTCTAAACTTGACTTTAGGTTGGGTTACCACCAGATCCGTGTTCGTGAAGAGGGTATCCCAAAGACGGCCTTTGTGACTCGTTATGGTTCATACGAGTACACTGTCATGTCCTTCGGCTTAACCAATGCCCCAACCACCTTCTCTCGCCTGATGAACTATATATTCATGGATTACCTCGACAAGTTCGTCGTGGTTTATCTGGATGATATCTTGGTATTTTCCAAGAACGAAGAAGAGCATACTGAACATCTTCGACTTGTGCTGGAGAAGCTACGAGAGCATCAGCTGTATGCCAAGTTCTCTAAATGTGAGTTCTGGCTTCCTGAAGTAACCTATCTTGGACATGTCATCTCTAAGGATGGTATTGCCGTTAACCCTGAACGAGTTCAGGCTATTCTTGATTGGACTCCTCCGAAGAATGTCAAGCAAGTCAGAAGTTTTCTCGGTCTCGCCAGCTATTGCCGTCGATTCGTCGAGAACTTCTCCAAGATTGCCAGGCCTCTGACTAACTTGTTGCATAAGGGCGTCAAGTTCCAATGGACAGACAAATGTCAGGAAAGCTTCCAGGCACTCAAGGACAAGTTGACTTCTGCCCCAGTGCTAGCTCCACCTGATACAATGAAGGACTTCGTCATTTATTGCGACGCTTCCCGTCAAGGATTAGGCTGTGTCCTAATGCAAGAGCGCAGAGTGATTGCCTATCCCTCTCGTCAATTGCGCCCTCACGAAGAGAACTACCCAGTTCACGACCTCGAGCTTGCTGCTGTCATCCATGCACTAAAGCAGTGGCGACATTACCTTCTCGGTAATCGTTGCGAGATCTTCACTGACCACCAAAGTCTGAAGTATCTGTTTACTTAGCCAGACCTGAACCTCCGTCAGCAGAGATGGATGGAGATTGTAGCAGACTTTGACTTGGGTATTTCCTATACACCAGGCAAGGCGAATGTAATGGCTGATGCCTTGAGCCGCAAGTCTTACTGCAACCATCTCCAGGTTCACAAAGTTCAGCCCTCGCTTGTTGATGAATTCAGGAAGCTGAACCTCCATATTGTTCCTCCGGGTGCACTCGCCCCCCCTCCTAAGGAGTTTCGCAAGATGAACCTCCATGTTGTCCCCAAAGGTTCTCTCAATACACTAGTTGCTAGGCCTGATCTTGTGGAAACCATCAAATGGATACAGAAATGTGACGATGAAGTGGAGAGGATTAAACATTATATCGCACAAGGAAAGCCCTCATTCTTCACCGTTGATGACGCTGGCACCTTGTTCTTCAATGGTCGCCTAGTGGTTCCGAGTAAGAGGGAAAACCTGGATATGTCTCAGAAGGTTATGAAAGAGGCTCATGATACACCCCTATGTATCCATCCTGGTAGTACAAAGATGTACCAGGACATTCGTCAAAGATTCTAGTGGTCTAACATGAAGCAAGACATTGCTCGCTATGTTGCCAAGTGTGACGTTTGCCATCGTATCAAAGCAGAACATCAAAGGCCTGCTGGAACTCTGCAACCTATCTCTATTCCTGAATGGAAATGGGACCATGTTGAAATGGACTTCGTCACTGGTTTTCCCAAATCGCAGAAAGGTAATGATGCTATTCTTGTCGTCATTGACCGGCTTTCTAAAGTTGCACATTTTCTGGCGGTCAAGGAAACTATCACTGCTAGTCATCTTGCAACTCTCTATGTGTCCAGAATTGTTTCACTTCACGGTACTCCCCTGGTTATCAGTTCGGACTGTGGCAGCTTATTCACTTCAAGATTCTGGGCAAGTTTCCAAGAAGCTATGGGAACTCATCTATCATTCAGTACGGCTTTTCATCCTCAGTCGCATGGCCAAGTTGAACGTGTCAACCAAGTTCTCGAAGATATGCTTCGAGCTTGTGTTATTTCCTTCGGTAAGAAATGGGAGGAATCTCTCCCGTATGCTGAGTTCTCTTATAATAATAGCTATCAAGCTAGTCTAAAGATGGCCCCCTTCGAAGTGTTATATGGACGAAAGTGTCGAACCCCTCTGAACTAGTCAGAAACTGGGGAACGTCCACTCTTTGGTCCGGATATTATCCAACATGCCGAAGAACAAGTCCGCATTATTCGCGAGAATCTCAAGACTGCTCAGTCACGCCAAAAGAGTAATTATGACCGTCATCATAAAGACATGGTCTATCAACCTCGCGAAAAGGCCCATCTTCGAGTTACACCAATGAAGGGTGCACACCGCTTCGGGATCAAAGGAAAGCTAGCTCCCCGCTATATTGGTCCTTTCACTATTCTCGAGAGGCGTGGAAAAGTGGCATATCAACTGGAGCTTCCGCCGAACCTTTCTCAGGTTCACGATGTGTTCCACGTGTCACAACTCCGTCGCTGCTTCAAGGACCCAATCCGAGCTGTGGACCATGAAGTGCTCGAATTGCAACAGGGCCTCTCCTATAAAGAGCATCCGGTCCGCATTCTCGACAAAGCTGAACGCCGCACGCGTCAGAAGGCGATCAAGTTCCTCAAGGTCCAGTGGTCGAATCACTCTAAAGACGAAGCCACCTGGGAACGCGAGGATCATCTTCGTGATGAATACCCCGCACTGTTTCCTTCTACCTCCTAAATCTCGGGACGAGATTTCTTGTAGTGGAGGAGATTTGTAACGCCCGGATAATCTTGCTACAGTAATCCCACGCTAATCATGCCATGACACCTCGTTTACTGTAGCTATCCTCGGAAAATTCAAACCGTTCATAATTCAAATTCAAATTAATGACAACAATAAAAGTTTTCAAAAATTGGAACAAAAATGTTCGGTGGTCGCCAAATATTACAAAGGTAATTTTGGTGCAGCAAACACCAATTTATAAAATGGCTAAATGGATTAAATGATTTAAGCAGAAAAGGGAAAATAAATAAAAGAAAGAAATTGCAGAAAAACAAAAAAAAGGAGAAACCCCCTGGGCCGCGGCCCAACTGGGCCGACCCACCGGCCCAGCCGGCCACCCGCTGCCCCCCTCCTTATCCACTCCCACTCCCCCTCACTCCACCGACACTCCTCCCCCTCCCCCCGCAAAATATCTCCTCCCCCTCCTCTCTCCCGATTTGGATCGGGATCGAGAGGAGGCCACCGACGCGCCTCGCAGTCGCCGTTGGCCACCACCGCCGTTGGCCACCACCGCTGTTGGCCACCACCGCCCGGAGCGCCTCTTCCCTGCCGGCCTGCTTCCTCCTCCCCACCGGCCTGCTCCCTCGTCGTCGCGCATCGTCCCCGTCCTCCTCCCCAAAGGCCACCTCGAGCCTTGCCGCCCCCCTGGTCTCTACATCGCCGGTGAGGGCCTCGCCCTCCCCCATCTCTCCCTCTGTCCCGTATTTTGCCACGGTCCCCTCCACTGCTGCTCGCCGGCCACCGCTCCCGCCTCGCCCTGTAATCATCGCTGACCGCGTCGTGGTCCTGCTCGCCGTGCTCAGCGCACCACCACGCGCTCGCCACAACGCCCGCCGCCTCTTGCTCGAGCTCGCCGCACGCCACCCTGCTCGCTCGCGCGCTGCCCCTCTGAACCCCGCGACGACCGCGTCCGCGCACAGGTGTGCCCTTGCCGCTGCTCTGCATCGCCCCAGTTCGCCTCGGGGTCGCGCTCGTCGCGCCCTGCTCACCTGCCGCCGCTCATGCCCGACCACAGCCGCCGCGCCCCTACCGCTTTCCCCCATGCGCCGCGCCCCGCCTCCGCCTCAGGCCCCCGCGCCCCTGCTCGCTGCTGCCTTCTGCTACTACTGCGGCTGCTGCCGCCGTCCGCCACTCGCCCGCGCGCTTGGCCGCGGCCACGGCCACCGGCGCCACGGCGCGCACCCACCCTTCGCACGCCGCCCCGCAGCGCCCGTTCAGGCGGCCTAGCGCTCGTCGCCGAGCTCTGCCCGACGCCCGTAACCCGGTTGCCCGCTAAGGGCTCCCCCAGAGCCACTGACTAGGGGGCCCCATGCCCAAAAAAAATAATAAAAAGAATAATAAAAAGGAGATATTAATATTAATATTAATATTAATTAATTAGTTAATTAATTAATCCTGATTTGATTAACCTAATCCCTAATTAAACTAATGAACATGTTTAGTTAATATCAGTCAATGGCATGCGGGCCCCATCTACTAGTTTGACCCAGTCAACAGTCAAACTAGTTGATTGCTGACTGGACGTTGACTGGGTCAACTGCTGACTCAGCAGTGTGGCCCCACTGTCAGCCACACTTTAACATCTCTGGGTAGACCCACTGTGTAGCCATAGCTTTTACACTTAATATATTTACGAATTACTAATAAATCCAGAAATTGTTTTGAAACTTCGGAAAATCATAGGAATTAAACCGTAGCTCGGATCGAAAAACTTTCTACATCAAAGTTGCTCAGAACGACGCGACGAGCCCGGATACGCAGCCCGTTCGTCCACTACACATTCCTAACATGTGGTGACCAAAGTCGGGTTGGCTCGAGGAGTACCCGCGAGTGATTCACGGATTGGGGGCTGAAAGGACCTTTGTCCCGACGGCCCTCTGTGTGGATCTTTGTGGCGGAGCGACATGGCAGTTCGAGGCTACCTGGGTGAGAGGTGAGCCTGGCCCTGTTGGCGTTCGCGGATACTTAACACGCTTAACGAGATCTGGGTATTTGATCTGAGTCTGGCCATTTGGTCTATAAGCACTAACCAACTACGCGGGAAAGATATGGGCACTTGGCGTCGTGGTATCAGCCGAAGCACTTCGTGACGTCAGCGACTGAGCGGCGCGCGCTAGATTGGGCCGCGTAACGTCACTTCCGTTGTACTGGAGGTTGCTAGGTCTGCTTCCGGCCGCGTTCGCAACGTGCAGGTGTGCTCAGGGCGATGGGCCCAGACCCCTGCGCGCTTAGGTTTAGACCGGCGTGCTGACCGCTCTGTTGTGCCTAGGTGGGGCCGCGATGTGTTGATCTTCCGAGGCCGGGCATGACCCAGGAAAGTGTGTCCGGCCAAATGGGATCAAGTGTGTTGGGTTATGTGGTGCACCCCTGCAGGGAAGTTAATCTATTCGAATAGCCGTGTCCCTCGGTAAAAGGATGACCCGGAGTTGTACCTTGACCTTATGACAACTAGAACCGGATACTTAATAAAACACACCCTTCCAAGTGCCAGATACAACCCGGTCATCGCTCTCTAACAGGGCAACAAGGAGGGGATTGCCGGATAGGATTATGCTATCCGATGCTACTTGGAGGACTTCAGTCTACTCTCTTCTATATGCTGCAAGACGGACGCGACCAGAAGCGTAGTCATCGATAAGACTAGCTATCCCCCTCTTATTCTGGCATTCTGCAGTTCAGTCCACTGATATGGCCCTTTACACATATACCCATGCATATGTAGTGTAGCTCCTTGCTTGCGAGTACTTTGGATGAGTACTCACGTTTGCCTTGTTTCCCCTTTTCCCCATCTCTCTACCCGATTGCTGCAACCAGGCGATGGAGCCCAGGACCCAGACGCCACCGTCGACGACAACTCCTACTACACCGGAGGTGCCTACTACTACGCGCAGCCCGCTGACGACGACCAGGAGTAGTTAGGAGGATCCCAGGCAGGAGGCCTGCGCCTCGTTCGATCTGTATCCCAGTTTGTGCTAGCCTTCTTAAGGCAGACTTGCTTAACTTATGTCTGTACTTAGATATTGTTGCTTCCGCTGACTCGTCTATGATCGAGCACTTGTATTCGAGCCCTCGAGGCCCCTGGCTTGTATTATGATGCTTGTATGACTTATTTTATTTGTAGAGTTGTGTTGTGATATCTTCCCGTGAGTCCGTGATCTTGATCGTACACATTTGCGTGCATGTTTAGTGTACGATTGAATCGGGGGCGTCACAACTGGGATGAAATTTCCCCATACCCATGCCCCACTGGGGAACGGGGCCCCATTAGGGTCCCCATCCCCATAAACAAATACTCATATACATAATATGACACCCTATAATCAACAAACATAAATGGTGTTGTCCTTGTCCTGCTAATGCCTATCTAGGTCGTACTTACTTCTTGGTCATGGTGGAAGTTGAGGTGAGGATGTGAGATAGGTTTAATGTTTTTTCAGAGCTTTTTTTGTTTTCGCAAGTTTGTTTTTGAATATTTTAAGGTTGACCGCTGTGTCACAGTTACTAACCTGGTCCCCGATGGGTATTGGGTCTGGGGAATAGGATATCGTCCCATCCCCGTTGTACCCTATGGGGAATAAATTAGATTTTTAAATATCCCCATGGGGATGTTTTTCGCCCATCCCCACCCCCTAATAGATGAAATCCCCATGGGTTTGGCGGGTATGGGGCCCCATTGCCATCCCTACATGAGAGGCAAGTATTTTTTTTGTATTTTCATTTTTCATTTTTTTGTTTTACCCACAACTAAACAGAAATAAAAAGGAAAAACAAAATATACTTAGTGAAGAAAGCAAACAAGCACACACGAGAATATCAACCCCACGCTATTGCTCCCCGGCAACGACGCCAGAAAAGAGCTTGATAATCCCCAAGTGCAGGGAATCATCGTAGCAATTCCCAATGGTGGAAGTGATAAGTATGGAGTGTCGAACCCACAAGGAGCTAAAGGTAAGATCAATATTCTCTCAAGTCCTATCTACCACTGATATGACTCTATGTACACCGAACGTTTGCTTCCAACTAGAAACTAGGAATAAAACTACGTTGTGGTAAGAAGAGGATAACTTTGCATGGTATCGGAGAGCTAAAATATAAAAGTAGGTGTTGTTATCATAAAGTTAGAATATATTACTAAATATTATAAATAGCGAGTGTGGAATAATGATGGGTCGATGTGCGGAATTATCCTAGGCAATTGTTAACAAGACCGGTAGTCGTCATTGCAATTTCATATGAGGGAGAGGCATAAGCTAACATACTTTCTCTTCTTGGATCATATGCACCTATGATTGGAAATCTAGCAAGCATTCACAACTACTAAAGATCATTAAGGTAAAACCCAACCATAGCATTAAAGCATCAAGTCCCCTTTATCCCATACGGAACAACCCCCTTACTAGGGTTTATGCTTCTGTCACTCAAGCAACCCACTATAAGCGAATCATGAATGTATTGCAACACCCTACAGCGGGAATCCCTCACGCTTGCGCTACACGGAGGGCACCATAGGACAACACCAAATTAAAACATACAACTCATACCAATCTAGATCATCAATCAACCCAAAGACAAAGGGTATCTACTCAAAACATCATAGGATGGCAACACATCATTGGATCATAATATGTGTAATAAAGCACCATGTTAAAGTAGGGATTACATCGGGGTGCGGGAGAGTGGACCACGTAAAAGAGATGAGGATGGTGATGATGATGGTGATGTTGATGAAGACGATCACCGCGGCGATGATTCCCCTCCCGATGGCACTACGGCGCCACCGAGAGAGAGGAGGAGAGGTTCTCCCCCATGTGCTTCCTCCTCCATGGCCTCCCCCCAAGATGGGGAGAGGTTCTTCCTCTGGTCCTTGGCCTTCAAGGCGATGATGGCCCCTCCGGGATCCTCCTCCATAGCCTCCGGTGATGATGGCCCCCTCCGGCAGGGTGCCAGAGAGGGCCTAGATTGATTTCTCGTAGCTACAGAGGCTTGCGGCGGCGGAACTAGGTTATGTTCTGGAGGTTTCTGTATTTATAGGAATTTTTTGGCGTCGGTTTCACGTCGGGGGGGGGGGGTCTTTGAGTCGTCCACAAGATAGGGGGCGCGCCTAGGGGGTAGGGCGGGCCCTCCACCCCCATGGACGGCTCGGGACTCTTATGGTCCATCTCCGATGCTCCGTGGGCTTCTTCTGGTCCATAAAAAATCGTCAAAAATTGGTACATCAATTGGACACCATTTGGTATTCCTTTTCTGTAAAACTCAAAAACAAGGAAAAAAACAGAAACTGGCACTGGGCTCTAGGTTAATAGGTTAGTCCCAAAAATCATATAAAATAGCATATAAATGCATATAAAACATCTAAGATGGATAATATAATAGCATGAATACTTCATAAATTATAGATATGTTGGAGATGTATCAGTTCCTAGCATCGCGAGCTGCCGTCCGGGTATGTTCCTTGACCGCTTGTTTCTGATTCTTGTAATTTTCTTGAATTCTTTTGTGGGGGTGCGCCAGTGCACCCACTTGGTGTAGCCCCCGAGTTCTGGGCTGGCTGCTGAGCAGGCGGCTCAGAACTTAAGGGTAAGTTCCGAGTGCTAACCCTTTCTTTTATTCTGTTGTCTTTGTTGCAGGATTACCACAACATCTGTGCGGCCACCTTCAACTCCCAGGTCTAGGAGTTGGCCAAGCGGACCACTAATTTGGCCGACAGCTGGAGTAAGCACTCCTCTCTTCGTTCTCGCGGGGGCATGCTAGCGCACCGGCGGGGTGTAGCCCCCGAGATTCAGGCCGACTGCTGAGCAGTCGGGTCGAGTCTTCCGGTGACCACTTTTTCTTTTTTCTTTTGTTGAATCGCTCAATCCTTAGTCTCGCGGGGGCGCGCCAGCGCATCCGTGGGGTGTAGCCCCCGAGATTCGGGCCGACTGCTGAGCAGTCAGGTCGGATCTTCCGGCAACTACTTCTTTCTTTGTTGATTTGTTGATCGTCTTTTCTTTCTTGTCTTCTGCAAGAGCCAGCGCCACCTTACGGCAACAGCTGGGCGAAGCTCAAACCGTGTGGCACACCAAGGAGGAGGAGCGCAGCAAGATGGAGCAAGAGCTCGACCGCCTGGTCAAGCAGCTGGCTGACCAGGCAGACCAGCACCAGGTGGAGCTGCAGAAGCTTAAGGACGCAGAGGAGGCCCTCCAGGCCGAGTTCGAGACTCAGCGCTTGAACTGGGTCGAGAAGAGAAGGCCTTGTCAGACGGCTATGGAGAGATCGAGGACCTGCTCGATGGTGAGTTGTCCTTCTCTTTCTTCTGCCTGCCGACTTGTCATATGAGCCGGCTTCCGGCTTCATACTTCTTTTTTCTTCTTGTGCAGAGTATTTTCCTGGTTACGCCGTCGCCGCCCGCCAAGCCGTCGAGGCTCGCCGTGACGAGCGGAGGCTGGCTGGTGTAGAAATCGCACCCAACGCCCCTCAAACCCTCGTCGAGCAGCTGCACGCCGTCCAAGCTCATCTTCAGCTGGCGCATCGGGCACTCCGCCGTCTGTAGTGTGCCGGAGCCTAGGTGGTCTCCGCCCTCTGGTCGGGTGCTCCAATTCTGCACACCCCCAGTCAGACCTCTCCGACTGGTTAGAGGTGGCCATCAGCCGCATCGAGGCGTGGAAAGGCTCCTCCGCCCGGGCAGGTGCGCAGCGAGCCCTAGAGTTTGTCAAGGGGTGGTACCCTGGGCTGAACCTAGCCCAGTTGGCCACTCTCCATGCTGAAGCCGGCGAGGAGTTGGCGGCGGTGGCGCCCGAGCTCTATCATCGCGCCGCGGCGATCGCCGAGTACACGGACACCAGTGTCTTCCTCCCCGAGCTAAATGAGGTGGGCGTTGAGGTGCCGCCCGACTAGTTCGGGCTGAACCCAAAAGACGGCGAGGACTCGGTGGAGGGGATCGCCTCCAGTGATGAAGGCGAGGAGGAGGAGGAGGATGGTAAAGATGATGCGCCGGATGATGGAGACGACGGCCGGCCTGAGCCTGACCAAGTCTCGACCAACGGACAGCGCGCCGGCGAGCCGACTGCTGCCGGTGCTGACCAGGACGAGACCAACCAGGCGGTCGTTCCACCACCCGGAGCCTCAACCTCCACCGCCCCCTCCGATCCGGCTGCTGCTCCTCTGGCCTAGGTGGCCAAGTAATCTTTTCTTTTCCTGTTTTGTAATCTCTTGAACAAAATTGTTAAGTTTGCGCAGTTCCACCCGCTGGGGGTGTATTCAAACTCTGTTGAATGCTGGCCGAGGGCCTTTTGCTATGTAAATTGTCTTTGCCGATTCCCGGCTTGTCTTGCTTTTCTGCTCCTTTGGCTTTTTCCTTTGCCGCCTTCCCTTGGCTGCCGTCTTGTCAGCCAGACAGCCGCTCTGCGGTCTGTGGCTGGGTCAAGTACTTGGCCATTTTTGGGAAGGCAAGTACTTTAGCCGTTGGTAGAGCGTAGCAAGTTAAGTTAGAAACCGGCCGGACGGCTGCTCAACAGCCGGTCGGCGAGGCGAGGAGCCGGCTTGGCCTATGCAAATGCTTTGGTCCTTAGCCATTTTTCGTGTGTGCACTGTTTCCTGCCTTTAGCTCTTGCCAGCCGGACAGCTGCTCCGCGAGCTACGGCTTGTGGCAAGAGAGGGCTTAGGTGCCGGCACACTACTTGTTCGACTGCAGGTAGCATTGACATAGTACAAGGCGGCAAGCCCCCGGACCGACTGGTCGAACCCGGTGCTAGGCAGAATAATGAAATGACACATTCATAGGCATAGAACTTATCATATAGATAAAAAGGGTACCCCCCGAGTGCTCCTCGAGGGACCCGATGTCTTAGTGCTTAACACAAAAGGTAGCGTGGTACATACCAAATCAACTATAAAATCTTCGGAGGAGATTTGCATTCTATGGGCGCTCCGATTCCTGCCTGAATCATCTCTCTTGCGTGCTCTGAGCTTCTGCGCATCGATGAGGTAGTAGGAGTCGTTGCCCAAAGCTTTGCTGATGATGAAGGGGCCTTCCCAAGGGGCCAAGAGCTTGTGCTGGCTGGCTGTTCGCTACATCAGCCAGAGCACAAGGTCTCCCTCTTGGAAGGATCTTGGCTTGACCTTTCGACTGTGGTAACGGTCCAGACTCAGCCGTTAGATGGTGGATCGGCTGAGCGCTAACAGACGGCCCTCTTCCAGCAGATCAACACCGTCTTCTCTTGCTTCTTTCGCCTCTGCCTCCGTGTACATGGTGACACGAGGTGAGTCAAACTCAATATCAGTTGGGATGACGGCCTCGGCCCCGTACACGAGGAAGAATGGAGTGAACCCGGTTGATTTGTTTGGAGTGGTGCGAAGGTTCCAGAGGACGGCCGACAGCTCATTGATCCAGCAGCCGGCCAAGTGCTCAAGTGGCTCGACCAGTCGGGGCTTGATGCCGGAGAGGATAAGTGAAAGCACAAGTGCTCCCTGGGTGGTTTTGGTAATTAATGTCAACATATCTCTTGTTGGACTAACACTTTAACCTAGTATGTTTCAGATAAGTTCAACAATGGAGTGGCATGGACTAGAGGATGTGGAACCCCTTCAAGATGCTAAGGACAAAGGATTGGCTCAAGCTTCAAGATCAAGACTCTACATTTTCTATTTTAGTGATCCAAGATCACATTGAGTCTATAGGAAAAGTCAATACTATCAAGAGGGGATGAGGTGTTGCTTAATGGCTTGCTTGCTCAAAGTGCTTAGTGATATGCTCCAAAACCCTCAACTACCTTCCCACATCCACATATGACCTAAACCAAAAATCACACTCGGCCCCACCGATTCTTTCTATCCGGCGCCACCGAGTTTCAGATGTCATAGCCACTGCCACAAACCCTAGCCAAATCGGTTTCACCGATAGGGATCTCGGTCTCACCGAGATGGGAATCTCTCTGTGTATGTCCATTACCAAAATCGGTCTCACCGAGTTTGAGCAATCGGTACTACCGAGATTACAATGCAAATTCTCTGGTTAGCTTATTACCAAAATCGGTCCCACTGAGTTTGTGTAATCGGTCTCACCGAGTTTGCCTGACCAACTCTCTGGTTAGCTTATTACCAAAATCGGTCCCACCGAGTTTGTGTAATCGGTCACACCGAGATTACGTTATGCCCGAACCCTAACCATATCGGTCCTACCGAGTTGCATCTCAGTCCCACAGAAAATCCTAACGGTCACTAGGTTTGCTGAATTGGTCCGACCGAGTTTAACCATTCGGTCCCACCGAGTTTGGAAAATTGTGTGCAACGGTTAGATTTTGTGTGGAGGCTATATATACCCCTCCACCCACTCTTCATTCATGGAGAAATCCATCAGAACGTATCTACACTTCCAATACACATTTTCTGAGAGAGAACCACCTACACTTGTGTTGAGGTCAAGATATTCCATTCCTACCATATGAATCTTGATCTCTAGCCTTCCCCAAGTTGCTTTCCACTCAAATCTTCTTTCTACCAAATACAAATCCTGTGAGAGAGAGTTGAGTGTTGGGGAGACTATCATTTGAAGCACAAGAGCAAGGAGTTCATCATCAACACACCATTTGTTACTTCTTGGAGAGTGGTGTCTCCTAGATTGGCTAGGTGTCACTTGGGAGCCTCCAACAAGATTGTGGAGTTGAACCAAGGAGTTTGTAAGGGCAAGGAGATCGCCTACTTCGTGAAGATCTACCGCTAGTGAGGCAAGTCCTTCATGGGCGATGGCCATGATGGAATAGACAAGGTTGCTTCTTCGTGGACCCTTCGTGGGTGGAGCCCTCCGTGGACTCGCGCAACCGTTACCCTCCGTGGGTTGAAGTCTCCATCAACGTGGATGTACGATAGCACCACCTATCAGAACCACACCAAAAACATCCGTGTCTCCAATTGCGTTTGAGTACTCCAAACCCTTATCTTTACATTCTTGCAAGTTGCATGCTTTACTTTCCGCTGCTCATATACTCATTGCATGCTTGCTTGATATGTATTGTGTTTGTTAAACTTGTGCTTAAACTCCACTTAAACTTAAGAATATTAAAAACCGCAACTTTTGGCACTTAGTGTCTAATCACCCCCCTCTAGACACCTCTTCTCGATCCTTTCAATTGGTATCAGAGCTTTGCTCTCCATTGCCTTGGTTTAAACACCTTTGGAGGCAGATGGATGTGTCTACTTTGGGAAGTCTTAGACATAGAGTGCCTATTCTTGATGGAGAGTATTTTCATGAGTGGAAAAATGAAATGCTTGAGATTTTCAATGAATATCATTTGAACAAGTACATTGCTAGCCCTTGTGCACCTCATGTTGATCCTTTGCACCCTACCCTAGATGAAGATCTTGACATGATTCGCAATCTTAGAACCATAAATCTTATCATAAGAGGATTGCCCAAGAATTTGATTGCTAGTTTGCCTACTCTTGATTGTGCCTATACTATATGAAAATTTCTTGAGGAACGATTTCCAAGTTATTCCTCGAAAAACTTAGACGAAATTCTCCATAAGTCAATTGCCTTGAGTAAGATGAACTCTAGTGATCCTAATTTTGGTGATTGTCTATTTGTGCGACGCCCGGCTAATTAAGCTACAGTAAACCCTTGCTAATCATGCCAGGTCATCATAATTAAACTTCTGATCAACGTCACTTGTTTCAAACTGAGATCAAATTCAAATTCAAATAACAAGTCAAATTATAATTTCATAAAACAGTGAATTAAAAATGTTCAAAAGGTTGTAAGTATTCACTAGCCAATTAACAAACATCAAGCAACATTATTGGGAATGTTGATAGGCCTCTACGATATTTAAAACAGGAACAAACAACATTTATATTAACCATTTAAAAATAAACAAATATTTATCCTTTTCAAAAAATTTGAAACCTTGCGTGCAACTCCATTATATGACCCAATATTTATGTGGCAAGTTTTGTTTTCAACAAAATTTATTTGATAGCTGGGACTAAATAGAAAACAGAAAATTAAATAAATGAAAAAGAAATTACAAAACCGAAAACAAAAAAAAGGAAAAGCAACCCCCCTCCCCCATTGGGCTTCGGCCTAACTGGCCTTTGGACCACCAGGCCGGCCCACCCCACTCCCCATAACCCCCCGTCGACCGAAACCCTAAATCCCCACTCCCCCACTCGCTCGCTCCCCACATCGCCCGCTCCTCCTCGATCTGGATCGGGATCGCCCCGATCCCGCCCCGCCCGCGACCTCGACGGCGGCGCCCGTCGCCGGCGCCGCCCTGCTGCCGTCGCCTCGTCTCCCTCCGCAAGCTTCCCCCTCTCCCCTCCTCTGCGCCCCCCGATTTGATCGGGGGGATTGAACCGCCACCGCCGCAGGGAACGCCACTGCTGCGGCCTGCCTCGTCGACGGCCACCTCGCCGCACTGCCACCGCGTCGCGGTCGTCTTCGACTCCTCCCCACGCCCCACTGCCGTTGCCCTATGAATCACCGTGATCCCGCACCCCCTCTCTCTTTCTTGCTTGCGCGCTCGCGCCGACCATGTCGTCTGCCGCGCCCAGTCTCTCCCGCTCACCACGCCGCGCCACCCACCGCACTGCGCTCGTCCCACTGTCCCTCCCGCTCACGGCGACCGGGGCCATGCTCGTGCATGCACCACGCGCGCGCGGCACTCGCCGACCTCAGCCGCTCGCGTCCACTCCTCGCTAAGTGCACGCGCGCCCGCATGGCCGCCCTGCTTCCCGCCTTGGCCACGCCCTCACCAGCCATTGGTCCCACCTTGGCCACCACTCCCCGGTGCCGCTCCTGCCCGTCCGCTGCTCCCGACGCGTGCATCCGCTGCGGCTTGGCTGCTACCGCCTCGGCTACTCTCCTCTCGCTGACGGCCTCGCTGTCGCCTATCTCCGCACCGGCACCGTCGCGATGCCCCAGCCATCCCACGACGCCCCCTCTCTGCCCCCGCTCCGGCCTCCTGCTAACGCCCACCTCTGCTGCTCACCTGCGTTCGCCTCCCCTGCGCAGCTTCCCCTGCCCGCGCCGCCCGCCATCCACCGCGCCGCTCGGGGTCGCTTCCAGCCGCGGCTGGACTAGGCGGGTGCCGTGTCGGGCGCCAGCATCCGCGCCCGTTCACCAGCGCCTAGTCGGGCTATGCCCACTAGCGCCCACCCCACTTTGGCCCTTGGGCCAATGACAACGGGCCCCAGCTCGAGAACGTTTTAAATAAAAAAACAAAATTAAATAAAAAAATAAAATTAAATATTAATCAATCAATTGATTAACTAAATAATTAAGTTAATTAATTATGTTTAAATTAACTAATTATGATTAATTAACCTAATAACTAATTAACCTAACTAACTACTGTTAATTAGCTAACAGTCCTTGATAGGTGGGACCCACCTGTCAGGTTGACCAGGTCAGCGGTCAACGTTGACTGCCGATGTCATGCTGACGTCATGCTGATGCAGTAATGCTAATTTCGAATTAATTTAGTAATAATAATTTAGAAAATGATTTAAAACTTTAAAAATTAATAGAAAATAAACCGTAGCTCAGATGAAAATGTTTTCTACATGAAAGTTGCTCAGATCGACGAGACAAATATGGATACGTAGACCGTTCGTCCGCCACACATCCCTAACCTATCGTACTCGCAATATTCTCCCTCCGGTTCATTTGTCCGAAAACACGAAACACCGGGAATCCTTTCCCGGATGTTCCCCCCTTTCCTGGTATCACCTAAGTACAGCGTTAGGTCACGTCTAGCACCGCTTATTTCTTTGTGATGCTTTGATTGCTCTGTTATTTATTGTGTTCCCCCTCCATTACTTCTTTTCGGTAGACCCCGAGACCGCTGCCGGTACCCCTGTGATCGACTACATCGACGACGAACTCTTCTCTTGCTAGAGCAACCAGGCAAGCCCCCCCCCCCTTGATCACCAGATATCGCCTACTCTACTCTATACTGCTTGCATTAGAGTAGTGTAGCATGTTAATGCTTTCCGTTATTCCTATCCTGATGCATAGCCTGTCCTTGTTACTACTATTTTTACCTTTACCTGCAATCCTACCTCTTAGCATAGGATGCTAGTTTTCCATTAGTGGACCTACATTCTTGTCCGTCTGCTGTGTTATACTATCGGGCCGTGATCACTCGGGAGTTGATCACGGATATATACTTACTTTATACATGATACATGTGGTGACCAAAGACGGGTCGGCTCGTAGGAGTACCCGCGAGTGGATCTTTGAGGCGAAGCGACAGAGCAGGTTACGACCACCTAGGAGAGAGGTGGGCTTGGCTCTGTTCGGCGTTCGCGGATACTTAACACGCATAACAAGATCTTGGTATTTGATCTGAGTTGGGTCGTTGGCCCTATACGCACTAACCAGCTATGCAGGAAAGATATGGGCACTCGGCGTCGTGGTATCAGCCGAAGCCTTCGTGACGTCAGCGACTGAGCAGCGCGCGCCGGATTGGAACATAAGCATGCTCTTGTATTAAGGGGGCTAGTTCTGCTTACGGCCGCCCACGCAACGTGCAGGTGTGCTCAGGGCGATGGGCCCAGACCCCTGCGCGCTTAGGTTTAGACCGGCGTGCTGACCTCTTTGTTGTGCCTTGGTGGGGCTGCGACGTGTTGATCTTTCGAGGCCGGGCATGACCCAGGAAAGTTTGTCCGGCCAAATGGGATCAAGCGTGTTGGGTTATGTGGTGCACCCCTACAGGGAAGTTAATCTATTCGAATAGCCATGATCTTCGGTAACAGGACGACTTGGATTGTACCTTGACCTTATGACAACTAGAACCGGATACTTAATAAAACACACCCTTCCAAGTGCCAGATACAACCCGGTGATTGCTCTCCAACAGGGCATCGAGGAGGGGATCGTCGGGTAGGATTATGCTATGCGATGCTACTTGGAGGACTTCACTCTACTCTCTTCTAAATTCTGCAAGACGGAGGCTGCCAGAAGCGTAGTCTTCGACAGGATTAGCTATCCCCCTCTTATTCTGGCATTCTGAAGTTCAGTCCACTGATATGGCCCCTTACACATATATCCATGCATATGTAGTGTAGCTGCTTGCTTGCGAGTACTTTGGATGAGTACTCACGGTTGCCTTGTTTCCCCTTTTCCCCATCTCTCTACCCGATTGCTGCGACCAGACGATGGAGCCCAGGATCCAGACGCCACCATCGACGACGACTCCTACTACTCTGGAGGTGCCTACTACTACGTGCAGCCCGCTGACGACGGCCAGGAGTAGTTAGGAGGATCCCAGGCAGGAGGCCTGCGCCTCTTTCGATTGTATCCACGTTTGTGCTAGCCTTCTTAAGGCAACCTTGTTTAACTTATGTCTGTACTCAGATATTGTTGCTTCCGCTGACTCGTCTATGATCGAGCACTTGTATTCGAGCCCTCATGGCCCCTGGCTTGTATTATGATGCTTGTATGACTTATTTTATTTGTAGAGTTGTGTTGTGATATCTTCCCGTGAGTCCCTGATCTTGATCGTACACATTTGCGTGCATGATTAGTGTACGATTGAATCGGGGGCGTCACAAGTTGGTATCAGAGCCGACTGCCTGTATGAATTCCCCTTCCACACTCCTTGGCCGAAGTCGAGTCTAGACATTGCAAAAACTTTTACTAACTTGGTTGTGTGCCTTACGGGCCCACGTCGCCATCGGGTGGTACTAGGATCTTTTACTCCTCGACGTTTACTCTGGGACTCTGAACTCTCTTCCATTCGGGTTAAATGAATTTGCTAACTCTGACATTAGGATCTCGTGATCGCATCCACCCGGAGAGCCCCCTATTACAGAGGATCGCCAGCTGCAATAGAAGATTCCGAAGATACTCTCTGATGTTCTCTCAAGACTGTGTGCCCGTTGCACTTGCAATCCCCCACTGTCGATACATTCCTATGGATAAATACTTGCACGTGTTATTCTTACATTCATCCCCAGTTGGTCTTGTTATTACAAGATACCCTGAAATACTTGTCGTTGTTTCGATAATCCTTTGACCTTACTACCTTGCTGTTCTTTGTCACCTGAATACCCCTGCGGATAATTCTCGCACTTATCGAGTATCCGCTCACCCCCCCAGTTGTTCATGTATTTCACAAAGGTCTTCGAAATACTATTCGATCCTCCAAAATTCCTTAGTAGCTTATTGCTCTACAATACTTGACTGCTTGCATGATGGATGTTTTCCATATGTCAGGCAATATTCGTTAGTATCTTAGGCACTGTCATTTCGATCCTATTGATTCAACATGAGTGCGAATGCCCGCAGTCATCGGTTGATCCTTTTAAATTATCTTTCCGGCTCAGATGTCATTTTGAACATGAGCTGGATCTCGACCAATCAGATTGCCATCGAATTTACCCCTAAGTCTAGTCGACTTATCCATCCTTGAACAGAGCATTTGCTCCTGATCCCTTGATTTGATAATCATAATTCCTTTGCTATTTAGATGTTGAATTATTCAGATGTTTTATAAATCGATGCATTTGCATTCTTTCTTCCTCTGATTGGGTATCGATACTCACATGAGCTCCATTGTGGATCGCCATATCCACTGTTGGATTATTACCTGACAGTGTCCTTCATAATTAATCACCTTGTGAGTTCTATCTCCGGTACATAATGCCTTTGTAAATTGTATCATCTCCTTTTGCCAACCATGCTCTGCTTTCGAGCTGGTGATATTTACTCTTGAAGCTTGTGGTATATGTTCCTAAGAAGCCCCGATGGGTTGAACCAATGCCTTCCCTAATCTGTGCAAACTCGAAAGATTTCACAGGTCCTACTTATCCGGTATTGCACTAGGTAAATCTTTCAACAACTAATGCCATTTCGAAAAGAAACGAGAAGTGAATGAAAGGTTATGCATTGGAGAAGTGGGAGTCGACCTTGAACTTTGTGTTCATGCCCATGGACACGATGTAGAACTTATCATGGAAGCTTCTCGTAAAAATAATTACCCCCTTGTTAGAAGTTCATCTTTTACCCGTGGTTCGACCATTTATGATTTGGTTCCGACCATGTTCTCCTTTAATTACCATTTCTCGTGCAAGTTTAAGCACTCGTCTTCTAGAGAGCAATACTCTACCCCAACCTCTACTTTGATCTGTCATCGAGTATTACCCCCTGGTATCTCGAGATTATCTTGGAACTGCATAATTTCTTATGAGTTCTTCATCAAGTACTACATTCTCACTGATTACAATTTTACATGAGCTCTGAGCTATTAAACACTCAAAGACACCGATAACTAAACCGAGTCTGCACTACGGTTCAACGACACTTGATAACCTTCTTTAAGTATGACTTTGTACAGATCACACCATTCCTAGCATGTATGGCTATATCATTGTCGTGGTGATTTTAACTGTGCTACCTGGTCCTTATTCTTGGGGCACCACTTCGACGATGAGCTAAGCTTATGTCGATCTTCCTCATCATATCATTACGCCTTGAACCGCAATCTTGGTTTCGAGTTTGTGTCGTAACCATGGTTCCAATAACCTTTCGCTTCATCATTCCTTTAAACTTTGATGTCATCGTCGATCGATTACATCCTCATGAAATCTCTCGACACATTTGTCGTGATCATCATCAGCATTCTGAGCTCTTCCGCGATATCAATTGAATTCATGATGAGAAATACTATCCTTGCCCTCGATGATTTGTGTTAACATCGACCACTCGATTGCCTTCTGTTCAACACAAACTTGTTCATGTTTTGTGTTATACCTTGAGATCCTTTCTATCCAGCAATTGATCTTCTTTACCTTGGAGTATTGCCAACTTTTATGTCCAGAATGTTGTGAGAATTTCACCACCTCTTGAGAATTCTTGATATAAGTGATACTTATCACGATCACCATTATTTTCTTGGTCCCCTGTTGTTTC
Organism: Aegilops umbellulata; assembly: GCA_032464435.1. Taxonomy (NCBI): domain Eukaryota; kingdom Viridiplantae; phylum Streptophyta; class Magnoliopsida; order Poales; family Poaceae; genus Aegilops; species Aegilops umbellulata. The sequence continues at coordinate 107,909,454 of CP136056.1, read as the reverse complement.
TAACCGGAATACTGGCAATTGGGCTGTGATGTGAAATTTCGAAACTTCTAGCAACCCTATTGGGTCATTCTTAAACTATTGGCTATTGGGTCACCATTCTAACATTGGTCATGCTACCTAGCCCATATATCGGGTGCATCTTTCAACCAAAGTTTAATTGTGTAGGATTTCCTCGAGCATACATCATTATACCATTGACCTGGCAAATGTTATCTCCTTGTTCACATAATTGTGGAAATCCATCCTTTGGAAATCTCAATGATTTGTCGCTGAGTCCATCAGCCACCTCCTCATCCTCTCCTTGGTTTACTGATGAACTCTTGTTTCGGAACTCGGTTCCATAGTTCATTTCCCGAGAATCTTATAATGTCTTCTCATCATTTTGTCGCAACCTTTCTTCTCAGGCATCCTGAGCCTGAGGTACCCTCACACCAATCAAATCTGAATCTCGGTTAGATATGATGGTCGGAACATATTTTCAAGAGTTATAACACTGGTCCTCTTATGACTCGGTAAGGTGATGTCATGCCTCGCACACCTGGCCGGAGGACCTAGTGTTATAGTTTCCTTTTTAACAAGGTTAACCATTCTTCCATGAGGAAATTGAATGACTTGTTTAATAATTTTTTCCTGATGGATCCTTTGTGAATCCAAGGTCTGACCTTTACTTGATGACCATGTCAATGCTATCTCGGAGCATGTCTGTGGTACTCTCTTCATCAACAAGAACATTTGAAGCCCAATGCTAAATGTTTCTTGTTCAATTATCCAAACACCACTGTATGGATAATGTCATGAAATTTCTCTCCCGTACCTAAAGAGTTTTCTACATAATATCCTGTCATGGATATCATTATCTGCTTGTCCTTGGGTAGGATATACCCTTGAAATATGTGTTTAAACACAATTTCCTTTCTAGTGTTTTGTTTAATCTGATAATCGTATTTTCCCTTCCATTGGTTGGTTTAACGTTTCTTGTGATCTATATGATCTAAGCAGTAATATTCTCCTGCTTATGTAAACACCTCGGTGTATAACTCTGTTAGTAAGACCCTGTTACTATTGTTGATGACATTCTGGTATCCACCGATGGACGAGAACTTTGCCTAATGGTCCGCCTCGTTCAACGAGCAGGAAAATGGTTCTCTTTGTCCCTCGCCCTTGGTACCAATGATGCTACCAACATAACTGACCGGTTATTCACTGACATGCCTTGCTTTCATGATCGGGCAAGACGTCACCGCCCTTCCTGCTTTTAACCCACATGGTGGGCACATAACCCACAGTTCCACAGGATCAAAACCTGACTCTCCTGTACACCCTGTTGTCAAAGTTATTCCTTGCGCTTGACTTTGTATGTAATTCACGGGCCACCTGCCTATTGATCTATTCAGGTATCAGATGCAATGCTTTTCACATTGCTCTAAATCCCTTCAACACTTCGTTTCAGGCATCGAACGATTGCCTGCCCGCTCGAAACTTCCCATGATACCTCCTTACTTTGCTCTCGGTATTTTCTTAAGTTTTGATTCGAGAGTTACTTTCCGCCACCTTCCTCGATGTTGTCGACCCGATAGTCAACCTTGCCGAGGTCCGTTCTCAAAGAATGCCCACCCTTTATTCTTTCGTGAGTACGATGGAGTTCCTGAAGAAAGGATGACGGCTTCATCATGATCACTGAAGCATAGGGATGAAGACATCAACGTAATGGATCAACCTCTTCGAGAAGGGCAACCCGGACCGAGAAGATCCGTTAGATATTTCGTAACCAGAACTTCCCCCTACTCCCCTCTTAAATCTCGGGACGAGATTTCTTGTGGTGGAGGAGAATTGTGACGCCCGGGTAATTAAGCTACAGTAAACCCTTGCTAATCGTGCCAGGTCATCATAATTAAACTTTTGATCAACCTCACTTGTTTCAAACTGAGATCAAATTCAAATTCAAATAACAAGTCAAATTATAATTTCATAAAACAGTTAATTAAAAATGTTCAAAAGGTTGTAAGTATTCGCTAACCAATTAACAAACATCAAGCAACATTATTGGGAATGTTGATAGGCCTCTACGATATTTAAAACAGGAACAAACAACATTTATATTAACCATTTAAAAATAAACAAATATTTATCCTTTTCAAAATGTTTTGAAACCTTGCGTGCAACTCCATTATATGACCCAATATTTATGTGGCAAGTTTTGTTTTCAACAAAATTTATTTGATAGCTGGGACTAAATAGAAAACAGAAAATTAAATAAATGAAAAAGAAATTACAAAACCGAAAACAAAAAAAGGAAAAGCAAACCCCCTCCCCCATTGGGCTTCGGCCTAACTGGCCTCTGGACCACCAGGCCGGCCCACCCCACTCCCCATAACCCCCCGTCGACCGAAACCCTAAATCCCCACTCCCCCACTCGCTCGCTCCCCACATCGCCCGCTCCTCCTCGATCTGGATCGGGATCGCCCCGATCCCGCCCCGCCCGCGACCTCGACGGCGGCGCCCGTCGCCGGCGCCGCCCTGCTGCCGTCGCCTCGTCTCCCTCCGCAAGCTTCCCCCTCTCCCCTCCTCTGCGCCCCCCGATTGGATCGGGGGGATTGAACCGCCGCCGCCGCATGGAACGCCACTGCCGCGGCCTGCCTCGTCAACGGCCACCTCGTCGGACTGCCACCGCGTCGCGGTCGTCTTCGACTCCTCCCCACGCCCCACTGTCGTTGCCGTATGAATCACTATGAGCCCGCACCCCCTCTCTCTTTCTTGGTTGCGCGCTCGCGCCGACCACGTCGTATGCCGCACCCCGTCTCTCCCGCTCACCACGCCGCGCCACCCACCGCACCGCGCTCGTCCCGCTCTCCCTCCCCCTCACGGCGACCGGGGCCGTGCTCGTGCACACACCACGCGCGCGCGGCACACGCCGACCACAGCCGCCCGCGTCCACTGCTCGCTAAGTGCATGCGCGCCCGCATGGCCGCCCTGCTCCCCACATTGGCTGCGCCCTCACCAGCCATTGGTCCCACCATGGCCACCACTCCCCGGCGCCACTCCTGCCCGTCCGCTGCTCCCGACGCGTGCATCCGCTGCGGCTTGGCTGCTACCGCCTCGGCTACTCTCCTATCGCTAACGGCCTCGCCGTCGCCTATCTCCGCACCGGCGCCGTCGCGATGCCCAGCCGTCCCACGACGCCCCCGCACTGCCCCTGCTCCGGCCTCCTGCTAACGCCCACCTCTGCTGCTCACCCGCGTTCGCCTCCCCTGCGCAGCTCCCCCTGCCCGCGCCGCCCGCCATCCACCGCGCCGCTCGGGGTCACTCCCAGCCGCGGCTGGACTGGACGAGTGCCCTGTCGGGCGCCAGCATCCGTGCCCGTTCGCCCGTTCACCAGCGCCTAGTCGGGCTATGCCCGCTAGCGCCCGCCCCACTTTGGCCCTTGGGCCAATGACAACGGGACCGAGCCTGAGAACGTTTAAAATAAAAAAACAAACAAAATTAAATAAAAAATAAAATTAAATATTAATCAATCAATTAACTAACTAAATAATTAAGTTAATCAATTCTGTTTAAATTAACTAATTATGATTAATTAACCTAACTAACTACTGTTAATTAGCTAACAGTCCTTGACAGGTGGGACCCACCTGTCAGGTTGACCAGGTCAGTGGTCAAAGTTGACTGCCGATGTCATGCTGACGTCATGCTGATGCAGTAATGCTAATTTCGAATTAATTTAGTAATAATAATTTAGAAAATGATTTAAAACTTTAAAAATTAATAGAAAATAAACCGTAGCTCAGATGAAAATGTTTTCTACATGAAAGTTTCTCAGATCGACGAGACAAATACGGATACGCAGCCCGTTCGTCCGCCACACATCCCTAACCTATCTTACTCGCAACATTCCTCCTCCGGTTCATCTGTCCGAAAACACGAAACACCGGGAATCCTTTACCGGATGTTCCCCCCTTTCCCGGTATCACCTAAGTACCGCGTTAGGTCACGTCTAGCACCGCTTATTGCTTTGTGATACTTTGATTGCTCTGTTATTTCTTGTGTTCCCCCTCCATTACTTCTTTTCGGTAGACCCCGAGACCGCTACCGGTATCCCTGTGATCGACTACATCGACGACGAACTCTTCTCTTGCCAGAGCAACCAGGCAAGCCCCCCCCCCTTGATCACCAGATGTCGCCTACTCTACTCTATACTGCTTGCATTAGAGTAGTGTAGCATGTTACTGCTTTCCGTTATTCCTATCCTGATGCATAGCCAGTCCTTGTAACTACTGTTGTTACCTTTACCTGCAATCCTACCTGTGTAGCATAGGATGCTAGTTTTCCATCAGTGGCCCTACATTCTTGTCCATCTGCTGTGCTATACTATCGGGCCGTGATCACTCGGGAGTTGATCACGGGTATATACTTACTTTATACATGATACATGTGGTGACCAAAGACGGGTCGGCTCGTAGGAGTACCCGCGAGTGGATCTTTGAGGCGAAGCGACAGAGTAGGTTACAACCACCTAGGAGAGTGGTGGGCCTGGCTCTGTTCGGCGTTCGCGGATACTTAACACGCATAACGAGATCTTGGTATTTGATCTGAGTTGGGTCGTTGGCCCTATACGCACTAACCAACTACGCGGGAAAGATATGGGCACTCGGCGTCGTGGTATCAGCCGAAGCCTTCGTGACGTCAGCGACTGAGCGGCGCGCGTCGGATTGGAACATAAGCCTGCTCTTGTATTAAGGGGGCTAGTTCTGCTTCCGGCCGCTCACACAACGTGCAGGTGTGCTCAGGGCGATGGGCCCAGACCCCTGCGCGCTTAGGTTTAGACCGGCGTGCTGACCTCTCTGTTGTGCCTAGGTGGGGTTGCGACGTGTTGATCTTCCGAGGCCGGGCATGACCCAGGAAAGTGTGTCCGGCCAAATGAGATCAAGCGTGTTGGGTTATGTGGTGCACCCCTACAGGGAAGTTAATCTATTCGAATAGTCGTGATCTTCGGTAATAGGACGACTTGGAGTTGTACCTTGACCTTATGACAACTAGAATCGGATACTTAATAAAACACACCCTTCCAAGTGCCAGATACAACCTGGTGATTGCTCTCCAACAGGGCATCGAGGAGGGGATCGTCGGGTAGGATTATGCTATGCGATGCTACTTGGAGGACTTCAGTCTACTCTCTTCTAAATTCTGCAAGACAGAGGCTGCCAGAAGCGTAGTCTTCGACAGGATTAGCTATCCCCCTCTTATTCTGGCATTCTAAAGTTCAGTCCACTGATATGGCCCCTTACACATATATCCATGCATATGTAGTGTAGCTCCTTGCTTGCGAGTACTTTGGATGAGTACTCACGGTTGCCTTGTTTCCCCTTTTCCCCATCTCTCTACCCGATTGTTGCGACCAGACGATGGAGCCCAGGATCCAGACGCCACCGTCGACGACGACTCCTACTACTCTGGAGGTGCCTACTACTACGTGTAGCCCGCTGACGACGACCAGGAGTAGTTAGGAGGATCCCAGGCAGGAGGCCTCCGCCTCTTTCGATTGTATCCCCGTTTGTGCTAGCCTTCTTAAGGCAACCTTGTTTAACTTATGTCTGTACTCAAATATTGTTGCTTCCGCTGACTCGTCTATGATCGAGCACTTGTATTCGAGCCCTCGTGGCCCCTGGCTTGTATTATGATGCTTGTATGACTTATTTTATTTGTAGAGTTGTGTTGTGATATCTTCCCGTGAGTCCCTGATCTTGATCGTACACATTTGCATGCATGATTAGTGTACGATTGAATCGGGGGCGTCACAATTTGAGCTTACCAATCTCATGCATGCTAAAGGAAACGTTGGAATCATTAGCAATATCGTATCCGAAGCTATTATATTTCATAAAGGTAACCATTGTGATAATCATTTATCTAATGAATTACCCTCTCTAGGAATTGATCAATCACAAGATGATGTTTAACATGGATACTATGATGAAGATGATGATAGTGACTATGATCTTGATGATGCAATGAGGCATTTTGGTCTTATGGGAAATCTTCGCGGCTACATGGCTGGAGGAAAGGAATGGGTCCTTGATAGTGGATGTACTGATCATATGAACGGAGATGAAGATATGTTCAATGAGCTTGCTGAAAACGACGGCCCTCGAAAATATGTCACTTTTGGTGATAATTCAAAGGGTAAGGTGGTTGGCCTTGGTAAGGTGGCCATCTCACATGATAGCTCCATACAAAATGTCATGCTCGTTGAATCCCTTGGATACAATTTAGTTTCAGTTTCTAGACTTGCGGATTTTGGTTTCAATGTCTTATTCACTGAAGTAGATTGCCAAGTGTTTCGTAGAGACAATTATAAAATGGTCTTTACCGGTATACGTAGAGGAGATCTTTACATTGTTGATTTCACTAAAAAGGCTCAACCTAAAACTTGCTTAATTGCTAAATCTTCTAAAGGCTGGTTGTGGCATAGAAGACTAGGTCATGTTGGAATGCGAAATCTTGATAAGCTTATTAAAGGTGATCATATCCTTGGAATAAAAGATGTCATATTTGACAAGGATAGACTTTGTAGTTCTTGTCAAGCAGGAAAACAAGTTGGAGGAAGTCACCGCGCGAAGAACATCATGACCACAAGAAGACCACTCGAGCTACTTCACATGGATCTCTTTGGTCCAAGCCTACAAGAGTCTCGGTGGTAACTCATTTGGTCTAGTCATAGTTGATGATTTTCAAGATTTGCGTGGGTGTTCTTTCTTGATGACAAATCACAGGTCCAAAAGATCTTCAAAAACTTTGCTAGGAAGGCCCAGAATCAGTTTGACGTGAAGATCAAGAAGGTTCGGAGCGACAACAGAACGGAGTTCAAGAACGCAAATGTGGACACCTTTCTTGACGAAGAAGGGATTTCACACGAGTTCTCGACTACGTACACACCTCAACAAAATGGAGTTGTTGAGAGGAAGAACCGGACTCTTATCGAGATGGCAAGAACGATGCTTGATGAGTACAAAATGCCAAAGCACTTTTGGGCGGAAGCGGTTGAGACAGCTTGTCATGCAACAAATCACTTGTATCTTCACAAGCTACTTGGCAAGACGGCATACGAGCTCCTCACCGGTAACAAACCCCAAGTTGGATACTTTCGAGTATTCGGCTCAAAATGCTACATTCTTGATAAGCATTGTCGTTCTAAATTTGCTCCTAAATATCATGAAGGCTACCTACTTGGTTATGGCTCAAACTCTCACACTTACCGTGTCTACAACAACTTCACCCGAAAGGTTGAAGAGACGGTAGATGTGAAGTTTGATGAATCTAATGGCTCGCAAGTAGAGCAATTGCCAATTGATGTAGGAGACAAAGACCCTTCAGAAGCAATTCAAGACTTGTCCATTGGCAAGATTCGTCCAACGGAAGTGAAGGAGAATACCTCGTCCGTCCAAGTGGAAGCTTCTACCTCACGATAAGGTGAACCAAGAGTTGATACGGAAGCACCCACAAGTGGGACACGCCAAGATGAAGAAAACGAGGAAGTACACCAAGATGAACATCAACAACCTCCCTCTCCACCACGACAAGAGAACGACAACGTCAACAATGAAGAAGGCCAAGAAGAAGAACAGGATGAAGAGGATGTTCCACCCCGACCCAAGCAAAAGCTTTCACGAGTTCGAGCAAGAATTGCCAAAGACCATCCCGTCGAGCAAATCTACAATGATATCCAAACCGGGAGAATCACTCGCTCTAAAACTCGTTTAGCTAACTTTTGTGAACATTACTCATTCATCTCTAGCATTGAATCTATGAAGGTTGAAGAAGCATTGAAGGATCCGGATTGGATAATCGCTATGCATGAAGAGCTACACAACTTTGAGAGAAATCAAGTGTGGACATTGGTCGAGAAGCCCGACAACAACCACAACATCATTGGTACCAAATGGGTGTTTCGCAACAAGCAAGATGAAGATGGACAAGTGGTTCGCACCAAAGCACGTCTTGTCGCCCAAGGCTACACACAAGTTGAAGGTATGGACTATGGTGAGACATATGCTCCTGTTGCTAGACTTGAGTCCATTCGCATCTTACTTGCCTATGCAAATCACCATGATATCATCTTGTACCAAATGGACATTAAAAGTGATTTTCTAAATGGCAAAATTGAGGAGGAAGTTTATGTTAAGCAACCTCCCAGTTTCGTCAATCCTAAGAAACCTAATCATGTTTACAAACTTCACAAAGCTCTTTACGATCTTAAACAAGCTCCTAGAGCATGGTATAAATGCTTGACCAAGTTCCTTATTGAAAAAGGCTTTGAAATTGCTAAAATTGATTCTACTCTTTTCATTAAAAGGGCTAATGGAGAACTATTTGTGTGCCAAATTTATGTTGATGATATCGTATTTGGATCAACTAACCCTCATTTTAGTGAGAAGTTTGGAAAGCTAACGTCGGAGAAGTTTGAGATGTCTATGATGAGTGAACTCAAATTCTTTCTCGGTTTGCAAATCAAGCAAACTAAGGAAGGTACCTTCGTCTCTCAAACGAAGTACACTAAGGACTTATTCAAGAAGTTCAATATGCAAGAATGCAAAGGTATGACTACACCCATGCCTACTAGTGGACATCTTGATTTGACCAAAGATGGTGAACCTGTTGATCAAAAAGTTTATCGCTCTATGATTGGTTCATTGTTATATCTATGTGCCTCACGTCCCGATATTATGCTAAGTGTGTGCATGTGTGCACGATATCAAGCTGCTCCTAAAGAATGTCATCTTAAGGCTGTGAAAAGGATAGTGAGATACCTAATCCATACACCAAATTTTGGCATTTGGTATCCTAAGAGGTCCTCTTTTGATCTTGTCGGCTACTCCGATTCGGACTATGCCGGAGACAAGGTTGATTGAAAGTCCACTTCGGGTACTTGTCAATTCCTTGGTAGATCTCTTGTATCTTGGTCTTCCAAGAAACAAAACTCAGTATCCTTATCCACCGCCGAAGCGGAATACATTGCCGCTGGTTCATGTTGTGCTCAGTTACTTTGGATGACCCAAACTCTTAAAGATTATGGGATATTTGTGAAACATGTTCCATTGCTATGTGACAATGAAAGTGCTATTAAGATTTCTCACAATCCCGTGCAACACTCTCGAACTAAGCATATTGAAGTTCATCATCATTTCATTCGAGATCATGTTGCAAAAGGGGACATTAACATTAAGCATGTTCGCACCGATAAGCAATTGGCGGATATATTCACTAAACCACTTGATGAGAAAGTGTTTTGCAGGTTGAGAGGTGAATTGAACATCATTGATGATTCAAACTTGGAGTAGGAACTCCATTTGATACATGCGGGGCATGAGCCTATGACTAATCCTCGATATTTCTCTTTTGATGCTATTCATGTGTCTTGGATATATTTGTACCTTGCATGTTACCTAACCCGTGTAGGTACTTGGATGAATCTAAATCTATGAGATTGCAACTCACTCACATCTTGAGCAATTTCTACATCACCAAGTCTCTACACAATGGTGGTTGAAGACAAGGAAGCACGAAATCATTCAAACATATCCTTTGAAAATTTTATGTTGAGTCTCATGATTGTCATTTTGGATACACAAGTGCTCTTCCTTGCAAGACTAACCCATGTAGGTAGATGAACTCAAACGCCAAGTGGTGCTCCCAACACTTGATGAACTACATCAACCTTGAGCAACCCACACAAGTTCGACTACATGTGCAAGATCAACACCACCACCCAAGGTATGTTATTCCATCTTAGAGAAGCTTTACTCCAAGTCATGAGTCAAAGCAACTCGACAAGATGTGAATACATCAAGATGCTTAAACGAAAAATGGTAACCCCATTTTGAGCTTAAACGATGAGTATGACCTATGATCAAGTGCTCTCACTTGACTCCTAAGTCAATATACTCTAACATAGGTGACTTTGTCGCCGCCCAACTCTAGATGAAGTTCTCTTGAGTTCTTTTCTGTGTTATTGCATTTGTCATTTGCATATTTGTTTCCCCTTTCAAAAAAACACTTCATCTGGAACTTTTAGTTTCTTTTCTTTCCTTTTTGTTCTGCATTTTCTACATCCAATTCATTGCAAATCTTTCAGTAAATTCCTTGCATATCTTTGTGAGATCTTACTTGTCTAGTGAGCTGAGGTGACAAGTGGTTTCCCTCTGATGAACTCGGTCACACCGGATTGTTTTCTTCAGCTAAACCGAATGCTTTCGGTGCAACCGAAGCACACAACCCGGAGCCACCGATTCCACCAAAGGAAAACCAACTTGCCACTTATTCCTGATTTCTGTTTGCTCCAGCTCCACTCAATGATTCTTGTCCTCTACCAGCATCATATTAGACATGCTGCTTTGCTCTGTGACTCAAGGACCAACCCATTTGTATCACATGTCCAGAAGAGCCCTTCTTGGAAATTGATGTCGAAGGGGGAGAGAGATCACATCAAAGCTTAATCTTTCCTATAGGGGGAGAAAGAGAGAATACTCAGGGGGAGAGAGTTTCTCAACAAGGAGAAAGTAATATCATCAAAGACCCCAGATGCTTGGTGGTCAAGAGGAGAGATGTCACATGTCTTTAAGAGGGGAAAAGACATGTTTGTTTGCTTGCTTTAGCTCAAGCTCTGTTGTTTCTTTTCTGTTGCTCTAATTTTCTGTTCCCTATCTTCTCCCAATATCTCATGTTAGATTCAGGGGGAGCAAGACACCTAAGGGAAGGAAATCTCTGATTTTATTGCATATCTTTACCTTTGGGGACATGTCCATATCCACTGTGGTACTTAGTACTCACTCTACATGTCATCCCAGTCTTGGTTCTCTTGTGGTTTCCCTTGTTTGCTCTGGTCAGTAGGTGTATCTGTGTTATCTAACCTTGTTTGCGCAGGTTCATCCCATCCTAAGACAACTCAAGACCACAAGGTAAGTATATGCATCTCAGTCATGTGAATGAGAAATTCTTGCTGATGTACATACTGTTTGCAAGAAGGACTCATGAGCATGAAGGTACATTTCTCATGTTCACATCATTTGCTCTGATGCGTATAGCCAAGATACATGTAACACATTGCTTACTCTGTCATGCTTATGCACTCACATGCTCCTATATTCCACATTCACATGTTTGCATACATGTAGGGGGAGCCTATGCTTGTTACATGTCTTTTTAAAGCTTTACTTGCTATTCTCTATATCTTTATCTAAAGCTTTGATGTATGTTGTCATCAATTACCAAAAAGGGGGAGATTGAAAGCACAAGTGCTCCCTGGGTGGTTTTGGTAATTAATGTCAACATATCTCTTGTTGGACAAACACTTTTACCTAGTATGTTTCAGATAAGTTCAACAATGGAGTGGCATGGACTAGAGGATGTGGAACCCCTTCAAGATGCTAAGGACAAAGGATTGGCTCAAGCTTCAAGATCAAGACTCTACATTTTCTATTTTAGTGATCCAAGATCACATTGAGTCTATAGGAAAAGCCAATACTATCAAGAGGGGATGAGGTGTTGCTTAATGGCTTGCTTGCTCAAAGTGCTTAGTGATATGCTCCAAAACCCTCAACTACCTTCCCACATCCACATATGACCTAAACCAAAAATCACACTCGGCCCCACCGATTCTTTCTATTCGGCGCCACCGAGTTTCAGATGTCATAGCCACTGCCACAAACCCTAGCCAAATCGGTTTCACCGATAGGGATCTCGGTCTCACCGAGATGGGATTGTAATCTCTCTGTGTATGTCCATTACCAAAATTGGTCTCACCGAGTTTGAGCAATCGGTACTACCGAGATTACAATGCAAATTCTCTGGTTAGCTTATTACCAAAATCGGTCCCACCGAGTTTGTGTAATCGGTCTCACCGAGTTTGCCTGACCAACTCTCTGGTTAGGTTATTACCAAAATTGGTCCCACCGAGTTTGTGTAATCGGTCACACCGAGATTACGTTATGCCCGAACCCTAACCATATCGGTCCTACCGAGTTTCATCTCAGTCCCACCGAAAATCCTAACGGTCACTAGGTTTGCTGAATCGGTCCGACCGAGTTTAACCATTCGGTCCCACCGAGTTTGGCAAATTGTGTGTAACGGTTAGATTTTGTGTGGAGGCTATATATACCCCTCCACCCACTCTTCATTCATGGAGAAAGCCATCAGAACATATCTACACTTCCAATACCCATGTTCTGAGAGAGAACCACCTACACTTGTGTTGAGCTCAAGATATTCCATTCCTACCATATGAATCTTGATCTCTAGCCTTCCCCAAGTTGCTTTCCACTCAAATCTTCTTTCTACCAAATCCAAATCCTGTGAGAGAGAGTTGAGTGTTGGGGAGACTATCATTTGAAGCACAAGAGCAAGGAGTTCATCATCAACACACCATTTGTTACTTCTTGGAGAGTGGTGTCTCCTAGATTGGCTAGGTGTCACTTGGGAGCCTCCAACAAGATTGTGGAGTTGAACCAAGGAGTTTGTAAGGGCAAGGAGATCGCCTACTTCGTGAAGATCTACCGCTAGTGAGGCAAGTCCTTCATGGGCGATGGCCATGATAGAATAGACAAGGTTGCTTCTTCGTGGACCCTTCGTGGATGGAGCCCTCCGTGGACTCGCGCAACCGTTACCCTCCATGGGTTGAAGTCTCCATCAACGTGGATGTACGATAGCACCACCTATCGGAACCACGCCAAAAACATCGGTGTCTCCAATTGCGTTTGAATACTCCAAACCCTTCTCTTTACATTCTTGTAAGTTGCATGCTTTACTTTTCGCTGCTCATATACTCATTGCATGCTTGCTTGATATGTATTGTGTTTGTTAAACTTGTGCTTAAACTCCACTTAAACATAAGAATATTAAAAACTGTACCTTTTGGCACTTAGTGTCTAATCACCCCCCCCCCCCTCTACACACCTCTTCTCGATCCTTTCAATAAGGTCGTTTGCTCGCTCGACTAGGCCGTTTGACTGCAGATGGGCAACGGACGCTAAGTCCAATCGGATGCCCTGCGTCGCGCAGAGACGGGCCAAGTCTCCCTTGGCAAAGTTCATGCCATTGCCGGTGATGATGCTGTCTGGCACACCGTATCTGACGGTGATATCTGCAATGAAAGTCACAGTAGTCGGACCGTTCAGTTTCTTGATTGGCTTCGCTTCAATCCACTTGGTGAATTTATCCATGGCGACGAGCAGATGGGTCATGCCGCCGCATGCTGTCTTAAATGGTCCCACCATATCCAGCCCCCACACGGCAAAGGGCCAAGTGAGGTGGATGGTCTTGAGTGCAGAAGCCGGTAGATGTTGCTTGGAGCTGAACTTCTGGCTCCCTTTGCAATGCTTGGCCAACTCCTTGGCGTCTTCTAGAGAAGTCGGCCAGAAGAAACCATGGCGGAAGGCTTTGGCGACAAGGGTTCTGGAGGCCGTGTGGTGGCTGCACTCGCCTTGGTGGATATCTTTGAGGATTGCTTGGCCCTTCTCTGGTTCTATGCAGCGCTGGAAGACTCCAGGCACGCTACGTCTGACAAGCTCTCTGTTTACTATCGTGTAGGCTCCTGCTCGGTGCTGCACTTGCCGGGCTGAGATCTCATCGATCGGCAGCTCTCTGTTCACCAGAAACTTGAGGATGGGCAGTGCCCATGAAGGTGCTTGAATTTCTTCTACTGCCACTACGGCCACTAGTACTAGGGCGGTTGGGTTGGGAGGCGGCGGGTTGGAGTCGGTTGCCGCTTGCTGCATCATTGAAGTCCCTGGGCCGACTGCTGCAGCCCCCGGGCCGAGTTGTGAAGTCCCCGGGCCGAGTGCGACTGCTGCAGTCCCCGAGCCGCTTGGTGAAGTCCCTGGTCTGACTATTGCAGCCCCCGGCCGGGTTGTGAAGTCCCCGGACCGGTTGCGACTGCTGTAGTCCCTGTGCCGCCTGCCGAAGTCCCCGAGCCGGCTGCTGCAGCCCCCGAGTCGGATCCGACTGCTTCGGGAGGAGCCGTCCCGAATATGGACTCAAATTCTGGAGAAGGCTTGATTGACGGCTTGTGGAGGCACTGAAGGGAGACACCGGCTGGTATTGCTTGACGGGTGGAGCCGATCCATGCCAGGGTATTGATACGTCTCCAACGTATCTATAATTTTCGATTGCTCTATGCTATATTATCTACTGTTTTGGACTATATTGGGCTTTATTTTCCACTTTTATATTATTTTTGGGACTAACCTATTAACCGGAGGCCCAGCCCAGAATTGTTGTTTTTTGCTTATTTCAGAGTTTTGGAGAAACAGAATATCAAAAGGAGTCCAAACGGAATAAAACCTTCGGGAACGTGATTTTCTCACCGAACGTGATCCAGGAGACTTGGACCCTGCTCCAAGGAACAAAAGAGGCGGTCACGAGGGTGGGGGGCGCCCCCCACCCCCTAGGGCGCGCCCCCCTACCTCGTGGGCCCCCTGTTGCTCCATCGACATACTCCTTCCTCCTATATATACCTACGTACCCCAAACGATCAGATACGGAGCCAAAAACCTAATTCCACCGCCGCAACTTTCTGTATCCACGAGATCCCGTCTTGGGGCCTGTTTCGGAGCTCCGCCGGAGAGGGTCGTCATCACGGAGGGCTTCTACATCATCATAGCCTCTCCGATGAAGTGTGAGTAGTTCACCTCCGACCTTCGGGTCCATAGTTATTAGCTAGTTGGCTTCTTCTCTCTTTTTGGATCTCAATACAATGTTCTCCCCATCTCTCGTGGAGATCTATTCGATGTAATCTTCTTTTTGCAGTGTGTTTGTTGAGACCGCTGAATTGTGGGTTTATGATCAAGTCTATCTATGAATAATATTTGAATCTTCTCTGAATTCTTTTATGTATGATTGGTTATCTTTGCAAGTCTCTTCGAACTATCAGTTTGGTTTGGCCTACTAGATTGGTTTGGCCTATTAAATCTTTGTTTTGCAATATGATACTTGATGAAACTGAATATGATCTTTCTTTACCTAGAAGGCGTTTTGGTGTATTTAGATCTTGATGATAAAATTGATAAAAGTGGGATTGAAAGAAATAAAACCCTAGATGTTGCTAAACCCACTATATTGGATTTCAAGGAATTTAATTATGAAAGTTGCTCTTTAATTGATTGTATTTCCTTGTTGCAATCCGTGCTAAATTCTCAACATGCTTATAGTCAAAATAAAGCCTTTACCGAACATATTGTTGACGCCTTGATGCAATCCTATGAAGAAAAACTTGAGTCGAAAGTTTCTATCCCTAGAAAACTCTATGATGAGTGGGAACCAAGTATTAAAATTAAAATCAAAGATCATGAGTTTTATGCTTTTGTGATTTGGGTGCTAGTGTCTCCACTATCCCCAAAACCTTGTGTGATTTGCTAGATTTCCGTGATTTTGATGATTGCTCTATAAACTTGCATCTTGCGGATTCCACTATTAAGAAACCTATGGGAAGAATTAATGATGTTCTTATTGTTGCAAATAGGAATTATGTGCCCGTAGATTTTATTGTTCTTGATATGGATTGCAATCCTTCTTGCCCTATTATTCTTGGTAGACCTTTCCTTAAAACGGTTGGTGCGATTATTGATATGAAGGAAGGGAATATTAGATTTCAATTTCCATTAAAAAAGGGCATGGAACACTTCCCTAGAAATAAAATAAAATGGCCATACGAATCTATCATGAGAGCCACTTATGGATTGCTTACCAAAGATGGCAATACCTAGATCTATCCTCGCTTTTATGCCTAGCCAGGGGCGTTAAACGATAGCGCTTGTTGGGAGGCAACCAATTTTATTTTAGTTTTTTTGTTTTTTATTATGTTTAGGAATAAATAACCCATCCACCTTCTGTTTGGATGTGGTTTTGTGTTTTAATTAGTGTTTGTGCCAAGTTAAACCTATAGGATCTTCTTGGATGATAGTTATTTGATCTTGCTGTAATTTCCAGAAACTTTCTGTTCACGAAAACAATTGTTAAAAATCACCAGAATGTGATACAATACTGATTCCAATTGCTTCTGATCAATAAACAAATTGTCTAGGTCTTACTATTTTGGTAGATTTTTTGGAGTTCCAGAAGTTTGCGGTAGTTACAGATTACTACAAACTGTTTTGTTTTTGACAGATTCTGTTTTGCGTGTGTTGTTTGCTTATTTTGATGAATCTATGGCTAGTAAAATAGTTTATAATCCATAGAGAAGTTTGCGGTAGTTACAGATTACTACAAACTGTTTTGTTTTTGACAGATTCTGTTTTGCGTGTGTTGTTTGCTTATTTTGATGAATCTATGGCTAGTAAAATAGTTTATAATCCATAGAGAAGTTGGAATACAGTGGGTATAACACCAAAATAAATAAATAATGAGTTCATTACAGTACCTTGAAGTGGTCTTTTGTTTTCTTTCTCTAACGGAGCTCATGAGATTTCTATTGAGTTTTGTGTTGTGAAGTTTTCAAGTTTTGGGTGAAATCTTTTGATAGATTATGCAACAAGAAGTGGCAAGAGCCTAAGCTTGGGGATGCCCATGGCACCCCCAAGATAATACAAGGACACCAAAAAGTCAAATCTTGGGGATGCCGAGGAAGGCATCCCCTCTTTCGTCTACTTCCATCTGTAATTTTACTTGGAGCTATATTTTTATTCACCACATGTTATGTGTTTTGCTTGGAGCGTCTTGTATTATTTGTGTCTTTGTTTGTGAGTGAGCCATAATCATCCTTGCTATACACACCTTTTGAGAGAGCCATACATGAATTGGAATTTGATAGAATACTCTATGTGCTTCACTTATATCTTTTGAGCTATGTAGTTTTGCTCTATGTGCTTCACTCATATTTTTTGAGCGTTATAATTTTTGCTCTATGTGCTTCACTTAGATCTTTTATAGCAGGGTGGTGGATTTGTTTTAAAGAAACTATTGATCTCTCATGCTTCACTTAGATTATTTTGAGAGTCTCTAATAGCATGGTAAATTGCTTAATAATAATATGCTTGGTATTCAAGATTTGTGAAACTTTCTTTTGAGTGCATTGAATACTAAGAAAAGATTGATGCTTGACAATTGTTTTGAGATATGAAGATGGTGATATTAGAGTTATGCTAGTTGAGTAGTTGTGAATTTAAAGAATACTTGTGTTAAAGTTTGTGATTCTCGTAGCATGCACGCATGGTGAACCGTTATGTGATGAAGTCGGAGCATGATTTATTTATTGATTGTCTTCCTTATGAGTGGCGGTCGGGGACGAGCGATGGTCTTTTCCTACCAATCTAACCCCCTAGGAGCATGCGCGTAATACTTTGCTTTGATAACTTCTAGATTTTTGCAATAAATATATGAGTTCTTTATGACTAATGTTGAGTCCATGGATTATACGCACTTTTCCCATCCTTCCACCATTGCTAGCCTCTCTAATACCGCGCACCTTTTGCCGGTATCATACACCCACCATATACCTTCCTCAAAACAGCCACCATACCTATCTATCATGGCATTTCCATAGCCATTCCGAGATATATTGCCATGCAACTTTCCACCGTTCCATTTATTATGACACGCTCCATCATTGTCATATTGCTAGCATGATCATGTAGTTGACATCGTACTTGTGGCAAAGCCACCGTTCATAATTCTTTCATACATGTCACTCTTGATTCATTGCATATCCCGGTACACCGCCGGAGGCATTCATATAGAGTCATATTTTGTTCTAAGTATCGAGTTGTAATTGTTGAGTTGTAAGAAAAATAAAAGTGTGATGATCATCATTTTTAGAGCATTGTCCCAAGTGAGGAAAGGATGATGGAGACTATGATTCCCCCACAAGTCGGGATGAGACTCCGGACGAAAAAGATAAAAAAAGAAAAGAAAAGAGACCATAAAAAAAGGAGAAAAGGCCCAAAAAATGAGAGAAAAAGAGAGAAGGGACAATGTTACTATCCTTTTACCACACTTGTGCTTCAAAGTAGCACCATGATCTTCATGATAGAGAGTCTCTCATTTTGTCACTTTCATATACTAGTGGGAATTTTTCATTATAAAACTTGGCTTGTATATTCCAATGATGGGCTTCCTCAAATTGCCCTAGGTCTTCGTGAGCAAGCGAGTTGGATGCACACCCACTTAGTTTCTTTTGTTGAGCTTTCATATACTTATATCCCTAGTGCATCCGTTGCATGGCAATCCCTACTCACTCACATTGATATCTATTGATGGGCATCTCCATAGCCCGTTGATACGCCTAGTTGATGTGAGACTATCTTCCCCTCTTTTTGTCTTCTCCACAACCACCATTCTATTCCACATATAGTGCTATATCCATGGCCCACGCTCATGTATTGCGTGAAGATTGAATTTTTTTTGAAAATGTTAAAGTATGAAACAATTGTTTGGCTTGTCATCGGGGTTGTGCATGATTTAAATACTTTGTGTGGTGAAGATAGAGCATAGCCAGACTATATGATTTTGTAGGGATAACTTTCTTTGGACATGTTATTTTGAGAAGACATAATTGCTTTGTTAGTATGCTTGAAGTATTATTATTTTTATGTCAACATAAACTTTTGTCTTGAATCTTTTTGATCTGAATATTCATACCACAATTAAGAAGATTTACATTGAAATTATGTCAAGTAGCACTCAGCATCAAAAATTCTCTTTTTATCATTTACCTACTCGAGGACGAGCAGGAGTTAAGCTTGGGGATGCCTGATACGTCTCCAACGTATCTATAATTTTTGATTGCTCCATGCTATATTATCTACTGTTTTGGACTATATTGGGCTTTATTTTCCACTTTTATATTATTTTTGGGACTAACCTATTAACCGGAGGCCCGCCCCAGAATTGCTGTTTTTTGCTTATTTCAGAGTTTCGAAGAAACAAAATATCAAACGGAGTCCAAACGGAATAAAACCTTTGGGAACGTGATTTTCTCACCAAACGTGATCCAGGAGACTTGGACCCTGCTCCAAGGAACAAAAGAGGCGGTCATGAGGGTGGGGGCGCGCCCCACCCCCTAGGGCCGCCCCTGCCTCGTGGGCCCCCTGTTGCTCCACCGACGTACTCCTTCCTCCTATATATACCTACGTACCCCCAAATGATCAGATACGGAGCCAAAAACCTAATTCCACCGCCGCAACTTTCTGTATCCACGAGATCCCATCTTGGAGCCTGTTCCGGAGCTCCGCCGGAGAGGGCTGTCATCACGAAGGGCTTCTACATCATCATAGCCTCTCCGATGAAGTGTGAGTAGTTCACCTCAGACCTTCGGGTCCATAGTTATTAGCTAGTTGGTTTCTTCTCTCTTTTTGGATCTCAATACAATGTTCTCCCCCTCTCTCGTGAAGATCTATTCGATGTAATCTTCTTTTTGCGGCGTGTTTGTTGAGACCGATGAATTGTGGTTTATGATCAAGTCTATCTATGAATAATATTTGAATCTTCTCTGAATTCTTTTATGTATGATTGGTTATCTTTGCAAGTCTCTTCGAACTATCAGTTTGGTTTGGCCTACTAGATTGGTTTTTCTTGCCATGGGAGAAGTGCTTAGCTTTGGGTTCAATCTTGCGGTGTCCTTTCCCAGTGACAGAAGGGGCAGCAAGGCACGTATTGTATTGTTGCCATCGAGGATAACAAGATGGGGTTTTTATCAGATTGCATGAAACTATCCCTCTACATCATGTCATCTTGCTTAAAGCGTTACTTTGTTTTTAACTTAATACTCTATATGCATGCTGGATAGCGGTCGATGAGTGGAGTAATAGTAGTAGATGCAGGCAGGAGTCGGTCTACTTGTCTCGGACGTGATGCCTATATACATTATCATACCTAGATATTCTCATAACTATGCTCAATTCTGTCAATTGCTCAACAGTAATTTGTTCACCCACCGTAGAATACTTATGCTCTTGAGAGAAGCCACTAGTGAAACCTATGGCCCTCGGGTCTATTCTCATCATATCAATCTCCATCACTTTAATCTTACTTTGCTTTTTTACTTTGCCTTTTACTTTTCACTTTGCATCTCTATACCAAAAATACCAAAAATATTATCTATCATCTCTATTAGATCTCACTCTCGTAAGTGACCGTGAAGGGATTGACAACCCCTAATCGCGTTGGTTGCGAGTAGCTATCGTTTTGTGCAGGTACGAGGGACTTGAGCGTAGCCTCCTACTGGATTGATACCTTGGTTCTCAAAAACTGAGGGAAATACTTACGCTACTTTGCTGCATCATCCTCTCCTCTTCGGGGAAAACCAATGCAGTGCTCAAGAGGTAGCAGGTATCAGCTGGCTCGTTTTCATTCCGTGGCACGTGAAGGAACTCGCACCCTTCAAAATATCCGCTGAGTTGCTGAACGAGGAAACGGTAGCTCGCCATATTTGCATCCTTGGCGTCCTAGTCACCAGACGGCTGTTGGACCACCAAGTCGGAGTCACCATAGCACGGGATCCGGCGGATGCCGATCTCTTTGGCCAGCAGGAGGCGGTGTATTAGTGCTTCATACCTGGCCACATTGTTGGAGGCGGCAAAGTGGATTTGCAATGTGTATCTGAGCTTGTCACATTTGGGAGAAGTGAGAACAACGCCGGCTCCCAAACCGGTGCGCATCTTCGGGCCATCAAAGTGCATCCGCCAATGAGTGGAGTCCGGAGCTGGCGGCAGGTACTGGGTCTCGGCCCAGTCGTCGAGGAAGTCGGACAGTGCCTGGGACTTGATGGCAGTGCGTGGCTGGTAGAAGATGGTGTAGGGGGCCAACTCAATGGCCCATTTGGCCACTCGGCCAGATGCATCTCTGTTGCCAATGATCTCGGTGAGTAGGGCAGTGTAGACAACCGTGATCAGGTGCTCTTGAAAGTATGGCTTCAGCTTCTTAGCGACAAAGTGCACGCCGTAGCACATCTTCTGGTAGTGAGGGTAGTTCTGCTTTGAGGTTGACAACACCTTGCTCAAATAGTACACAGGCCTCTGGACCGGCTGAGCTCTGTTGTCTTCTAGGTGCTCTACTACCATGACAGTGCTCACCACCCGACTGGTGGCGGCGATGTAGAGGTACATGGGCTCTTTAGCAGTCGGAGCTGCCAGGACAAGTAGCGTGGTCAACATCTTCTTCAACTAGAGAAAAGCTTCGTCCGCCTTTTCATTCCACTCGAAATGAGTGGTCTTCTTCATGAGCTGGTACAGGGGAAGAGCCTTCTCGCCCAGCCGACTGATGAAACGGCTGATAGATGCAAAACAGCCGGTGAATTTCTGGACGTCTCTCAGTCGGGTGGGTCTCTCCATCCTCTCGATGGCCTTGATCTTCACAGGGTTGCACTCAATGCCGCACTCTAAGACCAGGAAGCCAAGGAGCTGGCTACTACCTCTTGAGCACTGCGTTGGTTTTCCCTTGAAGAGGAAAGGGTGATGCAGTAAAGTAGTGTAAGTATTTCCCTCAGTTTTTGAGAACCAAGGTATCAATCCAGTAGGAGACCACGCTCAAGTCCCTCGTACCTACACAAACAAATAAGAACCTTGCAACCAACGCAATAAAGGGGTTGTCAATCCCTTCACGGCCACTTGCAAAAGTGAGATCTGATAGAGATGATAAGATAATATTTTTGGTATTTTTATAATAAAGATAAAAAGTAAAGATTGCAAAATAAACGGTAATAAAATAACTTGTTGACGGGAGATTAATATGATGGAAAATAGACCCGGGGGCCATAGGTTTCACCAGTGGCTTCTCTCAAGATAGCATAAGTATTACAGTGGGTGAACAGATTACTATCGAACAATTGATAGAATTGAGCATAGTTATGAGAATATCTAGGTATGATCATGTATATAGGCATCACGTCCGTGACAAGTAGACCGACTCCTGCCTGCATCTACTACTATTACTCCACACATCGACCGCTATCCAGCATGCATCTAGAGTATTAAGTTCATAATAACGGAGTAACGCTTTAAGCAAGATGACATGATGTAGAGGGATAAATTCATGCAATATGATGTAAACCCCATCTTTTTATCCTCGATGGCAACAATACAATACGTGTCGTTTCCCCTACTGTCACTGGGATCGAGCACCGCGAGATTGAACCCAAAGCTAAGCACTTCTCCCATTGCAAGAAAGATCAATCTAGTAGGCCAAACCAAACTGATAATTTGAAGAGACTTGCAAAGATAACCAATCATACATAAAAGAATTCAGAGAAGATTCAAATATTGTTCATAGATAATCTTGATCATAAACCCACAATTCATGGGATCTCAACAAACACACCGCAAAAGAAGATTACATCGAATAGATCTCCAAGAGAAACGAGGAGAACTTTGTATCAAGATTCAAAGAGAGAGAAGAAGCCATCTAGCTAATAACTATGGACCCGAAGCTCTGAGGTAAACTACTCACACATCATCGGAGAGGCTATGCTGTTGATGTAGAAGCCCTCCGTGATCAATGCCCCCTCCGGCGGAGCGTCGAAAAAGGCCCCAAGATGGGATCTCACGGGTACAGAAGGTTGCGGCGGTGGAAATAGGGTTTTGGCTCCTCTGCTGATGGTTTGGGGGTACGTAGGTATATATAGGAGGAAGAAGTAGGTTGGTGGAGCCACGAGGGGCCCACGAGGGTGGAGGGCGCGCCCAGGGGGGTAGGCGCGCCCCCTGCCTCGTGGCCTCCTTGTTGATTGCTTGACGTCCACTCCAAGTCCTCTGGATCACGTTTGTTTCGAAAATCACGTTCCCGAAGGTTTCATTCCGTTTGGACTCCGTTTGATATTCTTTTCATTCGAAACACTGAAATAGGCAAAAAAACAGCAACTTGGGCTGGGCCTCCGGTTAATAGGTTAGTCCCAAAAATAATATAAAAGTGTATAATAAAGCCCATTAAACATCCAAAACAGAATATATAATAGCATGGAACAATCAAAAATTATAGATACGTTGGAGACGTATCACTGGCCAGCTGGTACTCTAAAGACGCATTTCTCTGGGTTGAGCTTGATCTGAAACCGGCGCAGGTTTTCAAAAGTTTCCTTGAGATCTTCCAAGAGGGTACCGCGCTTCTCCGTCTTCACCACAATATCGTCTACATAGACGTGGGCATTCCTGCCGAGTTGCTTGAGGAGGCACTTCTGCATGCAACGCTGGAACGTGACATCGACATTTCTCAGGCCGAATGTCATGGTCAGGTAGCAGAAGGCTCCGAATGGTGTGATGAAGGCGGTCTTCAGGTGGTCTGCCGGGTTCAACTTGATCTGGTGGTAACCTGAGTAGGCATCCAAGAAACTCAACAGCTCGCATCCGGCTGTGGAGTCTATCACTTGGTCAATCCGGGGCAATGCAAACGGATCCTTGGGGCAGGTTTTGTTGAGACTGGTGTAATCAATGCACATGCGCCACTTGTTATTCTTCTTCAGTACAAGGACTGGGTTGGCAAGCCATTCTGGGAAGAAAACTTCCATAATGAAGTCGGCTGCCAATAGGCGGGCGATCTCTTCTCCGATGGTTCTTCTCTTCTCGTCCGACAGTCGGCGGAGGGGTTGTTTGACTGGGTTGGCATCTGCTCTGACATGTAGCTTGTGCTCGGCGAAATCCGTCGGAACACCTGGCATGTCTTTGAGAGACCATGCAAAGATGTCCCGATTCTCACGGAGAAAATCGACGAGCTCGCTTTCCTATTTGCTATCAAGGTTGGTACCTACAATAGCGTGCCTTTCCGGGTGCTCAGGATCCAAGGGAATCTTCTTTGTTTGTTTGGCCAGCTGGAAGGAGCCCTGGGTCTCTGACTCTTTGGGTTCTGGTGACAGGTCCGGCTGCTTGCCGGCCATGGCCACCACCCGGTCCAGGAGCTTCTTCTCAGCAGCAATCACAAGGGACTCGGCCAGCCGGCTGCTGGCTGCAGCACAGGTGGACGACTTCTCATAGTCTCCATTGATTGTGATAATGCCCTTGGTCCCTGGCATCTTCAGCTTGAGGTAGGCATAATGAGGTACCACCATGAACTTGGCTAGAGCTGGCTGGCCTACGAGCACATGATAAGGGCTTTCCAGGTCAACCACCTCAAACCAGATCGCTTCCCGGCGGAAGTGATTCCTGTCTCCAAAGATGACATCTATCTTGATTTTGCCGATTGGTGAGCAGGAAATGCCGGGCACAATGCCATGAAACACAGTCCGACTGGGTAGCAGCTGCTTCTCTTTGATGTTCAACTTCTCCATGGTATCACGGTAAAGGATGTTGATGCTGCTACCGCCATCTATTAGGATCTGGGAGAAACGAGCAGCTCGCCACTCCGTGGCAAGGGTAGCATCCAACACCAGGGCATAGGAACCCGGAGAAGGCATCACTTCCGGGTGGTCAGCTCGACTCCAGCTAATAGGCTTCTCTAACTAGTACATGAATTCTGGGGCGGCCGTAGCAACGGCGTTTACTTTGCGATGCTGCTGACGTCGGATGTGTCTGTCGTTGGCCACACTGGTGAAGACAATGTAAGCTCCATGTTCTTCAGGGAAATCATCTTGGATTGCGCCGACGGCTGGACGGGCGGCCGGCTGCCGAGGAGGCGGAGCCGGTGGGCCAGCAGGCAGAGGCGGCAGTCCTTCTCCCTTGGCGATGCGAACAAGCCAGTGGCACTTCCGATTTGTATGGTTGGACGGCTTTGCGCCGCTGTGGAACTTGCAGGGGGCGTCGAGGGTCTGTTCAGAGGAAAAAGCGGGCAACCAAGCTGGCTTGCCGCCCTTCTGGCGCTTGGGGAGTGGTTTTCCTTCAGGCTGTTGGTCCTCAACTGTCGCCACCTGCCGGCTAGTGGAAGCCGGCTGGGGGGCTTTGCGCTTGTTGCCGTTCGGCTGCTGGCGCCGACTGTTGTCTCCAGCCGACTATCGAGGAGCCGGAGGGAGCACCTTCCCAGAAGCATCCACTCGGAGCTCCGACTTCATGGAGGAGTCGGCAGTGGCGTACTTGTCTGCTATGATCAGCAGCTCGTCGAGTCTAGCCGGCTCATCGTCGAGGAGTCGGTGCTTGAGTAAGGTGCCTTCTCGGCACCCGGCAGTGAAGTACTCGATTGCTTGGACCTCATGCACCCCTTCGCAAGAGTTGCACAGTTCAGCCCACCGCGTCAGGTAGTTGCGGGTGGACTAGTCGGGGCCTTGAACGCACAGCGAGAGCTGGCGGGACGTGGGTGTGACTTCCTCGATTCAATCGTACACTAATCATACATGCAAATGTGTACGATCAAGATTAAGGACTCGCGGGAAGATATCACAACACAACTCTAGACACAAAATAAAATAATACAAGCTTTATATTACAAGTCAAGGGCCTCGAGGGCTCGAATGCATAAGCTCGAATTCACAAGAGTCAGCGGAAGCAACAATATCTGAGTACAGACATGAGTTAGACAAGTTTGCCTTAAGAAGGCTAGCACAAAAGCATTTATGATCGAAAAGGCAAGGCCTCCTGCCTGGGAGCCTCCTAACTACTCTTGGTCGCCGGCGGTCTCCACGTAGTAGTATGCATCGGCGTTGCATCTGGCTCCTGGGCTCCGACATCTGGTTGCATCAACCGGAAAGAAGAAGAAAGGGAGAAAGGGGGAGCAAAGCAACTGTGAGTACTCATCCAAAGTACTCGCAAGCAAGGATCTACACTACATATGCAACATTATCAAAGGAAGGTTGTATATGTGGACTCGGCTGCAGAAATGCCAGAATAGAGAGAAGGCCTAGTCCTATCGAAGACTAGCATCTTCTGGAAACCACCATATTGCAACAATAGCAGGGAGTAGAGTAGCATAAAGTAAAGTAGTAGTAGTGTTATCAACCTCGGCCAGAGATCCTTTCTCGACTCCCTGCGAGAAAGCAATCCCAGAGCCATACTATCCAGTTATCATCACAAACCAATTCTCATCACCATCCAGTTCTCATCACAAGTATCCAGTTCTAGTTGTATCGATCGGGATACAGCTCCAAGTGTCCGTTACCATAGGACAGGCTATCGATAGATGTTTTCTTCCCTGCAGGGGTGCACCAACTTACCCACCGCGCTCGATTGACTCCGGCCGGACACACTTTCCTGGGTCATGCCCGGCCTCGGCCAAACAATACGACGCAACCTGACCTAGGCTTAATAGAGAGGCTAACACGCCGGACTAAACCTATGCCCCCAGGGGTCATGGGCCATCTCCCCGGGAACTCCTGCACGTTGTGAACGCGGCAGGTGAGCAGACCTAGCTACCTCCTTCAACAAGGCAGACGCTTAGGCAGTCCAACCCGGCGCGCGCCACTCAGTCGCTGACGTCTATTAAGCTTCGGCTGATGCATACGACGCAGAACGCCCATACTATGCCCACGTGATGGTTACTGCTATCGGGCCAGAGGCCCCTCGGATCAAATATCCAAATCGTAGTGGATTAGGAACGCGCGGTAACAAGCAGAGACTCACGAAATATGTGACCCCGTTGCCCCGTCTCGAGGACTTGTGGCAAGGGCTAGGAATGCCCGGCCACGCCTCGTAATTATCTCGCGGGCACCCTCCAGGTCAACCCGTCTCCACATTACCCGCAATTAAGCTCGCGCGGGTACCCCTCAGGGTCGACCCGTCTTTAGTAACATGGCTCAGTGTAAATTCATAGTAACCATAGTAACTATGTGTCCAAACATCAAGGGGAAAACCTGAGGAATCACCCCCGGTGAATTCCACTCGATGTAATCATCAAGGTGAATGTAAGAGGATCCACCCTTGAGGTTCACACTTGAGGGGTTGCACGACAGAGTCGTATCGGAAGTGGTTAAGGAGGAAATCACCCTCGATGACCACGAACGAATAGCTACACTAAAGGTTAACAACAGAAGTGCTGAAGAGGCTCACCCTCGGCACTCGATAGTAACCCAGTAGTATCGAGCAACTAAGGGGAAAGTGATGTGCGGTGTCGGGGCCTAGTCTTCGATCCCGTTGATCGGGTCTTCAATGATGAAGCAGGGGCAACAGGGACAAGGTGGGGGTCACTGATGTATCACTAACCAACCTATACTAAGCAGTTTAGGATAAGCAGGTAAGGTATAACAGCAGATACAAAAGCAGGCTATGCATCAGAATAGGAGCAAACAATAACAGTAGCAAAATCTAATGCAAGCATGAGAGCATGGAATGGGCGATATCGAGATGATCAAAGGGGGGGCTTGCCTTGTTGCTCTGGCAAGGAGGGGTCGTCGTCGACGTAGTCGATCACAGGGGCATCATCGGCCTCGGGGTCTACCGGAGAGAAGAGGGGGAGAAACAGTAAATATAAAGCAAACATAGCATCACAAAGCATAACATGGCAATACACGGTGTTAGGGGTGAACTAACGTGGTACTACACGTTGCAGACGGAGGGGATAAACATCCGAGGATGAATTCCCGGCGTTAGGCGGATTCCAGAGAAAGGAAAAGAGGGGGAAAGTTCCATGTTCAACATGGTAGGGGCATGTGACAGATGAACGGACCGCGTATTCGGATTCTTTGGATTTTTCTGAGCAACGTTGCACATGTGGAAAACATTTTCATCGGAGTTATGGATTGATTTCTATGATTTTGCAAAATTTAAACATTTTCTGAAAATTATTATTATTTCGGAAATAAACCGTAAATGTTGTGGGTACACCGAAGTGTACCCAGCATTATGCACATGTGGCTGGCAGATGGGGCCAGAGGTCCTAGTTGACCAAGTCAACAGAGACTAGTCAACCAGTGAATAGTAGAAGTAGGCCCGCATGTCATTGACTCTATCCTTACTAGTTTAGGTAAATTTGCTTAAATAGCAGCGGGGCCTATTTGTCATTGACTCAGCCTTTTTAGAGCAACTAATTATAAAGAGAGGGGACCACTTGTCATTTGTTATTAGACTAATTGAGCACTAAAGTATTACTACTAAAATAACTAAGCCTAGACATAACTAAACAAGGGCCGGCCTCAATGGCTGGCTCACACACACACGCACCTAGTACACACTGAGCACACACGGCCACGACCATTGCCGTGGCCAGCAACAGCAGCAGCCGACGGTAGTGGCGCAACGCAGCCGCTAAGCGAGCAACACAAGCTGCGGCAGCCAAGCAGCAATAAGGGGCAACCGTATATAAGTAGCAGCAGACATAGCAGCACAACAGCGGCAAGCAGCAGCGGCAGCTAGCAACAGCAGAGTAGCACGACGCGCGGGGAAGGAGGAGCAGGGTGCGGCCCCGAGTAGCAGGGCCCGCGAGCGTGCGCGCACGCGCGAGGCAGCCGAGGTGCGGCGTTGGGCGCACAAGGGAGCAGAGCTTCGTCCGGTCACGGGAGGTCGCGGGCGGCGACTTAAGGCAACAGATCGAAGGGGCAATCGGGGAAGAAGCTCACCCCGGAGCTCGTGGTGTGGTCGAGGAAGCCACAGGGAGTCGAGGTGGACCAGAGGAGCGACGCGGCGGCGACGAACAGAGTCGAGTCCCGAGGTCGAAGGCGGCTCGATCCAGTCGATGTAGGTGCTCCAAGCACCAACGCGTCCCCGTAGTGGAAGGAGATGAGCATAGCCGACCTTCTGGATAAGCTACCGGGCTCGGGGTCATCAGGAAGCACGCGGATAGCAAAGACAATGGAGACAGCGGCTCGGCTTGTCGCTGGGAGCAAGCAAAGGCGCGAGGGGAAAGGAAGAGGGTGCTAGGGTTCGTTCCGTGGGGCAGAGGGGAATCGGGTGGCATCCTTATCCTCGCGGGGGAGACGGCGGATGCTCGGCACGCGGCGATCCGAGCAATAAACGAGTGATGTTCGTCAGCACGCCTTTGTGAACAGAGATAGGAGAAGGTGCAGGGATGGGCTGGGCGTGTGTTGTGCACATTGGGCCTAAGTGCACAGTGATCCACCTCATCTTTTCTATTTTCTTTCTGCTTTCAACTGTTAGGCACTGTTTTGCATTTTATTTAAATTCAAAAGAATTTTGTTGCACATGAAACTTTTCACATAAATACCTTGCAATGCTTTGGGATCTAACCACAAAGTTTAGGGGCATTTTGTAGCGTACAATAAATTCTTTATTTTTGAAAAGACCAATTTATTTGCTATGGGAACACTTATAAAATTCCTAGGGATTTATCTGTGAGTCAAATGAAGTTAGTTTTCCACACAAAAATGATTTGGGACATTTATAGAACTATTCGAACATTTTAGTTTTATAGTTCGAGGAAAAAAATAATTTGACTTGTGATTTAAATTTGAATTTGACTTCGATTTTGGACAAGTGGCAATTTGCATAGTAATCGTGATGACATGGCCACCGTTAGAGGGAGATTAATATAACATGATTCTTGGGGTGTTACAAATCTCCTCCACTACAAGAAATCTCGTCCTGAGATTTAAGTGGGAAAGTAAAGAGTAACTTCGGAAGAACTGACCCTTATAGGGTTAATTATCTGGTGAACGATCCAGGGAATGTGGTAGAAGTATCTCTCGAGTTGAAACTTAAGAAAACATCGAGAGCAAAATATGAAGGTACAATAGGAAGTTTCAAGTGATTGGACAAACGATCGATACCTGAACAGAGTGTGAGAAGGGGGTTCAGAGCATCGGGAATAGATCATCTCTCGAAAGGTGGCTCGTGACATGATACGATGCCAAATGCTAGAATATTTCGGAATCAAAGATATACAGGAGAGTCAGTTTCCGATCTTGTGGAACTGTGGGTTATGGGCCCACCATATGGGTTAAAAGTAGAAAGGGGGCCGATAGCAAGGCATGCCAGATGATAGACTGTTAGTTATGTTGCCAACAATGTTGGTACCAAGGGCGAGGGACGAAGAGAACCATTTTCCTTCTTGTTGAACGAGGCGGACCAATAGGCAAAGTTCTCGTCCATCGGTGGTTACCGGAATGTCAACAGCAATAGTAACAAGGTCTTACTGACAAACTGTACACCGAGGTGTTTTCATAAGCAGGGAACTATTATTGCTTAGATCATATAGACCACAAGAAAGGTTAACAAAACAACAAAAAGGAAAATGTGTTTAAACACAAGATTTAGGAGTGTAACTTCTCCCAAGGAACAGTAGAGCATGATATACATGTCAGAACAACAAGTACATCACCATTTGGATAAAAGGGGCAAGGGAATTCATGATGTATCCATATCCATACAACGGTGTTTGGATAATAGAGCAAGAAACATTTCGCAATGCACTCTCAATGTTCTTGTTGTTCTTCGGCGTACCACAATCATGCTTCGAGGTAACATTAACACGGTGTTTCAAGCAAGATTGAATCTGAAGGTCACAAGAAGTACAAAGGAACAATTCCAAGAATGTCAAGGAATGTAAGAAATAACCAAAACATGACCAAGTCTGTATTGGCAGGAAGTCAAGGATGGTGTCGATGACAACACGAATCATCGACGAGCAAGGATGGTATTTCTCCTCAAGAATTCGATTGATATCTTAGAACAAGGCAGTACATTGATGGTGATCACGGCAAATTTTGTTGAGAGGCTCTATGAAGATGCCATCGAGCAGCAACAACATCAAGCAAAAGGAATGATGAAGCGAAGGCTATTGGAACCACGGATATGACATAAGCTCGGATTAAAGCTTGTTCAAGGTGGAATGATAAGATGAGGAAGATCGACGTAAGCTTCGCTCATCATCGAAAACTTGTGCTCCGGGAATAAGGACCAGGTAGCACAGTTAAAATTTAGTACGACAATGATATAGCCGATCAGGCTAGGAATGATGTGACGGAGTATCACTCCAATTAAGAATTTACAAGAGGTAGTGCAAAGACACAATATCCTCGAGATAACAGGGGGCAATACTCGAGGTTGATCAGAATAGAGGTTGGACAGATGAAATGATCTACAAAAGACAAGTATTTTAACTTGTCCGGGAAATGGAATCAAGGAGAAAATATGAACGGAACCACGATTGCAAAGAATCAATTTACAAATGCAAGATGAGCTTATACCAAGGGGACATTTGATTAAAAGAGAAGCTTC
The DNA here is from genome assembly GCA_032464435.1 of Aegilops umbellulata. Taxonomy (NCBI): domain Eukaryota; kingdom Viridiplantae; phylum Streptophyta; class Magnoliopsida; order Poales; family Poaceae; genus Aegilops; species Aegilops umbellulata. The sequence goes on along the minus strand of CP136056.1, from coordinate 107,878,459 downwards.
CATGATAAGGTCTACATCGTGTCTATGGGCATGAACACAAAGTTCAAGGTCGACTCCCACTTCTTCAATGCATAACCTTTCATTTACTCCTCGTTTTCGATGAAGTTGTAGTGTTGAAATGTTATCTGGCAAAACACCAGAAGAGTATGACTCGTGAAAACTCTCGGGTCACATGGATTAAGGAAGGCCCGTTCAACCCATAGGGGCATCTTGGGAACATATGCCACAAACTCCACGAGTAAAATAACACAAGCTCGAAGGCAGAGCATGGTTGAGAAGGCAGAGGATACAATTTACCAAAGGCAATGTGTATCAGGGGAAGAGCGCACAAAATTTTGAATATGAAGGAAACTGCTAGATAATAATCCAACAAAGGATTCAGCGGTCCTTAATGGATCTGATGTGAGTATCAGTACTCAATCAGAAGAAGGAAAGAATGCAAGGCATCGGATTATAGATATATCTGGATAACTTCAAAGCTTGAATACAAAAGAATTACGATTTTCATATCAGAAGATCAGAAGCAGAGGCTCTGATCAAAAGATAATTGAGTTGAATTGATATCGATCGACAATCAATCAAGGTTTCATTTGCCAAGAACAAGCCCATGTTCGGAGTGACGTCTGAGCCGGAAGGATGAATGCTAGGATTTGATTAAGGATTTCGAGCATTCGCAACAAATTGGATGAAGGGACTCTAAATGATAGAGACATAGGATGTCAACGGAGATTACTAGGAATTTGGAATTAACCATAATGCAAGAAGGCAAGAATTCCAACAACAATAGGCTGCTGAGGATTTTTGGAAGATCAGATAGTATTTCCAAGTATTTAGGAAAGCATATGAACAACTGGGGATGAACGAACCCCGGTTAATTGAATTATCCGCATTGCAAAAGAAGCTGCAAAGCAGAAAACACAAAGGATTCTCGAAACAACGGAGAGTACTAGGGGCATCTTGTAATAACAGGATCAACTGGGGATGAAGGTACAAGCGGCAAGGATATTATTCACGGGGATTGTCGGCGGTCAGGAACTGCAAAGCAGTGGGCACAGGGTCTCGGGAAACATCGAGGAGTATCTGCAGAATCTTCTGACAAAGCAAGCGATCATCTGTAGAGAAGGTACTCTCCGGAAGGAAGTGGTTACGAGATCCTAGAGTCAGAGTTAGTAAAAAGTTTAACCCGAATAGACGAGAGATCAGAGTCCCAGAGTATAGATGAGAAATAAAAGATCCTAATACCACCCAATGGCGACGTGGGCCGGTAAGCCACACAGCCAAGTTAGTAAAACAATTCTGGATCACTAGACTCAACTTCGGCCAAGGAGTTGGAAAGGGGGCTACCTACAGGCAGTCAGCTCTGATACCAACTTGTGACTCCCTCAATTCAATCATACACTAATCATACACGCAAATGTGTATGATCAAGATCAAGGACTCACGGGAAAATATCACAACACAACTCTAGACACAAAATAAAATAATACAAGATTTATATTACAAGCCAAGGGCCTCAAGGGCTCGAATACATAAGCTCAAATTCACAAGAGTCAGCGAAAGCAACAATATCTGAGTACATACATGAGTTAGACAAGTTTGCCTTAAGAAGGCTAGCACAAAAGCATCTACGATCGAAAAGGCAAGGCCTCCTGCTTGGGAGCCTCCTAACTACTCCTGGTCGCCGGCGGTCTCCACGTAGTAGTATGCATCGTCGGTGCATCTGGCTCCTGGGCTCCGACATCTGGTTAAATCAACCGGAAAGAAGAAGAAAGGGAGAAAGGGGGAGCAAAGCAACCGTGAGTACTCATCCAAAGTACTCGCAAGCAAGGATCTACACTACATATGCAACATTATCAAAGGAAGGTTGTATATGTGGACTCGGCTGCAGAAATGCCAGAATAGAGAGAAGGCCTAGTCCTATCGAAGACTAGCATCTTCTGGAAACCACCATCTTGCAGCAACAGGAGGGAGTAAAGTAGCATAAAGTAAAGTAGTAGTAGTGTTATCAACCTCGGCCAGAGATCCTTTCTCGACTCCCTGCGAGAAAGCAATCCCAGAGCCATACTATCCAGTTATCATCACAAACCAATTCTCATCACCATCCAGTTCTCATCACAAGTATCCAGTTCTAGTTGTATCGATCGGGATACAACTCCAAGTGTCCGTTACCGTAGGACAGGCATCGATAGATGTTTTCTTCCCTGCAGGGGTGCACCAACTTACCCACCACGCTCGATTGACTCCGGCCGGACACACTTTCCTAGGTCATGCCCGGCCTCGGCCAAACAATACACCGCAACCCGACCTAGGCTTAATAGAGAAGCCAACACGCCGGACTAAACCTATGCCCCCAGGGGTCATGGGCCATCTCCTCGAGAATTCCTACACGTTGCGAACGCGGCCGGTGAGCAGACCTAGCTACCTCCTTCAACAAGGCAGGCGCTTACGCAGTCCAACCCGGCACGCGCCACTTAGTCGCTGACGTCTATTAAGCTTCGGCTGATGCATACGACGCAGAACGCCCATACTATGCCCACGTGATGGTTACTGCTATCGGGCCAGAGGCCCCTCGGATAAAATATCCAAATCGTAGTGGATTAGGAACGCGCGGTAACAAGCAGAGACTCACGAAATATGTGACCCCGTTGCCCCGTCTCGAGGACTTGTGGCAAGGGCTAGGAATGCCCGGCCACGCCTCGTAATTATCTCGCGGGCACCCTCCAGGTCAACCCGTCTCCACATCACTCGCAATTAAGCTCGCGCGGGTATCCCTCAGGGTCGACCCGTCTTTAGTAACATGGCTCACTGTAAAGTCATAGTAACCATAGTAGCTGTGTGTCCAAACATCAAGGGGAAACCCGAGGAATCACCCCCGGTGAATTCCACTCGATGTAATCATCAAGGTGAACGTAAGAGGATCCACCCTCGAGGTTCACACTTGAGGGGTTGCATGACAGAGTCGTATCGAAAGTGGTTAAGGAGAAAATCACCCTCGATGACCACGACCGAATAGCTACACTAAAGGTTAACAACAGAAGTGCTGAAGAGGGCTCACCCTCGGCACTCGATAGTAATCCAGTAGTGTCGAGCAACTAAGGGGAAAGTGATGTGCGGTGTCGGGGCCTGGTCTTCGATCCCGTTGATCGGGTCTTCGATGATGAAGCAGGGGCAACAGGGACAAGGTGGGGGTCACTGATGTATCACTAACCAACCTATACTAAGCAGTTTAGAATAAGCAGGTAAGGTACAACAACAGATACAAAAGCAGGCTATGCATCAGAATAGGAGCAAACAATAACAGTAGCAAAATCTAATACAAGCATGAGAGCCATGGAATGGGCGATATCGGGATGATCAAAGGGGGGAGGCTTGCCTGGTTGCTCTGGCAAGGAGGGGTCGTCGTCGACGTAGTCGATCACAGGGGCATCATCGGCCTCGGGGTCTACCGAAGAGAAGAGGGGGGAGAAACAGTAAATATAAAGCAAACATAGCATCACTAAGCATAACATGGCAATACGCGGTGTTAGGGGTGAACTAACGTGGTACTACATGTTGCAGACGGAGGGGATAAACATCCGAGGATGAATTCCCGGCGTTAGGCGGATTCCGGAGGAAGTAAAAGAGGAGGAAAGTTCCATGTTCAACATGGTAGGGGCATGTGACAAATGAACGGACCACGTATTCGGATTCGTTGGATTTTTCTGAGCAACTTTCATGTAGGAAACATTTTCATCGGAGTTATGGATTAATTTCTATGATTTTGCAAAGTTTAAACATTTTCCAAAAATTATTATTATTTCGGAAATAAAGCGTAAATGCTATGGGTACACCGAAGTGTACCCAGCATTATGCACATGTGGCTGGCAGATGGGGCCAGAGGTCCTAGTTGACCAAGTCAACAAAGACTAGTCAACCAGTGAATAGTAGAAGTAGGCCTGCATGTCATTGACTCTAACCTTACTAGTTTAGGTAAATTTGCTTAAATAGCAGCGGGGCCTATTTGTCATTGACTCAGCCTTTTTAGAGCAACTAATTAAAGCTAATAAATAGAGGGGGCCACTTGTCATTTGTTATTAGACTAATTGAGCACTAAAGTATTAGTGCTAAAATAACTAAGCCTAGACATAACTAAACAAGGGCCGGCCTCAACACAGCCAGCCATCAGGCTGGCTCACACACACACACACACCTAGTACACACCGAGCACACACGGCCACGGCCATTGCCGTGGCCAGCAACAGCAGCAGCCGGCGGTAGTGGCGCAACGCAGCCGCTAAGCGAGCAACACTAGCTGCGGGCCTGCGGCAGCCAGCACGCAGTAGCAGAAGCAGCAATAAGGGGCAACAGTATATAAGTAGCAGCAGACATAGCAGCACAGCAGCGGCAAGCAGCAGCGGCAGCTAGCAACAGCAGAGTAGCACGACGCGCGGGGAAGGAGGAGCAGGGTGCGGCCCCGGGCAGCAGGGCCCGCGAGCGTGCGCGCACGCGCGAGGCAGCCGAGGTGCGGGGCTGGGCGCGCAAGGGAGCAGAGCTCCGTCCGGTCATGGGAGGTCGCGGGCGGCGACTTAAGGCAACAGATCGAAGGGGCAATCGGGGAATAAGCTCACCCCGGAGCTCGTGGTGTGGTCGAGGAAGCCACAGGGAGTCGAGGTGGACCGGAGGAGCGACGCGGCGGCGACGAACGGAGTCGGGTCCCGAGGTCGAAGGCGGCTCGATCCAGTCGATGTAGGTGCTCCGAGCTCCAACGCGTCCCCGTAGTGGAAGGAGATGAGCGTAGCCGACCTCCTGGATAAGCTACCGGGCTCGGGGTCGTCGGGAAGCACGCGGACAGCAAAGATAATGGCGACGGCGGCTCGGCTTGTCGCTGGGAGGAAGCAAAGGCGCGAGGGGAAAGGAAGAGGGGGCTAGGGTTCGTTCCGCGGGGCAGAGGGGAATCGGGTGGCATCCTTATCCTCTCGGGGGAGACGGCGGATGCTCGGCACGCGGCGATCCGAGCAATGAACGAGTGTTGTTCGTCCAGCACGCCTTTGTGAACAGAGATAGGAGAAGGTGCAGGGATGGGCTGGGCCTGTGTTGTGCACATTGGGCCTAAGTGCACAGTGATCCACCTCATCTTTTCTATTTTCTTTCTGCTTTCAACTGTTAGGCACTGTTTTACATTTTATTTAAATTCAAAAGAATTTTGTTGCACATGAAACTTTTCACATAAATACCTTGCAATGCTTTGGGATCTAACCACAAAGTTTAGCGGCATTTTGTAGCGTACAATAAATTCTTTATTTTTGAAAAGACCAATTTATTTGTTGTTGGAACAATTATAAAATTTCTAGGGATTTATCTGTGAGTCAAATGAATTTAGTTTCCACACGAAAATGATCTGGGACATTTATAGAACTATTCGAACATTTTAGTTTTATAGTTCGAGGAAAAAGAATAATTTGACTTGTGATTAAATTTGAATTTGACTTCGATTTTGGACAAGTGGCAATTTGCATAGTAATCATGATGACATGGCCACCGTTAGAGGGAGATTAATATAGCATGATTCTCGGGGTGTTACATTGGGCGGCCGCTTGTAGGTGCCGGTGAAGTTTCGGAGAAAGACTTCAGTGAAATCTACCCAGGTGTTGATGCTGTGGGGCTTCAGGCTGTTCAACCATGTCCGGGGCGTGCCCTGGAGCATGAGCGGAACGTACTTCACGGCAACGCGCTTGTTGCCGTTTGCTATGCTGACGGCAGTGGAGTAGTCGACCAACCAAACTTCCGGCTTCACGGAGCCGTTGTACTTGGGCGTGTCTCGTGGGAGCGAGAACCCTTTAGGGAAGGGCTCGTCGTGGATGCGGGGGACGAAACAAGGCAGGCCCGTCGCATCTTCTTTTTTTAATGCCAGGGATCGAGCAAGGCGGTCGATCCGATGGCGTGCGTCATTCTCGACGACTCCTTCTCGGCGGCCCACTACTCGTGCGACATATGCCAAAGGATAGCTTATCATGGCGGGGGCTAATAATACGTCACCAGTGCCAGGAAACGGGATAAGGCGCAATCATGCCCGCCGGCGAATCTTACCCAGGTTCGGGGCTCTCCTAGGAGATAACACCCCTACTCCTTCTCTGTGGGGTCTCTGCATGATCATTCAAGCAACAATGGTGGCTACAAGCTTGCTCCTTGAGCTGTTTCTCTAGAGGGAAGAAGAGCAAGGCTAGCCCCAGCTTCCTCTCTCTATGTGTATGTGTGGGTGAACTAAGGTCTGAACCCTTTGCATGGGTGTCCTGGGGGGTTTATATAGGCCTACCCCCAAGGATACAAAGGTAATCTGGCCGGGTGTAGGACCCGACCGTCAGTATCTGTGGTCGTCGGCTTCTCCGCCGGCCGCTGGGGCCCGCCGCCTGGTGGGCCCCGCCGGATGTCTCGTACTTCTCCGACAGGCCACGCCCGCCGCTTGCGGGTCCTGCCGGCTGCTCAGTACTGTGGCAATGCCAATGATGATGTGTGCTTTGTCGGGGAAGGCGTGTCTACAGTACCGCCGCCTGGCGGGCGTTCACTGTAGCCACTTCCCGTCTCTTCTGATTAATGGCGCACAAACATTGAGGGAGGGGAAGGGCCGCCTGCTAGGAGTCGGCCTCCCCCCACGCCGACTGGTCGGAGCTCGCCGCCTTCTGGCTTCTCACGGGCAGGTAGGGCCAGCCGCCGGCAGGCCGTACCGACAGCCCGTAGTGGGAGCTTGGCCTTCTCTGTCATGGGTGATGTCATGGGCTGCATGGCAACAGTGCCGCGTCGGGCGAGGGATGTCCGCCCAGTACGCTGCACTGTGGCCACGCTCGGCCTGATTCGGGGGTGGCAGGCCGCACTATAGCCACGCCCCGTCTCGCCGTCTTAATGTGGTGCAAACTTCAAGGGGGCGGACGGGGGCCACCTCCTGGGAGTCGGCCTCTCTGGAGGTCGCCTGGTAGGAGTTGACCCACCTTAAGGCGGTCTTCTGGGAAGTGCCGCTCTCCTGTAGCTGGCCGCTTGGACCAGCTGGCCCTGAGAAGGCGGCTCTTCGTCTTCGAGGCTTGAGGGGCGCAACCAGTCCCGATGTCTTGAATCGTCATGGGGAGCGGATGAGGCTACCCGTGGTCATTTACTCCGACACCGGGCTGTCCGCAAATCCTCATATCCACATATGGGATTTTCGGATGTATCCGGGCAGCCCTTTATGTAGGATGCGGCCCACCCCGTACCATCGTTTCTTTTTCTTTATTATTTCTTTTCTCTTTCTCTTTGTATCTCCATCAATCACATACATTTGAGTGGACAATTTGAGAAGGATATATGGGACATGGTTGCATACATGCATAAAATAGAGGCTCAAAATGGACGTGACCAGGCATGTCTGGGGATCAAAATTGTTAATCTTGGTTGTAGATGCTCTAAGCTACTATGGCCCTAAAATTTAAAGCTACCTGATCCACACACATCGGATCTAATGAACTCCTTCACCATCAACGACCGAGAGATCGTCGACGCAGGAGCCGCTGGAGGGCATCACTAGAAGGTTGGCCTCTCCTGTCAGTGGCAAGTTTCCGGTCGCCATGCACGAGAGAAAAAAACGCTTCAATAGACATTCAGGCTTGTATGTTAAACAGTGTCCATCTTTATTCCATAGTCAACAAAATCTCTACGTACAATATATCCGGTTAAACATAGGGAACTACGGGTTGTAAGAGTATTTGTCGAATCCGTTTCCAATTCTAGGAACAGCTTGCATCGGACTCTCCGTGTATGCTTGAAGCACGAGATGAGGAGGAAAAACAGGGGTAGAAAAGTCCGGTAACACGAATCTCGAGGCCGATCTAGCGACCCAGATAAGATAGCTCGCGGTCCGCGCAACAGCAGAGAAAACCCTCCTAAAACCCCACCTCCCTAAATTCTGTCCCCAGCCGACGGCGCAAGCCAAAACTCGCCTCGCACAACCTACGCCACCCCAAATCGCACGCGCACCGATCGCTTCCCGCCGCCGCCGCCGCCGCCGCCATGGGCTCGACGTTCAGCCACGAGGATGCTCCTCCGCCTCCTTCCCCAGCTCCCGCCGACGCGCCACCTCTTCCCTACGCCCCGATGCCTCCCCCGCCGTTGCCGCCCCAGGAGGAGGACAAGGCGGCGGAGGACGACAAGGTGGACTACCTGAATCTCCGCTGCCCTATTCCCTACGAAGAAGCCCAGCGCGAGGCCTCGAGTAAGAACGCCCCTCCCTTGCGTCTGACATCACTGCCAATCGAATCGATTCCTAATGATGCTGCCATCTTCCATGTTGTTCGTTACAGTGACGCTCAAGCCCGACGTGTTCGAGGGCTTTCGCTTCGATTTCGTCAAGCCGGTCAGCCAGGTCTTGTTTTTGAGCCACAGGTACCCTTCCCAATGCCCATCGTTTCTTTTCAGCTAAACTGCTACTCCCTCCGTTCCGATTTACTTGTCTTAGATTTGTCTAGATACGTAGGTATCTAGCACTAAAATAAGTCTAGATACATCCGTATCTAGACAAATGCAAGACAAGTAATTCGGAACGGAGGGAGTAGTAGCGATCTGGCTGCAATTGTTTACGATTCCGTTGCATATGCTTGTGACAGTGCGTCAATGGGATCCATGGAGGTCCCTTCACAGGGACCTGAAGTGATCAAGGTCCCCACCTCCCAGTACGAGTTTGGCGCCAACTATATTGATCCCAAGGTTTTATTCTGTCAGGTTAAATTCATGTTTTTTTTAATGTTTTCATCATCTAAATGTGTTTTCCTCTTATTAGCTGATGCTCATCGGTAGGATCGCCCCCGACGGAAGGCTGAATGGACGTGTCAAGTACGAAGTCACAGAAAATCTTTGCGCACAAATGAATGCTCAGGTGATTGCTTTGGGCACAAGTATGAGCTTGCTCCACTGAATGTTGTTGAGTCTCTAAGTTAACTTTTTTTGTTTCCGCAGTTGACAAACGAGCCTGGTTATTCCCAAGGCATGTTTAATTTGGATTACAAGGTCAGTCTCTTTTTGAGCATTTAGTTCCTGATTTTGCAAGTCGTTTATTTTTTTTTATCATCTTATTTTATGGGCAGCATCATGCCAATGGTAAGATACTTCCACTGTCCAACAGGGAACTATGATACCATGTCCCGCATTGTGCTGTTAATAAATATACATCAATGCTACTGCTCTTAGATTGCTGTTGGGACTCAGTATACCTCTCTCAAATCAATGTCCTGTTCATTTGAACTTGGAATCTAGCACATAAGTTTTAGTTATTTTTGCCTGTTTGCTCCTGAGATTTGTTCACATCTTACGAGTTATCTCTTTCCTCAAATTTTTCTGTTGAATTTCGTCTATCAAAGATGCCTTTTGTGGTACATGCTAATGGTAGCACAAGTTACACGTGAATTGCTGACCGTGTGATGTTTCTAATGTTGGCATTGATGCATTTGTTGTTCCTAATATTGTGTAGTCTTCCCTTATTGGTGTCGGAAAACCTATAGATACCCAACTAAGATATGTAGGAGTTAGGTTCTTAATGTTTAATAGTATCATATTTGAAGAAAACATATGGTATTTTACCTCCTTCATCTGATGTAATCTTAGTTTATCTGTCTGACGATCTGCATGATTTCATAACTTATTTTTGCTCCTCTGTCATTTATTCCAGGGCAAAGATTTTAGAACCCAATGTCAAGTCGGGAATAATGGCTTCTATGGAGGGAACTACATCCAGGTATAGATGATGCACCAATTTATGTCAATTGTTGGCACATAAAACCAAAGCACTAGTATCATGAATAGAGACTTTGTATCTATTTGATGATAAAGTACTAGTATCCACCTTTTGCGACTACATTTGGAAAATATGGTTATTTTTAACCAAAATGTTAATGGCAGTATGAATTCTGTATTTTTAGCATTGATGCACGCTGCTAAAATACATTGTGATTTAAGCAACTATTGAGAAAAACTATTGACCATTTATGCATGGAAGTAAAGTCAAATTCCCATTGTTATAGCAGAACGGCCACGCTGATAAATATGAAGTACTGTGTTTGCAACTAAAATACTCAGGGTAAAGACGGTATGGTGTGCGGTAGGCTGGCAGGGTGTAGATGCAGTAGACGGGTGTGCTCTCAGTGTGCATCAGTAGACCACTCTTTGTGCATAGGAAGTACTACTTCAGACAATTTTAGTCTAAAAATGAAGATCTTCCTTTTTCTTAGTCTGCTCAAAGTTTAACTGTCCAAAGAAGCTTGGCATTCATATTAAGCAGAACCAAGCATGTTTCCAAGCCAAACGCAGCCGATATAATAACCATAGATCTATCATTCCAATCTTAGTTGGGCATTCATATTTCCCTAATAGTTTATCACTTTATTGCATATACTGGATGCTAGAAAAATGAATCATATCATATAGAGAAGACAGCATACTGTCGTCAATTTAACCTTCAACTTACAATAAAAAAATAATCTCAGACAGTATATTCTAAAAAATAATTTTCTGTTCCATCATTTCGATACTTAAGACTATTGCAACATATTTTACCTGTGCATTTCAGAGTGTAACGAAGAACCTCTCCCTGGGAACTGAAGGTTTTTGGCTAAAACAACAAAGGAAATCAGGAGTTGGCTTTCTTGCTAGATATGACACGAAGAACATGGTAAAGTTTTTTGTATTCGTTACTGTTCATAACCATGATCCATATAAAATAGTTAGGCATTTGGAATTTGTGATGCATTTATATTCCAATCACATTTATGGCCGAAAAACTGCATTTGAGGAATTGTCGCTTGATCAGGTTTTTGCCTACTAATCCTTTTGATCATGCTGAGATATGCCATTTTACACACTGTTACAAAGCAACATTAGGTTCAGGTTGCTAATATTGGAATGATACATGCTGATTTATGGGATTCTAATCGTGAATTGTCTGGAAACTAAGAAAACAAAAACTTGTCCAGTATGGGAAAGCACAAAGTATCCACCTTGTGTTAATATTGAAAATTAAGTGCAGGAAACTGGGCCTAAAACACTCAGGTTTGCTGTGTATTGATGAAATCTAACTACCAGTCAGTTAATAACTGCGCCAAGTGAATTCCTCTTGGAAAATAGTAACAATGGTGCAATTTTATAAGCATTTATTTGCAGATCATTTGTTAAGTGTGCTGTCTGACTCTTGGAAAAGTTTAACAATGGTGCAAATTTCTAAGCATTTATTTTACTCGGCAGTCTCCAGAGAGTTACTGCGCTTTCCAGAGTTTGTTTCTCATGGTTGAAGCAATGTGAATGCTTAAGTATTTCACTTGCTTTGCATCATGTGACAAGTATGCCATAGTTGTGATTCTATGTTTTGTGTAGGGTATCATCTCGTGCACATGGTAAAGTCAAGTTGTTCGTTTAGGTGATTAGCAAAATTTTCGAGCTCTTTTCAAGCCTCTGTGAGAGTGTTCTTTCTCACTCAATAAGTTGTCACAAGATGTACTCTAGAACTGATGCTGATATTACTTTATTATTATCAAAGCGATGGTGGATGATTGAATAGACAACAAATTAAAAACTAATACTATATTATATTTCATATTATCTGATAGAGCCATGCCACTAATATCTTCAGGTTGCAACTGGACAAATTGCAAGCACTGGACTGGTTTCACTGAGTTACGTTCAGAAAGTATCTAATAAGGTTATATTTCTGTCGTAGCATTTTGAAACTTTTATCTGTTATTATCTTGTTCAAATTCGTAAACTTCTTTATGCAGGTTTCCCTTGCTACTGATTTCATGTACAATCATATGTCAAAGGATGTAACAGCAAGTGTGGGTTATGATTATATCATGAGACAGGTATGCTATGTGCACTGATAGTTTGTTTGACATCTTTTTCCCATGCATTGGATTTCATGTACTCCCTCCGTTCCGAATTACTTGTCGCAAGTATGGATGTATCTAGATGTACTTTAGTTCTAGATTCATCCATTTCTGAGACGAGTAATTTGGAACGGAGGGAGTACAATGATATGACAGTAGTTGTAACCATGCATTGGATTCAATTATGACAGCAGATGTAAATCAAGTTTCTTTATGTTTATTTCCGGAGACAGGCATACCATGAGAGTTTTTTCATGTTTGATGGCATTGATCACCTTAGCAAGATATTTATTGAACATAAAAGTAGCTGCAAATTTGTGGCATATTTGACTATTTCTGTGAAACTTCCCGTAGCAAAAGAATTGCGCACAAAATTTTCTTTTAAAATACTGTTTCTGTTGAAGTGCATTTGAGTCTATGGTCAATTCATGTCTGAGTTGCATGTGAAAAGCTTAACCACACTGTGGCTCAACATTGCAGAGTCGTTTTAGGGGAAAGGTAGATACAAATGGCGCAGTTTCTGCTCTTTTGGAGGAGAAAATCAACCCATACGCTACCTTGGTTCTTTCTGCAGAGGTCAGTTTACCTCTTCCCTTATTCCATGCAAGGACCTGTACTGCCTTTCCTTGTTAGCATGTTGAATCAAGCACTGCCAAAACAGGGACAAACATATTAGTTGTTTTCAATGGTTTTTCCCTGATAGACGAGTCGTCCAGATTCGAGTTGAAAGGCTGATTTTGATGTACAATCTTGTGCAGATTGATCACTGGAAGAAGGATAACAAGTTTGGGTTTGGCGTAAGGGTTGGAGAGTAAGATGATGAGATGAATTGTTGAGAGGCATGTACTATTATAGCAGTTGGCATTCGTCGACAAGGATTGTGATGATTTTGTGTTTTGCTGTCATTTTGTTTCTCACTCCACTGTGTTGATTACTTCGGAAATGCCCTCGTCGTCATTAGATTAAGTTTGGTTACGTGCTCCAGTTAGGCTCAAGACCATCTGTGTAAATTTTCTGTGTGAAGCGAGCAGATAAGTATAAATGGGAGTTGACTTAGCATTTTGGTATACCTGGGACAGCTTGTCTGTAAGTCAAAGATTGTATGACTCCCATCCGACACTCATAACACCATACGAAAGCTTTTAGTTGCAGGATGCACATGGAAAGATTTGAACACACCATAGGTGCCTTAACTTGTTTATGTGAGGGGCGTTTTGGTGGACGAGCGACATGGAGCTCGGAATCTCAGCCAGCTGTTCGCCCTTTGGGATGTGTGCATCGTGGATTTTCTGTTGTATACTCGTGCTAGTCAGCAGGAAATACAAAGGTGCCGTGGCGTAGTGTTAGCTGTCTACATGGGCTGCCGGTGGGTTGCACGAACATTATGTGCTGCCTGGGCGCATTTAAGCTGGTACGAACGGCTCTCTTACATTTCGTTTCTGTTTGCTGCGTTGCACATCTGCTTGGCTGGCGCACTAGTTGCCTAGTCAACGCCTAGCTGCTACGCTAACTAGCTCACCATATGATCGTAAAAAAGCAGACTTTCACTTACAAGTTACAACCCGATTCACCGCCTACGTGCCCTTTACGCCCCGTCATTCATCATACTTGTTTCTGTTTTTTCAGTTGGCGCTGTTTCTATTTCTGGTAGCACACCACACGTGTATGTCTGCACGATTCAAAAAGGAAAAAATGTGCGTGAAAAAACTTCTTTCCCACACAAAATTTCTGAAGATAATTAGTATTATAGATATGTGGTCCGCCCCGTGCAAATGATGCTACTGGTCAACATGGAATTCTCAATTTTATACACGGATACTGGCGGAACAGCGAATTGCGAACAACGTTTGTTAGTCTTACATGAGTATAAAAAAAAATTATCCGCTCACGAGAGAAACTATATTTTGCGTGCTTTGCTGATTATTTTCGTATGTTCTACGCAGATCATCATGATCAGTTCAAAAATCCAAAAAGTTTGTTTTTTTAGTCCATCTACCTGAACAAATTTGAAAGGAAAAAATCCGCAAGAAAAAAAGAAATATCAAAGGAGAGTGAGTTGATGCATGTGCCCAATCAACTCAGATAAGTAATTATGCACCACGAGTTCGTCACGCTAGGTTCAATTTGTGGGGTGAGATGTAGAGCATTTTTTTATATGTGATGTGCTTGCACACCAAAGGCCCATCGCCGCACTGGTTGGTACGTGACGCATAGGCCATGCATGTACAGCAACGAGGACTCGGGACGGGTTTGCGTGTAGACTTGCAAAAGTGCGGCGCACTGCACACTGTAGTGGAATACGGCATAAAATAAATTGCTGACAACCTGAATACATGCAATAAATATGGTCTATGGCCTGATCACGAAGCATGTTGGCTGCCCAGATACCGAGCCCCATGCAGCTCGAGCGCCATTAGGCATTTTCGTCAGTTTAGTGCCTATAAGCTAGTAAAATACATAAAAGTGGTGCTATAACTTGTCGCATGGTGCATATATGGTTGCCTCTGCCCGTATGTCGCTGTATGTGCTGCCAGCATGGCGTGACAGCTGGTGGCTGCCCCACACGTTAGTGGGTGTGAGTGTTGCCTGCGCTAGGGAGAATATGAGGTATTCCCACCCTTTGGGGTGCTCCAGGTGCACCGATGCCGAAAAACATTTTTAAAATATTTGAAAAATTCTGAAAAAACTTAGCACATTGACACAACATTGATGCATCTTGTCACAAAATTTCAAATCAAAATTCAAAACATTGCTCGAGATACAAAAATGACAAATTCGACAGTAATAGTACGGCTTTAGATTTGGCCCATTATCACATTGATGTCAAATTTGTCATCTTTGTATCTTGAGAAATGTTTCGAATTTTGATTTGAAATTTTGTGACGAGACACATCGATGTTGTGTGACTATGCTAACCTTTTTTCAGAATTTTTCAAACATTTTAAAAATGTTTTTCGGCATCGGTGCACCGGGAGTACAAGGGGTGGGAGTACCTGATATTTTCCCGCCTGCTGTAGGTGAGATGGGCATGTATTTTTTTCAGAAAACCCCCTAACTTTTGATTAAATCTCGCAAAAGCTTCACTCTTTTTCTTAGGGATGCAAAAGCTATCACTCTATTGCTACTAAATGGAAAAACGCAAACCGGGTCACTCCGTGGGATTCCAACTTGCAACCTCCAGGATAAATAGCATGCATGGTAACCACCAGGACAATTCATGTACAACTTATAGCTGGAAACTTCAATAGATCAATTCTACCTATTGCTCTGCAATTTCCATTTACGTTATTTGAAGCCAAAATATAAAAGTATTTCCAAGGTTGCAGGGTACGATTGATTAATTAATCTTTCCAAATCTAGACGCCTCCCCCCAAAGGCTTTGGAATATTATTTCCGGGCACTAGAACGAAACCCCTTCTTACCGCAAGCTTTTAATAATATGGCCGTGATCTGTCATTACGTGCGACTATCGCCACTATAGAAAAAAAAGGATCAGATTTTCTAGTAAATACCAGAAAAAAGGGCTTTCTACATGGGAAAAGCTGTGAATCAACCTGCCGGAAACAACAGCGTGCCACCTTTCACGCATGCCACGCGTCCTGTGGGCCCCTTGAGCCACGTCTGGAAACCTCCTTGCGTCATACGCACGCTGATCCTGATCTTATCCTCGCGAGCAATGGCATCCAAGATTCATTTTTGGAGCAACACATCTCCTAGTGCATCTTCACGTCTGCAACCAACTGACGCCACCAGAGGCCCCTGCACCGGCGCCGGCGAGAAAGTGCTCGGCCGCCCGCGTCCCTCCACATTTCCTTCCTCCTCCGTTCTCTCTTTTTCCTCTCTCCGATATCTCGTCTCGCACCGATTCAATCAGCGTCGCTTCTGAATCGAGCAACACCGACACACGGACTACACCGCCCCGCCGTCGCCCGCCTCCAGGAGGCACGCTGCCGCTGGAGCCTCGTCCTCCGTCTCCCATCGTTCCACCTCGCAACCGCTGGTCCACAGTACAGTTCCTGCAACATCCTCCTTGGTGCAAGAAAAATTTATGCAACATTAGTTATATTTCAAATCTCTCTTCTGTTGAAAAATATTTCTACAACATTAACTTTACTGCAGAAAAAATTCTGCAACATCACCTTTGTTGCATAAAAGTGGATGCAATTTTTTCTGCAACATCACCACGGTTGTAAAGTTTTCTGCAACAATACCATTGTTGCAAAAGATACATCACGTCTCCGCACAAAGTCTCTGTTTCAGCAGCAACTCGCTTTGTTGCAATTTGTGACGCTCATGTGGGGAGATCTAACGGCATGGGAGGTGGTCGTTCTTTCCTGAACTTCAATCGGCGGTCGTGTAGCACGCCCCTTGTTTCTGAAACACCGCGCTTGTTGCAGAAGGGAGGTGGGGAACATGGGTGGTACATTGGACGGCCAGCAGCGCGTCCATCCGACGGCGAGGCAGGCGGCGGATGTTTTAACCTAATCCACCGGCCAACGCTTAGCGCTCCCCTTTCTACATGGGGATCGTAAAAACAACGATTTTGCCCTATCAGCTGTAGGAAGGAAGGACACTTCACGAGAATCAAAAAACGCCCCCCACCCACATGGATAAAAGTAAGTAAACATGAATTAATTCTAACTCCCACATGATAAAAAAGTAAAAGGTCTCGCGAACAAAATAATCCTATTTGACCACTATACATTGCGAGCATCAGGAAATAGAATAATCGCGAATTCCGTGTAGCAGCTAAAGTAGTGATAAATCCTATCACTAAAATAGATCCTAATGAAAGTCCATCGATTCCCAATCTCCATTGAAAATCGAAGACATCTATCCATTTATAATCCTCCTTTAATTGGATTAAGGGATCCTCCAGTTGGAAATGATAACAGAACGCATAAGTCATTAGAAGGAATTCTAATAAACAAATAGATATAGTATACCACCTAACAATTTTGTTTCCCTTATGAGGTAAAAAGAAAATTAATGAACCTGCAAATATCGGCAAAACAACAAGTATTGTTAACCAAGGAAAATAACTCATGATAAAGTGATAAAGACAAGATACGTTTTGACCAGAAAAGCCCGTGCTCGATTATTTCGAGCATAGGCTTCTTCGGTAAAGAGGAATCAGACGATTCGAGTGAAGATTTTTGTAACGTATCAATAAGATAGGGCCATGCTACGTGTTGTTTCAGGCCCTAAATAAACGCAGACACTTAAAAAAAATCTGGCGGGCAGGCAGATTCACATATGTTACAACCCACACAATCTTCGGTTCTCGGCACGGAAGCAATTTGCTTGGCTTTACATCCATCCCAGGGTATTATTTCTAATACATCTGTTGGACAAGCTCGTACACATTGAGTGCATCCTATACATGTATCGTAATCTTTTACGGAATGTGACATTGGATCTATAAATTTTTCTTTTCAACATATTTTTTTTATCCGGTAAAAATGAAATTAGTACTATAATGAGTCATATGCATTGTAGACACCAGACGAAGAAATGGTTTATCCAAACTTCAAAAATAAAAATCTATTTTTTAATCTGTTTGCGAGAAAGCGTGAAGAGAGCCAAGAGACTTTAATTTTGGATTTCAACAATAAGAAATAAGAAAAAAATACGAATTGTACAGGCAAATTTGAATTAGCCAATAAATTGGCTATCGTCTTTTCAATATAAATTATTGGAATATCAATGAATTACAAATACAAAAATTCATTCAAGTGAAAAAGAATACTATACAATAATATACTAAAAAATGGATATTCTCAAATAATACTAAGAAAATAGTGTTGATTTCTCTTTATTTTAATATTTGCGCCTTTGTTTAGAAGATTCTATGTCTAATTATTCAATAAATTAGATTGATTGATACGAGTGGATTTCCTATTACGATGGATGGAAGAAAGAATGGATAGTCCAATAGCGGCTTCAGCAGTCACAAGGGCTATAACAAAAATTGCGAAAATATCTCCTTTTAATTAGCGACTATCAAATAGATCAGAAAATGTTACGAGAAGTATAAGTTCAAGACATATTAGATCTCTAACCATGTTTCGGCTTGTGATCAATCCATTGATACCAATAAAAAATAAATAGACACTCAAAAAAAGTACATGCTCAAACATCATCAACTAACTCCTTATCAATCTCGATTCATTTCAATATGAGGGTAAGAATTGAACCGATTCAATTAATTACAATACAACAATTACACAACAAAAGAGAAAATAAAGGAGGTATTTGTTGGCAGAAGATGGGTTTTAAATTACTGATTAGTTTTTATGATGTATACAATTTTCCCATATAAAACTACAATAGTTACCAATATGCAATTTTTCTATTTAAATCTTTATTCTATTTTTGTTATTGTTTAGTTTGAAGAGGTAAACATGAAATTTTTGTAGAATTTATGTGTATTTAATCAGTTCAATGTGTACTATAAAATATTGTGTACATTTTTTGAAACAGTTCAATGTGTATTAAAAATCATTGTGTAAAAACAATAAATTCTATAAATATGTTAAAACATGTCAAACGTGTTTGTAGAAATGTAAGAATAATTTTACACATTATTTTTTTAATACATGTTGAAATTTTTTAGATAGATTTTTTCAATTTTTTGAATGCATGACAAACATTTTTCAAAAACACATCTACAATTTCTTAATACACACGAGAATTTGTGAAAAATATGTTGAATAGTTTTTTATTTCAAATGCACTAACACTTCCTTTAAGTTTATGACAGCTGTAATATTTTCTTACATTTCCTTTTTCAAACAGGAAAGACAATATAAAAAATAAACATGAAAGTGGAAAATAAATAAAAAGAAACCTTCTGCGGGCCCATAAGAGTGTCATATATTACAATAAAAATAAGACAAATGCTTGAAGAGGTAAATAGCAACGTGATAAATAGACGTCTAGCTCACAAATAGGAATTTGTTTCGTCCAGTATCCTTATTCAGAGAAGCGATATATATATACGTCTTGCTCATAAATAAGACAAATACTTGCAGAGTTGAGCCAACTTTTCTTTTAAATTTTGTTTTATTATTTTGGCCGGTGTCTTTATTATAAATAGGAATTTATCTTTGTATTCCACAAAGGCGTCATTGGCCTAGTGGCTACCATAAGTGTGCACCTTTGCGCCCAGGTGGGATCAGTGCAGTTTAGCATATTTAAATATAGGGATGTTTTGAGAAATTTAGTTGAAGTATATGGAGTTTTCTGTAAAACAACCATCGAGGGGCGCTCATATAGCTGTTTCTCCCCTCACAGTCATTGACATGTGGGCCAATGCCACGTTGGCACGCTAGGTTGGCAATGCATACGCTCGGATACACAGCCAGAGACACCGTATTTGAACGCTCGGACAAGTTATGACACCCGTTTTATGTATTTTACATATTTAGGCACTAAAGTGACCGCGCCGGACGAGTTGAGACACCCCGGTGTATTTAACTCACATTGAAATCTTGTTCATGATAGTTGTGGGTTTGTGCACGAGTTCACGCTTACAAAGAACTCCTTGCACCGTCTCATTGGGTGAGAGCGAAAACGTGTCAGGCCTGCCTTTGGATGTGACTTGCTGAGGAGGCCTAGATGAGTAAAGTTTGTTTTTTCGGCCTTGAGGTAGACTGGGATTGATTAGGCAGCACATGTGTGTTAGTCCATTTATCAGAGGGTATTTGGTTGGGTTTTTACTGGCTTTTCACTTCGGTTATAAGCCAAAAAGAAACATCTACTTAGGTGCTTTTGGATAAAGCCATATTATATACCCATCGGTCTGTAATATAAGACATTTTAGAGATTTCACTATGGACTATATAAACATGTTTTAGAGTCTAGATCCACTCATTTTGCTTTGTATGTAGTTCATATTAAAATCTCAAAAGGGCTTATATTTGGCAACGGAGGGAGTATAAATCAAAGTGAAAAATCGAGTAAAAGCCCAACCAAACACCCTCTCAGTATGAGAACAATATAGCAATGTCTTTTTTTCCTTATAAAGATTAGAGTTAGTGGTGAGTTCACATATGGGTGCAACATCTTTTTCAAATAAATAAATACACGCATCCCCACATCTGAAGCAACCTTTCAAGAGGCATATAAAAAAATGTACTTTACTCACGTGTGATATCATAAATAAACAAATACACTACTTTCATGTGAGACCCCTTTTTTTTTTTGAAAAATACACAAATAACAAGACAAAAGTATGAGTTCAACTCAAAATCGATCTTGGCTTAATTTTCTTTCCAATCTACTATGGTCATGTAAATTATCTAACACTGCATGTGTCTCATCGTATTTTTGCTATCTTTTCTAATCATAAATCACATAATGGTTATAAAGGACACTAACTTTATTTCACCATCTCTAAACCAATGGTTCCGTGGCAACACACAGACATCTTGCTAGTCTATATATACCTAATAATAAGGGGCTATTGCTTTTAACGGTACATCATGGAAATTTTTCTTAAAATCTCTACTTCTAATGGAGCAGTTGGTAGTCTCCGCCGGTCAATTTTCGTCCCACCTCCGCTGGTTTTTTTTCGTCCTAAAAAAATCTACGAAATTTCATAGGTTAACCAGGGACAACTCCCACCTCCCAGATTTTTTTTCGTCCCACCTCTCATGGTTTTTATGGTACCTCGTCCCACCTCACACTGAGCCGCCACGAACCACAAAAACCGCCTACCTTAGCCAAATCAACAAATCTCTCTCATTAATGCAATTTTCTTTAGAAAACAAATAATAGATTCTTTCCTACCTTAGCCAAATCAACGGATCTCTCCCATTATGCAATTTGCTTTAGCAAACAAATAATAGATTCTTTCCTACCTTAGACAAATCAACAGATCTCTCCCATTAATGCAATTTGCTTTAGTAAACAAATAATAGATTCTTTCCTACCTTAGCCAAATCAACGGATCTTTCCCATTAATGCAATTTGCTTTAGCAAACAGATAATAGATTCTTTCCTACCTTAGCCAAATCAACGGATCTCTCCCATTAATGCAATTTGCTTTAGCAAACAAATAATAGATTCTTTCCTACCTTAGCCAAATCAACGGATCTCTTTCATTAATGCAATTTGCTTTAGGAAACAAATAATAGATTTTCAGGAAACAAATAATCTCTAATCTCTAATCTCTATCTCTAATCTCTAATCTCTAATCACTAATCTCTAATCTCTACTCCTAATGGAGCAGTTGGTAGTCTCCGCCGGTCAATTTTCGTCCCACCTCACGCTGACCCCCACTAACCGAAAAAACCACGTACCGAGTCCTCCACCAGCCCCCGCGCTCGAAAAAATCTAGGACGATTAACCAGCGATAAAAAACCTATGAAAAATAACCAGCGAAAAAAAACCCGCACGTACGAGCGACGTCACATGCCCTCGACCCCACTCCCTACTACGCCAGACTCACTGCCTCGTTCACGGCCGCCCTCCATCCCTTCGCCGCTGCCGCTCCATCCCTTCGCCGCCGCAACGTGCCGGATCTTGCCTCAGCCGCCGCCTCTCCGCCGTGAAAGAGAGGGCTCCGATCTCCGCCGGAGTCGACCAACAGCGCGACGCGCCACCAGATCGGAGACGCGCCGGGATCGCCTCTCCGCCTCGGCGCTTGCGCTTCCAGATCGAAGCCCACGACGGCGGTGTTCCCAGATCGGTGACGCGCCACCGTACATCACAGCTGACAGCCGTGTCCTCGTCAAGGAAGCGTCGCTTCGAGGTGGCGGCAACCAAGGCCTCCCGGATCCCCGCCTCCTTCCTCACATCTACGGCGGCGACATCGACAAATTCCGACACCATGAGGCCACCGACACGAGGAGGTAATCACCCGTCTCCTTACGCGCTGCCTTATTCTTCTTCCTCACATCCCCGATCTCACCCGCGTGCGCTGTTACGCTTCACGCAGGATGCGGCGGGAGGGGTTTCGGCGGCAGGAGCAACGACGGCGACCGCGGGGGCAGGGGCTTCGGCGGGAGAAGCGATGGCGGTGGCCGCAGCGGCAGGGGTGTGTTGGGGAACGTTGCAGAAAATTAAAATTTTTCCTACGGTTTCACCAAGATCCATCTATGAGTTCATCTAAGCAACGAGTCATGGGAGAGAGATTGCATCTACATACCACTTTGTAGATCGCGAGCGGAAGCGTTCAAGGAACGGGGATGAGGTAGTCGTACACGACGTGATCCAAATCACCGGAGATCCTAGCACCGAACGGACGGCACCTCCGCGTTCAACACACGTACGGTCAGCGTAACGTCTCCTTCTTCTTGATCCAGCAAGGCAAAGGAGAGGTTGGGGAAGATGGCTCCAACAGCAGCACGACGGCGTGGTGATGGTGGAGCTACAGTACTCCGGCAGGGCTTCGCCGAGCTCTACGGAGGAGGAGGAGGTGTTGGAGAGGGAGAGGGAGGCACCAAGGACCAGGGGTGCGGCTGCCCCCCTCCCCTCCCCCCTTTATATAGCCCCCTAGGGGGGCGCCGGCCCTAGGAGATGCAATCTCCTAGGGGGGCGGCGGCCAAGGGGTGGGGGGGCTTGCCCCCCAAGCAAGGGGCGCCCCCTTTAGGGTTTCCCCACCCTAGGCGCATGGGCCTCTTGGGGCTGGTTCCCCTTGGCCCATGTAGGCCAAGGCGCACCCCCTAGAGCCCATGTGGCCCCTGAGGCAGGTGGCCCCACCCGGTGGACCCCCCGGGACCCTTCGGTGGTCCCGGTACAATACCGATAACCCCGAAACTTGTCCCGATGGCCAAAACAGCACTTCCTATATATAATTCTTTACCTCCGGACCATTCCGAAACTCCTCGTGACGTCCGGGATCTCATCCGGGACTCCAAACAACATTCGGGTTACTGCATATACATATCTTCACAACCCTAGCGTCACCGAACCTTAAGTGTGTAGACCCTACAGGTTCGGGAGACATGCATACATGACCGAGACGGCTTTCGGGCAATAACCAACAGCGGGATCTGGATACCCATGTTGGCTCCCACATGCTCCACGATGATCTCATCGGATGAACCACGATGTCGAGGATTCAATTAATCCCGTATACGATTCCCTTTGTCAATCGGTATTTTACTTGCCCGAGATTCGATCGTCGGTATCCCAATACCTCGTTCAATCTCGTTACCGGCAAGTCACTTTACTCGTACCTTAATGCATGATCCCGTGATCAAACACTTTGATCACATTGAGCTCATTATGATGATGCATTACCGAGAGGGCCCGGTGATACCTCTCCGTCCAGCGGAGTGACAAATCCCAGTCTCGATCCGTGTCAACCCAACAGATACTTTCGGAGATACCCGTAGTATACCTTTATAGCCACCCAGTTACGTTGTGACGTTTGGCACACCCAAAGCACTCCTACGGCATCCGGGAGTTACACGATCTCATGGTCTAAGGAAAAGATACTTGACATTGGAAAACTCTAGCAAACGAACTATGCGATCTTATGCTATGTTTAGGATTGGGTCTCGTCCATCACATCATTCTCCTAATGATGTGATCTCGTTATCAATGACATCCAATGTCCATAGTCAGGAAACCATGACTATTTGTCGATCAACGAGCTAGTCAACTAGAGGCGTACTAGGGACATATTGTTGTCTGTTATTCACACATGTATTACGATTTTCGGATAACACAATTATAGCACGAATAAAGACAATTATCATGAACAAGGAAATATAATAATAATGCTTTTATTATTGCCTCTAGGGCATATTTCCAACAGTCTCCCACTTGCACTAGAGTTAATAATCTAGTTACATTGTGATGAATCGAACACCCATAGAGTTCTGGTGCTGATCATGTTTTGCCTTAGGGAGAGGTTTAGTCAACGGATCTGCGACATTCAGATCTGTGTGCACTTTATAAATTTCTATGTCTCCATCTTGAACATTTTCACGAATGGAGTTGAGGCGACGCTTGATGTGCCTGGTCTTCTTGTGAAACCTTGGCTTCTTGGCAAGTGCAATAGCTCCAGTGTTGTCACAGAAGAGTCTGATTGGCCCCGACGCATTGGGTATGACTCCGAGGTCGGTGATGAACTCCTTCACCCAAATTGCTTCATGTGCTACCTCAGAGGCTGCCATGTATTCCGCTTCACATGTAGATCCCGCCACGACGCTCTGCTTGCAACTGCACCAGCTTACTGCCCCACCATTCAAAATATACACGTATCCGGTTTGTGACTTAGAGTCATCCAGATCTGTGTCGAAGCTAGCGTCGACGTAACCCTTTACGACGAGCTCTTCGTCACCTCCATAAACGAGAAACATTTCCTTAGTCCTTTTCAGGTACTTCAGGATATTCTTGACCGCTGTCCAGTGTTCCTTGCCGGGATTACTTTGGTACCTTCCTACCAAACTTACGGCAAGGTTTACATCAGGTCTGGTACACAGCATGGCATACATAATAGACCCTATGGCTGAGGCATAGGGGATGACACTCATCTCTTCTATATCTTCGGCTGTGGTCGGACATTGAGCTGAGCTCAATTTCACACCTTGTAACACAGGTAAGAACCCCTTTTTAGATTGATCCATATTGAACTTCTTCAATATCTTATCAAGATATGTGCTTTGTGAAAGACCTATGAGGCGTCTTGATCTATCTCTATAGATCTTGATGCCTAATATATAAGCAGCTTCTCCAAGGTCCTTCATTGAAAAACTTTTATTCAAGTAGGCCTTAATGCTTTCCAAGAGTTCTATATCATTTCCCATCAAAAGTATGTCATCTACATATAGCATGAGAAATGCTACAGAGCTCCCACTCACTTTCTTGTAAACGCAGGCTTCTCCATAAGTCTGCGTAAACCCAAACACTTTGATCATCTCATCAAAGCGAATGTTCCAACTCCGAGATGCTTGCACCAGCCCATAAATCGAGCGTTGGAGCTTGCACACCTTGTCAGCATTCTTAGGATCGACAAAACCTTCCGGTTGCATCATATACAATTCTTCCTTAAGGAAACCATTAAGGAATGCCGTTTTGACGTCCATTTGCCATATTTCATAATCATATAATGCGGCAATTGCTAACATGATTCGGACGGACTTCAGCTTCGCTACCGGTGAGAAAGTCTCATCGTAGTCAATTCCTTGAACTTGTCGATAACCCTTAGCGACAAGCCGAGCTTTATAGATGGTCACATTACCATCCGCGTCTGTCTTCTTCTTAAAGATCCATTTATTTTCTATGGCTCGCCGCTCAACGGGCAAGTCAGTCAAAGTCCATACTTCGTTTTCATACATGGATCCTATCTCGGATTTCATGGCTTCTAGCCATTTGTTGGAATCCGGGCCGCCATTGCTTCCTCATAGTTCGAAGGTTCACCGTTGTCTAACAACATGATTTCCAAGACAGGGTTGCCGTACCACTCTGGTGCGGAACGTGTCCTTGTGGACCTTCGAATTTCAGTAGGAGCTTGATTGGAAGTATCTTGATCATCATCATTAATTTCCTCTCTAGTCGGTGCAGGCACCTCAGGAACGTTTTCTTGAGTTTCGCCATTTTCCGGTTCAAGAGGTAACACTTCATCAAGTTCTACTTTCCTCCCACTTACTTCTTTCGAGAGAAACTCTTTCTCTAGAAAGGATCCATTCTTGGCAACAAAGATCTTGCCTTCGGATCTGAGGTAGAAGGTATACCCAATAGTTTCTTTAGGGTATCCTATGAAGACGCATTTTTCCGACTTGGGTTCAAGCTTTTCAGGTTGAAGTTTCTTGACATAAGCATCGCATCCCCAAACTTTTAGAAACAACAGCTTAGGTTTCTTCCCAAACCATAATTCATACGGTGTCGTCTCAACGGATTTCGACGAAGCCCTATTTAAAGTGAATGCGGCAGTCTCTAAAGCATAGCCCCAAAAAGATAGCGGTAAATCGGTAAGAGACATCATAGATCGTACCATATCTAATAGAGTGCGATTACGACGTTCGGACACACCATTACGCTGAGGTGTTCCAGGCGGCGTGAGTTGTGAAAATATTCCACATTTTCTTAAGTGTGTGCCAAATTCATGACTCAAGTATTCTCCTCCACGATCTGATCGTAAAAACTTGATTTTTCTGTCACGTTGATTTTCAACCTCACTCTGAAATTCCTTGAACTTTTCAAAGGTCTTAGACTTGTGCTTCATTAAGTAGATATACCCATATCTACTCAAGTCATCAGTGAGGGTGAGAACATAATGATAGCCACCGCGAGCCTCAACACTCATTGGACCGCACACATCAGTATGTATGATTTCCAATAAGTTGGTTGCTCGCTCCATTGTTCCTGAGAACGGAGTCTTGGTCATTTTACCCATGAGGCATGGTTCGCACGTGTCAAATGATTCATAATCAAGAGACTCTAAAAGTCCATCTGCATGGAGCTTCTTCATGCGTTTGACACCTATATGACCAAGGCGGCAGTGCCACAAATATGTGGGACTATTGGTATCAACTTTAACTCTTTTGGTATTCACACTATGAATATGTGTATCATCACGTACGAGATTCATTAAGAATAAACCATTAACCATCGGAGCATGACCATAAAACATATCACTCATATAAATAGAACAACCATTATTCTCAGATTTAAATGAGTAGCCATCTCGAATTAAACAAGATCCAGACACAATGTTCATGCTCAAACTTGGCACTAAATAACAATTATTGAGGTTTAAAACTAATCCCGTAGGTAAAGGTAGAGGTAGCGTGCCGACGGCGATCACATCGACCTTGGAACCATTCCCGACGCGCATCGTCACCTCGTCCTTCGCCAGTCTCCGTTTATTCCGCAGCTCCTGCTTTGAGTTACAAATGTGAGCAACTGCACCGGTATCAAATACCCAAGAGCTACTACGAGTACTGGTAAGGTACACATCAATTACATGTATATCACACATACCTTTTGTTTTGCCGGCCTTCTTGTCCGCTAAGTATTTGGGGTAGTTCCGCTTCCAGTGACCACTTCCCTTGCAATAAAAACACTCAGTCCCGGGCTTGGGTCCATTCTTTGGCTTCTTCCCGACAACTTGCTTACCGGGCGCGGCAACTTCCTTGCCGTCCTTCTTGAAGTTCTTTTTACCCTTGCCCTTCTTGAACTTAGTGGTTTTATTCACCATCAACACTTGATGTTCCTTCTTGATTTCTACCTCTGCTGATTTCAGCATAGCATATACCTCAGGAATGGTCTTTACCATCCCCTGCATGTTGTAGTTCATCACAAAGCTCTTGTAGCTAGGTGGAAGAGACTGGAGGATTCTGTCAATGACCGCTTCATCCGGGAGATTAACTTCTAGTTGAGTCAAGCGGTTGTGCAACCCAGACATCTTGAGTATGTGTTCACTGACAGAGCCATTTTCCTCCATCTTACAGCTAAAGAATTTGTCGGAGACTTCATATCTCTCGACCCGGGCATGAGCTTGGAAAACCATTTTCAGCTCTTCGAACATCTCATATGCTCCATGTCTCTCAAAACGCTTTTGGAGCCCCGGCTCTAAGCTGTAAAGCATGCCGCACTGAACGAGGGAGTAATCATCGGAACATGACTGCCAAGCGTTCATAACGTCTTGTTCTGCAGGGAGAACATGTGCGTCACCCAACGGTGCTTGTAGGACATAATCTTTCTTGGCAGCTATGAGGATGATCCTCAGGTTCCGGACCCAGTCCGTATAGTTGCTGCCATCGTCTTTCAGCTTGGTTTTCTCTAGGAACGCGTTGAAGTTGAGGACTACGTTGGCCATTTGATCTACAAGACATATTGTAAATATTTTAGACTAAGTTCATGATAATAAAGTTCATCTAATCAAATTATTTAATGAACTCCCACTTAGATAGACATCCCTCTTCTAGTCATCTAAGTATTACATGATCCGAGTCAACTAGGCCGTGTCCGATCATCACGTGAGACGGACTAGTCAACATCGGTGAACATCTTCATGTTGATCGTATCTTCTATACGACTCATGCTCGACCTTTCGGTCTTCTGTGTTCCGAGGCCATGTCTGTACATGCTAGGCTCGTCAAGTCAACCTAAGTGTTTGCATGTGTAAATCTATCTTACACCCGTTGTATGTGAACGTTAGAATCTATCACACCCGATCATCACGTGGTGCTTCGAAACAACGAACTGTCGCAACGGTGCACAGTTAGGGGGAACACTTCTTGAAATTATTATGAGGGATCATCTTATTTACTACCGTCGTTCTAAGTAAAAAAGATGCAAAACATGATAAACATCACATGCAATCAAATAATAAACGTGACATGATATGGCCAATATCACATAGCTCCTTTGATCTCCATCTTGGGGCTCCATGATCATCTTGTCACCCGCTTGGCACCATGATCTCCATCATCATGATCTCCATCATCGTGTCTCCATGAAGTTGCTCGCCAACTATTACTTCTACTACTATGGCTAACGCGTTTAGCAATAAAGTAAAGTAATTTACATGGCGTTTCTCAATGACACGCAGGTCATACAAAAAATAAAGACAACTCCTATGGCTCCTGCCGGTTGTCATACTCATCGACATGCAAGTCGTGATTCCTATTACAATAGCATGAACATATCATACATCACATATAGATCATTCATCATTCATCACAACTTTGGCCATATCATATCACAAAGCACTTGCTGCAAAAACAAGTTAGACGTCCTCTAATTGTTGTTGCAAGTTTTACGTGGCTGAATTAAGGTTCTAGCAAGAACGTTTTCTTACCTACGTGAAAGCCACAACGTGATTTGTCAACTTCTATTTACCCTTCATAAGGACCCTTTTCATCGAATCCGCTCCAACTAAAGTGGGAGAGACAGACACCCGCCAGCCACCTTATGCAACTAGTGCATGTTAGTCGGTGGAACCGGTCTCACGTAAGTGTACGTGTAAGGTTGGTCCGGGCCGCTTAATCCCACAATACCGCTGAAGCAAGATAAGACTAGTAGCAGCAAGAAAAGTTGACAACATCTACGCCCACAACAAATTGTGTTCTACTCGTGCAATAGAGAACTACGCATAAACCTGGCTCTGATACCACTGTTGGGGAACGTTGCAGAAAATTAAAATTTTTCCTACGGTTTCACCAAGATCCATCTATGAGTTCATCTAAGCAACAAGTCATGGGAGAGAGATTGCATCTACATACCACTTTGTAGATCGCGAGCGGAAGCGTTCAAGGAACGGGGATGAGGTAGTCGTACACGACGTGATCCAAATCACCGGAGATCCTAGCACCGAACGGACGGCACCTCCGCGTTCAACACACGTACGGTCAGCGTAACGTCTCCTTCTTCTTGATCCAGCAAGGCAAAGGAGAGGTTGGGTAAGATGGCTCCAGCAGCAGCACGACGTCGTGGTGATGGTGGAGCTACAGTACTCCGGCAGGGCTTCGCCGAGCTCTACGGAGGAGGAGGAGATGTTGGAGAGGAAGAGGGAGGCGCCAAGGACCAGGGGTGCGGCTGCCCCCCTCCCCTCCCCCCTTTATATAGCCCCCTAGGGGGGGCGCCGGCCCTAGGAGATGCAATCTCCTAGGGGGGGGCGGCGGCCAAGGGGTGGGGGGGCTTGCCCCCCAAGCAAGGGGGCGCCCCCTTTAGGGTTTCCCCACCCTAGGCGCATGGGCCTCTTGGGGCTGGTTCCCCTTGGCCCATGTAGGCCAAGGCGCACCCCCTAGAGATCATGTGGCCCCCGAGGCAGGTGGCCCCACCCGGTGGACCCCCCGGGACCCTCCGGTGGTCCCGGTACAATACCGATAACCCCGAAATTTGTCCCGATGGCCAAAACAGCACTTCCTATATATAATTCTTTACCTCCGGACCATTCCGAAACTCCTTGTGACGTCCGGGATCTCATCCGGGACTCCGAACAACATTCGGGTTACTGCATATACATATCTTCACAACCCTAGCGTCACCGAACCTTAAGTGTGTAGACCCTACGGGTTCGGGAGACATGCAGACATGACCAAGACGGCTCTCGGGCAATAACCAACAGTGGGATCTGGATACCCATGTTGGCTCCCACATGCTCCACGATGATCTCATTGGATGAACCACGATGTCGAGGATTCAATTAATCCCGTATACGATTCCCTTTGTCAATCGGTATTTTACTTGCCCGAGATTCGATCGTCGGTATCCCAATACCTCGTTCAATCTCGTTACCGGCAAGTCACTTTACTCGTACCGTAATGCATGATCCCGTGATCAAACACTTTGATCACATTGAGCTCATTATGCTGATGCATTACCGAGAGGGCCCGGTGATACCTCTCCGTCAAGCGGAGTGACAAATCCCAGTCTCGATCCGTGTCAACCCAACAGATACTTTCGGAGATACCCGTAGTATACCTTTATAGCCACCCAGTTACATTGTGACGTTTGGCACACCCAAAGCACTCCTACGGTATCCGGGAGTCACACTATCTCATGGTCTAAGGAAACGATACTTGACATTGGAAAACTCTAGCAAACGAACTATGCGATCTTATGCTATGTTTAGGATTGGGTCTCGTCCATCACATCATTCTCCTAATGATGTGATCTCGTTATCAATGACATCCAATGTCCATAGTCAGGAAACCATGACTATCTGTCGATCAACGAGCTAGTCAACTAGAGGCTTACTAGGGACATATTGTTGTCTGTTATTCACACATGTATTACGATTTCCGGATAACACAATTATAGCACGAATAAAGACAATTATCATGAACAAGGAAATATAATAATAATGCTTTTATTATTGCCTCTAGGGCATATTTCCAACAGGGTGGCTGGGGAGGCAGGACACCCAGGGGCCGTGGTCGTGGCGGCGGGGGAAGGGAAGGGCCCGACATGAAGGGCGAGAGCAAGGTGATCGTGGTGCCGCACAAGCACGACGACGTCTTCATCACCAAGGCCAAGGAGGACCCGCTCTGCACCAAGAACATGGTTGCCGGGTAGTCCGTCTACGGTGAGAAGAGCATCTCCGTCAGGTCTGTGCTTATGGCACCATATCATGCTCCTCCGTCTTCCACGTGGGGAATAACAGTCTCTTTATCTGTGTTTCAGAGTCAAGGGATTTGTTTCACACCATATCTCTGTCATGCAATGGCTTCTTATCAACAGAGGACAAATTTATTTTACAGGTTTGAAGCTTATCTTGCTGGGGGATGTGAGAGATTTTCTACAGAAAAGGGCACCTAAAGATGTTGAACTGATCCGTACTGCAAGGCTCATGCACGTTTTGGCTCATGCAGATATCACATGTGTTTCTTTCTCAGATGCCATTGTTCCATTGAACTGATTGTTTGCAGACTGATTGTCTACAAATTCTGCAAATTCTCACATGTGTTGAACTGATTGTTTGCAGACTAAAAATTTGTTTTTAAATTATGTTCATCAAGTGATTCCAATGTGCCATGATAAGATGCGCAACTCAACATTTGAGGTTTCTTACTCATAGGATTATCACATCTTGAATTCTGGTTCTTAGAGTTTTTGTTTCCAACCCTCATTTGCTTGTCTTGTCTTTTGTTCTTACGGGTTTCAATCTTCATCACACATCTTCTGTAGGAAATCTTGTACTTAAAGTGTAGAAAAATGTCCCAAACTTTGTTGTAATGCTTGTATGGCAGCCTATTCTGTAATCTGTTCAATTACAGAGTTTATGATCATGTGAATGAAGCAGTGATCT
This sequence comes from Aegilops umbellulata, assembly GCA_032464435.1. NCBI lineage: Eukaryota > Viridiplantae > Streptophyta > Magnoliopsida > Poales > Poaceae > Aegilops > Aegilops umbellulata. The sequence goes on along the minus strand of CP136056.1, from coordinate 107,846,876 downwards.
GAGAAAAAAGGTAATAGTACTTTACTTCCCAGGCAGATTTGACATATCCTCGTTTACTTCCCTCTTCTCTTCTGACTAACTCCTTAAATCATCAACATGTGTGTACAGTTATTCCTGCCCATGTTTATGTCAAGGAGCATCACCATATGTGTTCAAGGAATGCCATTGATTGTATTATCATTATTATCTGTCACAAATTTGGATTCTGAATTCTTTTAGAATTCGATTATCTTGGATTGAGACCTGCTGCACTGAGCGTAAGTAGATTTAAGGAGATTGATATTGAAAATAGTTGGCTTCATTATGCAATTGACTGTAAACAACTGTACTTTCACCTCGAGTTACTAAAATGATGCTCCTTCATTAGAATTCTATCATGTTATCTCACCTTTTGGTCAGAAAAATGAAAACAAGTGCATCTTCGGTATTTAGTTTGACACATATTTGTTTTCTTTCCAGCCTCAATTTGATCATACACTTTTCTCCCTTATTGTGCTTCCGAAATAGGTATCTTCAACCTCAATTTGATCATACACTTTTCTCCCTTATTGTTAAAATCATCGCCACTAATGTTTTCAGCTGTCGTCTTTCAAGTTGCAAATTGTTGATGAATTCAAATTGTATGCAGCCCTGCCATCTACAATTTGGCAGTCAGATGGTGATCTGAAACTTAAAATGGAGCAAATGGCCATGAGCTCTAATAAATATGAGATTTTCTATCACAACATACCTCAGGTATAGACATATAGTCCTCTTCATGTTTCCTAGATCCACGCTAATTCGTTAATTTAGTCCAACAGTTTGTGTATGTGTACTATGATCAATCTAAAATACTTTAATGAGTTGGAAAGAAGGCCAATAAGGTGGTTGTATAACCAACAAGCTCTACTTGATTGGGATATTCTTCCAAGACCATTGACTTAGATTCTGATAGTTACTCCTTAGGAAAATTATGAGTGTCAGAATGGTCGCTCTGTCATGTCCTGCTGTTGCTTCTTGCTGGTGCATGCTGCTGCTGCTGCTACTTCTGGCCGGCCCGTACTACTACTGTTGTTCGTTGTCGCCCTCCTGTGTGCTCGTGTTGCTGCTGCTTACTGTGCTCTTGTGTCGTACTCGTGCAGCTGCAGCAAAAAGACAACAGAGCCATGGGTGCCGAGGGCGGGCACTGGTGGTCGGCAGAAGGCGCTGTGGAGGTGCTCGCTACTGCCCAGCTCTACTTGCACGCCACCAGGTTTAGAATTGGCATGGACCTGGGCGCCGCCGCCTTTGCAGCTGCTCCCCGTGTACATAATTTATTTTGTAGAGGAAGAATATGGTAACTTAAACAATATTACATGTGATGCCATGTCACTGAAGTGAAGCATTCTTTTTGACTAGCAGTGAATAGAGTTACAGTTAGTGAATAGGGTTACAGTTTGTGAACTGAGATGTTTGTGTAGTTGCTGCACTTTTATAACTACTTCTGATTAGTTGCGGATGCAATGTTGTTTAGCTGATGTGGAATACTTTTGACTAGAATCCTTGATTGTGTAGTTGTTGCATTTTTTAAATTGATTTATTCATGCTTCATACACACTGGAGACAATTTCATCTAAGAAAAACCAAGTTCTGGTTTGAAAAATAATAATTAAGTTCTTGGCACAATTAACATTGGATGACCTGCCTTGCTATATGTGTTAGTTAGGCTGGATGGAGTAGGATTAGTTAGTGGATCAGACCCCGGATTATATGTCCCCGGATTATATGTGTTAGTTAGGCTGGATGGAGTAGGATTAGTTAGTGGATCAGACCCCGGATTATATGTCCCCTTTTATTGTGTACTATAGTTTGAGAGTTTTCTCCAGAACTAATGCTATAACTTCATAAACTACAGTTACATGTATATCCGAGTCTGAATCAGATAAGTAAAAGTGCTCATGTGTATTTATGTATCAAGATTCACATTTCCTTTAATAGTTACTGAAGTTTGTTTTATGGTAGGAAAACACATACTCTAAAGCAGTAAAACATTTCGAGTTCGATGATCAGCTTGGACAATACAATTTGGATTCTTTTGGAGACTGGGAACAACTTTCAAGCTACTTGTCACAAAGTTTCATTGAACGCCTTGTCACAAAGTTTCATTCAAAAGGAGGGGTTGACATATGGGATCTCTTGCTTATCTCAAGACTCATATGGTGCTTATATTACTGCGTCATGCATGGATCAGAGGTGAGCATAACATTTGACCACTATACGGAACTGCAAAAAACTAATGTCACTGGAGGGGCTTCTGACTTCAAAAGCTTTCCACTTCCAGGATCTATCTGTATAGTACACCATAAATGGACAAGGGTCCAATAAAGACGTGCACTGGCTGCAGAATTGAGTCTTTCTTTGTCAAACAAGATGAGTGGCCAACTGGTTTAGCCTACTCTTCCAGTTGTATATTCTTAGTTTCTTTCATGTGTTTTATTTAACACCTGCTTTGGTGCTTGAATACAGTCTGCTATTAGTCCTGATGGGACTTATATTTTAGGTGGCTCGAGCGATGGCAACGTGTTGCATTCCTATTACCTTTGCTTTTACATTTCATACACTCTATTGATGCTAAATTGCTAATTCCTTTTCACTTATGTGGGTGGATAACCTAAAAGTGGCCCTATAGTTCTGAAAGGTCACGAGCCCACGAGTGTGAAGCCACTTCAGTTGACTTGTATGATCTGTCATCAAGAAGGGTTACCTATTGTCTTACTGTCACTATAATGCTCAATGTTGCAATGCGAATTTCACAATTTCATGTGTGCTTTGGAGGTTGGAAAGATAGTATCATCATCTGATGATTCCACGGTTAGTCTTGTACTCTTGTTAACACATCAGAACATTCCTGCTTTTCACTTACAGTAGCAAAGTCCTGGTGCTGCATGAACCGTTTAACATTCAGGTTAGCAGGGAAAAAATCAGTGTGTGAGACCACATGGCAGGTAAATGATGAGGTAAATATTCATCTTACATGTACTAAACCATCTTCACCGATTGCAAACGTGTAAGCTTTACACTGATATTTTTATACGTAATGGGGAAAGTGGGATCCGTTGTCTTCAGGTCATTAATTTGTACCTTGAATTGTTAAAGGAGAGGGGAATAAGAGAACCCAAAAGGTTCTTGAAATGCAGTTTCTTCAATACATTTTTTTAAATTCAGTGTTTGAACCCAAAAGACGCCTTCCTCCTTTCCCTTGCCCTCTCTTCAATTTTCGTATCCCAACAAGACGAGGTAATTCACTACTATACTAAGTACTGAAAGCTTATGATTTTGCTGTACAGGCTTAACCTGGTTCATATTATGTGTAGGTTATCCTTGGTACTGATTCTCATACCTGCAATGCTTGAGCCTTTGGTCAATTCAGAACTGGAATAGGAAACACTGATGTAGGTTTTGTGATGGAAATGGAAAGGCCCTTCCGAAGGTATGCAAACATGTAACATTACGTGTGGATAAAATCAAAAAATAATAAAATAATGAAAATGGATAAAGATATATCTTTCTCACTACATGCGAACAAATCTTAGTCCCCAAATCATGAATGGATATTGTCCTTTCATTCAATTCATGTTTTGGCACGTTGAGAGAGACATAATGGTGCATGCATAATTGATGTTGGTAATCTGTGTAGGATCTAAATTTGTATTGTGTTAATGAATAAATGCTGGATTGACCTGCTTTGGTTCTAGCTATGATTGATCATTTTTATTAGCTTGTTGGCTATGTGAAGTATTTCCATATTTAGGAATATTGTGAATGGCATGCTTGTAAATATGCTTTTTGAGAGACGTCATGCTTTGAAACATTATAAAAATCTTCTGCAATTATGACAGTTGTTGTTCATACCATTATCTAATGAGATGAAGATGTTGTTGTTCCTACTGGCTGGAGGGCAAGGGCGGTCGCGGCCTCGACAGGGTCGTCGCCACCGTCATGATGTTATGTCTCAGTCGCGCTAGACAACACTAGCAGTAGTAACAGTGCCTATCCTTTGTGCGTCATGGAATCCCGATGCAATCCATTGGTTTTGCCCCCCTCTTTAAGGGGATGACAAGTCGTAAAAGTCATTCGATATGTATAGCCTCGCTTCTGCCATGCACAACAATGGGCTCATCAGGTCATTGGTTGAACAGGTAGGTGTGACGACCGGATATTTAAGCTACAATAAACCTCTGCTAATGATGCCACGTCACCTCGATTACTGTTGCAAATCTCGCATTAATTCGAAATCGTTTCAAAATTCAAATTCAAATTTGTCAGGACCCCGATCCTAAGCCACATCGATCCAGCGTGTAACACATCATATCACTTTGCGGCCTCACGCACGGTACTCCCACGGGTGCCACCTTACCTGGCCCGGGACCGTTTGCGCCTTTTGGCTCACGTATATGATAGTGTCGCTAGCATCCATATGACAGAGAACCCGGGCCGACATGGCTAGTCGTGAACCCAAAGCGGCGCTAGCCTATGAGGACAGGCATATATGAGTCACATCGAACATGTCGGTCATCAACGTATCTATTCGGGCTGTAGCACTGGGCTAACAGGACTCCGGTAACCCGGGCTGTAGCAGGCTAGGCAGGACTCCGAATAACAGCGCGTGACATTTCCCCGAAGGGACAGACATAGGAACGACGTGATACACATGCCGGCCAGTCAAGTGTCCAAGCAGTAGTGCTGGGCTAGCAGGACTCCGGTGAACCGGGCTGTAGCGGACTACTATCGCTCAGAAGCACAAGACTTACATTTCCCCATATGAAAGGCTGCCAAGGATAAACAACTAGATAGTCGGATCCCACTCATACCAAGCATTTCAATCATACACACAATATGCCCGATATGAGTAAATACAACATGGCATCACAACAGTACTCTACGACTCAAGTACTTTATTTAGAAGGCTCCAAGGAGCCATACATATCATCCATACAGATAGGGGTCACATGACCCAACACTCAAGTCATACAAACATACAAGCACATGCGGAAGCAAAGTAGTCTGAGTACAGACACTAGAAAGAAAGAAGGCTTGACGAAGCCTGTCTATCTACAACGACCCTTCACAAGTCTTGGATCACCACCTGGTGATAAGTCACTCGTCAACGTCGAGGTCTACATAGAACCCATCAGAGGGGTTGGTGCAGTCGTCTGAAAAACATGATTAAAGCAACATGAGTACGGAGGTACTCAGCAAGTCTTACAACAGGAACCTATTATACATGCACATTCTCAAGAAGGTAGTGGGGTTATTGCAGCAAGCCAGCTTTGACTCTTGGCTAAACTATCCTACGATAGACACCACTTGTAAATCATTTGTCGCACACGAGTCCACTAACACCATCACAATACTCCACCGTGGATCCTCTCTCGCCATCCTGCGAGAGGGCCATCCGCGGTACTCACACTTATCTTGAGAGTTTTAGTAGTATCCATTTAACTTGTCTATGAACTGATATAGGCAACCCAGAAGTCCATTACCGCGGACACGGCTATTCGAATAGATCATTTATAACCCTGCAGGGGTGTACTTCTTCACACATGTTTCCACCACTTAGCGTCTGCACACGACATGTGCTCGGCAGACTTCAAGCGAAAGCCGACGTGGGTGTAGACCACGACCTACCTAAACACTCAAGTCTCTAGTCCAAGTTTATCGCCTATTCGGGTTCCATCCGCAGGGAGTCCGGCCGAGGTTTCCACTAACGGCCCCGAACGATGTGAACAGGGTTCCCGAGACACCAAACGGGCGAGTCGGTACACCGTGCCACGTGCCTACCGCAACACAGCCCACCCCGATGGTCAGCGCCGCGTGCGGCCCCCAGCATACTACAAACACCAGAAACTACTTGCAACTCCTGGACAGAGTACAAGGGTGGATAAGAAGTCGAGCGGGGTCATATTTCAGGGCCCAATGTGTGGTAGTAACTGTATCATGGATCACAAACACAGATCTCAGTTCTTAAGGACGGCCTCAATGAAACAACCCACCATGTACTCCTACATGGCCTCTCATCGATTCCTTTACCAAATCGTGTTCAACACTTCACTCTTGTCACCGACACAACCTTTCACTCCAGTTCATCATCCTGATGAGCCAGACCTGACACAACTCTAAGCATAGCAAGCACAGCATGGTAGAACACACACACATGTATTGGCTCAATCAACTCCTACACATGCTAGTGGGTTTCATCTAGTTACTGTGGCAATGACAGGTCATGCAAAGGAAGTGGGTTCAACTACCGCGACACACAGCAGTTTGAAACGCGTTGTCTTAATGCAGTAAACAAGAGCAGAAGTGAGAACATGGGTTTGTATCGGAATGATCAATGGGTTGCTTGCCTGATGGAGTGGTCGTGGGATACTGCCCTTCAGTTGGATACTCGGAGATATCCTCGGAGGCAGAACCTACCACGATGAACACATCGGAACACAATCAATACATGGCGATATGCAACAATATGATGCATGCTATGACATGGCAATATGGATGTGTCCTGACCTGGTGCAAGTTAAACCATAAGGGAATGAACCCATTTGAACCAAAGATTCAAATGGTAGCTCATTTATGAAGATCATATTAGTGTATCAACTTGTAATGCCTAAACAGTGGGTTTAACTTGTTCTGACATGCATGAAACCAGTACCAATGGATAGGTTGGATTTTTCTGATAATTTTTCATATATAAAACTTTGCATTTGGAGTTATAGATAATTTTCTATGAATTTTTAAAGTTTGAACTAATTTCTGGATTTTCCTGTATAAAAATTAATTCCAGTAAATAAAATTACTGCGTCAGCATGAGGTCATGCTGACCTCAGCAAGTCAACAGCCGGTCCAGGTCAACTGACCAGTGGGCCCAGGGGGTTAGTGATTAATTAAACCTGTTTAATTAGTTTTAAACTAATCCAGTGGTTAACAGAAGAGGGCCCCACCTGTCATTGACTCATCAAAGTCAACCAGGGCCCACCAGTCAACGGTCAGGGTCAACTCGCCGGCGTCTAGCCGCCGGCGAGGCCAGACGCGGCGGAGCAGAGTGGATTTGGCCGTTCCGGCCACCAAATGGGGCGCGGAAGGCATCTACGCACTCCTGGGAACGAGCCGCGGCTACTGGTGGAGTCAGTTGGGGTCGGGGTGGCCGGAGTTGGCGTCGGCGACGAGTTTGGCGGCGCCGGGGCTCGGGTGAAGGTAAAACCGGGGCTGCGGGACACGGCGAGGCGCGTGGAGTGATGCTTCGGGCCCCTGGGTGTGCGGTGAGGCTAGTGGACAAGGTGGCGCGGCCGTTGGGTGGCCGGAGCCTCGTCGGCGACGAGTTTCGCGGCGGTGCGTGCGGGCGAGCTACAAGTAAACGCTACGGGGCTCGAGAGAGAGAACGGGGAGGATGGGAAGGTGGCCAAGCTCACGGTGATTGCAGCGAGCGTCGAAGCGGGCTCGGGGAAGGTCGGAGCTGAGCGAGGCGATGATGGCGATCTCGGCGGCCGGAGTTGGGGAAGACGGGGTCGGGGGCGACTCCAGAGCGGGCGAGCGCTCGGGGCTCGTCTTGCTCGAAGAAGAGGAGGGTGGCGGAGCTCGTGGACACGGTCGGGTGGCGCGGGGACGACGGTAGCTATGGCTACGGCGGCGGAGCGGCGACGGTGGCGTCGGCCATGGCGAAGGAGAGCGAGGGAGGCGAGGCAGAGGCGAATGGCGTGTCCAGGGGCTCGGGGGCACGACGTGGAGGCCGTCCAGCGCGTCGGGCGGCGAAGCGGCGAGCAGGTGGCGTCGTGGCGAGCTCGCGCTCGTCGGCGTCACCACCCTGCCTGCCTGGCGGGGACGAAGCAGCTGGCTGGCTCGGGCCAGCACAGTGCTGGGCCGCCAGGTGGGCCGGCTGGGGGGTTTGGCCAGGTACGTCTTTTTCTGATTTTTGTTTCCTTTTCTATTTCTTTTGTAACTTTGTAGACTTATTAAAAATACTAGCACAACTCCAAAAATCACCAAACTGCACCTGGTCCTTAGTTGGAATATTTCCAGCAAGGAACATTTTAGTTTGGAGATATTTGGGCATTTGAAATGTTTTATAAATTTTAAATGCCCAAATTCAAATACTTATGCATTAATTCAATGACCTTCTGTTGACCTAGAAAAATGTGCACTATTTTTGCCAGAGGTTTAAGACCAAAGCAAAGATGATGAACATTTTAGAAGGGCATTTCAGGTTCATTGAAAAAGGTTTTAGTAAACCCTAGTAGATTCAGGAGGGGTGCTGGGGGTTCTGCCTTCCCCATTTCAATTTTCTTGTCAAAAGAAAACATGATGCACACTCTAATGCATGAACTAGGTAGGATGTGACAACTCACCCCCACTCAAAAGAATCTCGTCCCGAGATTTAGGATCTGTCAGAAAGAAGGTGGGGTACTCAAGTCGAAGACGATCCTCCCTTTCCCATGTAGCTTGTTGCTCGGAATGATGTGACCATTGAACCTTGAGAAACTTGATATTGTGGCGTCGAGTGGTACGCTCGGCTTGATCAAGGATACGAACGGGGTATTCCCGATAGGTGAGGTTATCTTGGAGATCAAGCGTTTCGTGGTCCACTCCACGGATAGGATCCGCGAAGCAACGCCTGAGTTGAGAAACGTGGAAGACGTCGTGAACTCTGGAGAGATGCGGAGGTAGTTCCAGTTGGTAGGCAACTTCCCCTCGTTTGGCAAGAATGCGAAAGGGTCCAATGTAACGAGGAGCCAATTTGCCTTTGATACCGAATCGATGGGTTCCCTTTAAAGGTGTAACCCGAAGGTAAGCCATCTCGCCGACTTCATAAGCCATGGGCTTATGCTTGCGGTCATACTGACTCTTTTGTCGAGACTGGGCGGTTTTCAACTTCTCACGAATAATGCGAACCTGCTCTTCTGCATCCTGGATCATGTCCGGGCCAAAGAGTTGTCTCTCGCCGGTTTCTGACCAGTTAAGAGGCGTCCGACATTTTCGTCCATAAAGAACTTCGAAAGGAGCTTTGCCCAAGCTAGCTTGATAACTATTGTTATAAGCGAACTCGGCGAATGGAAGGCACTTCTCCCAATTCATACCGAAAGAGATGACAGAAGCTCGGAGCATATCCTCCAGAATTTGATTGACTCGTTCTACTTGACCACTTGATTGCGGATGGAAGGCGGTGCTAAAGGAGAGACGAGTCCCCATAGCATTTTGGAAACTTTCCCAAAATCGAGAGGTGAAAAGACTTCCACGGTTTGAATTAATTTCCAATGGAACACCATGGAGAGATACTATTCGAGAGATGTACAAATCAGCTAGCTGGCTAGCGGTTATACTCTCGCGAACAGGTAAGAAGTGGGCTACTTTGGAAAGACGATCGACAACAACGAAGATAACATTATTCCCTCTTTTGGTTCTGGGAAACCCGGTAATGAAATCCATACCGATTTTATCCCATTTCCATTCAGGAATCTCCAATGGTTGAAGGGTGCCAGTGGGCCGTTGATGCTCTGCTTTGACACGACGACAGACGTCGCAACTAGCAATGTATTGAGCGATTTCTCTCTTCATCCTAGTCCACCAAAACCTCTGGCGTAGGTCTTGATACATTTTAGTACTACCGGGATGAATGGTGAGAGGGGATTCATGAGCTTCCTTAAGGATCAATTGTCGTAAATGTTGTTTCTTGGGAACCACCAAGCGGTTCTCGAAGAAGACAACACCTCGTTCATCCATGGAAAAACATTTAGCAACTCCGCTAGCGATGTTTTCCTTAATCCGAGATATGCCCTTATCGCGCTTCTGGGCAGCTATGATTTGATCCATAAGGTTAGGTTTCGCCACCAGGGTGGAAAGGAATCCTCGAGGAACAATGTGAAGGTTAAGCTTATGAAATTCCTCGTGGAGAAGTGGTTGACCTTGTTGTAACATCAGGTTGTTACAATAAGATTTACGACTTAGTGCATCAGCCATGACATTGGCTTTGCCTGGGGTGTAAGTTATTCCTAAGTCGTAATCCGAGATCAACTCGACCCAACGTCTTTGCCTGAGATTCAAATCCGGTTGGGTGAAGATATATTTCAAACTTTGGTGATCAGTGTAAATTTCGCAACGATTACCCAGAAGGTAATGTCGCCAGGTTTTGAGTGCATGGACTACTGCTGCAAGCTCTAGATCATGTGTGGGATAATTATCCTCATGTGGACGTAACTGTCGAGATGCGTAAGCAATCACATGACGATCTTGCATGAGTATGCAACCTTGTCCTTGTCGCGAGGCGTCGCAATAGATAACAAAGTCCTTAGAAAAATCTGGTGGTACCAGTACGGGAGCAGATGTCAGGCGTCTTTTCAGTTCCTGAAAGCTGAACTCGCACTGTGGGGTCCACTCGAACTTTTTATCTTTCTTGAGGAGTTCAGTTAGAGGCTTAGCAACCTTGGAGAAGTTCTCGACGAAGCGGCGGCAATAGCTCGCTAAACCAAGAAAACTCCGGACTTGCTTGACCGTTTCAGGTGGAGTCCAGTCAAGGACAGCTTGAACTCGCTCGGGATTAACAGCAATGCCCTTACCAGAGATTACATGGCCCAGATAGGTCACTTCTGGCAACCAGAATTCGCACTTGGAGAATTTGGCATAAAGGCGATGCTCTCGAAGTTTCATCAATACTAGCCTTAGATGTTCGGCATGTTCTTCCTCATTCTTGGAGTAGATGAGTATATCATCGAGGTATACTACGACGAATTTATCCAAGTACTCCATGAAGATCGAGTTCATTAACCGAGAGAAGGTGGCTGGAGCATTGGTTAAACCGAAGGACATGACGGTGTACTCGTATTGGCCGTAACGAGTAACGAAAGCCGTTTTGGGAATGTCCCCGTTCTTGATTTTGATTTGATGGTAGCCCAACCTCAAATCCATCTTGGAAAAGACTGAGGATCCAGCGAGCTGGTCATACAGGTCGTTGATCCTGGGGAGCGGATACTTGTTCTTGATAGTGACCAAATTGACAGGTCGGTAATCTACAACCATCCGATCCGTTCCATCCTTCTTCTTGACGAAGAGGACGGGGCAAGCCCATGGAGATGAACTAGGACGGATGAAACCCTTTTGCAAGGACTCATCGAGTTGTTTCTTAAGCTCAGCTAGTTCTAGGGGTGCCATCTTATAAGGTCTTCTAGAGATTGGGACGGTTCCTGGAACAAGGTCTATCACGAACTCGACATCTCTGTCAGGTGGAACACCTGGCAATTCCTCTGGAAAGACATCCGGGAAGTCACGGACTACCGGAATATCTTCGAGATCTGGAAGGGGATTGGCATTTAGAGAGTAGAGCTGACGCTCCGATACTCGGGTCAAAACATTGACTGTCTTGCCCGATGGATGGGTAAGTTGGACAGTTCTAGTTGAGCAGTCAATCTTGGCGTAATGAGCTGACATCCAGTCCATACCCAAGATGATGTTTATGTCTGAGGACTTGAGAGCTATTAGTGACGCAAGGAAGACCAATCTGTCAACAAGAATTTCATTTCCATGGCTGATTCTAGAGGTTTGCCACTTAGAACCAGGGGTTTGAATTACCATGGAGGTGGGCATGTCACAAAAGGTGGTGTTGTGCAAACGAGCATAGCTCTCAGAAATAAATGAATGAGATGCTCCAGTATCAAAGAGAACAGTTGCCGGATGGCAATTAACAAGGAGCGTACCGAGAACGACGTTGGGGTCCTCTTGAGTTTCTTCAGCTGAAACGTAGTTGACATGGCCACGAGCAGTGGTGGCTGGCTTGGCGACGAGCACCTTTGCTGTTGACTTACCACGTCCAACAGACTTTCCGAACTGACTGGGGTTGTTCTGGGGACACTCACGGATGTAGTGGCCCGGCTCACCACACTTGAAGCAAGTTATCATATTGGGGCGTGGAGCAGTATTGGCAGTGGGGCCACCAAAAGTCTTGGGCGGCACATACTGTTGATTGGGACGAGGCGCCTCAAAAGATGGCCTCGGGGTATACCTGGGTGGCATAGCAGAATTTGGGATCCAGACCCGGCGCTTCTGAGATCCAGAGCCGGATGAAGATCCATAGTCACGGGAGTGCTTGCGTGAAGCTTCAAAATCATTCTGCCCTGTCTCGGCACTGATGGCCTTATTGACTAGCTTCGGAAAAGAAATGCATTCATGCAGACGAAGGTCACGTCGGAGCTCAGGGCTAAGTCCCTTGCGGAACCTTGCCTGCTTTTTGGCGTCGGTGGATACCTCTTCGGGAGCATAGCGTGCAAGCTTTCCAAACTCGCGACTGTATGCATCCACAGTCAGCTTCCCCTGGGTGAAGTTACAGAACTCCTCCCTCTTGCGATCCATGAGACCTTCCGGAATATGATGCTCACGAAAAGCGGCACTGAAATCAGCCCAAGTAGTGAGTTGGCCGACCGGACGCATAGCTTCATAATTCTCCCACCAAAGGCTGGCAGGGCCTTCGAGGTGATAGGCAGCAAAGGTGACTTTATCATCTTCAGCCACGTTGGCAGAATGTAGCTTGTGGGCGATGCTGCGGAGCCAGTCATCCGCATCGAGAGGTTCGATGGAATGATTGAACTTTGGCGGGTACAGCTTGACAAAGTCATTGATGGACACCGAATTGATCCTCTGCTGGCGTGCAGTGTTCTGCTCAATCCGCTCTAACAAGCGGTTGGTGTCGCGCCTGTTGCGCTCTGCCTCCAGCATCACTTCGGCCAGAGAAGGTGGTTGAGGCAGACTTTCCTCTCTAGGTGCACTAGCTTCTTCCTGCTCCGAAGCAGCAGGGTTGCTGCGGGTGTTGACCATCCTGGGAAAACAAAACAGCGATTTAAACCAGGATGGCAAAATCTGGCCAAGGAAGTGCGAAATGTAATGGGTAGCAAGGAATGCAGAGATGATCATCCGTATGACATGGTAATATAGAAACTGCCATATATATACCAACGGTCATACACATCATACATAGTTTAGTACAAGCTCAAGCTGAAGTACAACTAAGACGAAAGACGTTACATCTCATCGGAGGCATTCCAAGCTCCCATACATTATTTTTCTACACCTCCGGAATTGATACACACTAAGTTATATTCCACAATCACGCAGGACGGTGGACATACAACTATTACAATACTAGCGAGACTACTACTAGCTCAGACGGCTCCGTAGAAGTCCTCATAGAAGTCACCACCCAGACCTGGAAGCGGAACATGGTCATCTGGGAACAGACGATCCTGCGGTGCTTGTGGACCATAGGGACTTGGGTGCGGCCTCGGTCCAACAGATGGCGGCAGAAGAGGTCCACGAGGAGGGGTGATGCCTCCCACCTCACGCCATTCCATGAAGTCTGGCAGACTAGCCCGCACAGGGTACAAGTCTCTCGTGTCCATGTATCCGGCTTGCACAGCAGGTGCAAACCTCGTCAAGGTGGCCCAATGATCAGCACGAGCATTAAAGAGCTCCATACGCAAGGCCCGGTTTTCATGGTCCTTATCTTCCAACATCTCAGTAGTGGTGCAAAGGAGTGAGTCTTCATGGGATGCATCACTGTACATGCCCTGAAGGTAACCATGCGCCCCAGGGAGGGATGCTGGCATGTAGCGAAATTCAGTGTTGCTCAACAAGGCAGTTCTAGCTCGCATAATGGTCATCATCGAGTAGGCTGCATCTTGAACGGACATCCCAATAGTGATCCTGAGTCCATAAGAACAGTGGAGTGGTTCCGTGGCTCCGGGATATGATGGATATATCCTGACCGTGCACAGATATTGGCTCTGGTTAAAATCTCTAAACTGCTCTTCGACGGTGTATTCAGGGTACCATCGGTAACCTGCCTCAACCATCACTCGAACCAACATGGCGGTATGACCACATACACCGATGCAACGGGTCAGACGAACCACTTGGTTTTGGGGACGGGTAGCCATCTGAAAGCACAAAATAGTGCAAAGGCATTAGAATTTCTGGATGAAATTGGACAGCATAACGGCTGTAAATGCTCAGAAAAAGACTTGAGACATCCACAACAGTTTGCGAAACCACTCAACAACATCATATCAAGGTTCTGGTTCAAATGGCAACATACTAAACTTTAGTAGAACTGAACTGGGTTGAACCAACAATCCTATAAGTTACTACGGATTTAGTAACACGTGAACCTGATAGAGAGAAGAGAGCCTAGTCCTTAACCCACGTAGAATGAGAAGAGAATGACTCAAAATAGAGGGCATAAGGTAAAGAAGTAAAAGAGCCTTACGTTCCCTCCCACAATCAATTCCCCTACATATAACTAAAGCATTTCTAGACTCGACATCGACCAGTTTGGCTTAGCGAACCTACAGGCAGTCCGGCTCTGATACCAACGCTGTCAGGACCCCGATCCTAAGCCACATCGATCCAGCGTGTAACACATCATATCACTTTGCGGCCTCACGCACGGTACTCCCACGGGTGCCACCTTACCTGGCCCGGGACCGTTTGCGCCTTTTGGCTCACGTATATGATAGTGTAGCTAGCATCCATATGACAGAGAACCCGGGCCGACATGGCTAGTCGTGAACCCAAAGCGGCGCTAGCCTATGAGGACAGGCATATATGAGTCACATCGAACATGTCGGTCATCAACGTATCTATTCGGGCTGTAGCACTGGGCTAACAGGACTCCGGTAACCCGGGCTGTAGCAGGCTAGGCAGGACTCCGAATAACAGCGCGTGACATTTCCCGGAAGGGACAGACATAGGAACGACGTGATACACATGCCGGCCAGTCAAGTGTCCAAGCAGTAGTGCTGGGCTAGCAGGACTCCGGTGAACCGGGCTGTAGCGGACTACTATCGCTCAGAAGCACAAGACTTACATTTCCCCATATGAAAGGCTGCCAAGGATAAACAACTAGATAGTCGGATCCCACTCATACCAAGCATTTCAATCATACACACAATATGCCCGATATGAGTAAATACAACATGGCATCACAACAGTACTCTACAACTCAAGTACTTTATTTAGAAGGCTCCAAGGAGCCATACATATCATCCATACAGATAGGGGTCACATGACCCAACACTCAAGTCATACAAACATACAAGCACATGCGGAAGCAAAGTAGTCTGAGTACAGACACTAGAAAGAAAGAAGGCTTGACGAAGCCTGTCTATCTACAACGACCCTTCACAAGTCTTGGATCACCACCTGGTGATAAGTCACTCGTCAACGTCGAGGTCTACATAGAACCCATCAGAGGGGTTGGTGCAGTCGTCTGAAAAACATGATTAAAGCAACATGAGTACGGAGGTACTCAGCAAGTCTTACAACAGGAACCTATTATACATGCACATTCTCAAGAAGGTAGTGGGGTTATTGCAGCAAGCCAGCTTTGACTCTTGGCTAAACTATCCTACGATAGACACCACTTGTAAATCATTTGTCGCACACGAGTCCACTAACACCATCACAATACTCCACCATGGATCCTCTCTCGCCATCCTGCGAGAGGGCCATCCGCGGTACTCACACTTATCTTGAGAGTTTTAGTAGTATCCATTTAACTTGTCTATGAACTGATATAGGCAACCCAGAAGTCCATTACCGCGGACACGGCTATTCGAATAGATCATTTATAACCCTGCAGGGGTGTACTTCTTCACACATGTTTCCACCACTTAGCGTCTGCACACGACATGTGCTCGGCAGACTTCAAGCGAAAGCCGACGTGGGTGTAGACCACGACCTACCTAAACACTCAAGTCTCTAGTCCAGGTTTATCGCCTATTCGGGTTCCATCCGCAGGGAGTCCGGCCGAGGTTTCCACTAACGGCCCCGAATGATGTGAACAGGGTTCCCGAGACACCAAACGGGCGAGTCGGTACACCGTGCCACGTGCCTACCGCAACACAGCCCACCCCGATGGTCAGCGCCGCGTGCGGCCCCCAGCATACTACAAACACCAGAAACTACTTGCAACTCCTGGACAGAGGACAAGGGTGGATAAGAAGTCGAGCGGGGTCATATTTCAGGGCCCAATGTGTGGTAGTAACTGTATCATGGATCACAAACACAGATCTCAGTTCTTAAGGACGGCCTCAATGAAACAACCCACCATGTACTCCTACATGGCCTCTCATCGATTCCTTTACCAAATCATGTTCAACACTTCACTCTTGTCACCGACACAACCTTTCACTCCAGTTCATCATCCTGATGAGCCAGACCTGACACAACTCTAAGCATAGCAAGCACAGCATGGTAGAACACACACACATGTATTGGCTCAATCAACTCCTACACATGCTAGTGGGTTTCATCTAGTTACTGTGGCAATGACAGGTCATGCAAAGGAAGTGGGTTCAACTACCGCGACACACAGCAGTTTGAAACGCGTTGTCTTAATGCAGTAAACAAGAGCAGAAGCGAGAACATGGGTTTGTATCGGAATGATCAATGGGTTGCTTGCCTGATGGAGTGGTCGTGGGATACTGCCCTTCAGTTGGATACTCGGAGATATCCTCGGAGGGAGAACCTACCACGATGAACACATCGGAACACAATCAATACATGGCGATATGCAACAATATGATGCATGCTATGACATGGCAATATGGATGTGTCCTGACCTGGTGCAAGTTAAACCAGAAGGGAATGAACCCATTTGAACCAAAGATTCAAATGGTAGCTCATTTATGAAGATCATATTAGTGTATCAACTTGTAATGCCTAAACAGTGGGTTTAACTTGTTCTGACATGCATGAAACCAGTACCAATGGATAGGTTGGATTTTTCTGATAATTTTTCATATATAAAACTTTGCATTTGGAGTTATAGATAATTTTCTATGAATTTTTAAAGTTTGAACTAATTTCTGGATTTTCCTGTATAAAAATTAAT
Source organism: Aegilops umbellulata (assembly GCA_032464435.1). Taxonomy (NCBI): domain Eukaryota; kingdom Viridiplantae; phylum Streptophyta; class Magnoliopsida; order Poales; family Poaceae; genus Aegilops; species Aegilops umbellulata. Next base: position 107,829,988 of record CP136056.1, on the reverse strand, counting down.
TCCAGTAAATAAAATTACTGCGTCAGCATGAGGTCATGCTGACCTCAGCAAGTCAACAGCCGGTCCAGGTCAACTGACCAGTGGGCCCAGGGGGTTAGTGATTAATTAAACCTGTTTAATTAGTTTTAAACTAATCCAGTGGTTAACAGAAGAGGGCCCCACCTGTCATTGACTCATCAGAGTCAACCAGGGCCCACCAGTCAACGGTCAGGGTCAACTCGCCGGCGTCTAGCCGCCGGCGAGGCCAGACGCGGCGGAGCAGAGTGGATTTGGCCGTTCCGGCCACCAAATGGGGCGCGGAAGGCATCTACGCACTCCTGGGAACGAGCCGCGGCTACTGGTGGAGTCAGTTGGGGTCGGGGTGGCCGGAGTTGGCGCCGGCGACGAGTTTGGCGGCGCCGGGGCTCGGGTGAAGGTGAAACCGGGGCTGCGGGACACGGCGAGGCGCGTGGAGTGATGCTTCGGGCCCCTGGGTGTGCGGTGAGGCTAGTGGACAAGGTGGCGCGGCCGTTGGGTGGCCGGAGCCTCGTCGGCGACGAGTTTCGCGGCGGTGCGTGCGGGCGAGCTACAAGTAAACGCTACGGGGCTCGAGAGAAAGAACGGGGAGGATGGGAAGGTGGCCAAGCTCACGGTGATTGCAGCGAGCGTCGAAGCGGGCTCGGGGAAGGTCGGAGCTGAGCGAGGCGATGATGGCGATCTCGGCGGCCGGAGTTGGGGAAGACGGGGTCGGGGGCGACTCCAGAGCGGGCGAGCGCTCGGGGCTCGTCTTGCTCGAAGAAGAGGAGGGTGGCGGAGCTCGTGGACACGGTCGGGTGGCGCGGGGACGACGGTAGCTATGGCTACGGCGGCGGAGCGGCGACGGTGGCGTCGGCCATGGCGAAGGAGAGCGAGGGAGGCGAGGCAGAGGCGAATGGCGTGTCCAGGGGCTCGGGGGCACGACGTGGAGGCCGTCCAGCGCGTCGGGTGGCGAAGCGGCGAGCAGGTGGCGTCGTGGCGAGCTCGCGCTCGTCGGCGTCACCACCCTGCCTGCCTGGCGGGGACGAAGCAGCTGGCTGGTTCGGGCCAGCACAGTGCTGGGCCGCCAGGTGGGCCGGCTGGGGGGTTTGGCCAGGTACGTCTTTTTCTAATTTTTGTTTCCTTTTCTATTTCTTTTGTAACTTTGTAGACTTATTAAAAATACTAGCACAACTCTAAAAATCACCAAACTGCACCTGGTCCTTAGTTGGAATATTTCCAGCAAGGAACATTTTAGTTTGGAGATATTTGGGCATTTGAAATGTTTTATAAATTTTAAATGCCCAAATTCAAATACTTATGCATTAATTCAATGACCTTCTGTTGACCTAGAAAAATGTGCACTATTTTTGCCAGAGGTTTAAGACCAAAGCAAAGATGATGAACATTTTAGAAGGGCATTTCAGGTTCATTGAAAAAGGTTTTAGTAAACCCTAGTAGATTCAGGAGGGGTGCTGGGGGTTCTGCCTTCCCCATTTCAATTTTCTTGTCAAAAGAAAACATGATGCACACTCTAATGCATGAACTAGGTAGGATGTGACAAAATTAATGTCAACAATAAAAGTTTTCGAAAGTTATAACGAAAATGTTCGGGTAGTGCCTAATATCACTTAGGTAGTTATAGGGAAGAAAACATAATTTTACAAAGTGCCTAGGTGCCTTAAATTAAATTAAAACAGAAAAGAGAAATAAATAAAAGAAAATGCTAAAGGGAAACACAAACAGAAAAAAAAGAGGAAACCCAACAGGCCACTGGCCCAACTGGGCAGGCCCAAACCGGCCCAGCCGGCCACTCCCCCCCACTCCCCTTATCCACCCCCCAGGGACCGAACCACCACTGACACCCCATTCCCCCCCACGAAAATATCTCCCCTCTCCCCGATTGGATCGGGATCGACGAGGACACTCTCGTCGCCGCCGAACGCCTTCGCCCCCTCCCCGCCTGGACCTTGCCGGCGCTACCCACCGGCCTGCCTCCCCGTCGTCCTCTACGTCATCGCCGCCTCGCCGAATCGTCCCCGTCACCCTCCTTGTCCCCCACTGCCGCGTGCCCTACACCCCTGTGAGGCCCTCCTCCTTCTCTGCTCCTCACGCCGCCCCGCAGTCGTGCACGCGCGCGCCCACGTGGCCACAACCGCGGCCCCGCTCGCCCACGGCCACCCACGCGCTCACCCCGCTCCCCCTCTGCGCACGCTCGCGCTCGCCGCACGGCGACCGCACGCGCCCGGTGCATGCCTTGCGCTGCTCCGCCTGTGGCCCTCTGCTCTTCCCGCTGCCCGGCCTGCCGCGCGCGCCCGCCTCCGTAGCTCCCCACCTAGGACCTAGCTGCTCACCGCGCCCCTCGTCCGCTCCCCGCGCGCCCTTGCATCCTCGTGTGCCTGATGTTGCGCTGCCGCGGCCGCCGAGCCTACCGCGGCCACTGTTGCGGCTCCGCCGCCACCACCACTGCAGCCCCACTGCTCGCCTTCCCCTCGCACGCGCCCCGTCGTGTTCGGCCGCCACCGCACTTGCCGTCCCGCTCCGGCCGCTGTGGCCTGGGTCTCCCCTGACCAGCGCGGTGGCCGCCGACGCCTTACTGCGTTGGGTCGTGGCCTCCGCCCGTTAACGGGCGCCCGCAGCGCCCATGCATCCGTAATGCCCGTGCCCGCTAGCCCCTCTGGGCCAATGACAGGTGGGCCTAGCCCAGAACGTTTTAGAAAACAAAAATAAAAATAAAAATAAATTTAATTAATTAATTAAATTATATTAATTAAGTTAATTAATCCGAATTAATTAACCTAATTAATCTGTTAGTTTAATTAAACAGTAATTAGTTTAACTAAACCCTAATTAACCTAAACAGTGTATGATAGGTGAGTCCCACTGGACCCACACATCAGTTTGACCCAGTCAACCCCTGTTGACTGCTGACGTCAGCATGACATCATGCTGATGTCATAAATCCATTTTTGAATTAAATTAAATAATTAATTAAATTCCAGAAATTAGTAAATCTTTAGAAAATCATATCTTTTAATCCGTAACTCGGATTAAATTATTTTCAACATGAAAGTTGCTCAGAACGACGAGACGAATCCGGATACGCAACCCGTTCGTCCGCCACACATCCCTAACCTATCGAACTCGCAACTTTCCCCCTCCGATTCATCTGTCCGAAAACGCGAAACACCGGGAATACTTTCCCGGATGTTTCCCCCCTTCGCCGGTATCACCTATCCCTACGTTAGGTCACCTCTAGCACAACGTATTGCCGCTTCTTGCTTTTTGTTACCTTTGACTGCTCTATTATTTATTGTGTTCCCCCTCCGTTACTCCTTTCTGGTAGACCCCGAGACTGCCGGCGACCCCCAGTTCGACTACGGTGTTGACGACACGTCCTCCTTGCCAGAGCAACCAGGCAAGCCCCCCTTGACCACCAGATATCGCCTATTCTTCTCTATACTGCTTGCATTAGAGTAGTGTAGCATGTTACTGCTTTCAGTTAATCCTATACTGCTGCATAGCCTGTCCTTGTTATTACTGTTGTTACCCTTACCTGCTATCCTACTGCTTAGTATAGGATGCTAGTGTTCCATCAGTGGCCCTACACTCTTGTCCGTCTGCCATGCTATACTACTGGGCCGTGATCACTTCGGGAGGTGATCACGGACATATACTATATACTTTAAACTATTACATTACCTGTGATACTGTTCGGAGATGGGGGCTGAAGGGGCAGGTGGTTCCACCCAGGTAGTGGTGGGCCTGGGTTGCCGACGGCCCCCAACTGTTACTTTGTGGTGGAGCGACATGGCAGGTTGAGACCACCTAGGAGAGAGGTGGCCTGGCCCTGGTCGGCGTTCACGGATACTTAACACGCTTAACGAGATCTGGGTATTTGATCTAAGTCTGGCCATTTGGTCTATACGCACTAACCATCTACGCGGGAGTAGTTTGGGTATCCCGGCATCGTGGTATCAGCTGAAGCCTTCGTGACGTGAGCGACTGAGCGGCGCGCGCCGGATTGGAACGTAAGCCTGCTCTTGTATTAAGGGGGCTAGTTCTGCTTTCGGCCGCCCTCGCAACGTGCAGGTGTGCTAAGGGCGATGGGCCCAGACCCCTGTGCGCTTAGGTTTAGACCGGTGTGCTGACCTCTCTGTTGTGCCTAGGTGGGGCTGCGACGTGTTGATCTTCCGCGGTCGGGCATGACCCCGAAAAGTGTGTCCGGCCAAATGGGATCAAGCGTGTTGGGTTATGTGGTGCACCCCTGCAGGGAAGTTAATCTATTCAAATAGCCGTGTCCCTCGATAAAAGGACGACCCGGAGTTGTACCTTGACCTTATGACAACTAGAACCAGATACTTAATAAAACACACCCTTCCAAGTGCCAGATACAACCCAGTGATCGCTCTCTAACAGGGCATCGAGGAGAGGATCGCCGGGTAGGATTATGCTATGCGATGCTGCTTGGAGGACTTCAGTCTACTCTCTTCTATATGCTGCAAGACGGAGGCTGCCAGAAGCGTAGTCTTCGACAGGATTAGCTATCCCCCTCTTATTCCGGCATTCTGCAGTTCATTCCACTGATATGGCCCTTTACACATATATCCATGCATATGTTGTGTAGCTCCTTTCTTGCGAGTACTTTGGATGAGTACTCACGGTTGCCTTGTTCCCCCCTTTTCCCCATTTTCTCTACCCGATTGCTGCGACCAGATGATGGAGCCCAGGATCCAGACGCCACCTTCGACGATGACTCCTACTACACTGGAGGTGCCTACTACTACATGCTGCCCGCTGACGACAACCAGGAGTAGTTAGGAGGATCCCAGGCAGGAGGCCTGCGCCTTTTTCGATCTATATCCCAGTTTGTGCTAGCCTTCTTAAGGCAAACTTGGTTAACTTATGTCTGTGCTCAGATATTGTTGCTTCCGCTGACTCGTCTATGATCGAGCATTTGTATTCGAGCCCTCGAGGCCCCTGGCTTGTATTATGATGCTTGTATGCCTTATTTATGTTTTAGAGTTGTGTTGTGATATCTTCCCATGAGTCCCTGATCTTGATCGTACACATTTGCGTGCATGATTAGTGTACGATTGAATCGGGGGCGTCACAAGTTGGTATCAGAGCCGACTGCCTGTAGGAATCCCCCTTCCACACTCCTTGGCCGAAGTCGAGTCTAGACATTGCAAAAACTTTTACTAACACAGCTGTGTGTCTTACGGGCACACGTCGCCGTTTGGGTGGTAGTAGGATCTTTTTATTCCTCGACCTTTACTCTAGGACTTTGAACTCTCTTCTATTCGGGTTAAGTGATTTTGCTAAAATCTAATTTTAGGTTCTCGAAAATACTTCCTCCCGGAGAGCCCCTTCAGGCCAGATGATCGCCTGCTGCAACAGAAGATTCTGACAATACTCTCCGATGTTTCCCCGAGACCTTTGTGTCCTTCGCCGTTGCAATTCCATATCACCGATAAGTCCCTATGGAAAGCTACATACACTTGTCATCCATAACTTCATTCCCAGTTGATCTTGTTATTACAAGATACCTCAAAAATTCTCTCTATTTTTTCCGAGAATACTTTGTGCCTACTGCCTTGCAGTTCATTATCCACATATACACCCCTACGGATAATTCTCGCACTTATCGGGTATCCGCTCATTCCCAGTTGTTCAGGTGTTTCACCGAAGACTTCAAAATATCATTCGATCTTCCGAAAATCCCGAGCAACCTATTGCTCTTGAAATTCTCGCTTGCTTGCATTATGGTTAATCCCATAAGTTTCGTAATCTTATTGGCCTCCCTTGTCTTTATCATTTTAAGTCCGTTGATTCAATATGTTGAGGATGCTCGCATTCCTCAGTCAAATCCTAGGATTCATCCTTCCAGCTCAGACGTCATTTGGATATGAGCTGGTTCTTGACCAATCAATGCCTTGATCGTTTGTGCTTCCAAGTCTGTTGAACTTATTCATTTTCGATCAGAACGATTGCTTCTGATCCCTTGAATTGGAGATCATAAAGTTTCTTTGCATTAAGCTTTGAATTAGTCAGTTGTTTCTATAACCCAATGCCATGGCATTCCTTCTTCCTTTGATTGAGTACCGATACTCACATCAGCCCCGTTGTCGATCGCCATACCCATTGCCGGGTTATTATCCGACAATGTCCTTCACAACCAAAATTCTTGTGAGTTCTTTACCTGATACATAATGCCCTTGGTAAATTGTATCATCTGCTTGGCCAACTGTAACGCCCCAGATGTAACTTGCCATATTTGTAGTCCAACTCTTGCCATTTCCGGCTATGTGTTATGATATTCCCTCCGTGGTTGGGTTCTCTCCGTTTTGCATTTTGGTCATGTCATGCATTTCATATCATGTCATCATGTGCATTGCATTCGCATACGTGTTCGTCTCTTTAATCCGAGCATCTTTCCCGTTGTCCGTTTTGCAATCCGGCGCTCCTATGTCTCCCGGCGTCCCCTTTTACATTTCTTCGTGAGCGGGTATTAAACATTCTCGGAATGGACCGAGGTTTGACATGCGGCCTCGGTATAGCACCGGTAGACCTCCTGTCAAGTTTCGGGTCAATCGGAGTTCGTTTGGTACTCCAACGGTTAACCGGGTAACCGTGAAGGCCTCGTGTGTGTTGCAGCCCAACACCCCTTCAAAACAGCCCAATAACCCATCTAAGTCACTCCCATGTCCTCCGCCGTTCGATCACGATCGCGTGGCCGAAAACCGCTCTCCATTTGGAGCCTCCTAGCTCCTCCTATCTATAAAAAGGCCTCCCCCTCCTCCATTTGCGGGCAAATCCACCCCGAAACCCTAGCATTTTTCCCTCCGCGCCGCCGGACGTGTCCGTTCGCCGCCGGACATGCCAGCGCCGCCGCCCGCAGCCAGTCAGGGGCCGACACGTGTCGCGCGCCGCCCCCTCCGCCGCGCAGGCCCGCCGGGGCCCGTGGCCGGCCCCTGTGGCCCGCTCCCCGCCGCCGTCCGCTCCGCCCGCGGCCCGCGACCGCCGCCGCCTGGGCCCGCGCTCCCGCGCCCGACCCGGCTCCCCGCCGCCGCCGCCTTCGCCGGCGCGCGCCGCCCCGGGCGCCGTTCCCCGCCACCGTCGCCGCGTCGCCGCCGTCTCGCGCGCGCCCCGCGCCGGACGCCGCCGCTCCCGCCGCCACCGCGCCGCCCGCCGCGCCCGCGCCGGCCCGCCTTCCGCCGCCGCCCGAGGCGCCGCCACCGCGCCCTGCTCCGCCGCCTCGCCCTCGCCGGAATCCGCCTCGGCCCGCGCGCCCCGATCCGATCTGGATCTGAGCTGCCCTAGGGTTGACTTCCCCGAGCCCAATTTTTCTCTTAGTCTTTTATTTTCATCATCATAATGCCAAGTTCGACATGCCATAACTTTGCACCCGTAGCTCCGTTTCACGCGTATAATATGTCAAATTGTTCGCCTCGAAGAGTATATCATTTTGTTCCATAGCATCATTTTCATTTGAAGTCATCTGAATGCCCGAAATGCTGTTAGAAGAGGGCTAGTTGATGTTAGTTGCTGGATCTTATCTGAACATGCACTTTTGTCATTTTTGCCATGATTGATGTGTACCTCCTATGAAGTTGAGTCCTACATGAGTTTTGTAATATGCCATGTTACATTTCCATAGAATTTTGCCATGTATTTTTGTGATACTTGTGGTGACTAGCACAAGCATGCAAACTAGGTCACCTGATGTTGCTGATTTCAGAGACTTAGTGATTTCACTAAGTCCCTGACTGCTGTTATTTTTATGCCATGTATTCATGTTGTTTCTGAGATATCTATGCATAATTTGAGCATGATCAGTAAAGGTGTTTTGAACTTTAGTATTTGCTAAATCCATCCGTGCCTTTGTTTGCAATTATAGAGTGCCATAGCTTGCGTCAATCGAGCTCTACTTTTGCTTCAAAATGTTGCTGGCAGATTGTTTACGTGTTATTCGATTTTGCCAAGCTTGGTGTAGTTGGTCCTTGCATGATATGATGTTATTCTTGCCATGTATTGTTACTATGACATGTATTCTTGATGTATGTATGCTTAGTTTATCATGCAATGCTCTGTAGTGAGTGCATCGAGCTCACGAACATGCCTAGTCGTTATTAGTTTTCTGCCATGTCCAGTTTTCTGCTAAGTCTGAAACCTGTAACGAAACTTGCTTATTTGACATGGGTGTAATATTATTTTCTGATCCTTTTTAGCTTATGGTCAGTAAGGGACTCTTGTCAACTGCTTCGAGTAGATTCATTCCATGCCTTACTCTGCTATGTTCTTATCTGTAGCATGTTGTTTCATTGCTCTGAACATGCCATCCTGATGTTAGTTTCTGCTAAGTTGTTATTTCCACTAAGTCTGTGAACCTGTTATCGTTTGCACTTTTGCCATGATTGTTTGGACCTGTTATGATGTGAATTAGCCGTAGCTCAATGTTCATGTTTTGTCGTGCATCTTGTGTAGATTACTGTCATATGCTTTGTTGTCATGTTTGGGTGCAGTAGCTTAATTATTTGTTGCTTGCTAAGTAGCATCATGCTGTTTATGGCAGATTCGTGTCATTCTTGTATTGCTTGCCATTTGCAAACCGTGCATCCGATTCCGGTGAACTTTATATCGATTTCAACCGAAATCACCTCACCTATCCAGTGGCATGCTTGGTTTGCCAAGATTATGCCCTGTTCATCCTTGTCCTCCCGGAGTGTCGTGGATTTGTCACGGCAGATGTCCTTAGTGTCAGGACTTAGTCGCGAGGCCAACGCATCCATGTGGTAGCTTGAGAGGGGTTGAGTGGGACGAGAGACGCAGGGTGGATCAACACGCAAGACAAGGGTTTAGACAGCTTCGGGCCCCGGGAAACTTCATCCGGTAATAACCCTACATGCTGTTTGAGGCTAGGTCTCATTATCATCCCGAGGGAGACGCCGTAAACCGGCTCTTGTGTCTAGCCCTAGAGATTATTGATTGCTTGTAGCTTGTAGCTTCTAACTTTTTAACCTGTCCCTCTTTGGGGATCCCCGCCCCTCCTTATATATGTTGAAGGGGCGGTTTACATGTGGAGTCCTATTAGGATTAGGACTAGTCTATCTCTAATACAAACCGGGTACAAGTCTCGGTCTTAACTCCTTGTAAGATAAATATTCCTTTCCTGTTAAACCGGCCCACAATAGTTGAACCGGCCTTCATGAACCGCCAGACGGGCCACCGGGTCTTGTCGCTCCTCTGACCCGTCCGTCGGGTTACCATTGAGTTACAACGTCCAAGCGGGTTGCTTGTAAACCGCCAAGGTCAGGGCGGGTCTTCAGCTAAACCGTCAAGTCCGGCCGGTTTAACTTTCGGCCGGTTTACACCGTGGGGTATATCCCCGACATTAGCCCCCAAGTTTAGCTTGGATTTATCCATGGTAAACTTATGCTGCAAATAAACACCAGAACAAATTTGACAGGTTGTGCTCCGGATTAAAAATTCTTGTAAACCGGCATCTGATCATCCTTAGTCTTTGCCATTTCCACCTTCTAGAAACTCCGGGTCAATAACCAGCTTCATATTCAACTTGCTGACATTGGTTTCTCATAGAAAATATATTTGTGAAAAAATAATCCACTTGAGTCGGCTTCCAAAACGCCGGTTTAAGAAATATTGGTCTTGAAATATTCATCTGATATTCAGCCGGTTTGAAGATGACCCCGGTCTTGAAAACTTGCCGGTTTAATATTACCAAATGGCCGGGTTATAAAACTGATGACCCCGGATTATGATTGTTGCATACACCGGTTCATGATTGTTGCCAACATCGGTTTATGATTGGTGACGCCGGGTCAATCTGATTTGCTCAACAGAGAACTTGGAAATCTTTCTTCGATAATAATATATAATACCTGTAGCCCCCAAGTGCCGGGTTGTCATGCTTACAACAACCTGGGACTTTTAATTGACTGATGCCCATAAAACTTCAACCAATGTAGCCCCCAAGGGCCGGGTCATTATGTAATAATCAGCAGGGACTTTGTAAATATAATCTTGTAAACTTTGAACAGCAATGTGTAGCCCCCAAGGGCCGGCTCAGTAAGATAATATTGAGCTGGGACTTTGATATATACTTCTATGAAAATAACATCATATGATGTAACCCCCCATCATGGGGCTTGAATCCACGTCCACAAGGTTAAGAGCTTTGTGCTTTACCAACTGAGCAGTAGACCCTTCAATATAATAGATAAAAAGCTTTGTACCTTGAGTAGCTGACAGGAGCAATTGGTAGCCCCCAAGGGCCAGCTCATTACAATGTGATGAGTTGGGTCTTCAATAAGATGAGCAAAAATGACCTTGCATTAGCCCCCAAGTGTCATGGTGCATGCTTGCAGCAACATGAGACTTGCATATTTGATGTAATCTCAATTTTGAATAATGTAGCCCCCAAGTGCCGGGTTGTAAGCCTGCAGCAACTCGGGACTATTCCTTCAATTGTATAAAATGATAACCATTGCGTTAAAGCGACTTTGAAAACCTTAATCATAATATTAATAACCGTAATAAAAATCCAGCCATGTTGGCCATTCAAGATAATATAATCCCGTATGAAAACCTTTATTCATCCAATATCATAATGAAAATTCAGCCAAGTTTGGCTATTTGAATAATATAATCCAATAATTTATAAGCGCATGATTCAAATGGCGCAATCCAAATATATACTGGCGACTTATAGTCCAAAGCCAAACCGGTTTAATAAACACTGGATAATTTATCATCATACTAGCGACTTATCGTCTCAAAGCCAGGCCGGTTTAACAAACACCGGATAATTTATAATCATGCTTTATTCAACCTGTTTCTGCATACAACAAGTTTAAAGTGTCCTGGCGGTTTACCGCCGGACGGGTCATAATGCTCAACATATAACCTGGGTTTATAACCAGGGCTGCACTTAAAAATATGAAATATATCATACCTGTGATATAGTTGGTTTACCAACTTTTCATAGTAGGGGAATTTTGAGTAATGATAACTCCTTCCATATTGTGCCGGTTTATGATAAAACCATACCGGGCTGTGATAAACACCGGTTTAACAATATATAATACTGGTGACTTGTAGTCAAACCAGACCGGGCTGATAATCTCCGGATTATAACTTGATCATGTACTCACAACTTGTAGTTGAAAGCCGAGCCGGGTTGATAAACACCGGTTTACTCCATAATAGGATGGTAACAGAAAACCAAACCGGGCAGATAATCTCCGGTCTAAGAATGGACCGTGTTCCGCCAAATTGGCTATGTTGAACCGGTGCAAAATATTGTCGGTTTAAAAACGCAACCAGATAAAATAGCAACTCTTTAAGAAAAGATAATGAAGCAAAAGCGGTGACAAAGACTTTTTGCAAAAGAAGAGCTCTACTGAGCTTGGTCAGATGGAATTACCATGGTCAGACGCAACCAAGCCCCCCCGAAGGCGTAGCAATGGTGCCAGTCAGCCAGGACCCCAAAATGACGCGTGGCATTACGCCGGCCAAGTGGCATTGCATTGGTTCGGATTCGACCAAGCCCCCAAGTGACTTAGTGGCCTAGGGCCGATCAAGTGGCATTGCATTGGTTCGGACACGACCAAGCCCCCAAATGACTTATTGGCTGTTTAAAAGCCGGTCAGAAGGCATTACCATCATCAAGACATGACCGAGCTCCCATAAGGTGTAACTACGGTTCAAGTCGATTAGGTCCCCAACTGACTTATTGGCAAATGTGCCAGCCAGAAGGCATTACCGTCGTCAAGACATGACCAAGCTCCCAGGTGTAGCTACGGTTCAAGTCGACTAGGTCCCCAACTGACTTTGTAAGGATGGCTATGTTCTCTTTGGTTCGAATACGACCTATGTTTGAACAGGAAGCCCCATGTTTGAACCGCGCATCATGGCAGCAGGTCCTCTTCAGTGATTTTTAACCTTTTTGCAAGAGAAAAATTCTTCTTGAACCGGGATCTTGAACCGGATATTAAGAGCTTCAAAGCCTTGTGGGAGACATCTTTCCCTTGAACCGGATTTTAAACCGGAATCTTCATTTTCAGCCGGAAATTTTTCTGACGGCCTTTAAACTCGAACTTGCGAGAAGTTAATTCCTTTTTTGAACCGGACATTGTTAAACCGGATTTGAGAGCTTCAGAGCTTTGTTGGAGAACAAATTCCCTTGAACCGGACTATAAACCGGATATTTGAGAGCTTCAGTGAGACTGGCTTCCCTTGAGCCGAATTTTGAACCGGAATCCTTTCTGATGACCCGGATCTTCTTCATTGAGCCGGGATTTGGTAACTATCATATACTTTCTAAACCGGAAATTTTCTGACGGCCTTTAAATTTTCATCAACATAACAGTAGCCTCCGGGATCGGGTTATCTTTCCCTCCATCGTCCTCGGGTTCTTAAACCGGCTGAAACTGGCAAGACTTGCTGCGTCATATCATCGTAGCCCCCAAGTCTCAAGGTGACTCGAGGAGTTGGCTTGAGATTCTCCATATCTGACCGTGATATAAACCGGTATAACTTGTATATCATTGGTGTTGATAACACGATGTGAATACACAGAAGGTTGAGGTGACTGCGGCGGGTTGTAAATGATCCCGTATGAACCGTGTCAGCAACTCGGCCAATGGTTCCTTCCAACTGGTGATTTGAAGTTAACCAAACAGTAGCGGCGGTGACTTGTGCGCCTGCCCATTGATCCATCCAGTGCAGACGGCGGTTGATGATAATTTGCCTCCAATTTGAAAGAAAACCGGGCTGCCCAAGCTGTGACTTGTTCATGCTCAATAAATGGCTCGCGCCGACAGGTGCGGCCCGGTATGTTGATGTAGACCGGACTGCGGGGGATGGCAACCCGTGCATGCGCTATTGGGTAATTCGCATGGTCCTGACGAGTTGACGCGACCTGGATCGCGATATAAACCGGCACGGGTTATCCCATAGCTCAGTGATATAATAATCCCCTTTTTGCAACAGACAATTTGTCCTGATATGTTAGCCGGAAAATATCCACCGCGGAGTTGACGATCACCACAGTGAAACTGCAATCAATCATGGCAAGTCAGCCATGCGAACAGACAGATGAACCGGTCGCGGCATTGTAAACCGGTGCGGAGCAAGTAGTCCTCCGCGCCATAAACCCGCGCGGTCGCGGGAGACGGCCACGGTGTTGTAAACCGGTGCGATCGCGAGAGTCGGTTACGACGCTGTAAGCCGGCACAGACGGGCGAGTCAATCGCAAGTGCGGTAAACCGCACGGACGGGCTAATTGTGGGCGCGGTCCCGGTAAGCTGATGTAAACCGGACCACAGGGACGACGACTTGCGCATGCTCATTCATCGGGTGGTATAACACGGACGAATACCAGGTGCAGCGTTGCCAGTACGTACTCCGTATCCGTGGTATAAACCACATTCATAGTGAATAATTGTCCTGCGTACAAAAAATACAGCAGGGCAGAGTAGTTGTGTGTCGAAGGAAAATCAACATGTATTTAATAAAATTTGTAAGATAAATATCACCTGATTTTTAGGCGACAGATGATCATTATATGGCGTCCGTAGATAACCAAGAACTTTTGTGTTGATCCTTTCAAGGGCCTTGCCAGAGTTCGTCGTAGTTTGTACAATCTTTACTCCAAGAAATTGGGGCCTATTTATCCTCGGAATGCCTCGTATATCTTTGTTGAACGAGCCTAGCAGATGAAATCCCTCTGAACTTGCGTGTGCACACAGCCACACGTAGTTGCAAGCTTGATGGCGGTTGAAGTGGCCATGCAACGACGGTTTGAAGGTGACGCCGGCGAGGTAAAACGGCGCGATGAGGCTGTGTAGGCCTGATGGCTGTGAACCGGCGGAGGCGACGACGCTTTAAAGCCGTGGCCCGGGTGAGGCAGTCTTTCGTGGCCTCGGGAACAAGACGAGGCGCGGGCGGCTCGCAATGGAGGAGAAACCGGCGATAGCAGCTCAGGACGACTTGGAGCAAGGCCCTTCTGGCGAAAAAGTGATGCCGAGATGGAGACTGGCCGATTTGTACAGTTGGTATACTAAAACTTTGACCTTCATAAACGTATGGCTCTCCTGATGTCTTCAAAATCCCCCACAACGTTTTGCTAATGGATCCTCAAGATGGAGTAATCTGAACACAAAGCAAATCTGACTAATCCTTGAACCGATTGGACGAGGCGGTGTCCGAGCACAGCAGCTGGCGGGTCAATGGCAAAGGCGATCCGGGCGGTCGAAGTACAACCGCAGCTGTAGCAGAAATCGTGGAGGTTTCAAAGTACTTTCCGGGTTGTAGTTATTTTGACCAAAGTCAACTGGATTGGGTGGCTAGCAATGGATCGAATCCTCCTCGGCGCTTTCTTTCCTTTTCTTGACTTTTCCTTTGCGATGATACTGGCGACTTGCAGCAACCATCAAAATTACAATTTTAACTTTCCTTATTAAACTTTCCAAACTACGAATCTGGACCGATGAACTTGAAACTGATACAGATCCTTTCAAATCAATCTTTCTTATCCGGAAAATTGCGAGCTCCTTGATCCCTAGGAGAGATCCCTTCAAGAATTCAACACCACCGCGCGCAGGCCCCACGGTGGGCGCCAACTGTCGTGGATTTGTCACGGCAGATGTCCTTAGTGTCAGGACTTAGTCGCGAGGCCAACGCATCCATGTGGTAGCTTGAGAGGGGTTGAGTGGGACGAGAGACGCAGGGCGGATCAACACGCAAGACAAGGGTTTAGACAGCTTCGGGCCCCGGAAAACATCATCCGGTAATAACCCTACATGCTGTTTGAGGCTAGGTCTCATTATCATCCCGAGGGAGACGCCGTAAACCGGCTCTTGTGTCTAGCCCTAGAGATTATTGATTGCTTGTAGCTTGTAGCTTCTAACTTTTTAACCTGTCCCTCTTTGGGGAGCCCCGCCCCTCCTTATATATGTTGAAGGGGCGGTTTACATGTGGAGTCCTATTAGGATTAGGACTAGTCTATCTCTAATACAAACCGGGTACAAGTCTCGGTCTTAACTCCTTGTAAGATAAATATTCCTTTCCTATTAAACCGGCCCACAATAGTTGAACCGGCCTTCATGAACCGCCAGACGGGCCACCGGGTCTTGTCGCTCCTCTGACCCGTCCGTCGGGTTACCATTGAGTTACAACGTCCAAGCGGGTTGCTTGTAAACCGCCAAGGTCAGGGCGGGTCTTCAGCTAAACCGTCAAGTCCGGCCGGTTTAACTTCCGGCCGGTTTACACCGCGGGGTATATCCCCGACACGGAGCATGCATACGCATTGCATATCACCTCTCGCATGTCATTGCCATGTTTTGCATCATATTGCTTACGCATTGCATCGTGGTTGATATTGGTTCCTTTGCTTGTTCTCTTGTCTTGGGTAGAGCCGGGAGACGAGTACGTGAACGAGGAACCTGTTGAGAACGCTTTCGAGGACCAAGCTTTCGACAACTCTGAGAACCTTGCAGGCAAGATGACCATACCCTCGAAATCACTTCTATCTTTGCTTGCTAGATTGCTCGCTCTTTTGCTATGCCTATGCTGCGATACCTACCACTTGCTATATCATGCCTCCTATGTTGCCATGTCAGCCCCTAACCATCCATGTCCTAGCAAACCGTTGATTGGCTATGTTACTGCTTTGCTCAGCCCCTCTTATAGCGTTGTTAGTTGCAGGTGAAGATGAAGTTTGTTCCTTGTTGGAACATGGACTTGCTGTTCCTTGTTGGAACATGTTTACTTGTTGGGATATCACAATACCTCTTATTTAATTAATGCATCTATATACTTGGTAAAGGGTGGAAGGCTCGGCCTTATGCCTGGTGTTTTGTTCCACTCTTGCCACCCTAGTTTCCGTCATACCGGTGTTATGTTCCCGGAGTTTGCGTTCCTTACACGGTTGGGTGATTTATGGGACCCCCTTGACAGTTCGCCTTGAATAAGACTCTTCCAGCAAGGCCCAACATTGGTTTTACCATTCGTCACCTAGCCTTTTTCACTTGGGTTCTGCAGACTCAAGGGTCATCTTTATTTTAAACCCCCGGGCCAGTTCTCCTTCGATTGCTGGTCCAAACCGAGCGATGTCCGGCGCCCCTTGGGCAACCAGGGTCTATGCCAACCCGACGTCTGGCTCATCCGGTGTGCCCTGAGAACGAGATATGTGCAGCTCCTATCGGGATTTGTCGGCACATCTAGGAGGTTTTGCTGGACTTGTTTTATTGCTGTTGAAATGTCTTGTAGTCCGGGATTCCGAGATTGATCGGGTCTTCCCGGTAGAAGGAATATCCTTCGTTAACCGTGAGAGCTTATCATGGGCTAAGTTGGGACACCCCTGCAGGGTTTTATCTTTCGAAAGCCGTGCCCGCGGTTATGAGGCAGATGGGAATTTGTTGATGTCCGGTTGTAGAAAACCCGAAGTTGACCTTAACTAAAACACATCAACCGCGTGTGTAACCGTGATGGTCTCTTCTCGACGGGGTCCGGGAAGTGAACACGGTTGTTGGAGTTATGCCTGACGTAGGTTGTTTCAAGATCACTTCTTGATCACTTCTAGCTTCACGTACGTGCTTTGCCTTCTCTTCTCGCTCTCTTTTGCGCTGTAGCCACCATATGCTAGTCGCTTGCTGCAGCTCCACCTCACAAACCCCCTTCCCACCTTTAAGCTTAAATAGTCTTGATCTCGTGGGTGTGAGATTGATGAGTCCCCGTGACTCACAGATATTATCACCACAGTTGCAGGTACCAACGATGTCAGTGCAGATGTCGCGACCGAGCTCACTTGGGAGTTCGACGAGGAACGTGGCCGTTACTATGTTTCTTTTCCAGATGATCAGTAGTGGAGCCCAGTTGGGTGATCCAGGGATCTGTTTAGCATTTGGGGTAGTCTTCTTTCATTTTGGTACCGTAGTCGGACCTTGAGTGTAATCTGTACGCCGGATGTTATTTATGTACTTGTGTGAAGTGGCGATTGTAAGCCAACTATGTATCTTTCCCCTTTATTTATTACATGGATTGTGTGAAGATTACCTCACTTGCGACATTGCTTTCAATGCGGTTATGCCTCTAAGTCGTGCCTCGACACATGGGAGACATAGCCGCATCGAGGGCGTTACACCAACCATGCTTTGCTTTCGAGCTGGTCGTATTTACTATTGAAGCTTGTGGTATATGTTTCCACGATACCCTGACGGGTTGAACCTATGCCTTCCTTTATATGTGTGAACTCGGAAGTTTTCACGAGTCATACTCATTTGGTATTTCACCAGATAAAACTTTCAACACTAATGCCTTTATCAAAGCGAAAAGTGAATGGAAGGTTATACATTGAAGAAGTGGGAGTCGACCTTGAACTTTGTGTTCATGCCCATGGACACGATGTAGATCTTATCATTAAAGATTTTCTTAAATTAATTATTCCCTTGGTATAAGTTCATCTTATCTCTGGGATCTGGCCTTTTGCAATCATGGTTCCGACCATGTTCTCCTTTAAATAACATTTCTTGTGCAAGTTTAAGCATTTGTCTTCTGCAGAGCAATACCCTAGTCCAATCTCTACTTTGATCTGTCGTCGAGCATTACCCCCCTGGTATCTCGAGATTATCATGGAACTGCATAACCTCTTATGAGTTCTTCATCAGGTATTACATTCTCACGGACTCCAATTTTTCACGGGCTTTGAGTTATGAAACACTCAAGGACACCGATAACAGAATCGAGTCTGCACTGCGATTCAACGAGGATTAGAGATCTTCATCGCTTACAAGTTTAATACTCCATGTCTGTCCTAGCCTGAACGGATACATCATTATCGTGCTAATTTTAATCATCAGCATTCTGAGCTCTTCAAGGGTATCAACTGAATTCATGATGAGAAATACCATCCTTGCCCCCGATGATTTGTGTTATCATCGGCCACTTTATTGCCTTCCCTCCAACACAAACTTGTTCATGTTTTGTGTTATACCTTGAGTTCCTTGCTATTCAGCATTTGTCCTTCTTTACCTTGGAATATTACCACCTTTTATGACAAGAATGTCGTGGTAATTTTACCACCTCTTGAGAATTCTGGATATAGTAATATCTCTCGCCATTTGCGTTCATTTCTTGGACTCCGTGTTGTTTCTAACCGGAATACCAACAAATGGTCTGTGATGTGTAAATTCTAAACTTCTAGCAACCCTATTGCCTTGAAGTTATTGGTCTACCGTTTCATTAGATGTCTATTGCTTATTGAATCATCATTCGAACATTGATCGTGCTACCTAGTCCAGATTCCTGGGTGCACCCTTCTATCATTGTTCAGTTGAGTATGTTTCCCTCGAGCATACATCATTATATCATTGATCCGACAAATGATATTTCCTTGTTCACATAATTGTGGAAATCCATCTTTTGGAAATCTCGATGAATTGTCGCTGAGTTCATCAGCCACCTCCTCATTCTATCCTTGATTTAATAATGAACTCATGATTCAGAACTTGGTTCCACAGTTCAATTCCCGAGAATCTTACAATGTCATCTTGACAATTTGTGTTGCACCTTTTCTTCTCAGACATCCCGAGTCTGAGGTATCCTAACACCAATCAGATTTGAATCTAGGTCAGATATGATGGTTGGCACATTTTCAAAGAGTTATAACACTGGTCTTTTATGACCCGGTAAGGTGATGTCATGCCTAGCACACATGGCCGGGGAACCTACTGTTATAGTTTCCTTATTAGCAAGGTTATCCATTCTTCCATGAGGAAATTGTAAGATTTATTCTACAAGTTGTTCCTGATGGATCCTTCCTGTATCCAAAGTCTAAACTTTGCTTGAAGACCATGTCAATGCTATCTCGAAGCATGTCTGTGGTAATCCAATTTTCAATAAGAGCATTTGAAGCACAATGCTAATTTTTCTTTATCATTTATCCTAACACTGTTGTATGGGTGATGTCATGAAATTTCTCTCCCCTTTCCTAAAGGGTTTTCTACGTTATATCTTGTCATGGCTATCATGCTCTGTTTATCCTTGGGAAGGATATACCCCCTGAAATTTGTGTTTAAAACACATTTTCCTTTCCATTGTTCTGTTTAATATGAAGATCACCTTTCCTTTCCATTGTTTTGTTTAACCTTTCTGGTGACCTATATGATCTAAGCAGTAATGTTCTTCTGCTTATGTAAACATCTTGGTGTACAACCGTGTTAGTAAGACCCTGTTGCTTTTGTTGGTAGCATTCCGGTAACCACCGATGGACGAGAACTTTGCCTATTGGTCCGCCTCATTCAATGAGCAGGAAAATGGTTCTCTTCGTCCCTCGCCCTTGGTACCGATGTTGTTGCCGACATAATCGATAGTCTATATCCTCTAACATGCCTTGCTTGCATGATCATGCAAGACGTCTCCGCCCTGCCTAGTTTTAACCCACATGGTGGGCCCATAACCCACAGTCCCACAGGATCGAAACTTGACTCTCCTGTACACCCCCTGTTCCCAAAGTTATTCCTCCCGCGTGGACTCGTATGTATTTCATGAGCCACCTTCCGATGAGACCATCAATTCTGGCATCAGACACAATAATTATTCCGTTGCTTTGAAACCCCTTTCACCTTCTGACTAGGCATTGAACGATTGCCTGGCTGCTTGAAACTTCTTATTGTACCTTCCAACTTTACTCTCGATGTGTTTTATTTGTTCAACTCGAGAGGTACTCATATGCTCATTCATGGGTTAATCCCAGATTATTACCCTTATAGCATTCTGTCGTTGCCGACCTGCCCCGTTACCTATTCGTAAATACGATGAAGATCCCGAAGAAAGGATGCCGACTTCATCATGATGACCTGAAGCAGAGAAATGAAGACATCAATGTATTGCCCCGGTCTCTTCGAGAAGAGCAAGCCAGAATGAGAAGACAAGCTAGATTCGCTACCAAACCTTTCCCCCTTTCACTACCTCTTAAATCTCGGGACGAGATTTCTTGTGGTGGAGGAGAATTGTGACGACTGGATATTTAAGCTACAATAAACCTCTGCTAATGATGCCACGTCACCTCGATTATTGTTGCTAAACTCGCGTTAATTCGAAACCGTTTCAAAATTCAAATTCAAATTAATGTCAACAATAAAAGATTTCAAAAGTTATAACAAAAATGTTCGGGTAGTGCCTAATATCACTTAGGTAGTTATAGGGAAGAAAACATAATTTTACAAAGTGCCTAGGTGCCTTAAATTAAATTAAAACAGAAAAGAGAAATAAATAGAAAATGCTAAAGGGAAACACAAACAGAAAAAAAGAGGAAACCCAGCAGGCCACTGGCCCAACTGGGCAGGCCCAAACCGGCCCAGCCGGCCACTCCCCCCCACTCCCCTTATCAACCCCCCGGGCCCGAACCGCCACCGACACCCCATTCCCCCCCACGAAAATATCTCCCCTCTCCCCGATTGGATCGGGATCGAGGAGGAGACTCTCGTCACCGCCGAACGCCTTCGCCCCCTCCCCGCCTGGACCTCGCCGGCGCTCCCCCACCGGCCTGCCTCCCCGTCGTCCTCTACGTCATCGCCGCCTCGCCGAATCGTCCCCGTCACCCTCCTCGTCCTCCACTGCCGCGTGCCCTACACCCCTATGAGGCCCTCCTCCTTCTCTGCTCCTCACGCCGCCCCGCAGTCGTGCACGCGCGCGCCCACGCGGCCATAGCCGCGGCCCCGCTCGCCCACGTCCCGCGCGCGCCCACGGCCACCCACGCGCTCACCCCGCTCCCCCTCTGCGCACGCTCGCGCTCGCCGCGCGGCGACCGCGCCCGCCCGCACGCGCCCGGTGCGTGCCTTGTGCTGCTCCGCCCGTGGCCCTCTGCTCTTCCCACTGCCCGGCCTGCCGCGCGGTCCCGCCTCCGCAGCTCCCCACCTAGCTGCTCACCGCGCCCCTCGTCCGCTCCCCGCGCGCCCTTGCATCCCCGTGTGCCTGATGCTGCGCTGCTGCGGCCCCCGAGCCTGCCGCGGCCACTGTTGCGGCTCTGCCGCCACCACCATTGCAGCCCCACTGCTCGCCTTCCCCTCGCACGCGCCCCGCCGTGTTCGGCTGCCACCACACTTGTCGTCCCGCTCCGGCCGCTGTGGCCTGGGTCTCCCCTGACCAGCGCCGTGGCCGCCGGCGCCTTGCTGCGTTGGGTCGTGGCCTCCGCCCGTTAACGGGCACCCGCAGCGCCCACGCATCCGTAGCGCCCGTGCCCGCTAGCCCCTCTGGGCCAATGACAGGTGGGCCTAGCCCAGAACGTTTTAGAAAATAAAAATAAAAATAAAAATAAAAATAAATTTAATCAATTAATTAAGTTAATTAATCCGAATTAATTAACCTAATTAATCTGTTAGTTTAATTAAACAGTAATTAGTTTAACTAAACCCTAATTAACCTAAACAGTGTATGACAGGTGGGTCCCACTGGACCTACGCGTCAGTTTGACCCAGTCAACCCCTGTTGACTGCTGACGTCAGCATGACATCATGCTGATGTCATAAATCCATTTTCGAATTAAATTAAATAATTAATTAAATTCCAGAAATTAGTAAATCTTTAGAAAATCATATCTTTTAATCCGTAACTCGGATTAAATTATTTTCAACATGAAAGTTGCTCAGAACGACGAGACGAATCCGTATACGCAGCCCGTTCGTCCGCCACACATCCCTAACCTATTGAACTCGCAACTTTCCCCCTCCGATTCATCTGACCAAAAACGCGAAACACCGGGAATACTTTCCCGGATGTTTCCCCCCTTCGCCAGTATCACCTATCCCTACGTTAGGTCACCTCTAGCACAACATATTGCCACTTCTTGCTTTTTGATACCTTTGATTGCTCTATTATTTATTGTGTTCCCCCTCCGTTACTCCTTTCCGGTAGACCCCGAGACTGCCGGTGACCCCCAGTTCGACTACGGTGTTGACGACACGTCCTCCTTGCCAGAGCAACCAGGCAAGCCCCCCTTGACCACCAAATATCACCTATTCTTCTCTATACTGCTTGCATTAGTGTAGTGTAGCATGTTACTGCTTTCAGTTAATCCTATACTGCTGCATAGCCTGTCCTTGTTATTACTGTTGTTACCCTTACCTGCTATCCTACTGCTTAGTATAGGATGCTAGTGTTCCACCAGTGGCCCTACACTCTTGTCCATCTGCCATGCTATACTACTGGGCCGTGATCACTTCGGGAGGTGATCACGGGCATATACTATATACTTTAAACTATTACATTACCCGTGATACTGTTCGGAGATGGGGGCTGAAGGGGCAGGTGGTTCCACCCAGGTAGTGGTGGGCCTGGGTTCCCGACGGCCCCCAACTGTTACTTTGTGGCGGAGCGACAGGGCAGGTTGAGACCACCTAGGAGAGAGGTGGCCTGGCCCTGGTCGGCGTTCGCGGATACTTAACACGCTTAACGAGATCTGGGTATCTGATCTGAGTCTGGCCATTTGGTCTATACGCACTAACCATCTATGCGGGATTAGTTATGGGTATCCCGGCGTCGTGGAATCAGCCAAAGCCTTCGTGACGTCAGCGACTGAGCGGCACGCGCCGGATTGGAACGTAAGCCTGCTCTTGTATTAAGGGGGCTAGTTCTGCTTTCGGCCGTCCTCGCAACATGCAGGTGTGCTAAGGGCGATGGGCCCAGACCCCTGTGCGCTTAGGTTTAGACCGGCGTGCTAACCTCTCTGTTGTGCCTAGGTGGGGCTGCGACGTGTTGATCTTTCGCGGCCGGGCATGACCCCGAAAAGTGTGTCCGGCCAAATGGGATCAAGCGTGTTGGGTTATGTGGTGCACCCCTGCAGGGAAGTTAATCTATTCGAATAGCCGCGTCCCTCGGTAAAAGGACGACCCGGAGTTGTACCTTGACCTTATGACAACTAGAACCAGATACTTAATAAAACACACCCTTCCAAATGCTAGATACAACCCGGTGATCGCTCTCTAACAGGGCATCGAGGAGAGGATCGCCGGGTAGGATTATGCTATGCGATGCTGCTTGGAGGACTTCAGTCTACTCTCTTCTATATGCTGCAAGACGGAGGTTGCCAGAAGCGTAGTCTTCGACAGGATTAGCTATCCCCCTCTTATTCCGGCATTCTGCAGTTCAGTCCACTGATATGGCCCTTTACACATATATCCATGCATATGTAGTGTAGCTCCTTGCTTGCGAGTACTTTGGATGAGTACTCACGGTTGCCTTGTTCCCCCTTTTTCCCCATTTTCTCTACCCGATTGCTGCGACCAGATGATGGAGCCCAGGATCCAGACGCCACCTTCGACGATGACTCCTACTACACTGGAGGTGCCTACTACTACATGCAGCCCGCTGACAACGACCATGAGTAGTTAGGAGGATCTCAGGCAGGAGGCCTGCGCCTCTTTCGATCTGTATCCCAGTTTGTGCTAGCCTTCTTAAGGCAAACTTGGTTAACTTATGTCTGTGCTCAGATATTGTTGCTTCCGCTGACTCGTCTATGATCGAGCATTTGTATTCGAGCCCTCGAGGCCCCTGGCTTGTATTATGATGCTTGTATGACTTATTTATGTTTTAGAGTTGTGTTGTGATATCTTCCCGTGAGTCCCTGATCTTGATCGTACACGTTTGCGTGCATGATTAGTGTACGATTGAATCGGGGGCGTCACAGTAGGTCACTTGTATTCACCATTGATGGTTCTTGCACACTGCAGGCTTGATGAAATGCCATAGTATGCACACAACATCCTGTATGTTTAAGCGTCTATCTGTAAATGTATTAATGCATAAGATTTGATTATTAGATAAGTAGCTGATGTCAGGCATCTATACATGCATATGCAGTTATGTACTTGCAGATTATTATTATTATGCAAAATTGTATGTGCGGGCTTCAAGGCTCGAAAGTCAAAATCAGCGTGAAAGATGAAGAAATGCCTCTGTTCCTATTACTTTACGATAACTTAAAGTGACATGGGAGGTTAGTATCTCGATTACATAGCAATCAAAATTTCAAATTTTGTGCACATGTCATTTTAACACCACTAGGTTTCCAAAGCAGCTGCCTATAGTTAGGTAATAGGACATTGGTTCTTTCAATAATTGAAGGTATTACTTACTGAATTTAATAGCTCATTTTATGCTTATTATAACTACTGAATGATAAAATGATATGCTGCTCACGACAGCTGTTTGTTTTATTGGAAGTTGGAGCTTTTACTTATGATTTGATCTATTTATCTACTTTTTATTTGTGAATAGTAGGACCGTTGATGCAGTGGTGAAATGCTCAGTAAATACAGAAATACTAAGATAATTTGTAACGATGTGGAGAAGATAAGTGCTACTTTTCTTCCAACAAAGTCTCATGTTCTTAGTCTGCATGGCATGTAATTTTAATTTTTTCCAATTTTTTTGATTATTTTTGTCTCTTTAGTGTGAAATGACTAACCAGTCAAATAGTAGCACCATTGAAAAATGTCTTGTTGAAGTGCAAAACTACACTGCTGAACACCCATCTCTGCATGGTAGTACCAACGGTAGCAAAATCACTACATTGATTACATACTTGATAGTGAGTTGCAATCATCGCTTGGCCTTAGTTGAGCCCGTAGAGTTTAGTTACTCCTACGGGTTCCACCGTGAGTACCTCGAGCATGGAGTCGCGCCGTTGCGGGAGATCAATGGCTCCCCATACTCCAAGATGGTAAGCTACTCGCCTTTGCCCTTGTCAGGAGCATCAACCGTTCTAATGCCCTTATTATTAGTTTTGGCTCCAGCTGTTTGAGCGATCCTTGCTTCCTTTAGTGTATTGGTATGTGTCCTATTTTTTGTAATTTTTGTGCCAAGTGTTCTGATCTTTTATGTGATCCCAGATGTGCTTTATGTGGCGAGCTCAAAGATACGGAGCATATTTTCTTTCAGTGCCCCTTGGCCAAATTTGAGTGGTGTTGCATCGGGTCTTGGCTCCACGTTTGTTGGAGTCCATCTTCCTTTGATGATCTTAGGGTCTTGACCAATGGCCTGTCTGGGATCTCTAAGCGGGTTTTCTGGGTGGGGTTTGTGGCGATCTGTTGGTCGTTGTGGACTACTAGAAACAAGTTTACTATTGAACACTCCTTCCCAGCTAAACCTGTTGATTGCTTATTTAAAACTGGCATATTTTTGCAGCAGTGGAGATCATTGGCTAGGGACGCTGACCATGAGGCCTTCGACATGATGACTTCCAAGATTCGGCCTACTGCTACTTCATTGGGACGCAGGCAATCAGGAGTTTAACGGTTCCTGGAGGTTCCCTTGATGATTTCTTCTAGCTCTCTGGCCTGAGCGCCATTTTTGGCTTGGGTGCCATGTATCTGAACTTCGTTTATTTTGCCTAACCGATATGACGTGATAGGAAAGATCCTGATGAAGTGCTTCCTTTCTGGAATGCCTACCTGAAGTTCGGACTAAATGACAAGATTTAATTGGCTTAGTAAAAATACTTCCTAAAGAGAAATAAGATTCAAAGTAGATGTTTTTATTGTAGATTATGATACCTGTGTTCCGCCACCGATTCAACTTCTCATATTAGAAGGTAAGCCGTTAGTTCATATCTTACTACTTTGCACTATTGTAGAGAGATAGTGAGGGATTGAGAGGCTACTACTATTTGTATTGATGTCGATGCTTGCACAATGCTACTGCTTATTATACTGGGGTATTCATCTTTGGAATAAAAAACAATCATTTTCTCCCTTCAATCAAATAGTCATAACTTAGTTTTACTTACTAACCTCTCTTCATAATTATTTTTGGATTAAATTCAGCTTTTTATAAAGTTGCAAAGAACAGTTCTGACTTTTGTGGGTAGTCAACTAAATTCTGGTTCTTGGTTGAAAGCCCCTTATCATCATAGTTTACTCGAAGGCAGCTTCAGATTGATTCTCATACCAAGGGTGCCATCTTTGGAAGCAATAGTTCTAAGTTTTGTAAAGAACCATGTTATATTTGCTTGTTTGTTTGTACAACCAACAAATATTTCAAACATATGTTGTGATTAGAATTATGACAACATCGGTGTTCATCATTATAATTTTTGGACTTGAATATATATGTCTAAATTACACATAATGTGTATGAGCAAATTATTATAGTTTGACTTTCATGTCTTTCTTGGTAGTCACCTTAGTACTATGTTGTTGTCTTCATGTCTTTCTCATGGCCTTATTAAAAATCTATGGTTGATATTTTTGTAGCACATTTCGTATAAGTTCTCGTGTAAGGCTATAATTTTAAATTCAAAAAACATTTTTAGTTGGGATAAGGAAGGAAGAAAGAAAATGATAGTGCTTTAACGGTAAGTCGCCGATATAGCCCGTGGCAACGCACGGGCGTTCTACTAGTTGTCAATAATTACCCACTATGCCACCCGTAAGTGGAAAAACGATTTTCACTTGATAGACCGTTTCCTTTGGGTTATATACAGTGTAGTCCCTAATATTTCACATCCACACAGCTACCCCAGTAGCTAACAGCTCACTTGACTACCTGGGTTCGACCCCAGCCACACCCCTTTTTCTTTTTCACTTCTTTTTTGGTGCAAATTCAAATGCTTTTAAAAATATTCATATTTTTCGAACCCTAACTCCAAATCTAACATGTTATATATGAAAATCCCGTAGAAAAAATTTGTAGATTTCAAATATGATATTATCTTGCATGTTACTTATTTCTAGAAATTAAATTTATGGTGCAACCTTAATTAATACCTTCTCTGTATGGGGTATTTTGGAAAATCCTATTACATATGTTTTCTACCCCATTTAACCTGAGTAGATATGATATTCAACCATTACGTTTTTGCGCAACACCACTTATCATGTTGTTTGTTTTGTGGAGATTTCAAGGGATTTGCTGATATCGTCCAGTGTGTGTATAAGGGGGTGATTTTTTTTCCTGTTGCAACGCACAGGCATGTTTGCTAGTAAAATAAAAATGCACACAACATTTGAACCAAAAACTACCGGGTTCAACTATAGCACCCAGTAGCCGCCAGCTAACAACACTTTCATGTCTATTGAACCACTACACCAGGTCTATCTAAGGCATATTTAAGTGACTCAATCAAACATAAAAAGAAAAAAAATCTACATGAATCTCCGCATAAAATCATTGACATAGGTTTTAGATGTGCAATACTTACAATACATCCAGAAGTGCTTTAGCAAAACTTAACTTCGAATTGATATAGATTAATTTATTTTTTAAGTATGTTTCCAAATTGAATAGTAATGAGTTAAATTTGTGAACACTATGGTGCCATCCTGATAAGCACATGTTGAATCTCGTATATTTCTTTGGTGTGCACTATTACATTCTTTTGTTGGCATTACTTACGCAGATGACTGATGTTTGTGATATGTTACGAGAGAGTGTTGAACTGACCAAAGATTCTCCAACAAAGAAGCCGAGTCTTCAAGAGCCAAATAGATCTACCGAAGACCAGCACCGACCGAATCCCGCGAGATCCGATGAAGACACATCTCCACATGCCTTCCGACGACGCTAGACATATCATCGAACGGGGATAGAATGTGGAAGACATTATTCCTACTGAGGGACATCGCCGTCGCCACACAACCCAAACCAAGACACCGAATCTAACAGAAACGAGAACAGGGTCCCTCCCGTCGGTTGGGGCCGAGATCCTCCGCACCTCCATGACCCAAAGGCTATCAGAGATGGAGGTGGACCGGCGACAGCGCCGACAGGAGGAAAAGGAAAGCTTGAGATATTACTCGACTAATGCAATCCTCTTTGTTAGAGATATATTTGGGTTACATGTATTTGGTAGTTTAGTATTCCTACCTTATCTCTAGGAGAGGCGTCTTGCCCTCCAAGTCTTGTACTCAATATATACTCACCCTCGAGGCTCAATAATACATCTATTATATTTCGCAACAATCCCTCTCTCTCCCTTCTAACATGGTATCAGTTTCCGGGTTCTAAACCCTAGCCGCCGCCGCTTCCGCACCCGCGCGCCGCCCCCGGGGCGGTCGGCCTCCATGACCGCCGCCGGGGGCCGCGCCGCCCATACCTAGGGTTCGTTCGCCGGCCGTGTTGGCCGTCTGCCCTAGAGAGTCTTTTTCCCGAGCCCTTGCTCTGGGTTTTTTCGCTCTCTCGCCGGTCGATTTGATCGGCGTTTTTTCTTTTTGGTTTTCCGATCTAATCTTGATCGGTTTGCGTCGCCCGCCGCCGCCGTCGACCCCCGCGCACCTCTACTCCGACCCCGGCGCGACCAGCCGGCCTCTCCTCCGATCCGGCGGCCACGCGCGCCGCCGCGGCCCGTCCGGGCTAGCCGCCGTCCACACGTCGATCTGCCCGTCGCCCTGCGCCGGTCGTCACCGCCCTGCTCCGACCGGGACACCTGCATCGCTGCGACCCGGCGGCCTCGCGCCATGCATCGGCCAATCATAGCCGACGCTCGCGCGCCGGCCCGCCCATCGATCCACGTCACCCGCCTCCGCGCGTCTGCACGGCGGCTCGGCGGTCTACCTCGTCGGCCTCGTCCTTGACTGCATCAGGCTCGTCGGCCGCCTCAACTCGGGCGCCGCTGATCCGTTGGTCGCTCCGGCCTCGTTGCCCGGGAGTCGGCGCTGCTTTGGCAGCCCGGGTGCCGGTGCTGACGTCCCCCGCCGTTCGTCGTCGTCGGCCTCATCCCAGACTCCGCCGCCAGCACTCCTCCATCGAGCGGTGTCCCCGACCTCGCGCGCGATCGGCTTGATCACCCGCTCGCCGCCGCGATCCGCCTCATCTACGCCGCGCGACCGACCTGGCCCGTCGGTTACGCGCGCCTCCGCAGGTCCCGTGAAGATCGTCCCTGAGTTTAGCGCGCCTCTTCACCGATCGAGCATCGGGCTGCCGCTGCGTCGCCCCGTCGGGCCGCAGTGCCGCCGCCCCGTGGTTCTCCTCGCGGCTGCATCGACTTGTGCGTCGTCGCTGCGTCGCCCCTTCAGGCCGCAGTGTCGTGATATGCGGTCCCCGCCGCCGCCCCGAGGCCGTCCCCGCGGTTGCACCGACTCGTAAACCGCCGTTGTGTCGCCCCTTCGGGCCGCAGCGTCGCGGCCCGCGGTCCCCCCCCCCCCCCCCCCGCCGCTCCGAGGTCTTCCCGCCGTCGCCCCGACCCACCTGCCGCCGCTGCATCGCCCCTTCGGGCCGTAGCGTCACGGCCCGCGGTCCACTCGGCCGTCACCGCACGTCGACCTCTCGTGGAATGCGCCGCACCGTCTCCCCTGGCGCGGGAACGCCACCGTCCGCGCCGGTCTTCGTCACGCTGTCAGGGTTCTTCGCCTACTTCGAGCACCGCCGCCGCACTCCTAACCTAGCCGCCGCCGCCGTCAGGCCGCCGCCGCTCTTCTTTGGCCGCCGCCGCCGCTACCTTCGTAGCCGCCGCCGCCGCCCGTCCACCTCCTTCGTCTTCGTCCAAGCACCAGTCGTCGCCAGCGTCGCCGTCATCTACCCTGACCACTTCGTCTACTCCGACCATCGTTGGTGACATCGGCCCCACGCTGATGGACGCCGCAATCGTCGTCGAGTTCTTCTCTGCTGGCCCCTCCGACTTCTCCGACATGGCTTACAGCTCGTGCTGGTCCCTCGTCTACGCATGCCCGGTGCTGGCAACACCGATACGTGCCTTCATCCACGACGTGTTCCCGGGCCTGGCAAGCCTGGTCGGCACTTCGTCAACTTCGTCTTCGTCCGTCTACGCATACCCGGTGCTGGCAACACCGGTGCGTGCCTTCGTCCACGATGTGTCCCCGGGCTTGGCAAACCCGTTGTGATGCGTCGTCAACATCATTTTCTTCCCGGCGCACCCCTACTTCGACACCATTGCGCCCATGCTAACTCGGCGCCCCCTTGCGCCCGCGGCTCCACGGCGACTTCCTCGACACCGGCCACCCCGACTCGACATCGACCACGGCATTCTTCGCATGGCTACCTCGACCACGGCTACACCACCCTACGCTCTCGGCTACTTCGACATCGGCACAAAGGGCTATCATCCGCTTGAGCAACTCGTTGGCTTCCTCTACAGTCAACGCGCCCGCGACGCGACACCGTCCATGACGCTCCCGCTACGACTGCGGGGGGATGTCAGCCCGTCGGCTGCTATTCTCTCCAGTCTGACCGTCCGCGACGCTCATGTTGTTCGCAACGCTACCACTACGACTGCGGGGGGGGGGGGGGGGGATGTTAGAGATATATTTGGGTTACATGTATTTGGTAGTTTAGTATTCCTACCTTATCTCTAGGAGAGGCGTCTTGCCCTCCAAGTCTTGTGCTCAATATATACTCGCCCTCGAGGCTCAATAATACATCTATTATATTCCGCAACAATCCCTCTCTCTCCCTTCTAACACTCTTTACCCGCAAAAGAAATAAAATAACAGGGATGGCGGATAGATATTTTTTAATGATATCTGTGGTGGTAGCATATGGCAACTTTTGTTCTTTTGGACGTAAATTTTTCTTCTTTCAAAAAACTGCCATGCGCCTTCGAAGAAATGTAAGCAAAACCGTTCACAAATGTTATCCCTCACAACAAACATTTGCCACCGCGTCCTAAAATAACATACCGTCTACATTATATATTTCGAAAAGGAGAAAGACCTCCGGCATCTGCATCTGGGCGATGCATGCAGCCACTACGTTATATATACCGAGTAAAACTTTACTTCTATTCTTCCGGTCAGATATATCTAGTACTAAAATACGTCTAGATACATCAATTTTAGCAACAAGTAATATAGATCGGAGACGATACTAGTATTGTCCATCTCAACTTGTTTGTCTATCTTTTTCGCAAAAAAAAGACAAAAGAAAAGAGAGAGAAAAACTTGATTGTCCGCCTCCAAATAGACCATATTTTTCTCCGGGGTAGAGTTAAATCCGATTTTGTATCCAACGAGAACTCGAATCCTTTTGGACTTGCTAGTCTGGGCTCTGTTCCGTCTGTCTATATATAGCCGCACGACGTTGCACTATACGCGGCCCTCAACAACTTACGAGAGTTTCCCTCATTAAATCAAATAAAAAAGAAGAACTTACGAGAGATCGTGACGAAGATGGAGCTGCTGCACGTCATGGAGGGGAGAGAGGAGATCCAGCAAACCCTGAGCGAGATCGACAGACGATCCCTCGACGCCCTCCGCTACGCGTTCCGCCTCGGCTACCGATCTCCCTCGTCTTCTAGCGATGACCAAGACATGGACGCCTTCATCGCGTCCGTGCTGCCGCCGCCTGTTTCGGAGGACGAGCTACCGCTTGCGCGGGAGGATTGTTTCCGCGACGAGGACGCGTCGACGGCTCTGAAGATGGACTGGGCGTCGTGCTACGTGCCGCACAGCGACCACGACGCGCACTTCGGGGTCGCCGACCCCGGCGTCATCGGCGTGGCGGACGGCGTCAGCGCGTACAGCGCGAAAGGCGTGGACGCGGGCGCCTTCTCTCGGAGCCTCATGGCGAGCGCCTACAAAGACGCGCTGGAGACGGCGCCCAGGGCCATCTGCCCCTACACGCTGCTGCAACGGGCCTACGAGGGCGCGGCCTCGTCGGGCGTGCCAGGGGCGTCCACGGCGGTCCTTCTCTCGCTCGTCGGGGACACCCTCAGGTGGGCCAACGTGGGCGACAGCGGCTTCGCCGTGCTCCGCGGCGGCGCGATCGTGCACCGCTCGCGGCCGCAGCTGGCCCGCTTCAACTGCCCGCTCCAGCTCGCCGCCAAGGGCGCCGACAGTGTCACCGAGGCGGAGGTGGGCGAGACCCCGGTGAGGGGCGGCGACATAGTGGTGGTGGCCACGGACGGGCTGTTCGACAACATGTTCGACGCGGAACTCGAGCGCGTCGTGCGGATGGGCACGGCGCTGGGCTTCTCGCCCAAGAACATGGTGGACATCATTGCCGGCATCGCCTACGAGATGTCGTGGAGCAAGGTCAAGGACTCGCCGTTCAGCGTCGGCTACCGGAAGCACACGGGGAGTCAACGGTGCGGCGGGAAGCAAGATGACATAACCGTCGTCGTCGCCTTCATCGTCTCCACTCAGCTGGAGGGCGTGAGCGTGGGCGTCGACAAGGTTGAAGATGATGCAGCTTCAAATTCTAACTGGATGGATCAAGTCAAGATGAAGAAAAGGGCATACGAACTTAAGAACGTATCTGGGCCATCTCTCGATGCAAAAAGCGATTTCGTCGACAGTGGAAATCGGCGTACATTGCAGCGTTCCAATTCCGGGCCGATTTCTCGCGCGAGAGGTAGTTGGTATTGAACTAGCAAATATGCCCGTGGGTTACAACAGAAAAATAGTATTGCATGCCCTTATGTCAATAAAACATGGCTAAAGTCCCACCACAAATACATATCTCATATGTCAACACCACGTCACACTGTGTCGCCATTTATACTCCTTCCGACCCTTGTCGATAATAATAGTGTTCAAACCTTCTCGCTTCTAGTTAATGAACTTCTACTACATAATGTCCAGTAGGCAGTCATGGAGCAGCCAGACTGCTAGCAACAACAACAAAAGCGAAGGGCCATGCATGCCCATGGGTGCACCGAACAACCACGAACACGCCGCCTGCGAAGGCCGACAAGAGGGTTACACATTATTATAAACAAAAAACTAACGCCCATACGTGTGGCATCTTGCATATCGCCTACACGCCTCCGTCATCATTCATTTTGCTATGTATGAACAGATGACATCAGCAAAAAAAAATTTGGTTTCCGGCTTAAAAATATTTTATCTCCTAATTAAAAAATCGAATTAAAAATCCATTTTCACCATTAAATCCGTCTCGATGAGATCTTCAAAACTAGACCACATGTTGATATGTTTTGGCGAATTTTGTTTGCCCAAAAGTTATCATGATGTTTACACTGTAGTTGCCATATAATTCTTAAACTAAAGTTGCCATGTGGCAATTTCAGTTTGTATGGCATGGCAACTTTATTATTTTGATGATGGCAACTCCAGTACTTTGATCATGAAAATTATTTTTTTATGAACCATGGCAATTTTAAGTGCATGTATCATGGCAATTTTAGTTTATGATTCATGACAAGTCTAGTTTCTTAATTTTCCATTTTATAAATGTTAAATTTTACTTTTAAATGTAGAAGAAAATAATTGAAACATATCATGGCAACTTGAGTGTAAACACAATGACAATCATGTGAAACAGGCACGACAACTTTTAACCTAATTTTTTTTTGCCGAAATATATTGATATGAAATCTTGTTCCGAAGATCTCAGGGATTTAATGATGAAAACGGATCTTCAATCGGATTTTCATTTAAGAGGTAAAACATTTTTTAAATTGAAAATCTAAAAAGATTCTCACATTCATGCATGCGGTGACATGACGCAATCTGCGTGTTATAGGGCGTGTGAGCGGGTTTTGTTCCCACCACACGTGTGGGCGTTAAGGGGTATGCCCACACGTTTTGTGTGGTGTTTAAGAGGGTCAGCCCACACGTCTACGTGTGGGCAAAACAAGTAATGCCCACACGCCTTTTTTTTCTCGCGGCCCTCTCACACGCCTACGTGTGGGCAAAATCGATAACGCCCACACGCCCGTACGTCAGGCCTCCCACCTCATGGTCCAGCACGACCCGCGTGACAGTCACCATGCGCCCCGCAGTTGCCATGGTCCGGATCCTCTTCCATGTTCGTTTAACTGCAGTTGCCATGTCACTGAACTACAATTGCCATGTCGGACAACTGCAGTTGCCATGGTTGCTCAACTGCAGTTGCCATCTCAGGTCAAGTGGCAGATGCCATTTTTGGACAACTGCAGTTGTTTCCATGTATGGTCTGGTTTACTATAGTTGCCATGATTTGAAAACTTCAGGGGTTGCCACCTACTAACACTAGACAGTTGCCATGTATGGTCTTGTTTACTACAGTTGTCATGATTTGAAAACTTTAGGAGTTGCCACCTACTAACACTAGGCAGTTGCCGTGTAGCGCTACAAAGAGACATGGCAAAATAACATGTTCAGGTAAAAAGAGAGTTGCCATCTGCTTACAAGCACACTAGGGAAGTTGCCATGTACCCTGCAAAACACATGGCAACTGACATGTTCGGGTAAAAGAGAGAGTTGGCATCTGCTTACAAGCACACTAGGGTAGTTGACATGTACCCTGTAAAACACATGGCAACTGACAGCTTTGGGTGTGGGAGAGGAGACGGGCGTGTGGGCGAACTGATAAATGCCCACACACCAGTCCCTGTGCATGAGTGAAAACTGACGTGTGGGTGAACTGCTAAACGCCCACACACCGGTCCCTCCGTGGTGAAAACGGACGTCTGGGCGACCGGATGAATGTCCACACACCAATCCAGTCCTACGTGGCACCACAAACATGCCAAGATTCGTGCAACCATAAACGGACGTGGATCCACGCGTATGGGCGAGATGCAAACGCCCACACATGTGGGCGTTAGTATTTCCGTAAATAAAACAATTACCTTGTGGGAGATAGTCATATGTTACATCAAGCTAACA
The DNA here is from genome assembly GCA_032464435.1 of Aegilops umbellulata. Taxonomy (NCBI): domain Eukaryota; kingdom Viridiplantae; phylum Streptophyta; class Magnoliopsida; order Poales; family Poaceae; genus Aegilops; species Aegilops umbellulata. Next base: position 107,795,408 of record CP136056.1, on the reverse strand, counting down.
AGTTTATGTTTCCTCCGGTTGCTTATCATCATCGAATGAAACTTTTCTTCATTCATCAATTTAGAATTCAAAGATAATGTCGACGTGGTTGGTGACGGTGGTGGCGGCAATGGATCACCAATTATACCCTAAACAATCAACTCAGAGCATTTCAAAACCCGAGATAATGTTGAGATGGTTGGTGACATGTGATGGCTCCAGATTAAGATCATTTTGCCTTTTCGAAATCCTCAACATCGGCCAACTCAGTCGTGTCATCAATTTTCTACTATAGCAAATTTTTTTGAAGTTTTTCATTAGGAAAACAAAAATAGAAGTTTAACCTTACATGAAGATATGATTAAAGGGTGATTCATTGATGGAGTAATCAGATAATGCAAAAATCTACAGTAATAATAAAAAAGAGTTCAAGTTTGTCAACTCTGCGACTCATGCCCAAACACCTCTCATGTATAAATGTACGTATAGGGACTCACTGCTAGATATGAATTCTACTCACTCCTACATATGAATGCTTGTGAATTCTTACGCTCTGTTTGGATGTAGACATTCAAGACCTGGATATTGCATTGGCTCCAATGCCTAATATCCCAAGGCATTGGTATTGAGCTGCAATGCCACACTTTGTGTTTGGATGTTCTTGTATTGGGCACTTGGAATTCAAGGGACGGAGCAATGCCAAATCTTGTTTGGATGCGCATAGTGTAGAATTGGGCATTGTGAAATGTATGAACAATATAATAATTTCTTGTACAAGTTTGGAAATTAAATCTGATCATCATGCCATATATTTGAGAGATTATGTATTATAATACAATAAAATTGCATGCAAATAATTTAAAAATTGGCACAGACAACATCAATTGTCCAAAATACATGAAAAATTGGCTGAAAAGTGTACATAGGCAACATGAGCATATTATCATGCACTGGACAAGATCCAACTCCTCAAAAACATGAAAAATAGGCTGAAAACTGTACATTACAGTAGTATACAGCAGCATATTATGATGAACTTGATAACACTATCAACTGTTCGAAAACTTGAAAAATTAGGCTGAAAACTATATGTAACAGCCACATATCATGATGAACTTGAGAACATCAATTTGTCCAAAAAATATCAACAACAACATATTATGATAACCTTGCCAACAACATTACATATTATAACATGTCTCACACCATCCAGAACACATAGCAAGTCTTGTGCATAACAATGCAACTTTAGGACAAGTTTAGAAGTCTCTCACAAACTAGGAGAACTAAAAGACGCAACAGACATACATATTATCCATCAAGAGCCATTCTACTAATTCAACATCAACAGCCATTCCTTCCTGAAGTTCATGGGAAGGTCAAGAAGCGCTTGGTACAAGCGTTCACTAAGGATCAACTTACCATAAGATCGCAAGATGTCACCACGAGCTAGATCAGGGATCATCTCAAGTGTCGCAAGGATTTCAGCAGGAGGTGTAACTTGGGGCAGAGGTAAAGGCTCGAGTGACTTCAAAGCATCATGAAATGAGCCTTTCATATCCCCAAGAAGGCACAGGATGGCATCACCGGTTCGCTGTTTTTTAGTGGCACTTCAGGAGAGGCTTCATTGGGTTCAGTAGTTGGTTCTACAACAGTTTCAGCACGAGTGACAGCACCTTCACCATTTGCATGATCTTTTGAGTATATGGTGGTGATAGCATCCCAATTCTTAATGACCCTGTTCTTGTAAAATCCTACTTTCTTGTTAGCCTACACACACACACACACACACACACACACACACACACACACACACACACACAAATAGAGAGTTGTCAAACAAAGGTAGATCTTACATATGTACAATACAATCAAAATGTGGAAAGGATAAATTTCTTACCGCAACATATTTAAGCCACACATCTTCACTATCAATTGACAGCTTGTTATTGACCCAATCCCACCCAAATCCACTTTGAGAAAGCATCTTGCTAATGGCCTCGTAGTGATTTTCAAAGGTTTTGCACCTTGAACTGATGTTTTCCTTTGTGATGGTCACAGAGCACTTCTCACGCACATTACCTATAACAGCACTGTAGACATGGGACTTCCATCCATTCTGGGCATGATCACCATTGTTGTGATGCTCAACAAGGACCTCGAGTAGTGCAGTGTCCATTTCATCTGTCCATGTGAGGTAATTTCTACCAAATTTTTTTCCACCTCCTTCAGCCATGGTCATGTAAGAAAATGCATGCGCATAATATCCAAAAACAAAGACAACATAAGGTGCATGTAAGTTGAAACACAAAGACAGCAAGGTAATGTCACACACACACACACACACACACACATATTAATTTCATAATATGAGGCATGTACAAAATACCCAAAAGGCACACATCCCACCAAAGTCATATCAAGGTTGATCCACACATCCCACCAAAGTCATATCAACTAGCTAGCACAAAAGAGAACACCATTATCTAGTCAACCCGCACATCCTACTCCAACTCTAGTTCAGCATGTCTCATGAGGTACTCGTCAAACATGCCATTAGCTAGCTGCTCTCTAAAGTTGGTCCATGAAGTGCTGACTTGAACACTCCTAATTAAGTTAGCATCATCTAGAGGATCATCTTCGGAAGAGGCTATTTCATTATCCACTTCCTCGAGCAACAAATCATCCATCACATGTTGTCTATCCCTTGCAAAGGTGTGTAACACACAACAAGCATTAATAATTCGAACCTGCAATAATATTTGTTCATCGTAAGCATTTTCCATTTAGTTTGCATCTTATTCAGCACCATATGGACACATCATACCTGGTCCTTTATGTCAAAGAAAGATTGACAACGTAGGAAAGCCCACTTTTTCTTCCACAACCCAAATGTTCTCTCAACTACATTTCTAGCTCGAGAATGACGCAAGTATACAACTCTTTGGGAGTTTGGGGCTGTTGTTGACTTGATACCCACTCTTTTAAGTGATACCGAGTCGATCTGAATGGAGCAAGAAATCTCGGACCGTTGGTGCAACCAGCATCAACTAAATAATATTTCCCTAGTGTGTCAAGCAAGTGAGTTAGCTAACAATTATACAGAGGAGAAATGAATTACCAAGAGAAAGTGTCATACCCTATGGTACGACAAATGCATCTTGGCGGCTTAACCTCATTGCATCATGCAAGACTCTTGAGTCAGAAGCTGAACTCTCCCAGCCAGGCAAGACATACATAAATTTCATATTCCAATCAACCACACCAAGCATGTTAATGATGATAGCTTGCTTCCTGTTCCTATATCTCCCTTGGTCACACACGGGCACACAAACATCAACATGACACCCATCTAGCGCTCCAAGTGCATTGCCAAACCACTTCCATTTGTAATCATCAGGTGGCTGAGTAGAAGGATCAGGAAGCTTAATGAACTCCCCAGTTAGAGATAGAATCGCTGTTAATACATCGTCAAAGTGGGTACTAATAGTCCATAAGGAGCGCTTGTAAGTGCCACGCAGAATCCTCATTTTGATACCATAGCCAACTACCAACAAGAACATTGCCACCTTTTCTTCCACGGAAACATAGACACTGTCACGAAGACCAGCCCTCTCACGCAACATGGTGCATAAGTCATGGAAGTTTCTTTTAGTTAAACGCAACTGATCATAGCATGTCACTTCTGCCCCATCATACATTCCTTTTAGCAAATACTTCCGATGAATGTTTTTTCCCTCATCGTCACTAAAGCTCCCTAAATCCCTTGGTGCCCTCTTCGTACTAAGATATGCTATCCCAAGAAGAAACGATTCAAAGTACAGTTTGGTCAAAACTATCTGTCTCCTCTTTCTTCTTTTGTTCTCCTCGTTTATATAAGCAACCAAGTCCATGTCAGACATGGTGCAGCTACATTACATTTCACAAATTAGACATTCATGCCTCATTCAATCACACAAGTAAATATACAAAGACATGGTACAACAAGCATTTCAAAATTTATGCTACGGCTAGCTATTAAGGACAAGTCATCAATCAGCCATATGACATAAGCAAGCAAGATACCAATCAGGCTTATAAGACAAGCTATCAAAAATTGTTGTACTAATTTATGCTACAACAAGCTATCAAAATTTCAGCAAGCATTCAGTCATTTAAGACAGAGCACAACAAGCATTCACTATATAGTCAAATACTGATTCTAGTTCTCTTCACCACATGAATGCATGGCCAAACAAAACTTATTTTTTCCTTACTGATAGCAGAAATTATCTCTGAACATACCTTCAGTGGGTCTACAGGGATGTGCCAATCCAAGACAAATAACCTGCAGCAGAGTTAATTCAAGACAGATTAGTATCTTAGTATGCAAACATATTGGGGAAGAGGGACGAACTGTGATGGGGAAGAGGGGGAGCGGCCATCAGATCTGAATGGGAGGGAGGGGAGGTCATAGGATTAGGGTTGAGTAGGAGAGGGAGAAGGGTGGATGGGGGGTGGTAGATGGACGGAGCTACCGCCGATAGGGATGGGAGAGGGACAATCCAAGGGACGGGTCGCCGGCGGCCACCAGACCTGAAAGGGGTGGGGAGATTGGGGAGGGCAGGGGGAGATGAAGCACGAGGAGAAGGCCTACCGGAGCAAGGGGAGGAGGAGGAGAAGGAGCAGGAGATGGAGGAGACCTGCCGGAGATGGGAAAGGAGGAGGACGGCGGCGGGAGATGAGCACCCACCTGCGCCGCCGCTATTCTCCCGCGCCGCTTCTCCCGCGGCCTCTGTGTTCTCTGTTTTCGGGGGGTGAAACGGGGAGGGTTGAAGAGGTAAGCGAGCCAGGCTGGGCAATTTCAGCCGAAAATAGAGCGGGGAGGCAAGGTATTCGCGCGGGCACTCGCTAGTCTTGGCACGCTGTGTCCAATATCAGGCTACGATGCCACGACCGAATACCCAGGACTTCCAAACGCTGGCATTCGGGAGTTACAAATGCCAAATACCAATATTACCTCCCAATCCATACATCCAAACATAGCGTTAAGGTTACAACAAGCAACCGAAGGGTATACAAAATCATGAAAAATCTTCGTTCTTCATGCAGATGAAGGTACATCATTAATTGTCCTCACACCACATCAAAGCTTACTTCCAACGATTTAAAATGCATGTCACTTTTCTTTGCCAAACATAAGGAAGAAATAAACTAAGGCAATGACGCTAGAAGACTTTTCTTTGTCGAACATATGGAAAAAGAAAAACCTAAGGTAATGACGATGGAAACTACTGTTGCAGGAGTAAAAGATCATGGTCGAGAATAAAGCCCAAAACTCATGCTATTTTCAAATTTTAATTTTAAGTAAATTCTGAAACATAATAGAACCGCTACTTAAAGGTTGCTCATGTTCTGATCATCCATGGCTGAGTCTTGAGAACAACATGATTTATTAACCAAAAGTAGGAATTTTCAGGTTTGGGGGATGCAAATACAGACATTATGTTGAACATACATCAGTAAAAAAATTGGTAAACTAAAGTGCAATCAAATGAACACGTATGCACATTGGTGAACTGTATATTGGTACGCACTGCGAGCACAACAGATTTTCGTGTGAAACTGAAACCATACACTTTAAAGAAGAAGATTCACAATAGCACAAAACCACATGATGTGAGACGTTTATGAGCTCGGCTTCACCAACAATCATGCCTTCCTTGCCAGTGGCGGAGCTAGACGAAGATGTAGGGGGGGGGGGGGGGGCTAAAGAGAAAAAAACATGCATGCTGGGGGGGGGGTAATTACTACACTTTCTTGTATTTAAGATCCCCAAATATTTTTTCTTCAGTAATTATATCAAGGCTGGGGGGGGGGGGGGGGGGGAGCAAAGACACACATAGCTTCGTCGTTGTTCCTTGCTTGCGTCTTGCAAGGTTAGCTTCAGTACGTACCTCAAACAAAGAACCGACAAATTGAGTTACTACAAAGTGTGGAGCATCGGGCGGACGGGGGGCGAAGTCGGCTGAGGCGAGATTGAGCAGCAATGTCGAGCACGGAAATTGTGATGACATTGACCAGAGCTTGCATGGAGAGTTGCGGCTCCTTCTGCTTCCCACGTGGTGCCCGATGCAGCTGATAGGACCTCGTGCACGGGAAGCCAGCGAAAAGCAGTCGCCAATAGATCAGAGCAACGGAGAGAGGACCCGGTCCGGTGGAAGCAACGCTGGCCATGGCTTTCCAAAAGCATGTTCTGCAACATGATCATGGGCACTCGTCACTTCTGAATCCATATCACCACTGCAACAGTTTTTATCTGCAGCCAAGAAATATTCACTGCTTGCTTATCATGGAAATTCTCATAACAACAACTATGCTGATAGGCACGATGACATCAACCCCTTCACCAACCATAGAAACACAATTTTCTTCTTTCGGATGGGTTAGATGATGGCTGGCTGTCGTGGGCGCTCAACCTGTCGTCCATGATGCGGAGTTCGCACCACTCGAGGGATTCGAGTTTTTGAGCAACGTGACGCCCGTGAGGAGTAAATAGCATAAAACTACTAGTTTACAGGATAGGGTTCCAAAAAACTATCACTTTTAAATTTTTCTCAGAAAGCTACTAGTCGCGCGGTTCGCTGTTTCAAAAAACCCAAAACGCCCGTGACTAGCGATTGAACCGTTTTTCTGACCGCCCGGACCCACATGTCAGGCCACCTGGCCACGCGCGCTCACGGCGCGGCCGTTGACGGCCTTTAGCCGACCGGCTCGGTCGGAACTGGGGTAAATAAACCCCCTCGGTCGGTCGGGCGCTCCTGCTCACTCACTCTCTCCCTGCTCGCTCACTCCCCTGCTCTCACTCCCCTGCTCCAGTACGAGCTCGCCGCCGCTCGCCGTCTTTGAGGTGGGTCGCCGTTGACCTCCTTGCCACCATGCCTTCCTGGAACGACGAGGAAACTAGCTCGGAGGAGGAGTGCGAGGTCGTCAGCATGGACATGGGACTTATGGTAAGTTCTTTGCCACCTAGGGTTAGGGTTAGGTGCTAGTAGGCCTAGGCTACCGCCATGGATCTTGCTAAGTGTAGTGTTGCTGTTGTAGGATTCTTGTTCAATAGTGAGGCTGGTGTTTGATTGTAGGATTGATGTAAGCTAGGGTTCATCTCAGTACAGTGTTAGGGTTCATGCTGAGTTGGGGATTTTTTTAGTGTTCATGTTTAATGAAGCATGCAAGTATATTCTGGTGTTGAGTGCAGATTGAAACTAGTGTTTGCTGGTTATTTTGGTTGCAGGAGAAACCAGACACCACTGTGGAGCCCCTTTTCTGTGGCCAACTTGAGCTTGCTCATCCCAAGTGCATTCTGCATCAAATGAGGCCTATTAAGCGTGTTGCTTTTGAAGGGCCTTTAACAGGAAGGCGTTTCTATGGCTGCCCAGTCCAGGTTAGATGGCAATAAATTTTTCTGCTATGTATGGTCACTGATGATTGATATGATGCAGCACTTTGTTTGATATGATGCCAATAAACATTTTTCTGCTATGTATTTTTGTTACTTTGGAAATTTAATCATGGCATTATAATAACTTATCATATCTCATTTATGTTACTCATTGTTAGAAATTATCAAGTATATACAAGTTAATCATGGAACTGAAATAAGCTCCTAGTCCATTTGTAATAACTTATCACATTTATAAATGCAGGAAAATGGTGTGAATTGTGGTGTTGTAGAGTGGGTTGATGGGCCTTGGCCAACTGTTCTTCAGAGATGTTTGTGCAAGCTATGGAAGATGTTCCATGAGCAGAACTTTGGAAGGGTACAGGACAAGGAGAAGTTTGAGAAGGAGTTGGCCAGGCTTAAGAGTGAACATGAAAGGGAGTTGGCCAAGCTTAGGACTGAAAATGACAAGCTTTGCATTGAGTACACCAAGCTTGTTGATGATGTATCCAAGATGTTTGATTGGCAGGATGGTAGGGTGGACAAGAAGGTGCACCAGAAACAAGTGGAGGAGGAAGATCTTGAGAAGAAGAAGAAGGAGCTAGAGGAGAAAGCTATGTTGGAGGTGTCGATGGAAAAGCTCAAACTTGCAAAAGAGCAGAGGTGCATTTTGCAGAGCCAAGCTGATATCATCAAGAACACCAGGAAGGCTATGAAGGATGTTCAAGTTGACAGAGATGTTCTTAAGAAGGAGAAGGCAAAGCTTGAGATTGTTGTTGCTGAGCTGCTGAAAGAAGGGTATGGCAGCAAGGAGAAGTTAGAGCAAATCAAGGCCATCCTTGATTCTTGAAGTGGCTTTGATATGTTGGTGAAGTAAGTACATCCAAAGGCCTTTATATAAGGATGTGGCTTGGCATGACTGCAAGTGATTATGGGTGTACATTTTGGGGGAATGTGAAGTTTAACCTAGTGTAAGAACCTTATTTACTATGTTGTTAAGTTGTAATGGATCACCTATGCTATTAAGTGTTGTAATGGATCTCCTATGCTATTATGTAGTGGAAAATGGATCTCTTATGCTACTAAGTTGTGGAAATGGATCTTGTATGCTATTAAGTGTTCAGCTTGATCTTCTATCTTTTAGATGTTATTTGTTAGCCTACATATATTATTTCTGTGGGTAATTGGGCTTAGTGGCCCACTATTCTCTGACCAAATGCAACCCTAGGCCTACTAAACCCAACCCCATCCATCTGTCAATATAAACCCCTCCCCACCCCCACCCTTTCCCAGTCACTCCACCAGCCGCCACCCAAAAGAAACCCTACAGATGGATCCTGACATGGGAGATGTCATAGAGGAGGAGGGGAGGCTGTGGATGTTAGGACAGCAGCAACAACACAGAGGAGGAGGAGGCGCAGGCAGAGGGCACTAGAGGCGGCCCAGGATGAGCAGCAAGAGGAGTTCAACCACCGACTCTCCGACAAGGTACTGAAGAAGTGCAATGACGAAGAACTGGAGCTGGTTTTCACTGGTGGCAGGGGAAGGTCATTCATGGAGATCATTAGGTGGGCAAGGATGAGGGCAGTCATGGCTCCTCATCCAGCAACTAGGGCCAAGTGGGTCCGTTTCTTCGAGCGATATGACTGATATGTCAATCTCATCTCATCCATCTATATACCTATCTATCTATCTTTCTATGTTGGTGTACTATGTAAGATCTATTCTATGTAATAAGTGGTGTTTGATGCTACTCTGAACCAATGTATCTATGTATTTATGCTACTCTCAATGAATTTATGCTACTCTCAATGAAATGTACTGACTGAATTCACTAACAGAAGATACACTCACTGAAATGTACTGGCTGAATCAACAAAGGAATCTTTGTCTGAATGAACAGACTACATAGTAGTTATTACAAACCTTGGTAGTTCAACTGACTGAATATCTCTGAAACAAAATAAAGTTACAAACCATAGTAGTTATTACAGACCATAGTAGACCCAAATCCATCCAAGAGCTCAAGTTACAAACCATGGTAGTTCAACAAACAGAACCATGCTAAATGAACCATGCCAAATGAACTCAAGTTACCCAAATCCAAGAGCTAGTTACCACTTGCATAAAAATAGTCTTTCAGCCTCCCACTTGGCTTCCTGATCCTCTTTGACCCCTCCTGGACAATAGTTGAATTTGATTGCCTTGGTGCAATGAAAGTTCTTCTCTGGGCACTTGAAGATCTGGTGTTCTTTGCTGGAGAAGATGTAGATGATCTGGTGTTCTTAGCAGGAGAAGAAGTGCTAATCCTGCTCCTCTTAGCTGGTTGTGCTTGTGTTGTAGCTGCTGGAATAGTTGAAGCATCCCTTTTTCTTGCCCTAGGCCTAGAAGTAGCAACTAGAGCTGGTGAAGGTGCAGAAGGTGTAGCTCTTGCTGTAGCTGGTCTTGCTTCAGGTGTAGTAGCAGCAGGTACTCTTGGAGGCCTTTGAGCATTTGTAGCCATAGAAGAACCAGCTTGAGAGTAATTTGCTCTATTTTCCTACACAATTAAGAAACATTGTAAGAAAATGAACAATGAAAAGAGACAATGAAATGAGACATGGCCTCAAATGACCTGGTGCTTGTTCATCTTCATCTGAAACTTAGGCTTCAAAGGGTCACCACAGTTGCTGAACCTATGCCCTTGCTTCTTGCAGTTGCTACATGTGACAGTACCAATTCTTGAGGTATCCTTTTTTGCTGGCACCTCAAATACACCTTTCCTCCTGGCAGTTTTCTTTTTGCCCTTCTTTTCTTTGAACACTGGTGGAGATATGTCATGTCCAGGTGTATGAGGCCAGTGGTCAGGTCCTAGAACTGGGAAAATTATATGCTTGTATGTTTCACAGTACATGGGCTTTTTGAAGAAGTCATTGACAAAGTCTTCAGGATGTAGCTTCACTTTCTGCATTGCAGCAATGGAATGACTGCAAGGCACAACAGTCATGTCCCACCTCCTACAGTCACATGTATGCTTGTTCAAGTTAACACAATATGTGTTCTCAGAGCTACTAGTCACCTGCCAGATGCCTGGACCTGCCATGTATGCATCACAATACTTAGCCCACTTCTTGCCTTCTTCTAAAATTTCTGAGTAGGTTGGTGTAATCTCCCATCTACATGACTCTGTTTTCTCTCTGGTTTTCTGAAACTTGATCATCAACTTTGTTTTTATGCCCTCCAGCGTAGTCCTGATTGGCTTGTTCCTAACATCCAATATCATTCTGTTGAAGACTTCACTGAGGTTGTTAAGAACCAGGTCAGTTTTGCAAACAGTATCCATTTTATATCTTGCCCATGTATGGTCTGGTATCTGTGACAACCACTGCCAAGCTTCAAAACTTTCTTTCTTCAAATTTTCCATCCCTTTTTCATGACCACTCTTAGTGAAGGAATAGGCAGCCTGATCTAAGTGTTTCTTGAGTTCCTCCCCTCTAAAACCAGCAGATTGAAAGTTGGCATATATATGTCTAAGACAGAACCTCTGTGGGGAGTCGGGGAATACATCATTGATTGCATTCAACAATCCCTGTTACTTATGAATTAATGATGGGTTAGAATGATGGATAAGTATGATAGTCAGGGAATACATCATTGATTGCATTCAACATACCTTTTGCCTGTCAGACATAATTGTGTACTTGCCAAACTTGTTCCCACTTCCAATAACAGTTCTCAGCTGTGTGAGAAACCATGTCCAGTTGTCTGTGTCTTCCTTGTCAACAACACCAAATGCAATGGGGAAGATGTTGTTGTTCCCATCCCTGCCAGTAGCTGCCAATATTTGCTGTCCAGTGCTGAGCTTGATGAAGCAACCATCTAAACCTGAAAATATGATCACATTAGTTGTAAATAACATGAATGCAACCATCTTAGATATATGTGTAAGGATCAGGTACCTATAAATGGTCTGCATCCATTGAGAAAGCCCTCTTTGCATGCAAAAAGGCAGTAGAACATGTAGTGGAACCTAGGGGTAGGAGCTGGATTTTCTAGGTCCTCTTTGGTTGTCACTATGCATCTACTGCCTGGATTAGTATCTAACATACACTGTAGATAGTCCCTTAGTCTGTGATATTGGAGTCTGTGATCTCCTTGCACAACTTCAACTGCTTGCCTCCTTGCCCTATATGCCAAGCTTTTAGGCACATGAACACCAAATGTTTTCTTTGTGTATGACATAATTGTCTCAACACCAGCTCCAGGGTTTGATCTAATGGTATCCTCACAAACCTTGGCAACCCATTTTACTGTAACTTTGGTGCTCTCTCCACTTGCTCCACAAGTGTGATCCAAATTCATCTTCTTGGTGCTGAAAGTAGACTCATTTGCTATTCTAGAGGCCACTATATAAAACTGACAACCTTGCTTTCTATCAGAGCACCAAGCAATAACCCTAGTTGGTTCATTTCTGTGATACTCAAAATTCCTAAGTGTCCTGACATGGAAATTTCTTAGTGCTTCTCTGAACTCCACAACACTTAGGAAGCACAAATGCAATGCAAACTGCTCATGTGCATCAGGGACTGATGGATCATACCACCTCCTCTCCTTCCTCTTCTTCAACCTTCTCTTCCTACCAGAAGGCAACCTTGGAACTTCTTCTTCATCACTAAGACCAAAATCACCTGCAAAGCAGTATTCATCAGGTTCAGGCACCCAATCTTCAAACTTGATGTGTTCAGGCTCACTGTGTGACTTGCTAGTTGGGCCTGGATTTCAGACATGATTAAGCTTATTTGCTCCTTTCTCTGGTACAACTGAGGGTTCTCCATGTTCAGAAAGGATTTGGTCTTCCTCCCAAAACTCAGAAGGTTCTGAGTTTGCTCCACAATAGTGATCTGCAGGTTCTTCCTCTCCCCTAGTCTTATGGCTTGTCCCTATGCCTGCCTCATCTTCACCCCTACACCAAGCCTTGTATGATATATTCCGCCCTTTGTAATCACCCCTAAAAAACTCAAAATCTGAAGAGGATTTGTCCATCTCATCTTCATCTTCATCTTCATCATGTTCTACTTCTACATCTTCTTCTTCTTCCACAACATTTTTCCCCTGTTGAAATTACAACTCTGTTGTGTGTTAAGATAGGGCTCCTCAGGGATTGTTGGTGCCAAAGTTGCATTAGGGAGTGGATACAAGACCCCTTGTTGGGAAACACTATAAACAACAGGTTCACCAACATGATCAATGGGGATCTGCTCCTCAAGCATGATGTGATCCATGTTAACATCTGCTGGGCTTGGATCAGTAGGCTTTCTGACAGTGATGTTCAGGATCTTCTTATCAACAAACCAGTGAAGCATGTCCTCTAATGCCTCCTCACTATCCAGGACCTCCACCCCCTCCAAGACCTTTCCCTCTTCCTTTACATAAGTCAGACAGACATCCATTCCATAACCCTCCAACTCAGCCAATGCTAATATGGTCAGATAACTAATGTCTGAAGAAACTGAATACTTTCTCTCCATGTTATCTGTTCCTTGAAAATGTAGCCTCATGTCCCAAATCTCATCATCTAAGCTGTAGGATTAAATTGACAAACAATTAATTTTTAACTCACTAAAACTTTAAACAATGACCAAATGTACTGAACATTACTGAACTTTCTTCTAATTACAGTGAATGCACTGACCAAATGAACTAACCAAATGCACTTTCTTCTGAACTGACTTAACCAAGAACAAACAATTACTAACCCTAGTTCTAGATTGAACTAAAGGGCCCAGAAATTTGTAATTTGAACTAAAGGTATGAAGTGCCAGAAATTTCTTACCTCACTCCACCAAAGGATGAAGCCCAAGTGTGGCCGCCTTCTGGACCCGCGTGGATGGACTTTGCCACTGCCTTAGCCGCGCAGACTGCCGGATCTGAGCACGCCGAATCGACCTCAGCCGCGGGCGGTGATGGCTGCTGCAACCGCTGCGCCGGGAAGCTCGAGATGCCTCGCCCTGGGGCCACCTCTGGATGTCCACCGCCCTCCTGGCCGGTGACGCCTTGGCTCAATAGCTCGCCGCCGACGGCATTTGGCTGCGCCGCCGCCATCGCCAACCTAGGTCACTGCGGAGGAGAGGGGAGAGGAGGGGGAGACTGGGAGAGAGTGCGACCTGACCAGCTCCTTTCGTTCCAACCGGACCGCACGGGCTAACGGCCGTCAACGGCCGCGCCGTGAGCGCGCGTGGCCAGGTGGCCTGACATGTGGGTTCGGGCGGTCAGAAAAACGGTTCAATCGCTAGTCACGGGCGTTTTGGGTTTTTTGAAACAGCGAACCGCGCGACTGATAGCTTTCTAAGAAAAATTTAAAAATGGTAGTTTTTTTGATACTCTAGCCTGTAAACTAGTAGTTTTATGCTATTTACTCCGCCCGTGAGCCAGAGACTGGGCACCACGTCAGCTAGCCGCCGACCGTCATTGAGCCCGTCGCAGTCGTGTTCTTGTGCTTGAGCAGTACGACCACCCGTCCCGCGCACCGGTGTCATAACCAGAGGAACCTTGGTTGCCGCATCTGTCGCCATATGAAAGATTATAGGGAAGAGAAGGGGATGCGACGCTCATCTTTGTTGTGGCGGCAGGGTACGGGGAGAGATCAGCGGCGGGATGCACTCGAGAGATGGGGCATGAGCATAGGGATTATGGCGGCCTCGGTTCACGTTCAGCCCCACAGCGGGAAGAATGCCTGAGCAGGTGCTGTCGAGGAGCAAATTCGGGGCTGGGATGGATTTGACGACGGTGGCGATGCCGACCACCTCCTGCACCCGTCCGGCAACAGAGCAATAGCACGCTCGTGTGTACGCCGGTGATGGTACTGTGGTACGAACAGAGTGGAGGAAAAAGGAACGACCACGGGTTGCTCCTCCTCGTCCGGTAGCGGGAACAACCATGGGCTGCTCCTCCTCGTCCGGCAGCGTCTTTGAATCAAAGCCAATCCATCAATGGATCCACTTCTCTGCTCAATAGATAAATCGCTTGCTATGTTTAGAGTTGGAGACGCATCGGTCTCTTTTTCCAAGTAAAAAAAGGGCGATTGAGGGTGCGCAGCTTGAACCCTTGTTTTCTCAAAACACGGATTTAGCTCAGGATTGCCCTTTTTTAATTCCAGGGTTTCTCTGAATTTGGAAGTTACCACTTAGCAGGTTTCCATACCAAGGCTCAATACAATCAAGTCCGTAGCGTCTACCGATTTCGCCATATCCCCATTTCCCTCTTCTTTGAGACCAGGATTCCTTGTGTAATTTCATTCATCTCTTAGTTTTTTTTTGAATCATTGAGTTCATCACTCAACGTAGTCTAGCAGTTCAGTTCGACTCTATTTGAGAGACCTCGCTTGCTTATTGCAATTCAGAATTGAATTGATTCTATCCTTGATGTATTTGCAATTCAATCCGAATCAATATATCCAAAAATTTTTGGGGAACCAGATCCTCTATCGTGCCTGAAGGCACGTCAGAGGTGCCGGAGAGCTCCTAGTCGGCGCCTTAAGCGCCGGCTAGGAGATCCGGCGCCCACGCACACTCCTAGTTGGGCCGGCCCACTAAACGTATTGACCAGCAAAACTCGCGGGGAAAAATCCCCAAAAAATGGCTGTTACAGAATTCAAACTCAGGACGTTCAATCCACGTCCATGCTCCCTATCCACTGCACCTACAGGCCATCAATGATTTCAGACGGCCTCAAACACCTAATAACACTATCGCGCTGTATTTGTTGCACATAACCACTTAATTTTTTTGCAAAACAAATCATGATAAGAAAACATTTATGGCTTGTGAAAACATTCATCATTTTTGAAGAAACGTTGACGAACTTGAAAAAACTTCACCGATTTTCAAAAAGTGTTCATCAAATTTGCAAAAAAGTTCATAGTTTTTTTTAAATGATCAAATTTGAAATAAGTTCATTGAAATTGAAAAAAAATATTCATGGATTTAAAAGCAGCAATATACAAAATTGATAAAGCTCATCAAATTGACAAAAAGTTCAGCATCAATTTAAAAAAGTTCATTGAATTTTTAAAAAAGTTCATCGAATATGAAAAAAGTTCATTTAATTTGGGAAAAAGTTCACCGAATTCGAAAAAAGTTCATTGAATTCGAAAAAATGTTCACCTCGTTCAAAAAAAGTTGATTGAATTTTAAAAAAAATCACCGAATTCAGAAAAATGTTCACCGAATTCAAAAAAAAGTTCATCGAATTCAGGAAAAGTTCATCGAATTCTGAAAAAAGTTCATCAAAATTGAAAAAAAGTTCACCCCCTTCAAAAAAAGTTCACCTAATTTGAAAAAAGTTCATTGAATTTGAAAAAAAAAGTTCATCGAATTTGATAAAAAAATTCATCAATTGTAAATAAGAAAGTCACAGATTTGAAAAAAGTTTGTGGAACCTAGGAAGAAGAAAAATAAAATGAGGAAATGGAAAATAGAAAACGAAAACAGAAAAATAGAAATAGAAGAAACAAGGAAAGAAGAACATACGTAAAATTATGAAAATTAGCACGCAGTTGTGGATGGCGTGGTGGTTACTGCAGCTTCCTATTTAGCAGGAGGTACGCGGTTCGACTCCAAGTACTAGCGTATATTTTTGCGTGTGATTAACACAGGGGGAGAAATCTAGATGGGCCGGCCCAGCGGAGCAGGGGGGTGTGCGCCCATTTGTGGATTGTGCTGTATCGGGCGCAGAGGGCGCCGAATAGGATCCAGCGAGGCGCCGTGCCTTCTTGCTTTCCAGCAAAGCAGGCGCACTGGGCCTGTAGCCTACGAGCAGAACGGCCCAACCTAATGGCCTGCTGTTTTGATTATTTTTTCTGTTTATTTCCAGCAGCTGTACAACGTTTGTCTAAAAAAACAGCTTGAGAACGGGAGCATCACACGGTAGTTGAATAGCAAAGCAAGATTTTTTATGCGGAAAATATCCAACCTTTTTTTCGGAAAAATCAGATCTATTATAAAAGTTCATCGAAAGTATAAATCATCTCAAACATAATAAAAATTACATCAAGATTCCGGAATCATAGAACGACTACTATTCATCATTTGCCGTATAAGGAATATTTTTTACGAGAATTTTTTTAATCTATTCATCAACTGTCAAGGTAGTATAAAGAAAACAAGAAGTAAAAAATACATCCAAGTCCGTAGAGACCTAGCAGTGACTACAAACACTAGAGCGAGCCGAAGTCGTTATGCTAAAAGCATCTCCAACAGCCGCGCTAAATAAGCGTTGCGTCGCAAATTTGTGCTTTTTAGCTCGCGCGCAATGGATATCTGGGCTCCAGCGGACGCGCAATAAGCGCGCGCATATAGAGTTCAGCACGCGGTCCGAATCGCCATCGCGCGCTGTTTATTTGATGCGCCCGCTTCCGCGCGTCACACACTTGACCGCTCTCGTCGCACTTTCTCTGCCGTGCCACCTTCGCCCCGCCCACACCACCGCCGGCGAATTGATCCGATGGGCGCCCGCACCGGCATGGGTGACTTCAGAGGAGGATGATGAATCGGAGGAAGATGAGGACGAGGACGAGGACGAGGCTTGATTGTTGATGGGCCATTCTTCATGTGAACTTTTGTGTCATGAACTGGTCCTCGCCGCGCCAAAACAGGCGATCGACGCGCTACAAACGCTTTTTTAGCGCACAGCGCATTGGGCGGCTGTCGGAGATGTTCTAAGGCCCCATAAGACCAGCGCATTAGAACAACAACCACCACTGTTGAAGAGAGGCATATATCGGAAGGATCCAACCTGTATGAGCACCTACAAGTGACTGAGCTAGCATGGCATCTTGAGATTGTACGAAGTTACCACAGGTATAGCATCTCGATTTAATTTATCAACTTTTATAATAGATCTGATCTCTTTGAAAAAAGATAGGTTGGAAGTTTCCCGCAGAAAAAGAAATATTGCTTTGCTATTCAAAACGAACGTGTTTTTTTAGACAATCAAAACAAACATGTGATCCTCCCGTTCCCAAGCTTTTTTTTGAGCCAAAGGTTGTTAAGCTGCTGAAAATAAACAATCAAAATAGCAGGCCCATTAGCTCGGCCGTTCTGCTCGTAGGCTACAGCCCAGTGCGCTGTTTTCCTGGAAAGCAAGAAGGCACGGCAAATCCTATTTGGCGCTGCAGGCGCCCGTTATAGGCAATTTTACAAATGGGCGCTTGCAGCGCGCCGCACTGGGCCGGCCCGTTACTGTCTATGTTAAATTGCAAAAAATACAGCGCCCTAGCCACGACTCGAAACGACGACCTCTGTTGTCAAACTCTCTTCCTACGACCACCGCGCTACTGAAACGGGCGCCTGCAGCGCGCCGCACTGGGCCGGCCCGTTACTGTCTATGTTAAATTGCAAAAAATACAGCGCCCTAGCCACGACTCGAAACGGCGACCTCTGTTGTCAAACTTTCTTTCTACGACCACCGCGCTACTGAGGGGAATCTGTCAAGATGGAACTCGTCCCTTCTTTTATTCCTTCCTCCTCTGTTTTCTTTTTTCCTTTTTTCCATTTTCGTTTTCTATTTTCTTTTTCTTCTTCTTCCAGGTTTCCTCCCTCATCGATTTTCATGTTTTTTATTTTCTTAAATGCCTTAACTTTTTCTAAATCGCTGATGTTTTTTTATAATTTATTGACATTTTGTTTTCAAAATCAACGAACTTTTTCTAATGAACTATTTTTAACAATTGATGATTTTTTTTCAAATTCGATGAACTCTTTTCCAAATTCGATGAACCTTTCTTTAAATTTATGAACTTTTTTTAAATTGATGAACTTTTTTCAAATTCGAGGAACTTATTTTCAAATTTGTGAACCATTTTTCAAGTTTGGTGATCTTGTTTGAAAATTGGTGAACTTATTTATAACATTGGTGAACTATTTTTAAACCAATGAACTTTTTTCAAATTTGATGAACTTTCTCAAAATTTGATGAACTTTTTCTCAAATCCGATGAACTTTTTTGCATTTGATGAATTTTTCTTTCAAATTCTATTAGTTTTTTTTCAAAATGCATTAACTTCTATCACATTTTGTGATGTTTTTTCAAAATTGGTGAATTGTTTTCTAATAGTGGAATAATTCTTATCAAATTGGATGAACCTTTTGCAGAAACGATGAACTTTTTTTAAATTCAATGAACTTTTTCAAAATTTGATGAACATTTTCTCAAATTCGATGAACTGTTTTTTCAAATTCTATTAGTTTTTCTTCCAAAATCGATGAACTTCTATCACATATTTGTGTACTTTTTTCAAAATTGGTGAATTGTTTTCTGAGAGATGAATAATTCTTATCAAATTGAATGAACATTTTCTAGAAACGATGAACATTTCCAATTCGTGAACTTTTTTCAAAATTTGATAAACTTTTCTCATAAAAAACACTGCTGGAGTAGTTCTTTAACTATTCGGGTTGCAAGTTGTCACAGTGGTCTAGCGGCTGTAGTGGTTAGCTGAACCAACTTTCAAAGGAGCGACTCCAGTTCGAGTCCTCGTACTCGCGAGTTTTTGCCGGTCTTTTTTCGTGAAACGATTTCTGCGTTGGAGCTTTGGTGCGCCGGCCCACTTGGCGTTTGCTGTAGGCGCCGGTTTACTTCCGCGGCGCTTAAAGTGCTCAATAGAAGCTCTCAGAAGCCACGGCACCTCTGACGTGCCTTCGGGCACGGTAGAGGATCTGGCTCCCTGCGAAGGAGGCAGCCCTAGCGGAGGCCCGCCGCAGCAAAACGAATGAAACAAATAGTTTTTTCCTCACCGAACCGTTTTCTAGCCCCTTTATTATTAGGAAAGATTAGTACCACCTCGGATATAGAAAATAATAAGTGGATGGACAACGGACAGACCAAAAACGGACGAAATTATGATGATAAGAAGCAACAGCCCCTTTACTTCTGCGGCGCTTAAAGTGCTCAATAGGAGCTCCCAGAAGGCACGACACCTCTGGCGTGCCTTTGGGCACGGTAGAGGATCTGGCTCCCTGCGAAGGAGGCAGCCCTAGCGGAGGCCCGCCGCAGCAAAACGAATGAAACAAATAGTTTTTTCCTCACGGAACCGTTTTCTAGCCCCTTTATTATTAGGAAAGATTAGTACCACCTCGGATATAGAAAATAATAAGTGGATGGACAACGGACAGATCAAAAATGGACGAAGTTATGATGATAAGAAGCAACAACCCCTTTATTATTAGGTAAAGATAAAGATAAAGATTAGAGTTTTTTATCCCAAGGAAGCCCATGTATCCCACTTTCAGATACTGGATCTAGCATATACTCAAACGTACACTTTTTCTTCGAACCGAGGTCACATTAGACATGTCATTTATAGACTGAGTTCCAATATATTTATATTATTGTTATGGTTTTTTATATTTTTTATTGCTAGGTGATCACCATATTTTTTCTATAATACGCATGAGTGTGCGTATCATTAATTAACACAAATGTTAAGACCTACACATGTGGCACGAAGCAACATGGTCCAAAAGCCTCCAGTACCATTCATTTTGCCACATCAAAATAGATGACATCAGCGGGAATCTTTTTGGTTTTCGGCATAAAAATGTTTTATCTCCTAATTAAAAAATCCAATTAAAAATCCGTTTCCAGCATTGACGAGATCTTAAAAACTAGATCCTATGTAGATATGTTTCGACGAAATTTTTTTTAGACAAAAGTTGCCATGATGTTTACACTGTAGTTGCCATAGTGTTACACTAAAGTTGCCATGTGGCAATTTTAGTTTATAGAGCATGAAATTTTAGTATTTTGACCATGGCAATTCCAGTACTTTGAGCATGAAAATTATTTTTTGTATGAACCATGACAATTTTAAGTGCATGAATCATGGAAATTTTAGTTTATGGTTCATGGAAAGTCTAGTTTTTAAATTCCCCATTTTATAATATGTCAAAATTTACTTTTAAATCTAGAAGAAAATAGCTGAAATATATCATGGCAACTTCAGTGTAAACACCATGGCAATTCATGTGCAATAGACATGGCAACTTTTAAAAGTCGTTGAAACATATTGATATGAAATCTAGTTTCGAAGATCTGGTCGTGATGGATTTAATGGTGAAAGCGGATCTTTAATCGGACTTTTCATTAAAGAGATAAAACAGTATAAAAACTGGAAATCCAAAAAGATTCCCACATGCATGCATGCGGTGAGCCCGTGACGTGGTGTAGGCTATGTGTTATAGGGCGTGTGGACGGGTGTCGCTTCTACCACATGTGTGAGCGTTATCAGCGCCCTTTATTAAAGAAGAAGAAGGGGAGAAGAGCCCTGTCCACGGGATTTTTTTTACAAGTAGTTACAAAGACTACTCCACCACACTGCCGGAAAAATAAAAGATCCTAACTACTCGCTCGATGCACCTAACAAGCGTAGACAGGAAGTTCGCGGTGTCATGCTTGAAAATCCCGGCTAGCTTCCACGCTCTACCCTCAGTCTCTATTCGGGAAATCACCAACCGAAGGCAATCCCCCCTCGAAGACGATCTTGTTCCTATGCTTCCAAATCTCCCAGAAGCACAATGATATGATGGTTATCGTGTCCTTCTGCCGTATCACCATGGATGTGCAAGTGGTGTACCAATCCCTGACGGTGTCCTCCTGGCATCCACTCGAGATTTCCCAAGGCAGATAACACAACAAACCACACCGTTCTAGCAAACACACAATTTAGGAGGATGTGGTTGATCGTCATCGCCACCTGATCGCAGAAAGGGCATGCCGGCTAGTGCAGGAGCCCTTTCCGGGCCAGCCTGTCCGAGGTCCAGCACCTATCACGAGACGCCATCCAATTGAAGAAGCGACACTGAATGGGAGCTTTAGATTTCCATGCCAGATCCGCATAAGGCGCCCTCTCGAGGCCTCAAAACTTAGCCGTGTAAGACGTGCTGGCTGAATATGTGCCATTGTCTTCCCATGCCCATCGAACAATGTCGGGCACCTCCGGCACGAGCTGAGTTAGCACAGTAGCAGACCATTGTGTCAAGTACCCCCGTAGGATGGGCTCCTCCAAGTATGGGCCCACATCCAAAGCCCACGACCCCCTATCCAGGGCCTGCGAAATAGTCCTTGCCTTCCTAACTCTCTGTGGAATTCGTGAATACAGGCTCGACGCTAGCTCTTGTGCCCTGAGACGGTTGATCCATTTGTCCTCCTAGAAAAGCACCCGATGGCCATCGCCAACTGCTGTTATCGCAACAGTTTGAAATATCCTCATGGCCTCCGCTGGAACTCTGATGTCAATCCCCTGCCATGGCCTGGAGTCTTCCGTCCTCTGCAGCCAGGGCCACATCGCTTGCAGTGTCAGGTTTAACCAGTTCAGATCAGGGATGTCGTGGCTGCCCGCCCACCTTGGTGTACAGACTGATTTCCAGGCCACTCTGCATTGTCCGCCATTGGCCTCCGCGGCGCCGGCCCATAAGAAGCCACGATAGATCATGTTGATAGCCTTGATCATCTTGGGTGGTAGTTGTAGGCCGAGCATGGCGTGTATCGGGACGGCGCATAGCACCGATCTGATGAGAACTAGCCTGTTGTCGATAGTCCATATTATCTTTTACAAGAGTACCAACAATCTCTACGGGTGGATCTTTCATTCACCCCGCACAAACCTTACTTCTAACTAGTTTGCCTAAATCATGGGAAGCACAATTAGTCTCTCTCTAGGAGCATGTTCAAAAATAATATGCGAGAAATCACACACAAGGTGATATATATCATCAAAAACTGCAGCAAATAGTCCGAATGAGCGACCTCCATTGTACATTGTCTCTGTGTAACGCCCTCGATGCGGCTATATCACCCACGTGTCGAAGCACGACTTAGAGGCATAACCGCATTGAAAGCAATGTCGCAAGTGAGGTAATCTTCACACAACCCATGTAATATATAAGGGAAAAAGATACATAGCAGGCTTACAATCGCCACTTCACACAATACATGAGTAAAGCATTACATCATACAAATACATTCAATGTCCGACTACGGAACCAAAATAAAAGAAGACTACCCCAAATGCTACACAGATCCCCGATCGTCCCGACTGGGATCCACTACTGATCAACTGAAACGAAATAACACAATGAACAGGATCTTCATCAAGCTCCTCCTTGAGCTCGGGTACGTCACCTGCACGGTTCATCGGCACCTGCAAACTGGTTTTGGAAGTAACTGTGAGTCACGGGGACTCAGCAATCTCACACCCGCGAGATCAAGACTATTTAAGCTTAAAGGTAGGACAGGGTAGTGAGGTGGAGCTGCAGCAATCGACTAGCATATCTGGTGTCTAACATACGCAAATGAGAGCGAGAAGAGAAGGCAAAAGCACGGTCGAACAACTATGATCAAGAAGTGATCCTAGAACAACCTACGTCAAGCATAACTCCAACACCGTGTTCACTTCCCGGACTCCGCCGAGAAGAGACCATCACGGTTACACACGCGGTTGGTGTATTTTAATTAAGATCAACTTCGGGTTTTCTACAACCGGACACTAACAAATTCCCATCTGCCACATAACCGCGGGCACGGCTTTCGAAAGTTCAAACCCTGCAGGGGTGTCCCAACTTAGCCCATGATAAGCTCTCGCGATCAACGAAGGATATTCCTTCTCCCCGGGAAGACCCGATCAGTCTCGGAATCCCGGCTACAAGACATTTTGACAGTAATAAAACAAGACCAACAAAGCCGCCCGATGCGCCGACATCCCGATAGGAGCTGCACATATCTCGTTCTCAGGGCAACACCGGATAAGCTAAGCGTACAGGTACCAACATAACCCAAGTTGCCAAGGGACGGTCCCGCACGGTGCTCTAGTTTGGACCAACACTTAGACAAACATTGGCCCGGGGGTTTAAAATAAAGATGACCCTCGGGATGCGCGACTCCCAAGGGAAAAAGGTAATAGGCTGAGGCAAATGGTAAAATCAATGTTGGGCCTTGCTGGAGGAGTCTTATTCAAAGCGAACTGTCAAGGGGGTCCCATAAATCACCCGACCGCGTTAGGGACGCAAAATCCGGGAACATAATACCGATATGACGGAAACTAGGGCGGCAAGAGTGGAACAAAACACCAGGCATAAGGCCGAGCCTTCCACCCTTTACCGAGTATATAGATGCATTAATTAAATAAGATATATTGTGATATCCCAACAAGTAAACATGTTCCAATCAAGGAACAACATCTCCATGTTCCAACAAGGAACAAACTTCATCTTCACCTGCAACTAACAACGCTATAAGAGGGGCGGAGCAAAGCGGTAACATAGCCAAACAACGGTTTGCTAGGACAAGGTGGGTTAGAGACTTGGTTTAACAATATGGGAGGCATGATAAGCAAGTGGTAGGTATCGCAACATAGGCATAGCAAAAGAGCGAGCAATCTAGCAAGCAAAGATAGAAGTGATTTCGAGGGTATGGTCATCTTGCCTGAGATCCCGCAAGGAAGAAGAACGAGTCCATGAAGAAGACAAACGGACGTAGACGAACGGATCCTCACAATCGCAACGCTATCGGAACTAACCCGAAGAAGCAACACCGTAAAGAAGCAAACAACAAAGTAAACAACCACCACATAAACATGGCATGATATGCGAGATGTGGTATGCAATGCATATGCATGCTTCGGAAGGAAAAGATGAACCATGAATAATCTTGTCAAACCAAGTATGCCACTGGAAAGGTGAGGTGATTTCGGTTGAAATCGATATAAAGATCACCGGAATCGGATGCACGGTTTGCAAATGACAAGCAAAACAAGAATGACAAGATTCTGCCAATAACAGCATGATGCTACTTAGCAAGCAACAAGAAATTAAGCTACTGCACCCAAACGTACCAGCAAGTCATATGACAGTGATCTAATCAAGATGCTTGACAAAAGATGAACACTGAGCTATGGCTAAATCACTCCATAACAGGTTCAAACAAGCATGGCAAAAGTGCAAAAGATAACATGTTCACAGACTTAGTGAAAATATTATCATGCCAGAAATTAACATCAGGAGGACATGTTTAGAGCAAGGAAACAACATGCTACAGGAACACAATATAGCAAAACAAGGCATGACATGAATCTACTAAAAACATAGAACAAAAGTCGAGGCGAACAATTTGACATGCTATACGCCCAAAACGGAGCAGTATGCAGAGAGTTATGATGCGATGAACATGGCAATATGATGCAAGATATTCGGGACTTAGAGAAAAACGAGGGAGGGGAGAAGTCAATCTTCCATCAGATCTGGCGCGCGGTACGAGGCGGGGCCGGCGACGAGGTGGTGGAGGGAGGCGGCGCCGGCGGCGAGGGCCGGGAGACGGCGGGGCGCGGCGGCACGGCGGCGCGGGAGGCGTGCGGGGGCGGCGCGGAGGCGGCGGCGAGCGGCGCGGCGAGCGGAGCAGGCGGCGGCGGCGGCGGATCCGCGGCGGGCGGCGGCGCGCGGCGAGGGGAGCTCGCGGGCAGGCGGCGGCTGGGCGGAGGCGCGCGGCGGCGCGGGGTCGGGGCGCGGCGCCGGCGGGAGGCGCGGAGCAGGCGGCGGGGCACGGCGGCGAGGCGCGATGGCCAGGCGGCGGCGGATCCGGGCCCCGCGGGCCAGATCTGGGCCGCGCGGGCCCGTGGCGGCGGAGGAGAGAGGAGGAGGGCCGGCACGGTGAGGTGGCGGCGTCCCATTGGGCGCGGAGGCGGCGGTGCTGAGGTGGCGGCGCGCTATTGGCCGGAGTGATGTGGCGGCGGGGATGGACGCGTCCGCCGGCGGGCGGACATGTCCGGCTGCGAGGTGGGATGAAGGCTAGGGTTTGATCTGCGCGAAAATCGGGAGGAGATGACATATTTATAGGTAGGAGGAGCTAGGAAGCTCCAAATGAGGTGCGGTTTTCGCCCACACAATCGTGATCCGACGACCGAGAGGATGGAGATGACTTAGATGGGTTTTGGGCCACTTTGGAGGGGTGTTGGGCTGCAAAGAGAAGGAGGCTTTTGCGGTTACCCGGTTAACTGTTGGAGTATCAAACGAAGTCCAAATGATACGAAACTTGACAGGCGGTCTACCGGTAGTAAACCAAGGCCGCTTGGCAAACCTCGGTCCATTCCGAGAAAATTTAACACCCGCACACGAAAATAGGTAAAAGGGGACGCCGGAGGACGTAGGAGCGCCGGATTGGAAAACGGACAACGGGGAAAATGTTCGGATGCATGAGACGAAACACGTATGCAAATGCGATGCGCATGATGACACAATAAGAAATGCAGATGATGACATGGCAAAGTGCAACACGCAAGCACATGACATGGCAAGGACGGCAAATAACTGACGGACACCTGGCGCATCAGATCCGGGGCGTTACAACACTCCGCCACTACGAGAGGATCTCGTCCTGAGATCTAGAATGGCACCGGAGGGAAACGAAAGAGGAAGAGAAGAGGTAACACTAAGTTGCTTCTTTGCCAAACGAGTGAAACCAAAGAACCTTGAGAGGTTGAGCAAAAATGAAAGAATGAAAACAACGAAGATGAACAAAGTTGAAAACACTCTGTTAGAAAAGAGGAACATGGGGTATGACGAGAACCCAGCGGATTAGTGATAAGATAGATATTGACACCACTTCGGTTAACAAGATAGAGAAGGAATAAGAATGACATGATTTGGGCAGCACTCCGACTGAAAAGAGAAGAAAACTTGATAAGATGAGACGATATTGAAGGGATGATACAACACTCCGGTTGGAAATGGAGTAATAGAATATGAACTTGACAAGATGAGAGGATACTTGCTGAAATTAACAACACACTGCCTCCGGAACTAATAAAAGAATGGCACAAGGGGTAAGAAAGATTTCAGACAGCACTCTGGTTGAGAAGAGATACAAGACTTGATAAGATGAGAGAGCTCGAATGAAAACACGACACTCCGGTTGGAAATGGATAAGCAAGGAAAAGAGCATGATCTCCAAAATGAGATAATGGGTTGAACAAAACATCACAATGCCTCCGGGACGGATGAATAGAAGATAGATCATCGGAATAAGAGAACGGAGAAGGAAATGATAACTCTCACAAATAAAATTGAAAGAGAAAGCTTACGAAGAAAAGGTTGAACGGAGTTGTTGGATTATCAACAACGAAAGCTTAAACTTGATGTGGACTTATGGAAGACATCCCAAAATTATGAGGTGACAACCTGCCACTCACGGAAGAGATTGGGTTGATAACAACAAGGAGACTAGAAACTATTTCACCGGGAAAACAAACGAAGAACTTGGGTTGAAGAACTTAGGGAAAGCTTTAGGTGAAATATAACCCAAGATAACTCCAATGAAGAGATTGATGGATTTAAATACCTCATTCTTGACAACATGTGAATCATGAAGCACGAGAAGAAATTGCCAAGGATGACATAACACCATCTCAAAAGATAAGGTAGAAAGAATTGCACTTCGAAATGCAAGATGAAGAATGCTTAAACTCCTCAAAACAAGACATGTGTTGAACACCATGTTTAATTTTGAGTAGATTGGCGGATCATAATTTCGAGAGAAATCTTGAAGAACAATTGAAGAATGAAAAGAATTATTGATGAACCACCATAAGAATTGAAAATGAAAGAAGAAAAGATAAGGAAACACCGGGAAGAATTAGCAAATGAAGGAAGATACTTGAGAGAATTTAGATACCTAAGAACGAAGAGATCATGAACTGATTAGAGAATATTGAAAGATGCACCGGTAAGATTTGGAGAACGAGAGCTGAAAGCTTGAATGAATAATTCTGAGATGATGGGCTCCGGAGAATCAAACTGAAAAGACTCCTGAAATGCTCCGGATGGGCAAAAGAATTCTCACAATCGAAAACAATTATGAGAGGATGGCAACAAGCTAGAACAAAGAATCTTGACGAGAACGGGGCAAGATTTAAGAGAAACTCTTCTTCGGTCTTCAAATGTTGAGAATGACGATGAGAAACACCACCATGAATTGTTGAGACACTCCAGAATAATGAAGAATAGAAAGATTGAACCAACGATGAAAAGAATGTGAAAGATCTTGGAGAAAGACATATGACTGATGACAATTCATTCTTACGACAAACTTTTAAATGAATTTGAGAATAACTCCAGGAAGATTAGAAGAGTCAGGTAAGATCCTGGGAAAAGACCTGTGGGTTAGGGCCCACTCAAAAGAAACACCGTTGAACGATTGCTTGAAAAGAGAGATTGCACCGGTTGAATCAAATGGCTTGAATGAGATAGCATCCTCACAAGAACTTGAGTGAATTGAGAATGGAAACTTGAATCTTCTGAGATATCTTCATCACTCCGGAACAAATGAATAGTGAGAGGTGAATGATTAAGAGGTGCATCGGTACGAGAAAACATTAGAAACGAGGAAAAGATATGATCGATAAAGCTTGAATTGGAACCACCGGAGAAGAAAAGAATGACGAATGATGAACTTGAAACTCCTGACCATCTTCATGATAATCACCGGATAAGAACATTGAAGGAAAGAATGAAGAAACTTCCATCAATATAAAGGATACTTGATTGAGAAATCTGAGTCCTTGAAGAAAAGGGTGGGAGGGCGGGAAAACAAAGACAACTTGGAACGGATGAAGCAAACACCGTTGAGAAGAACTGATAATTGATCCTGCGAATGTTGAAGTGATCGGATCCACTTGAAGAGAGACACACCGGTTGGAAAAGAATTGGCATGATAATCTTGATGATCAAGAAGGATTAGTATCCACATAGGAATATGAGAACACCATTTAGGGAAGGTATGGATCAACACTTGACATCGAAGCAACTCGAATACCACAAACCAAAACAAAAACAAAGGATTGGCTCAGGAAATAAGCTGGAAACAAACATATGATAGATCCCATATCGTATCATGTGTCTGTTGGAAAGATATCCTATGAGATACTTGAATTCCCACCTATAAACTCCCGAAACTTTTTGGTTATGCAATCTGGTGTTGGGGATACAGGGGACACAAAATATATCACCCAAACTAACAATACCTAGATCCAGCTGTATCCATCCTTCAACACATAACCGAGAAACCTTCGGAAATCGTTTACCTCAACCTTCGAAAAGCATCCGTTATACGAGTTATGACAATACTCCCGCACTCGCCTTAGTACTGGGCTATCAGGGTTATCTCACCAACAACTGTACAAAAGAGATTTTCGATGTCGGCGTACTAAACTCAGGTATTCCAGAACTGTAACAATAAAATTATGACGACAACACCTCGGAGCTCAACTCCCCGGGACACCTCCACTAAACCCCTGCTGATGGGAGGCACCAAGACAATGTTGTCATCACAAAACCATCGGAACGATTCTAAGATACCCGCGTGATCCTAAAATTTTTTTAGTGAAATTTGAGAAGAGAAGAGTCAAAACTCTACGTCAGGATGCCTCACCAGAGCGACGAAGGGACTGAGGAGTAAAAGAATTCCTAAACTCTCCGATACATAATTCCTAAATGACTCAAAACATTTTTCTAGACATAACTCGGCCGCTAAAAACGATCAATCAGTGGGGGCTCCTAAGGTCGGGGAAGGCTCTGATACCAACTTGTAACGCCCTCGATGCGGCTATATCTCCCACGTGTCGAAGCACGACTTAGAGGCATAACCGCATTGAAAGCAATGTCGCAAGTGAGGTAATCTTCACACAACCCATGTAATATATAAGGGAAAAAGATACATAGCAGGCTTACAATCGCCACTTCACACAATACATGAGTAAAGCATTACATCATACAAATACATTCAAGGTCCGACTACGGAACCAAAATAAAAGAAGACTACCCCAAATGCTACACAGATCCCCGATCGTCCCGACTGGGCTCCACTACTGATCAACTGAAACGAAACAACACAATGAACAGGATCTTCATCAAGCTCCTCCTTGAGCTCGGGTACGTCACCTGCACGGTTCATCGGCACCTGCAAACTGGTTTTGGAAGTAACTGTGAGTCACGGGGACTCAGCAATCTCACACCCGCGAGATCAAGACTATTTAAGCTTAAAGGTAGGACAGGGTAGTGAGGTGGAGCTGCAGCAAGCGACTAGCATATCTGGTGTCTAACATACGCAAATGAGAGCGAGAAGAGATGGCAAAACACGGTCGAACAACTATGATCAAGAAGTGATCCTAGAACAACCTACGTCAAGCATAACTCCAACACCGTGTTCACTTCCCGGACTCCGCCGAGAAGAGACCATCACGGTTACACACGCGGTTGATGTATTTTAATTAAGATCAACTTCGGGTTTTCTACAACCGGACATTAACAAATTCCCATCTGCCACATAACCGCGGGCACGGCTTTCGAAAGTTCAAACCCTGCAGGGGTGTCCCAACTTAGCCCATGATAAGCTCTCGCGATCAACGAAGGATATTCCTTCTCCCCGGGAAGACCCGATCAGTCTCGGAATCCCGGCTACAAGACATTTTGACAGTAATAAAACAAGACCAACAAAGCCGCCCGATGCGCCGACATCCCGATAGGAGCTGCACATATCTCGTTCTCAGGGCAACACCGGATAAGCTAAGCGTACAGGTACCAACATAACCCAAGTTGCCAAGGGACGGTCCCGCACGGTGCTCTAGTTTGGACCAACACTTAGACAAGCATTGGCCCGGGGGTTTTGACCCTCGGGATGCGCGAATCCCAAGGGAAAAAGGTAATAGGCTGAGGCAAATGGTAAAATCAATGTTGGGCCTTGATGGAGGAGTCTTATTCAAAGCGAACTGTCAAGGGGGTCCCATAAATCACCCGACCGCGTTAGGGACGCAAAATCCGGGAACATAATACCGATATGACGGAAACTAGGGCGGCAAGAGTGGAACAAAACACCAGGCATAAGGTCGAGCCTTCCACCCTTTACCGAGTATATAGATGCATTAATTAAATAAGATATATTGTGATATCCCAACAAGTAAACATGTTCCAATCAAGGAACAACATCTCCATGTTCCAACAAGGAACAAACTTCATCTTCACCTGCAACTAACAACGCTATAAGAGGGGCTGAGCAAAGCGGTAACATAGCCAAACAACGGTTTGCTAGGACAAGGTGGGTTAGATACTTGGTTTAACAATATGGGAGGCATGATAAGCAAGTGGTAGGTATCGCAGCATAGGCATAGCAAAAGAGCGAGCAATCTAGCAAGCAAAGATAGAAGTGATTTCGAGGGTATGGTCATCTTGCCTGAGATCCCGCAAGGAAGAAGAACGAGTCCATGAAGAAGACAAACGGACGTAGACAAACGGATCCTCACAATCGCAACGCTATCGGAACTAACCCGAAGAAGCAACACCGGAAAGAAGCAAACAACAAAGTAAACAACCACCACATAAACATGGCATGACATGCGAGATGTGGTATGCAATGCATATGCATGCTTCGGAAGGAAAAGATGAACCATGCATAATCTTGGCAAACCAAGTATGCCACTGGAAAGGTGAGGTGATTTCGGTTGAAATTGATATAAAGATCACCGGAATCGGATGCACGGTTTGCAAATGACAAGCAAAAAAAGAATGACAAGATTCTGCCAATAACAGCATGATGCTACTTAGCAAGCAACAAGAAATTAAGCTACTGCACCCAAACGTAACAGCAAGGCATATGACAGTGATTTAATCAAGATGCTTGACAAAATATGAACATTGAGCTACGGCTAAATCTCTCCATAACAGGTTGAAACAAGCATGGCAAAAGTGCAAAAGATAACAGGTTCACAGACTTAGTGAAAATATTATCATGCCAGAAATTAACATCAGGAGGACATGTTTAGAGCAAGGAAACAACATGCTACAGGAACACAATATAGCAAAACAAGGCATGACATGAATCTACTAAAAACATAGAACAAAAGTCCCTTACTGACCATGAGCCAGAAAGGATCTGAAAATACAATAACACCCATATCAATTAAGCAAGTTTCGTTACAGATTTAAGACAGCAGAAAACTGGACATGTCAAAAACAGATAACAAGTAGGCATGTTTACGAGCTCGATGAACTCACTACAGAGCATTGCATGATAAATTAAGCATATATCCGTCAATAAGACATGACATAGAAGCTATACATGGCAAGAAAAACATCATAGCGTGCAAGGAACAACTACAACAAGCTTGGCAAAATCGAATAACATGTAAACAATCTGCCAGTAACATTTTATAGCAAAAGTAGAGCTTGATTGACTCAAGCTATGGCACTCCATAATTACAAACAAAAGCATGGATGGATAGAGCAAATCCATATGCTCAAAACGCTCTTACTGATCGTGCTCAAAAGAGGCATAGATCTCTCTGAAACAACAAGAACACATGGCATAATAATAACAGCAGAACATGACTTTGTGAAATTACTAAGTCTCTGAAATCAGCAACATTATGATCCCTAGTTTGCATGCTTGTGCTAGTCACCACAGAGATCACAAAAATACATGGCATAAACCTCTGGAATGACGGCATGGCATATTACAAAACACATGTAGGACTCAAGTTCATAGGGTGCACACATCAATCATGGCAAAAATGACAAAAGTGCATCTACTGAAACAGATCTGCAACTAACATCACATAGCCCTCTTCTAACAGCATTTCGGGCATCAAGATGAGCTCAAATGAAAATGATGCAATGAGATGAAATGATATACTCATCGAGGCGAACAATTTCACATGCTATACGCCCAAAACGGAGCAGTCTGCAGAGAGTTATGATGCGATGAACATGGCAATATGATGCAATATATTCGGGACTTGGAGAAAAACGAGGGAGGGGAGAAGTCAACCTTCCATCAAATCTGGCGCGCGGTATGAGGCGGGGCCGACGACGAGGAGGTGGAGGGAGGCGGTGCCGGCGGCGAGGGCCGGGAGACGGCGGGGCGCGGCGGCACGGCGGCGCGGGAGGCGTGCGGGGGAGGCGGCGCTATGGGGGCGGCGCGGAGGCGGCGGCGAGCGGCGCGGCGGGCGGAACAGGCGGCGGCGGCGGCGGATCCGCGACGGGCGGCGGCGCGCGGCGAGGGGAGCTCGCGGGCAGGCGGCGGCTGGGCGGAGGCGCGCGGCGGCGCGGGGTCGGGGCGCGCCGCCGGCGGGAGGCGCGGAGCGGGCGGCGGGGCACGGCGGCGAGGCGCGATGGCCGGGCGGCGGCGGATCCGGGCCCCGCGGGCCAGATCTGGGCCGCGCGGGCCCGTGGCGGCGGAGGAGAGAGGAGGAGGGCCAGCGCGGTGAGGTGGCGGCGTCCCATTGGGCGCGGAGGCGGCGGTGCTGAGGTGGCGGCGCGCTATTGGCCGGGGTGATGTGGCGGCGGGGATGGACGCGTCCGCCGGCGGGCGGACATGTCCGGCTGTGAGGTGGGATGAAGGCTAGGGTTTGATCTGCGCGAAAATCGGGAGGGGATGACATATTTATAGGTAGGAGGAGCTAGGAAGCTCCAAATGAGGTGCGGTTTTCGCCCACACGATCGTGATCCGACGACCGAGAGGATGGAGATGACTTAGACGGGTTTTGGGCCACTTTGGAGGGGTGTTGGGCTGCAAAGAGAAGGAGGCTTTTGCGGTTACCCGGTTAACCGTTGGAGTATCAAACGAAGTCGAAACGATACGAAACTTGACAGGCGGTCTACCGGTAGTAAACCAAGGCCGCTTGGCAAACCTCGGACCATTCCGAGAAAATTTAACACCCGCACACGAAAATAGGTAAAAGGGGACACCGGAGGACGTAGGAGCGCCGGATTGGAAAACGGACAACGGGGAAAATGCTCGGATGCATGAGACGAAACACGTATGCAAATGCTATGCACATGATGACACAATAAGAAATGCAGATGATGACATGGCAAAGTGCAACACGCAAGCACATGACATGGCAAGGACGGCAAATAACTGACGGACACTTAGCGCATCAGATCCGGGGCGTTACACTCTGTCACCTCGATGTTGTCGGAGTTCACCTCCATGCGGTTACACTTGTCTGTAGTTGCCAAACTGAGACCAAACATAAGGCCAGTGCCTCAGCCATAAGCGCATCTCCTCACCAATCGATTTCTCGTTTCCTGCCGCGACGAATATGCCATTCGAGTCTCTAATGATAGCGCCATACGAGCCCTTGAGTAAGTCTGGGTCAAAAGCCCCATCCACATTTAGCTTCACATAGTTGCTCCTTGGTCTTTCCAGCCATGTCGCTTGATCGTCGCCTTTGCACCACTCGCCATAATATAGTTAGCAACCAAATCTCAGATTACCGTTGCTATGAACTTAGGTTCCTGGACCTTTTCATTATGCACTAATTTTGTCCTCTCCCACCGTAAATACCAGGAACTAATAGCAATTGCTTTCGCTGTATCTCCCAGACCGAGGACCACACATTCTTCAGCTAGCTGTAGCAATAAATATTCTAGCACAACATCTCCCGCATGATCCACAACACATGCTTTATCAATAGCAAAGTCCAAACACAGTAACCGCCATACCTCTTTAGCTTTTGCACAAGTGAATAAGAGGTGCTTGGTATCCTCCACTCCTATACCGCATCTAGGACATTGGCCACTCACTTTTATATGTCTATTAATTAAAGTCACCCAACATGGTAGTGATCCTAACCAGAGGAAAATTTTAACCTTGGCACGACAACTTAAGCTCCAGATCGTCCCCCATAGTGGCGAATTTCGTGAGGGTCCGACTATATTTCCCCCTGATATTTTATGTCCATATTGACTATGCCACTCCATAAAATATGCCGATCTGAGAATCTCCCATTTCTGCACAAGTTTCATGCTACGAAGTCCGACATATCAAATTCAGGAAACGAAATCGCAAGGATCTGTGTCACATCAACTTGCCAGAATGTTTGAGAAATCAACTCTTCATTCCAATGACCCGTAATAGGGTCAATTAAATTACTTACTTTTGATAGTAAACTGTCTCCACGAGCTGTGATCACTTTCCTGGTAGGTGAGTTAGGGATCCATTCATCACCCGAAACATTGATCCGACTACCATCATCGATCCTCCATATATGACCTATTTTTAGTGTCTACACCCCCAAAATAATACATTGCCATGTGAATGAGGCTCTCTTTTTCAGAGTTGCATTCAAAATATCACAATCTAGATAATATTTGGCTTTGAGAACACAGGCACAAAGGGAATTCGGATTATCAATTAATCTCCAAGCCTGTTTCGCAAGCAGGGCTAGGTTAAAGCAATGAATATCTCAAAATCCCATTCCACCTTCTTTCTTTGGCGCACACAACTTCCACCACGCAAACCAGTGCATTCTCCTCTAATTGTCACCGTCACCCTAGAAATAATGCGACATTGTGTCTGTAATTCCTTTAAGAATCTGTTTCGGAATTTTGAAAACTGACATTGCATAAGATGGTATAGCCTTTACAATTGATTTGAGTAGCACTTCATTTCCTCCCATTGAAAGTTGTCTTGCCTTCCATCCCATAATTCTTTTCATAACTCGATCCATGAAAAACTGGAAACAATCTGTCCTATCTAAACCACACTGGATGGTAAGCCTAGATAAGTATCTGATAGTGCCTCGGTCATTATATTCAAACTGCTAAAAAATTGTTCCTTCATCTCAACTCTAGTATTAGGGCTAAAAGACACACTTTACTTGTCCACGCTAACCTTCTGTCTCGAAGCAGCACAATATGATGCAAGGATTTCTTTTAGACACTCAACATTCTCAGTATTGGCCTTCAACAAGATTACTGAGTCATCTACAAACAATAGATTTGTGATGGCCAGTGCTTCCCTACACACCTTATCTCCCTCAAGCCTCCCTTCTTCCTCATTTTTATGCAACAAAGCAGTCAATCCTTCAGTACATACCCGAAACAAATAAGGCGACAATGGATTGCCTTGTCTCAAGCCTCTAGATGGTTTAATTTTTTTGTTTCTTATGAATTAAAACATACACGGTATTCCACTGTATTAACGCATTGCATAACCAGTTTAACCCACTCTTCACGAAATCCCAATTTCAGCAGAATACCTTCTAGAAATGTCCATTCAACCCGGTCATATGCCTTATGCTTGTCTAGCTTCATCGTACACCAATGATTATGGCCATCTCTCATGTTCTTTATCGCATGGAAACTTCTATAAGCCACCAAGACATTGTCTGTGATCAGACGCCCAGGAACAAAAGCACTCTGCTTTGGCCTAACAATGTCTGGTAAAAAAGACTTCCAGCCTTGCAGCTAGCATCTTTGAGATTACCTTGTGAACAACATTGCATAGACCGATAGGCCGGAAGTGAGTCACTTTCTTCATAGAATTTATTCTCAGGATCAAAACTATAGTAGTGTCATTCCACTTTGGTGGGATTGTACCTGAATTGACGACCTTAAACACTTCATCAGCAAGATCTTCTCCAAGCATGGGCGAAAACCTCTTGTAAAATATCACATGCAAGCCATATGTTGGTTTTGCTTGGCGTTAAGCGATCATTGACATCCTAGCTAGGGACATTAATTGTAGTCAGTATCCCTACAATTTGGGAGCACATATGGCTCAGGTGCCTATTTTTTTATTGTTTTAGTTACTCTTCACCTGTACCGTTTGATTCACATCTAACGAATAACATTGATGGTACTTTTTTTACGGGTGAACAACATAGATAGTACTTGTCCTATCCTAAGTTTGATTGAAAGCTTGCATTGTTCCATTTATTTTCAATACCTAGACGGTCAAATCCCAAAGCACAACAACGAAAAATTAATAGGCTTAGACACTCAAAGGCGTCACATAGTAGACTATTGGTAGTATTTTTTTAAATCAAATGATGAAAAATGAACTCAACAGCTAAATAAAAAAAATGAATTAGTGGCATGGGTATTACTATTACCTTAAAGAAGAAATTAAATGTTTATTAAATAAAACAATGAAAAATGTTTTTCATTGGCTTAGGAATTCCCTCTTTTAAAAATCCATTTTCACTTTTTCTTTCTATATCTCTAACCGCGAGCTTTCTTAATCTTATACAATTTTCCTTCCTTTTTTCTTATAGTTATACATACAATTATGTATGTATTATATGACTAACTTTCTATGGGATAAGCTCGAATGACCCTTCTCATAATAAGAATGTGCATGGTCGGTCCGGTATATGAACTTATAATCTGATGATCGAATCGATTCCATGATTATAAATTCATAACCCTAGCACCCATTCCCATTTTGGGTGGAACAAATCTACTAATTATTTTATTCTAGTTAATAAGAGGAATCTTGAACCAAAAGCAAAAATGAAAATGAGAATAAAATAACATTTATTCGAAGGAAGAATGAATTAAAGGCATTGGTATTACCCTGAGGAACAAAGAAAATGGAAAAAGAACTAAAAGGGCAAAACACAAATAGAAAATGAAATGACACTTATCTTTTAGTACATATTTGGATTACAAACAAAAACACAAAAGAACAGATTAACCCTAACAAGAACAAAAAGAAATTAGAAAGGATAACTTATATTACACAACTATGCCTACCATGGACAAATTACGAATACTTATTGTCAGACTCTTTTCTTATATGCGACAATTAGAATATATCAATAAATTGCACATGAATTATAGGAAACTTGTACTCTCCGGTACTGTGAAAAAAAGTGTAAAGTAGTACAACTTTAATACTCCCTCCGATCTATAACAAGTGTTGCAGTTTTGAACTAAGGATAGGTTAACCTTAGTTCAAAACTGCGACACTTATTATGGATCGGAGGGAGTGATAATTATGATTTAAGTGTTGTTGAAGATCAAGAAGGATATTTGTTGGTTCAATTTTATGCCCCTTGTGGTTTGAAGATTGTTGTTCGAAACAGTGAGGGACTGATTTGTTTGCTAGTGCGCACAGAGAGAAATAGTCCCTGAAGTATAGAGAATATCGCTCTAATGTTTCGAGAAGTTTGCTATAAACTTCAGTAAAAGTTACCTGTGTTGCAGACAAGATTGACATGTTTCGAGGAGATTGGTCCATAAGATTGCATGATGGAGATGACCCCTAAAAAGATTGTTGGCATGAAGCAATTGGTGCGCGAGGTGTCCGAGAAGAAATGACTATAGTAGAGAAAAATGAAGACGAAGTGAAGACATAGTATTTACTTTGTTTTTTTTTCATTTTCTCTTATTGAGTCATAGAACCACCTTACTACTAAGAGGGTTATAAGTATTTTGAGACTTTTGTCTGTTGTGATGCTTAACTGAAACGTATCCCATATGAGATGAGATAAATCTCTTTGTGACCAAGTCATTTAATCGCTAGTCAGATACGATGATCTTCTGGGCTATGAGAGAAATGCTCGAGTAGAGGAGTCATCTTTACTTGTTCCTCAAGAAAAATTGTCGTGTGCATTTGAAATCCGACCGTCAGATATGTGTTGGTTGGCCATGGATGATGTCGTGTCTTAAATGGTGTTTTCCCCCTCGAGAAGTCGAGATTGCTCAATTCATAGATAGCCACCCAGTGCCTTCAGAGATGGTTGGCTGCTCTGCGTGATTTTGACAAGTTTGTCAGAGCACCCTCTCTCCGAAAGATTTGAGAGAATCCATACAAGAGAAAACTAAAAGCCGAAACTTAGAAGTGCGTGAGCATCACGGTATATTTGAGTTGAGAGTTCTTGTGCTTATTACTCTTGAGTGATGCTAACTCTCTAGACGGTTAGGTGTCTATTTGAGTGACCAAGAGTAATATGGTCACTGAAGACAAAGTCTTCAGCAACCAAGAGTCATTGTGGTTGGCAAAACAAAGTCCATTGAAGGTTTGGATATTGCCGACAAGAATCCACCATGAGTAAAATCAACTGGAGTTCAAGGAACTTCATGTCGAGGAGAATAGGACAAAGAGAAGTTTTCTCCCGTGTTCAATCACAAGTCCCTCCAATCGGACGTAGCTCTTTTGCAGGAGAGTGAACTGGTCTATGATGACCCACAAGAATAGGGTATCTACCATAGTCCTTTCGATAAGTAAGGGTGTCGAACCCAACAAGGAGCAGAAGGAAATGACAAGCGGTTTTCAGCAAGGTATTGTCTGCAAGTACTGAAATTATCGGTAACAGATAGTTTGATAGCAAGATAATTTGTAATGAGAAAATAATAGTAATAGTAACAAAAGTGCAGCAAGGTAGCCCAATCCTTTTTGTAGCAAAGGACAGGCCGGAACGGTCTCTTATAATAAGCCAAGCGTTCATGAGGACACACGGGAATTTCATCTAGTGACTTCATCATGTTGGTTTGCTTCGCGTTCGCTACTTTGATAATTTGTTATGTGGGTGGACCGGTGCTTGGGTTCTGTTCTTACTTGAACAAGCCTCCCACTTATGATTTACCTCTCTCGCAAGAATCCGCAACTACGAAAGAAGAATTAAGATAAAATCTAACCGTAGCATTAAACATATGGATCCAAATCAGCCCCTTACGGAATAGGGCATAAACTAGGGTTTAAGCTTTTGTCACTCTAGCAACCCATCATATAATAACTACTCCACAATGCATTCCCTTAGGCCCAAATATGGTGAAGTATCATGTAGTCGACGTTCAAATAACACCACTAAGGGAATCACAACATACACACCATCAAAATATCGAACGAATACCAAATTCACATGATTACTTATGACAAGACTTCTCCCATGTCCTCAAGAACAAAAGCAACTACTCACAAAACATATTCATGCTCAAGATCAGAGGGGTATTGAATAGCATAAAGGATCTGAACATATGATCTTCCACCAAATAAACCAATTAGCATCAACTACAAGATGTAATCAAGACTACCAGCAACCCACAGGTACCAATATGAGGTTTCAATACAAAGATTGAATACAAGAGATGAACTAGGGTTGAGATGAGATAGTGTTGTTGAAGATGTTGATGAGGATTAGCCCTCCCACGATGAGAGGGTTGTTGGTGATGATGACAACTTCAATTTCCCCCTCCCAAAGGGATGTATCCCCGGCGGAATCACTCCATCGGGGTGGAAAAGTTCTCTTGCCCAAGTTCTGCCTCGAGACGGCGACGCTCCGTCCGGTAAGTCCTCTCCTTATTTTTTCTAGGGAAAATGGGCTTATATACCAGAATATGGGCACCGAGGGCTGGCCAGGGGCCCCACCACCCACCAGGGCGCGCCGGGGGGGGGGGCAGGCGTGCCCTGGTTCCTTGTGGGCACCTGGGTGGCCCCCTCTAGTACTTCTTTGCTCCATTATTTTTATTTATTCCAAAATAAATCTCCATAGAATTTCATCTCATTTGGAGATGTGCATAATAGGTATATCTGACATAGCTTTTTCAGGTCCAGAATTCCAGCTACCGGTAATCTCCCTCTTTGTGTAAACCTTGCATATTATGAGAGAAAAGGCATTAGAATTGCTCCACAAAGTGTTATATTGATTGATAACACTATAAACAACAGTAGGAAAACATGATGCAAAATGGACGTATCAGTCTACCAAATCATTTGTCGCCATCACCATTGGTTACTTGTTTGTTTGCATTTATCTTTTGCAATTCCTTTTACGGCTGAGTTGTATCTCTAGTGTTGTTCTTTGATACAATTTTTTTGCGGAAATGAACTTGTATTAGTCAATAATAGTGTTCATACAATCTTTGTTGCAACTTCTACCACCTCAGCAGGACCTGACCCCAGTCACATCATGGTCCTATTATCAATTCTAGCAAATCTAGCCAAACTGTCACTAGCCTTATCCTGACAGCGAGAAACATGAGTAGCACAAGATAACTGAAGAACTTTGAGTTACTTAATTTCTTTAACAATAGACACATAAATTGATCTATCCTCCCATTTTCCCTGGATCAGCGAGACCGCTATGGAAGAATCCAAATCTATAGTGGTAGGAAGACCACTCATTTGTAAACCGAACGAGAGTCCTTCCATGCATGTGCAAAGTTCCGTCTAGAGCGCATCCTGACAAGAATACAACTTCCTACAAGTTGAGAAGATGACAGTGCCCACCTCATCTCAAGTTCATCCCTGCACTAGTCTCCCCCTTCGAGACAAAAGCTCCATCGGAGTTTAGTTTTACCCAACCACACACTGGAGCACACCACCCCGTTGATGCTTCGTCCACAGACTCACTGGGTTGGTTGTTGGGAGCATAATATGTGATCACTACTTTTCCTTTGCATGGATCAATGTTGGAGTTCAACTTAATCACTATCAAGGAGTCAAGATAATTCTGAAGAAATTTGCAGGACACCTCTACCGGAGGTGCAACTTTGTTATGTATGACGACCCACAAGTATAGGGGATCAATCTCGTGTTCTTGAGATGTCACGATCTTGATGTATCGCGGGCTTTGTTAATATAGTTGGATCATATGGTGTTTTCCTCTCTCTATCTTGTTGTGATGAATTGAGTTTTCCCTTTGAGATTTTGTTTTATCGGATTGAATACTTTTATGGATTTGAGAGCACTTGATATATGTCTTGCATATGAATACTCGTGGTGACAATGGGGTATCATATTGATAAACTTGATATATGTTTTGGCATTCAACTCGTGGATTCCCGAGGTGGCATTGGGGCAATCTATGCATAGGGGTTGATGCACGTTCTTGTCTTTGTTTCTCCGGTAGAAATCTTGGGGCACTCTTTGAAGTTATTTGTGTTGGATTGAATATTACGAATCTTAATTTGCTTTGGTGTTATTTTAGTACGAACTCTTGGTTAGATCGATCGGAAAGAATAGCTTGGTGTTATTTTAGTACGAACTCTAGGATAGATTGATCGGAAAGAATAGCTTTGAGGGGGTTTGGTACCCTACAAACAATTCCGTCGTATGTTCTCCGCTAGATAGGAACTTTGGAGTGATTTCTTCATCGCACTTTGAGGGGTGATTATATGATCCAATTATATTAGCATTGTTGAGAGATTGCACCAGCGAAAGTACGGACCCTAGGCCTCATTTTCAAGCATTGCAATACTGTTTTTGTGCCCGTTTACTATTTGTTACCTTTCTGTTTTTAATTGTTCAGATTATAAAAATATATTTCTACCATCCATATTACACTTGTATCACCATATCTTCGCCAAACTAGTGCACCTATACAAATTACCATTGTATTTGGTGTGTTGGGGACACAAGGGACTTTTTATTATTTGGTTGCAGAGTTGTTTGAGAGAGACCATCTTCATCCTACGCCTCTCATGGATTGATAAACCTTAGGTCATCCACTTGAGGGAAAATTGCTACTGTCCTACAAAACTCTGTGCTTGGAGGCCCAACACGTGTCTACAAGAATAAAGTTGCACAGTAGACATCAAGTTTCTGGCGCCGTTGCCGGGGAGGTGAGTGCTTGAAGGTATATCTTTAGATCTTGCAATTGAATCTTTTATTTTCTTGTTTTATCACTAGTTTGGTTTATAAAAGAAAACTACATAAAAAATGGAATTGAGGTTGCATCATATTATTGATCATCTTTGTAATATCTTTCTTGAAAATGATGGATCGGAAAATTGTGCTCAATTGTTAGAAGAAGAAGTCAATAAAATGTTTGGCACAAAATATTTAAATGATGAGCATGATTGCAATGTTGTTAGTATGAATTCTTTGAATATCCATGATGCTAATGATATGCAAAGCTACAAGCTTGGGGATGCTATATTTGATGAAGATGATATTTTTACTCCCCCAAGTTTTGATGAGAAAAT
The DNA here is from genome assembly GCA_032464435.1 of Aegilops umbellulata. Lineage (NCBI taxonomy): Eukaryota > Viridiplantae > Streptophyta > Magnoliopsida > Poales > Poaceae > Aegilops > Aegilops umbellulata. Next base: position 107,753,279 of record CP136056.1, on the reverse strand, counting down.
TTATTATGATGAAAGCATGCCTCCTATTTATGATGATTATATTGATGAAAGTGGGTTTGGAAGAGTGTCAACTCTAGGTACTAATGATCCCACTATTTTGGAGGGTGTTGAATCTTATTGTAATAATTATGAAAGTGGATTTGGAGAGGTCATGACTTTATTTAGTGATAAATCCATATTTCGAAAGAGGTTTCAATTGATTATTATGAGAACAAAGTTACTATCTATGATGATTATGGTGATGACATGTATGCTATGAAGAATAATGATAACCATGAAACTTTTCATCATAATTTTAATTTTCAATCCCATGATAGTTACTTTGTTGAGTTTGCTCCCACTACTATTGATGAGAAGAAATTTGCTTATGTGGAGAGTAATAAGTTTTGTATGATTTTGTGTCATGAAAAGAATGCTTTATGTGATGGTTATATTGTTGAATTCATTCATGATGCTACTGCAAAATTATTATGAGGGAGGAACATATGCTTGTAGGAAATGCAATAATATCAAGTTTCCTCTCTATGCGTTGAAAGTTTTGAAGTTATGCTTGTTTGCCTTCCTATGCTAGTTGATTCTTGTTCCCATAAGTTGTTTGATCACAAAATACCTATGCATAGGAAGTGGGTTAGACTTAAATGTGCTATTCATGTGCTCCATGATGTTCTCTCTATGTTTCAATTCTTATCTCTTATTCGAGCATCATTGAAATCATCATGCCTAGCTAAAAGGCATTAAAGAAAAGCGCTTGTTGGGAGATAACCCAACACTTTTACCTATTGTTTTTGTGTGTTCACATGATTAAGCTAATGTAGTAATCATGTTTATAGCTTTTGTTGCAATAAAGTGCCAAGTAAACCCTTTAGGATAGTGTGGATGATAGTTGACTTGATTCTGTGCAAAAACAGAAACTTTTGTGCCCAGTTAAAGAATTGTTTAAATTCACTGGAATGTGATAAAATTCTGAACTTTTTACAGATGATTTACATACAAATTCTCTACGCTTCCCTATTTCTTTAATAATTTTGGGAATAGTAGAAGTATGGTAGTTATTCAGATCATTATAGACTATTCTGTTTTGATGGGTTCTGTTTTCAATGCATAGTTTGCTTGCTTTCTAGTTTGTATGGATTATATTGCTCAATATAAATTTTGGAAATGATGAGGTACTGTAGGAATTGTGTGATAACAATTATGGATCTTGTCTTAGACAGTATCAAAAGTGAAATGGTTTGCTCTTTATCATACTAACCTACCTCACAAATTTCCGTTAAGTTTTGTGTGATTGAAGTTTTCAAGTTTTGGGTGAGATGTCGATATGAAGAAAGTAAGGAGTGACAAGACCCTAAGCTTGGGGATGCCCAAGGCACCCCAAGTTAATATCCAAGGAATATCCAAGCAACTAAGCTTGGGATGCCCCGGAAGGCATCCCCTCTTTCGTCTTCAACATTGTCGGTAACCTCACTTGGAGCTATGTTTTCATTCATCACATGATATGTGTTTTGCTTGGAGCATCATTTTATTTTTTTAGGATTTTCTTGCTGTTATTTAGAATAATGTTTTTCATCTTCTATTTCAATGAAAGTGGCATTGATAGCCTTTACTATGCTTATTCTACAAGTCTACATGTTGCTGTTTGAAAACAGAAAGTTTACCATTGTTGCAAAAATTCCCTAGAAATTTAAGAATGTGATAAAATATTGATTTTTTTTTGAAAAATAAGATCTGATATATTTTCTAAAGTTTGGTAAAATTTTCAGAATTTTTGGAGTAAGGGAAGTATGATGAATATTGCATTCTTTACAAACTGTGTTGTTTTGGCAGATTGCTGTTATGTTTGCATTGTTTGCATATGTTTGCTTGTTTAATGATTCTATTTGAGGATAGGAGTATTAAATATGCAGAGGCATTTAGTGTGCAATGTTGAATAATAATTTTAGTGATTTTCTACAGTAGAGAATGATAAGGTTTTGCATTGATTTATACAAACTTATCTCACGAGTTCTTGTTGAGTTTTGTGTGGATGAATCTTTTGAGATTTAGGAAAACCGTGATATGAGAGGAATTAAGGAGACACAAAAGCTCAAGCTTGGGGATGCCCAAGGCACCCCAATATAATATTTCAAGAAGGCTCAAGCATCAAAGCTTGGGGATGCCCCGATAGGCATCCCACCTTTCTTCTTCAACAATTATCGGTTAGTATCGGTTGAGCCTAAGTTTTTGCTTCTTCACATGATGTGTGCTATTCTTAGAATGTAATTTTATTTTGTTTTTGTTTGTTGTTTCTATAAAATACTTAGATTTGAAAGTTTTAAATAAGAGAGAGAGTCCTCACTTAGCTACCCATTTACATAACTACTCACTTGATCTTCACTTACATCTTTTTAGAGTAGCCTGTCATTTACTCTTGTGCTTCACTTATAACCTATGAGTAAATTGTTGAATGAATTGAATATCATGAAGTTGAAATTATATCATGCCTAGTGGTAGCTTCACATTGGGTTTAGAAAGTGAAATCTTTTGAAGCTTAACAATCACAATATTGGTCATACAAGCAATTCATGAATAATTTGTATAAGGAAGAGAACTTTCACATGCAAATACGCCATCTTGGAAATCTTTTGTGGTTGTGAGCCCCCATCAAAATATTATATGCCAAAATTGTTGACGTTGGACAAGGAAGACAATGTAATGGATTATGTTTGTTCATATTCACATAGAAGTTATATTGTCATAGATCCTTTAACATGTGGTGCTTGCCCCTCATCTTTGCTAGCCCAAAATTCCGCACCAAGTAGAGATACTACCTGTGCATCCAAAAACCCATAAACCCAAATCTTATTTTCAAGAGTCCACCATACCTACCTAAGGATTGAGCAAGACCCTTCAAGTAAGTTGTCATCAGTGTAATAAGGCAATAAAAATTGCTGCTAAAAGTGTGTGATCATTTAGTGTAAGAGAAAATTGAGCATTGTATGAACTTGTGATAGCAAAGAATAAAAGCGACAGACTGCATAATAAAGGTTGCTATCATAAGGGGAAATATAACATGACGTTCTTTTGCACTAAGGGGTTGAGCATACAAACAAATAAGAGCATGGCAATCTCTGCTTCCCTCTGCGAAGGACCTATCCTTTACTTTTATATATTTACGTTTATGCAAGAGTCGAAGTTTTTCTCTCTATTCCTTTTTATTTTCTCCTTTGGCAAGCATCATGTTGTGAGGAAAGATCTAGGCACATACGTCCAGTTGATGGGTAGCATGAGTTATTATTGTTGACATCACCCTTGAGGTGAATATGTTGGGAGGCAAAACAATAAGCCCCTATGTTTCTATGTGTCTGGTTGAAACGTTTTGCTCATGTGTATGCGGTGAGTGTTAGCAATCATAGAAGACTATATGATGGTTTAGTATGCGGAGATCTTACTTAAACTCTGTTGAATAAGTTGAATTACAATTGCTTGGTGACTGAGAACATAGGTTGTTGAGTTTCAAGATAATTCATTGTTTGAACCTTAACATGTGAATTGGTTGCTATTTTAACATCAGAAGTTTTATATAAAAAAGAATTGCTGCTATGATGCTAGGAAAAGTGATTGAAATTGTCATTGATCAAACTTGTGCACTTTTCTAGCATTCACACTTCATAAATTATTTATTTTATCATTTACCTACTCGAGGACGAGTAGGAATTAAGCTTGGGGATGCTGATACGTCTCCAACGTATCTATAATTTATGAAGTATTCATGTTGTTATATTATCATTCTTGGATCTTTTACAATCATTTTATAGCAAGTTTATATCATTTTTTGGGACTAACCTATTGACCCAGTGCCCAGTGCCAGTTGCTATTTTTTGCTTGTTTTTTTCATCGCAGGAAATCAATATCAAATGGAGTCCAAACACCGAGAAACTTTTTGTGGATTTTTTATGGACCAGAAGACCACCAATGGGCCAGAGCAGCACATGGGGGTGCCCCTGTTGGGTAACGTAGTAATTTCAGAAAAATTCCTACGCACATGCAAGATCATGGTGATGCATAGCAATGAGAGGGGAGAGTGTTGTCTACGTACCCTCGTAGAACGAAAGCAGAAGCGTTAGCACAACACGGTTGATGTAGTCGTACGTCTTCATGATCCGACCGATCAAGTACCGAACACACGGCACCTCCGATTTCAGCACACGTTAAGCCCGATGACGTCCCTCGAACTCCGATCCAGCCGAGTGTTGAGGGAGAGTTTCGTCAGCATGACGGCGTGGTGACGTGATTGATGATCTACCGATGGATGGCTTCGCCTAAGCACCGCTACAGTATTATCGAGGTGGACTATGGTGGAGGGGGGCACCGCACACGGCTAAAAGATCAAATAGATCAATTGTTGTGTCTATGGGGTGACCCCCTGCCCCCGTATATAAAGGAGCAATGGGGAGGGGTGCGACCGGCCAGGGAGAGGGCGCGCCAGGAGGAGAAGAAGGAAGGGGGGCACCATCCCCTCTACTTGTCCTATTCGGACTAGGGGGAGGGGGTGCGGCCCCTTGCCCTCGCTGCTTCCTCTCTCTTCCACCAAGGCCCACTAAGGCCCATTAAGTCCTCGGGGGGTTCCGGTAACCTCCCGGTACTCCGGTAAAATCCCGATTTCACCCGGAACACTTCCGATATCCAAACATAGGCTTCCAATATATCAATCTTCATGTCTCGACCATTTTGAGACTCATCGTCATGTTCATGATCACATCCGGGACTCTGAACAACCTTCGGTACATCAAAAGATATAAACTCATAAAATAACTATCATCGAAACATTAAGCGTGCGGACCCTACGGGTTCGAGAACTATGTAGACATAACTGAGACATGTCTCCGGTCAATAACCAATAGCGGAACCTGGATGCTCATATTGGCTCCCACATATTCTACGAAGATCTTTATCGGTCAGACCGCATAAGAACATACATTGTTCCCTTTGTTATCAGTATGTTACTTGCCCGAGATTCGATCGTCGGTATCTCAATACCTAGTTCAATCTCATTGCTGGCAAGTCTCTTTACTCGTTCTGTAATACGTCATCCCGCAACTAACTCATTAGTTGCAATGCTTGCAAGGCCTAAGTGATGTGCGTTACCGAGAGGGCCCAGAGATACCTCTCCGACAATCGGAGTGACAAATCCTAATCTCGAAATACGCCAACCCAACAAGTACCTTTGGAGACACCTGTAGAACACCTTTATAATCACCCAGTTACGTTGTGACGTTTGGTAGCACACAAAGTGTTACTCCGGTAAACGGGAGTTGCATAATCTCATAGTCATAGGAACATGTATAAGTCATGAAGAAAGCAATAGCAACATACTAAACGATCGTGTGCTAAGCTAACGGAATGGGTCATGTCAATCACATCATTCTCCTAATGATGTGATCCTGTTAATCAAATGACAACTCATGTCTATGGTTAGGAAACATAACCATCTTTGATTAACAAGCTAGTCAAGTAGAGGCATACTAGTGACATTCTGTTTGTCTATGTATTCACGCATGTATTATGTTTCCGGTTAATACAATTCTAGCATGAATAATAAACATTTATCATGATATAAGGAAATAAATAATAACTTTATTATTGCCTCTAGGGCATATTTCCTTCAGTCTCCCACTTGCACTAGAGTCAATAATCTAGATTACACAGTAATGATTCTAACACCCTTGGAGCCTTAGTGTTGATCATGTTTTGCTCGTGGAAGAGGCTTAGTCAATGGGTCTGCAACATTCAGATTCGTATGTATCTTGCAAATTTCTATGTCTCCCACCTGGACTAGATCCTGGATGGAATTGAAGCGTCTCTTGATGTTCTTGGTTCTCTTGTGAAATCTAGATTCCTTCGCCAAGGCAATTGCACCAGTATTGTCACAAAAGATTTTCATTGGACCCGATGCACTAGGTATGACACCTAGATCGGATATGAAATCCTTCATCCAGACTCCTTCATTCGATGCTTCCGAAGCAGCTATGTACTCCGCTTCACACGTAGATCCCGCCACGATGCTTTGTTTAGAACTGCACCAACTAACAGCTCCACCGTTCAATGTAAACACGTATCCGGTTTGCGATTTAGAATCGACTGGATCAGTGTCAAAGCTTGCATCAACGTAACCATCAACATAAGCATAGGGAACATCTTTCATCTTCTCTCTATCTTATGCAGTGGTCGGGCATTGAGTCTTACTCAACTTCACCGAACTAGTGCACCTATACAATTTACCATTGTATTGGGTGTGTTGGGGACACAAGAGACTCTTTGTTATTTGGTTGCAGGGTTGCTTGAGAGAGACCATATTCATCCTATGCCTCCTACGGATTGATAAACCTTAGGCCATCCACTTGAGGGAAATTTGCTACTGTCCTACAAACCTGTGCACTTGCAGGCCCAACAACGTCTACAAGGAGAAGGTTGAGTAGTATACATCAAGGTCTTTTCTGGCGCCGTTGCCGGGGAGGCTAGGTAAGTGAAGGTATATCTTTAGATCTTGCAATCGAATATTTTTGTTTCTTGTTTTAGCACTAGTCTAGTTTATAAAAGAAAATTACAAAAAAAATGGAATTGAGTTTGTCTCATACGCTTCATATTTTTAATATCTTTCGTGAGTATGATGGAAAGGATAATTGTGATCAAGTGCTAGAAGAAGAGATCTTTAAAATGTTTGTCATTAAATATTTGAGTGATGAGCATGATTGCAATGTTGTTAGTACGAATTCCTTGAATATCCATGATGCTAATGATATGCAAAGCCACAAGCTTGGGGAAGCTATGTTTGAAGAAGATGATATTTTTGTCCCCCAAGCTTTGATGAGCAAATTTACTATGATGATAGCATGCCTTTTACCTATGATGATTATATTGATGAAAGTGGGTTTGGAAGAGTGTCAACTTTAGGAAGTAGTGATCCCACAATATTGGAGGATGTTGAATCTTATAATATTTATGAAAGTGGATTTGGAGAGGTCATGACTTTATTTAGTGATGTATCCACTATTTTGGAAGAGGTTTCAATCGATTATGATGAGAATAAAGTTGCTACCTATGATGATTATTGTGATAAAACTTATGCTATAAAGAGTAGTGATGATTATATTTATAAAACTTGTCATGATTATGAGTACCCTTTCTCTGAACATTACTCCTTTAATGTGGAAACAATTTATAATATTCAAGTCTCTTATGATACTCCCACTATTCCGAATGAGAAGAAATTTGCTTATGTGGAGAGTAATAAATTTTCTATGCTAGTAGATCATGAAAAGAATGATTTAGGTGCTGGTTATATTGTTGAATTCATCCATGATGCTACTCAGCATTATTATGAGGTAGGAACATATGCTTGTAGGAATTGCAATAATATCAAGTTTTCTCTCTATGTGCTTAATGTTTTGAAGTTATGCTTGTTTTACCTTCCTATGCAAGATGATTCTTGTTCCCAAAAGTCGTTTGCTCACAAAATACCTATGCATAGGAAGTGGGTTAGAGTTAAATGTGCTAGTTATATTCTTCATGATGCTCTCTTTATGTTTCAACTCCTATCTTTTATGTGAGCATCATTGAAATCATAATGCCTAGCTAGGGGCGTTAAACGATAGCGCTTGTTGGGAGGCAACCCAACTTTATTTTAGTTTCTTGATTTTTGGTTCTGTTTAGGAATAAATAATACATCTAGCTTATGTTTATATGTGGTTTTATGTTTTAGTTAGTGTTTGTGCCAAGTAGAACCTTTGGGAAGACTTGGGTGAAGTCTTTATGATCATGCTGTAAAAAACAGAAACTTTAGCGCTCACGAGATTAGCTAAAAATTTTTACTGGAGAGTGATATTTAGTTGATTCTTTTTGAATATGATTACTATACAAATTACTCAGGGCCACCAATTTATTTTAGAATTTTCGGAGTTCCAGAAGTTTGCGTTAGTTACAGATTACTACAGACTGTTCTGTTTTTGACAGATTCTGTTTTTTGTGTGTTGTTTGCTTATTTTGATGAATCTATGGCTAGTAAAATAGTTTATAAACCATAGAGAAGTTGTAATATAGTAGGTTTAACACCAATATAAATAAATAATGAGTTCATTACAGTGCCATGAAGTGGTGTTTTCTTTTCTTTCGCTAACGGAGCTTACGAGTTTTTTGTTAAGTTTTGTGTTGTGAAGTTTTCAAGTTTTGGGTAAAGATTCGAAGGACTATGGAATAAGGAGTGGCAAGAGCCTAAACTTGGGGATTCCCAAGGCACCCCAAGGTAATATTCAAGGACAACCAAGCGTCTAAGCTTGGGGATGCCCCGGATGGCATCCCCTCTTTCGTCTTCGTTCATCGGTAACTTTACTTGGAGCTATATTTTTATTCGCCACATGATATGTGTTTTGCTTGGAGAGTCATTTTATTTTCTTTAGCTTTGCTTGCTGTTTGAATAAAGTACCAAGATCTGAAATTATTAAATGTTAGATAATCTTCACATGGTTGCATAATTATTCGACTACTCATTGATCTTCACCTATATCTTTCGGAGTAGTTTGTTGCTGCTCTAGTGCTTCACTTATATCTTTTAGAGCATGGTGGTAGTTTTATTTTGAAGAAATAGTTGAACTCTCATGCTTCACTTATATTATTTTGAGAGTCTTAAATAGCATGGTAATGTGCTTAATTCTAATATGCTAGGCATACAAGACTAATAAAAGAAAAATTCTTAAGTGTGTTGAATACTAAGAAAAGATTGAAGCATGATAATTGTTTTGAGATATGGAGGTGATAATATTAGAGTCATGATAGTTGAGTAGTTTTGAATTTAAAGAATACTTGAGTTGAAGTTTGTGATTCCCGTAGCATGCACGCATGGTGAACCGTTATGTAACGAAGTCGGAGCATGAGGTGTTTATTGATTGTCCTCCTTATGAGCGGAAGTCGGGGACGAGCGATGGTCTTTTCCTACCAATCTATCCCCCTAGGAGCATGCGCGTAATACTTTGCTTTGATAACTTCTAGATTTTTGCAATAAGTATATGAGTTCTTTATGACTAATGTTGAGTCCATGGATTATACGCACTTTTCTTCCTTCCACCATTGCTAGCCTCTCTAATACCGCGCACCTTTCGCCGGTATCATACACCCACCATATACCTTCCTCAAAATAGCCACCATACCTACCTATCATGGCATTTCCATAGCCATTCCGAGATATATTGCCATGCAACTTTCCACCATTCCGTTTATTATGACATGCTCCATCATTTTCATATTGCTAGCATGATCATGTAGTTGACATCGTATTTGTGGCAAAGCCACCGTTCATAATTCTTTCATACATGTCACTCTTGATTCATTGCATATCCCGGTACACCGCCGGAGGCATTCATATAGAGTCATACCTTGTTCTAGTATCGAGTTGTAATCATTGAGTTGTAAGAAAAATAAAAGTGTGATGATCATCATTATTAGAGCATTGTCCCAGTGAGGAAAGGATGATGGAGACTATGAATCCCCCACAAGTCGGGATGAGACTCCGGATGAAAAAGAAAAAAAAGAAAAAAAGAGGCCATAAAAAAGAGAAAAGGCCCAAAAAAATGAGAGAAAAAGAGAGAAGGGGCAATGCTACTATCCTTTTACCACACTTGTGCTTCAAAGTAGCACCAAGATCTTCATGATAAAGAGTCTCTTATGTTGTCACTTTCGTATACTAGTGGGAATTTTTCACTATAGAACTTGGCTTGTATATTCCAATGACGGGCTTCCTCAAAATGCCCTAGGTCTTCGTGAGCAAGCGAGTTGGATGCACATCCACTTAGTTTCTTTTGTTGAGCTTTCATATACTTATAGCTCTAGTGCATCCGTTGCATGGCAATCCCTACTCACTCACATTGATATCTATTGATGGGCATCTCCATAGCCCGTTGATACGCCTAGTTGATGTGAGACTATCTTCCCCTCTTTTATCTTCTCCACAACCACCATTCTATTCCACATATAGTGATATATCTATGGCTCACGCTCATGTATTGCGTGAAGATTGAAAAAGTTTTGAAAATGTTAAAGTATGAAACAATTGCTTGGCTTGTCATCGGGGTTGTGCATGATTTAAATACTTTGTGTGGTGAAGATGGAGCATAGCCAGACTATATGATTTTGTAGGGATAACTTTCTTTGGCCATGTTATTTTGAGAAGACATAATTGCTTTATTAGTATGCTTGAAGTATTATTATTTTTATGTCAATATGAACTTTTGTCTTGAATCTTTTGAATCTTAATATTCATATCACAATTAAGAAGAATTACAATGAAATTATGCCAACTAGCATTCCACATAAAAAATTATCTTTTTTATCATTTACCTACTCGAGGACGAGCAGGAATTAAGCTTGCGGATGCTTGATACGTCTCCAACGTATCTATAATTTTTGATTGCTCCATGCTATATTATCTACTGTTTTAGGCAATATTGGGCTTTATTATCCACTTTTATATTATTTTTGGGACTAACCTATTAACCGGAGGCCCAACCCAGGTTTGTTGTTTTATGCCTATTTCAGTGTTTTGAAGAAAAGGAATATCAGACGGAGTCGAAACGGAACGAAATCAACTGGAGAAGTTATTTTTGTAAGGAAACCTACCGGATGGGCTTGGAGTGCATGTCAGGGAAGAAGGGAGGTGCCCACGAGGGTGGGGGGCGCGCCCCCTGCCTCGTGGCCCCCCTTTGGTCCACCGACGTATCCCTTTCACCCATATATGCCTACGTATCGCAAAACTTCCAGAACAGAGATTAGATCGGGAGTTCCACCGCCGCAAGCCTCTGTAGCCACCAAAAACCAATCGGGACCCTGTTCCGGCACCCTGCTGGAGGGGGGGGCACCCTCACCGGTGGCCATCTTCATCATCCCGGCGCTGTCCATGACGAGAAGGGAGTAGTTCACCCTCGGGGTTGAGGGTATGTACCAGTAGCTATGTGTTTGACCTCTCTCTCTCTCGTGTTCTTGATTTGGCACGATCTTGATGTATCGCGAGCTTTGCTATTATAGTTGGATCTTATGTTTCTTCTCCCCCTCTTCTCTCTTGTAATGGATTGAGTTTTCCCTTTGAAGTAATTTTATCGGATTGAGTCTTTAAAGACTTGAGAACACTTGATGTATGTCTTGCCGTGCGTATCTGTGGTGACAATGGCATATCACGTGCCACTTGATGTATGTTTTGGTGACCAACTTGCGGGTTCCGCCCATGAACCTATGCATAGGGGTTGCACACGTTTTCGTCGTGATTATCCGGTAGGAACTTTGGGCACTCCTTGAGGTTCTATGTGTTGGTTGAATAGATGAATCTGAGATTGTGCGATGCATATCGTATAATCATACCCACGGATACTTGAGGTGACATTGGAGTATCTAGGTGACATTAGGGTTTTGGTTGATTTGTATCTTAAGGTGTTATTCTAGTACGAACTCTAGGTCTGTTTGTGACACTTATAGGAATAGCCCAACGGATTGATTGGAAAGAATAACTTTGAGGTGGTTTCGTACCCTACCATAATCTCTTTGTTTGTTCTCCGCTATTAGTTGCTTTGGAGTGACTCTTTGTTGCATGTTGAGGGATAGTGATATGATCCAATTATGTTATTATTGTTGAGAGAACTTGCATTAGTGAAAGTATGAACCCTAGGCCTTGTTTCCTAGCATTGCAATACCGTTTACGCTCACTTTTACCGCTTGTTACCTTGCTGTTTTTATATTTTCAGTTTACAAAAACCTATATCTACCATCCATATTGCACTTGTATCACCATTTCTTCGCCAAACTAGTGCACCTATACAATTTACCATTGTATTGGGTGTGTTGGGGACACAAGAGACTCTTTGTTATTTGGTTGCAGGGTTGCTTGAGAGAGACCATCTTCATCCTACGCCTCCTACGGATTGATAAACCTTAGGTCATCCACTTGTGGGAAATTTGCTACTGTCCTACAAACCTGTGCACTTGCAGGCCCAACAACGTCTACAAGGAGAAGGTTGAGTAGTAGACATCAGTACCCTACAAACAATTCCGTCGTATGTTCTCCGCTAGATAGGAACTTTGGAGTGATTTCTTCATCGCTCTTTGAGGGGTGGTGATATGATACAATTATATTAGCATTGTTGAGAGATTGCACTAGCGAAAGTACAGACCCTAGGCCTCATTTTCAAGCATTGCAATACCGTTTTTGTGCCCGTTTACTATTTGTTACCTTGCTGTTTTTAATTGTTCAGATTATAAAAATATATTTCTACCATCCATATTACACTTGTATCACCATCTCTTCGCCGAACTAGTGCACCTATACAAATTACCATTGTATTTGATGTGTTGGGGACACAAGAGACTTTTTATTATTTGGTTGCAGGGTTGTTTGAGAGAGACCCTCTTCATCCTATGCCTCCCACAGATTGATAAACCTTAGGTTATCCACTTGAGGGAAAATTGCTACTGTCCTACAAAACTCTGCGCTTGGAGGCCCAACATGTGCCTATAAGAATAAAGTTGCGTAGTAGACATCAATGGTCTGTAGATCCGTGAACATAACTGCAACTTCTGAAACTAGTTTGCCCATACTTAGCAATATCTTCTACACATCCTTGCTCACATGATCCCCAGTTTACATATGCATCATTTGGCGGCTCAGTATTGAAACTCATAATCCGCCACCCTTTGGCGATTTAATATTAAATCTATAACCCGCCAACTTCTGACCGGTGTAGTCAGGAACTTGTAACTAACGGCCGGCACAAGCATAAACCCATCGCTAGGTGGCTCTTTACCAGAATATTAATCTGCCATACTTTATTGTCACGCATCCACTGTCAAAAAATGACTAAGACCACCACCTCTTGCGGTTGGGTTGTTTCTACTGTCATCGAACAGTCTCTCAATGAGTATGTTGAGATGGGTATTTACCAGCAAAGGACGTCATCCACTGGCGAGTTCCTGGGGTTGAAGCTAAACCTCAACTCAAAGAGGGCGAGGTCATAATCTTTTCAGATCATCTTCTCCGTGGGTTCTCACCACCTGGGTCCAAATTCTTTCGAGATATTCTGAACTTCTACAAGCTACACCCCCAAGACATTGGCCCCAACCATGTGTCCAATATATGCAATTTCCAAGTCTTCTATGAGGTATACCTTCAAGAGGAGCCCAGCCTTGACTTATTTAGAGAGTACTATTATCTAAATCGCCAGACCGAGATGACAGACGGGCCTAGTCTTGAACTCGGCGGGATTTCTATCCAAAGGCGGAGAGATGCCGTCTTCCCTGCTGCCGCACTACCCAGGCACCCCAAGGACTGGAATCAGACTTGGTTCTATTGCCAAGATACCTTTCCAGACGATGAGAATCCTCTGCCAGGTTACCGCTCCTTCCGGCTTAGCCCCAGGCATTAACTTCCTGACCAGATTAGTGCTGCAGTACAGGACAAGTATGCGCCCACCTTTTCAAAAATAAGGGCTTATTAGCCAACGGCTTAACTGGAGTTGACCTGGTCCGCTGCTGGGTCGCTTGGAGGATTTTGCCTTTGAGTCGCCGCCCCAGCTTAATGCATCAATATACATGTGACGTAAAGGACCCATGGCGGTACAACCAAGTGCATCTTACTGATCAAAAAATCAATGAGATGACCAAGTCATTGCTCGGGGAAACCTTTGAAAGCTGCAGTAAAGCTGGCCTGAACCCTTTCTGCGCACTCAATCCAATTCCTGATGTAAGTGTTTTACACCATCTTTCATTTTGCTTTCTTACTTCTTGTATATCTTATCTCTTACTTTTCCTATATGTTTAAACATGCCAACTCCCCTTTTTGGAAGAAGAAATTGCCCTCTGCTGCTCTGACCAAGAAGCCTGAAACAACAACTAGAGGCCCGGGTCGTCCCAAGAAACCCACCGCTGAAGATCTTCTCAAGCCTGATGATGAGTCAGAGGTAGAACTTGACTCCCTTGGTCGTCTTCTTATGCAACTTATTAACGCTGAATCTTCTCAAGGTGACGTAGAAACAAGTCATGTTGATGCAACAGAGGTAGTCCCTGTCTCCTCCAACTCAGAACCCTTGGCAAGACAGAAAACTCGGCGGGTCATCCGGAAGGTGAAATTTTCTCATCCTCTTGCTTACTTGGATCCTAACTTTCTTTTGAAGAAATAACAACATGAAGCAAGACACCCGACTCAAAGCGATGACTCTCAAGATCTTATCTCTGGCTTACCTAATACACCAGTTCTTCGCAAACGTCATCATGAGGTGCCTCATAACTTTGACTCTCTTTATCCATTAGCCGGCCAAATACGTCAACCTCTTACTCCTTCCAACTCTAATTATCAGAAGACGCCTCCATCATATGGCGACTCTTCTGGGACTCGGATGCTTGTCTTCAAAGTTGCCCCTAGGTAAGTATTTGTACTTGTTTCATTTGTTGATCAATATGTTATGATGATATACTCATATCCTTATATTTTCATTACAGAGGCATGGCCAAAGCCGGCAAGAAACATAAATTGGGCGGCTCTTCAAAAAAAAAACTACTGAGCCGGAGAAGCAAATGTCAGAAAACCCAGATGCCACAACGCAAGATCATGACGATGTCGCCCATGATCCACCACCGCAAACTGATGTTATAGTTATTGAGCCGACTCACACTGAGATTGGTCCAGTTGGCAGTCATGATCCGCCGAACCCTAAACCGGCCAGTCCTGCTAAACTTGCTGAAGAGGTCCCTTCTAATAAGATCGCCGAAGATGTCACCATCACTGGCACAGGATATACAGAGCAGGTGAATCCTTCTGTCTTGGCCAAGCATAGTGCAAAAGAAGAGCTACTAGTAGAAGACAAAAACAAGTTGAGGCTGGATCTTGAGAGTTATGCCACCCTCACTCCAAGTGGCATTCATGTAGATTATCTGAGCCGCCTTCACACTAGCCGTGAAATGGAAGCAGACTTAGTAAACCTCATGAAGGAGCGTTATGAGGTACATTTATAACCCTTTTCCATATATATGCATATAGCCGCCAAGTCTAGAGGATAGGAAAAAGCTGAGTATGCTATAGACTTCATAATAATCTTCAAACTATAGCCTTTCATGGCCGGCTTATCTTATCAAGATGAGCCGGGTCTTTCATATATTAATTCTTGAATTAACTTTGTATGTCTTGCCAATCCTAATCCCATAGTTCCAAGATGAACCAAATTGATAAATAACTCTTAAGACTCAACATGTAGCCCCCAAGGGCCGGCTTAACTTGAACAAGGTGAGCCGGGTCTTATGATCACTGTACTTTGAAAAATTCTGATATGTAGCCCCCACGGGCCGATTTAAACTGACAAGTTGAACCGGGTCATGAAAATTTTGAAACAACCTGCATTAGCCCCCAAGTGTCAAGTATATCGCGGGTAATGTGCTTGGGACTTCAATTAATCTGTATCACAAAAACTTGTCGTTGTATGTTGTAATCATTATCCCACTATTGTCTTTTAGGCAGAATTGATCATGCAGCGGTTGCAAGTGGGCGACTTAAAGAAAAACCTCAAGACCCAACAAGCAGAGACTTCCAAAGCCAAGTCATAATTGAAGGCCTCGTTAGAAGAAACTGATAAGTTGAAAGCAGATTTTGACACTAAGAGAGCCGGCTGGGAGACTGAGAAGGCTGTGCTGGCGAAAAGGGTCGAAGATGCTGAGGATGCACTTAAGCCGGTGACTGAAGAGTTATCCGGCTTAAAGCAACATATTATTCAAATGACAGCCGCCATCTTTGGTAAGTATAACATGTCAATCCAATTCTTTAACCCGCCGGACGTCTCTTATGTGTAAAGTCTAACCCGCCGGTGAATCTTGTCATTAACAGGCGCCAGGAGTGCTAGCCTTGGCCAAGACATGGTATTGAAGCTGAAGGCCATCTATTCTTTAACTGAACAGCACTACAGCGACACTCTCCATAGTCATGTGGCCTTGGGGGGCAACAGAAAACCGCCAAGTCAGATCAAGTCTGTGTTGGATCACTTATCCACCTTCCCAAGCCAGATGGAAGAGCAAAGACTATCAACTGCCCGAGTCGGAGCCATCATTGCTCTTGGCCGGGCTAAAGCCTGGCAATCGGAGCTTGACCCGAAGGAATAGCCACCGGGTGAAAGGATCGATATAGTTGACTAGAGGGGGGTGAATAGGCAACTAACAATTTTTAGCTTTTCTTTACCAATTTAAACTTTGCATCAAAGTAGGTTGTCTAGATACGCAACTAGGTGAGCAACCTATATGATGCAACAACAACAAGCACACAAGCAAGCAAGAGATATGACACAAATAAGCTTGCACAAGTAAAGGCACGAGATAACCAAGAGTGGAGCCGGTGAAGACGAGAATGTGTTGCCGAAGTTCCTTCCCTTTGAGGGGAAGTACGTCTTCGTTGGAGCGGTGTGGAGGCACAATGCTCCCCAAGAAGTCACTAGGGCCACCATATTCTCCTCACGCCCTCACACAATACGAGATGCCGTGATTCCACTATTGGTGCCCTTGGAGGCGGCGACCGAACCTTTACAAACAAGGTTGGGGCAATCTCCACAACTCAATTGGAGGCTCCCAATGACACCACGAAGCTTCACCACAATGGACTATGGCTTCGCAGTGACCTCAACCATCTAGGGTGCTTGTCGGGGGATATCGGCCTCCACGAGCACCTATGGGGACGGAGCCCCTTGTCGGTTCGGTGGGGGGCGGAGGTTGCACAAAGAGCAGATCGAGGCGACACACACACACAACGATTTTACCCAGCTTCGGGCCGCATGGATGCGTAAAACCCTACTGCTGCTTGTCTGGTTGATTCGAGTTCTTGCTTTGGAGCGCAAGAAGCTACAGTAAGTTGGGGCTGGACGTAGGCGAGGGTCTACTGGGTGCCCTTCTTCCGGTCTCCTAGGGTTCGATCTTCCCCTAGGGTTCCTCTCCCTCCCCTCTACGTGCGCATGGTCCTCCTTTTATATGCTAAGGGGTTTTCCACAGGTAGCAATGCAGGTGATGGTAAAAATGGCAAGGAACTGTGCGAATAGTGGCCGCATAGTGCTATCGCACCTAACTCTGACGGCGGGGGACAAAGGCATTAAATGCCCGTCTGGATCGCCTGAAAAGTGCCGAGGCGGACCGTTAGGGGCGCCTCCGCTTGCCACGGGGGCGACTCTGCCAACGTCGCATGCCATGCGCGTGCCCCAGGTTGCGCGGCGCCCCGCCACGTGTCTCCGGGGAAGCTCCAGAGTGACGCGTGGGCAGGTGAGCTGGAGCGCATGCCTGAGGTGGTGGTTTGCCGTGGCAAGTGGCTTGCCGCGGTAGTTGTCTTGCCGCACCTGAGAGCTTGCCGCTCGTCAGGCCTTGCCGGGGCACGCGGAGCGCCGCGGCGGGCTTCTCTTGGTGTGCCTTGGCTCGGCCGTCCCGGCGAGCTCCCCTCGCCGGGGCCTTGGTGCTTCGGCTTAGTCGTCCCGACAAGCTCCTCTTGCCGGGCCTTGTAGCCTTGGCCCGGCAAGCTCCTCTTGCCGGACCTCGCCTTCTTGGCCCGGCAAGCTCCTCTTGCCGGGGCTCGGTCTTCTTGGCTCGATCACTTGGCCTTCGTCCGGCCCAGAAAGGGCCGTGGAGACTCTTGTCGCTCCCCCGGCAAGCCTTGCCGCGGGACGCTACTACTGCCCGTGCACAAGTTCGGGGTACTAAGGTACCCCTACTTTAGTACACCGACAGGAGCCCCCGGGTCTGGGCCATACACGGTGCCGAGCGTTGTTGGGCCAGGCCCTAACAGTGCACGGGCACGCGTGGCCTGGGTTGCGCTGCTCCTTAACTCTGCGTCCGTCGCGCCCTCCCCAAGTGGCGCGCGATTATCGCGGCGTCGTGGGGGGCGAGGCGTGCGAGACGTGCGTGACGTGGGTGGCGTGCGCGGGGCTTGAGGCCCGTAGGCATGCGTCACGTCGGGCACGATTCCTTTATTTGGAAAGGCGAAACATCCGCCCCCACTTTCGAGTGGGGGGGGGAGGTCGCCTCATCTGTCGCCTCGGCCCTACTCGCTCGCCACGCGTCCTCCAGGCGTTTGGGGTTGCGGTGGAGGAGGCAGGAAGCCGGGCCGACGCGGGTCGAAGTAGAGGGTCGGCCCCGTCGCCTGCCCTTCCTCTGCTTTGATTGGTTGGGCGGGGCGGCCGAGCCCCCACTCCGCCCCTTTATAAGGAGAGGAAGGGGATGACGAGGGTCCGCACTCCTTCCTTCTTTCCTCTCTTAGAGCCCTGGTCCCCTCTCCCCAACTGTCATGGAGGAAGGGAACCCTGGTCCTTCTTCGGTGGCGGCAAGGGTTGCCGCCAGGAAGCGCGCCCCTCCTCCCCTCGCACCCGCGGCAGCGGAGCCAACCGTAAGGGGAAGGGGGAGGGGGCGTGGTCGTGGACGAGGTCGTGGACGGGGCCGAGGCGCTCGAGGCGAGCGGGGCGGCGCGCCGGCCTCGCCTCCGCCGGCGGCTCCGTTTCCCCCGGCGGTTCATCTCGGGGACGACCCCTGCGAGTTCATCATCAGGCTGCGCCAGGCGCCTCGCCGTCGCCTCCGCCTCCCGGCTCCCTTCGCGGACGTCTTGGAGGCGGAACAACACGAGACGCTGAGACTGCGCATGAGGGGCTGCGGGATCAGTGGTACGCGAGTCCACATCGAATCCTGAGCCCCCGGCGTGGTCTGTCTTGGCCGAGGGTGGAAGACGTTCGCCCGGATCCACAGCTTGATGGAGGGGTTCACCCTCCATTTTAAGCTGATGGAGGGTGATCTCCTCTCCGTCAAGGCCTTCGGGGACCTCGGCACCCGGGCCCGGTGCTGCGTGGATAGCTCCTCCGACAGCGAAGGCTCCTCCTCGAGCGAGAGTGACGAGGAGGGGAGCGACAACGACAACGAGGGGAGCGGCCGCCGGGATGACGGGTCCGACTAGGTGCCGGTCGCAGCTCCGCGTGGCACCGGCGGCCCCCATCGTCCGCGTTGCTGGCGCCGTGAACTCCCCAGGGTCGTCTCCTTGGGCGGCTGGCGTAGGGAGGCTGCGGAAGAGGAAGAGGGCGGGCGGCAAGGCCGCTGCCTCGTCTTCCAACTTCGCCCCAGACGCCGGCACCACCCCTGCTCGCGGCGATGACCACCGGGGTCTTCTCTCCGGCCCGGCAAGCTCCTCTTGCCGGGGCTTCGTCTTCTCGGGCGGCCGGAGTGGGGAGGCTGCGGAAGAGGCTGGTGGCAAGGCCGTCAACTCGGAGTACGAGGGCTAGATGCCCTCGACAGCGTGTTGACATCCCGCCGCCTCCTTCTCGAGCTCCGCTTCTGGCGTCGCCGTCTCCTTCCGGCCTCCGGAGCCCCGGGGCGGAGCCTCGGACGCTCTCTTGGCGTCTTCTGCCACCCGTAGCTCGTCTAGGCGCCCCTTTTGCCCTTCTCGCCTCCTTGCCGTACCTCCTGAGGAGAGAGACAAGAAAGGGATTACGGGCACCTTATCTTTTTTTATCTTGTAAGCCCTCGGGCCTTAGTTGTGTTTAAATCTTGTAATCCCATTTTTCATGTTTTTCATTCTCTCTGAGCTGTACCTGAGTGGAATGTTTTTAATGAAAAGGGGAGTGTTTGCCGGACCATTTGTCTCGCGGGTACATCCCGCGGCAAGGAGAGAACCCTTTGCATCATTAAGATAGACACTTCCCTGCCCGGCAACGGACCCTGCCGTCTCCCCGCGCCTCTTGGCCCTCCTCACGCTCTTGGCGGAGGCAGGGAGAAGGCGGGTTCTGTCCCCTCGCTTCCTCCTCTTGCCGCCGCGGCTACTATCAGAAGCGGGCCCCGGGAACGCGCTCCGGGGTTTGTCGCTTAAGAGAGCACGGCAGCTTTTAGGAGGAAGCAAGGTTTTCGCATTCCGCAGCTCATGAGAGAATGCATGATAAGGGATGTAAAGACTTATCTGAGGTTGCAGCCCCCGGCAACTCTGGCTTGTCGGGGCGCGGGTGCTGGCTCGCCCTTCTCCCCTTCTTCGTCCTTGAGCGGCTCGGTAAGGGTAGGCAACTCCTGCGAGCCAAAGGGAAAGGATGGGAAAAAGACGCGGACTCGACCTCTAAGTTAGGGGTTAGCGACTGTTAGGCACTATCAACCCTAACCAAGGACGAGACTCGACTCAACATGCATGCTAAAACTTGGGGGCGCCAGCGCTTCATTGCTGCCAGGGTCTGCGCCTGGCTTTGTACAAAGGATTACATGCAACTGCGGCAAGACTTTTGTACAAAGAGTTGGTTGCCGGACGGGGTCCGACAACCGCGCCTTACGGGTAAAACTTGCAAAGATGCTCAATGTTCCAGGAATTGCTCACCGGAGTACCATCTTCGGTCTCGAGGCGGACGGCGCCGGGCCTCGTGACTCGTTTCACCCGGTAAGGGCCTTCCCACTTCGGCGTCAACTTGTTGTGTATCTTGGCCGACTGAACGCGCCGAAGAACAAGGTCGCCTTCCTCGAGGCTCCTGGCTTTAACTTTGCGGCTATGATAGCGACGCAGAGCTTGCTGGTAGCGAGCGGATCGCACAGCAGCCTGGAGACGATCCTCCTCGAGGAGCAGTGCGTCATCTTCACGCGACCGCTCTTGCTCAAGCTCATCATAAGCGAGCACTCGAGGTGACCCGTATACGAGTTCCGAGGGGTAACTGCTTCTGCTCCATAGACTAGAGCAAATGGTGTCTGGCCGGTGGCTCGATTTGGCGTCGTTCTGACCGACCAAAGAACCGCCGGCAGCTCCTCGATCTAGTTCCGTCCGCGCTTGAGCAGCTTGTCAAAACTTCTGGTCTTGAGCCCGCGCAGTACCTCGGCGTTGGCCCTTTCCGCTTGACCGTTGCTCCGGGGATGAGCAACAGAAGCGAAGCAGACCTTGGTGCCGAGGTTTTGGGTGTACTGCATGAAAGCGTGGCTTGTAAACTGCGTACCATTGTCGGTGATGATCCTGTTGGGGATCCCGAAGCGGCAAACAATCGACCTGAAGAATTTGATCGCGGACTGGGCAGTCACCTTCCTCACCGGCTCCACTTCTGGCCACTTTGTGAACTTGTCGATGGCAACGAACAAGTACTCAAAGCCCCCGACGGCTCGGGGGAAGGGGCCGAGGATATCGAGCCCCCAGACCGAGAAGGGCCAGGACAAAGGGATCATCTGGAGAGCTTGAGTTGGCTGGTGTATCTTCTTGGAATGGAACTGGCACGCTTCACACTTGGTTACTTGTGCAGTTGCATCCTGGAGGGCTGTGGGCCAGAAGAAACCTTGCCGGAACGCTTTGCCGGCAACTGCTCTGGCGCCAATGTGGTGTCCACATATGCCTCCGTGTATCTCCGCCAACAGCTCCTGTCCGTCTTCCCGGTGAATGCACTTCAATTTCACCCCATTGCGTCCTTTTCTGTACAGTGCGCCGTCGACGAACTGGTACATACTGGACTGCCGGGCTACTCTTTCCGCTTCTTCTTGTTCTTCGGGAAGTTCTCCTGTCTGGAGGAAACGGACGATCTGCTGTGCCCACGTCGGAGCCTGTGGCTCGACGACGAGTACCAAAGGCATGTCGGCGGCTGCGGGAACATCAGCTTCTACGGCGAGGACTTGGGGCTCAGCCGGAGCTTGACGTTCCCCGGCAAGCTTGCCGGGGCATGACTTGCCGGGAGCGCCTACTTCGTCGGGACAAACCCTGGGGCTTGCCAGAGCGGGCAGCTCCTCAGCACTCTTGGCGTCGATCTTGGGGACTCTCTTGGCGGCGGCTTCGGGAAGCTCTGCCGGGAGATAGTCACCGGAGACCGATTTCCTCTTCTTGCTTGGCCCAGTCGATGGTGTCACGGATGGCTGAGTCAGCTTGAGCACAAAAGTCCCTGGTTCCACAGGTAGCTTTAGTGCGGTGCATTTTGACAGGCCGTTGGCGATGTCGTTCTCTGCTCTTGGAACGTATTCCATTTGCAGGCCGTCAAAGCGCTCTTCCGGCTTCCTCACTTCATCAACGTAAGCCTCCATCAATGGGCACTGGTAATCCTTGTTCACTTGGCGGACGACGAGCTGCGAGTCACCTCTCACAATGAGCTTCTTGATCCCAAGTTCCGCCGCGATCCTGAGACCGGCGAGCAAACCTTCATACTCTGCCGTATTGTTGGTTGCTTGCTCCTTGGGAAAGTGCATCTGGACGACGTACTTGAGGTGCTCTCCGGTGGGCGCGATGAGCAGCACGCCGGCACCGGCGCCTTCCAGCGAAAAGGCACCATCAAAGTACATCAGCCACTCTTTGGTTGCTTCCTTGCCGGGGATGCTCGTCTCTGGAATTTCTTCGTCCGGTGTCGGCGTCCACTCTGCTATGAACTCTGCCAATGCTCTGCTCTGGATGGTCGATGTGGTTTCGAACTTGAGGCCAAAGCTTGACAGTTCCAGTGCCCACTCGACAATCCTGCCTGTTGCTTCGGGATTCTGCAGTATCCTCTTAAGCGGAAAGCGAGTGACCACGGTGATCTCGTGTGCTTGGAAGTAATGGCGCAGCTTCCTCGAGGCCATGAGGAGGCCGAAGAGCAATTTCTGCACACCAGAGTACCTCGACCTAGCCCCCTGCAGGAGGGAACTGACGAAGTAAACTGGGCGCTGCACCATCCTCTTCCTCTTCACTTCCCCTTGCGCTTGCGCGGATCCGCCTTTGCCGGGGCCAGAGCTTGTCGGGGAAGCCCCCTGCTTGCCATCGGACGCGCTTGCCGTGGTTGCTGGCTCGTCATCAGCTTCCCTCTCCGCAACTAACGCAGCACTAGCCACTTGATTGGTTGCCGCTAGGTAGAGCAGCAACTTCTCTTGCGGTCTAGGCGCGACAAGTATAGGAGCGGAGGACAGGTATTTCTTCAAGTCTTGCAGCACAGCCTCCGCTTCCGGAGTCCATTTTACTGGACCTGCCTTTTTCAAGATTTTGAAAAACGGCAGGGTGCATTCCGCAGACCTGGAAATAAACCTGCTGAGAGCCGCCACGCAGCCGGCAAGTCTTCGCACGTCCTTGACACGCGTTGGTGCTTCAATCTGCTCGATGGCCTTGATCTTGTCGGGGTTGGCTTCGATCCCTCGCTGAGACACGAAGAACCCGAGAAGCTTGCCGGAGGGAACTCCGAACACGCACTTCTCGGGGTTGAGCTTGAGGCTGATCTTGCGCAAGTTCGCAAAGGTCTCTTCCAAGTCTTGAACCAAGGTTGCCTTGTCTCTGCTCTTGACCATAATGTTGTCCATGTAGGCCTCCACATTTCTATGGATCTGTGGCTCGAAAGCAGTGTGGACAACCCTCGCGAATGTCGAGCCTGCGTTCTTCAGTCCAAAAGGCATCCACACAAAACAGTACGTGCCGCATGGAGTGATGAACGCAGTCTTCTCTTCGTCTTCTTCAGCCATGAAGATCTGGTGGTACCCGGAGTAGGCGTCAAGGAATGAAAGCAGGTCGCATCCGGCCGTGGAGTCAACAATCTGGTCGATGCGCGGCAAGGGAAATGGATCTTTAGGGCAAGCTCTGTTGACATCGGTGAAATCGATGCAAAGCCTCCACTTCCCGTTTGCTTTGCGCACGACAACAGGATTGGCCAACCACGTCGGATGGAGCACGTCTCTGACGAGGCCTGCCGCTTCCAACTTCTTGATCTCCTCCGCGATAAACTCTTGGCGCTCCACCGCTTGTTTCCTGACCTTTTGCTTGATGGGCCGCGCATGAGGACAGACGGCGAGGTGGTGCTCAATCACTTCCCTGGGAACGCCGGGGATGTCAGATGGTTGCCAGGCAAACACATCAACATTCGCCCGCAGGAAAGCAACGAGCGCGCCTTCCTATTTGGGGTCGAGAGTGGCACTGATGGTGAAGGTACCACCAGTGCCGTCCTCCTTGGCGGGCACCTTCTTGGTCGCTGGTGGAGCAGCCGTCGTCTCCTTGTGTTTACCGGCGGGGCTCGATGGTGCGTCCTCAACGGCAGCGCAGCGCTCTGAAGAGGCGCGCTTGCCGGAGTGGGCACCAGAGCATTCGCCGGGCTTGGCCTTCTTGCCGGCGGGGCTCGATGGCACGTCCTCGACGGCAGCGCAGCACTCCGAAGAGGCGCGCTTGCCGGAGTGGGCGCCAGGGCATTCGCCGGACTTGGTCTTCATGCCGGCGGGGCTCGATGGCACGTCCTCCACGGCAGCGCAGCACTCCGAAGAGGCGCGCTTGCCAGAGTGGGCGCCAAAGCACTTGCCGTACTTGGTCTTCATGCCGGCGGGGCTCGATGGCACGTCCTCGATGGCAGCGCAGCACTCCGAAGAGGCGCGCTTGCTGGAGTGGGCGCCAGAGCACTTGCCGGACTTCTTCTTTCCCCCGGAAGCTCCAGCGGCAAGCGGGCCGCGGGCCGTTGCTGCTGTTGCGTCCCAGTATATTTGGTCGGCGCAGATAAGGGCATCCTTCTTGTCGCCGGGGACAGAAATGACGCTTATCGGGCCAGGCATCTTGAGCATGTTATACGCGTAGTGGGAGGCCGCCATGAACTTGGCGAGCGCTGGTCGGCCGAGGATCCCGTTGTAAGGCAACGGAAAGTCGGCGACGTCAAAGGTGACCTTCTCAGTCCTGAAATTCAGCTCGCTGCCAAATGTCACCGGCAGCGTGATCTTTCCCTTCGGCTTGCTCCTTCCCGGGTTGATTCCTTGGAATGTGCCGGTTTCTTCGAGCTCGCTGTCGGGAACTTGGAGTCTCCGGAGGACAGCAGAGGAGATCAGATTCAAGCCGGCCCCGCCGTCAACTAGCATCTTAGTGACCTTGAGGTTGCGGATCGTAGGGGAAACCAACATCGGCAAGCACCCGACCGCAGTTGTGCGATCAGGGTGGTCCTCAATGTCGAAGATGATAGGCGTGCTGGACCATCTCAGGGGTCTGCGTGACTCGACGGGTGGCTCCGCTGCATTGACCTCCCGCACCCACCGTTTAAGCTGGTGGTGGGAAGTGTGCAGGGAGGCACCGCCGTCCACACACAAGACCTCAGTGGCTTTCTGAAACTCCTGCTCGCTGGTCTCGGGGTCTTCCATGTCTTCGTCGTCGTCATCGTCTTCGCTCTTGTCGCGCCCCCGGGGAGGTCTGTCTTCTTGCCGCTACTTGTCCTTGCCGCGGCGCTCCCCCGGGCCGGGGCGCTTCGTGCCGGATCCCCCGCCACCTGCTTGGGCTCTCTCCTTGTCGCGTCGTGCGTACTCGGCCTTCTGCAGGTCGACGAGCCGCTCGACTTGCTTGCAACTCTGGAGGTTGTGGCCCCTGGTACGGTGGATCTTGCAGTACTTCTTGTTGGTACCGTCTCGCTTATCGGCAGCGGCCACCGCCCGGCAGTTGGCGCACCCGACAATCTCCTTGCCGGGGCCTCCCGCCTGGGCTTTCTTGGCGGAGCCCTCGCTGCCGGACTTCTCGACAACCAGTACCTCTGGGTTTTTCTTCTTTTTGCCGTTCCGCCGCCGGCCTCTTCTTGCCGGGGCGGTACCTTCACTGTCTGATTCTCCTTCTCCAACACTTTCTTCGGGGAGCTTCCTCCCCTCCTCAGCGCGTGCACACTTGTCGGCCAGGGCGTAAAGCTCGCTGACCTCCTTGATTTTGCACATCGCCATCTCCTCCCGCATCCTGCGGTTACGCACGTTCTGGTGGAACGCGCTGATCACCGCGGCGGGGTGGACATCTGGGATGTTGTAGTGCACACGGCTGAACCTCTGGATGAACTTGCGCAAAGGCTCCCCCTCCTTCTGAACAAGCAGATGAAGGTCGCTCGCCTGGCCATGGGGTTTGTGGCCGCCCGTGAAGGCGCCAACGAACTGATGGCATAGATCTGGCCAGGAGGAGATGGAGCCGTCCGGCAAGTGCATGAGCCAGGATCTGACGTTGGGCTTGAGTACCAGCGGGAAGTAGTTGGCAAGGATCTTATCGTCCCGTCCCCCGGCAGCCTGCACCGCAATGGTGTAGATGTTGAGGAACTCAGACGGATGCGACCTGCCGTCGTACTTCTCGGGCACGTCGGGCTTGAAGTTCTTCGTGCTGGGCCACTGGACTTGCCGCAACTCGCGGGTGAACGCGGGGCAGCCTACCGAATACGGCAGTTCGCCTGGTTCCCCCGGCGCGGGCATGTTTCCAGAGGGCTCAACGCGCTGGTCTGATTGATGCCGCGCCTCTCTTCTGCGCTCGATGCGGGTTCGAGCGTCTTCTTCCCTTCGTTCGTGAAGGACTTGGCGTTGGTCGCGGTGAGTTCGCGGGTTCGACGACGCGGTGGAGTCGTTGTCGAGGTGGGCCCGGCGAGTCGGCGACCGCGGCTTCTGGGGCGGGGAGTGCACGATGGTCGCACCCCCGCCATTCTTGGCGCCATCGGTTCTCGCCTGGGTGACTGGCCGCGGCTGCGACGCGCTGTGCTGCCGCGGAGTGTCACCGTTGGGGAAACCGATGAGGCTCTGGATGGTTGCCCTCCAGCCGTCGAGCTTGTCCGCCGTTGGAGGGTAGTCTAGGAGCAGCTGAGCTCGCGCGAGAGCTTCCACTGGGGTGGCGGGCAGAGGCGGAGAACGGCGCGAGGAGCGGGATGTGCTCGAACTCCTAACCATGTTAGAAGGAGCAGCACCCGGTCCAGGCAGCCGCGCGACGCTCGTTCTGGCACGCTGGATCGCATGCTGGTCCTGAGCGCCTTGGGACCCACCAGCACAGTCTGGGTCCAGCGAGCGTATGGTACCATGGGTACCATGACGCTGCTGGTTTCGCGCCTCCTGAGAGGGGCGCGGGGCGAGCTCGGACGTCGCGGGACCAAGAACTGGTTCGACGGCGCCCGTTCCTCCGCCGGCGTCCTCTCCACCACCCGTCTGCTCCATGGGCGGTGGGTTCGGCGCTGACGGACCGGTCGCCTCCGGAGCTTTTTTCTTCGGCGCCATGCCGGCGCAAACAATGAGAGTCTGGCTCGCGCGGACGCCGGACCTGGTTCACACAACCTCGACGCACCCCCTACCTGGCCCGCCAAAGATGTCGGGGGATATCGGCCTCCACGAGCACCTATGGGGACGGAGCCCCTTGTCGGTTCGGCGGGGGGCGGAGGTTGCACAAAGAGCAGATCGAGGCGACACACACACACAATGATTTTACCCAGCTTCGGGCCGCATGGATGCGTAAAACCCTACTGTTGCTTGTCTGGTTGATTCGAGTTCTTGCTTTGGAGCGCAAGAAGCTACAGTAAGTTGGGGCTGGACGTAGGCGAGGGTCTACTGGGTGCCCTTCTTTCGGTCTCCTAGGGTTCGATCTTCCCCTAGGGTTCCTCTCCCTCCCCTCTACGTGCGCATGGGCCTCCTTTTATATGCTAAGGGGTTTTCCACAGGTAGTGATGCAGGTGATGGTAAAAATGGCAAGGAACTGTGCGAATAGTGGCCGCACAATGCTATCGCACCTAACTCTGACGGCGGGGGACAAAGGCATTAAATGCCCGTCTGGATCGCCTGAACAGTGCTGAGGCGGACCGTTAGGGGCGCCTCCGCTTGCCACGGGGGCGACTCTGCCAACGTCGCATGCCATGCGCGTGCCCCAGGTTGCGCGGCGCCCCGCCACGTGTCTCCGGGGAAGCTCCAGAGTGACGCGTGGGCAGGTGAGCTGGAGCGCATGCCTGAGGTGGTGGTTTGCCGCGGCAAGTGGCTTGCCGCGGTATTTGTCTTGCCGCACCTGAGAGCTTGCCGCTCGTCAGGCCTTGCCGGGGCGCGCGGAGCGCCGCGGCGGGCTTCTCTTGGTGTGCCTTGGCTCGGCCGTCCCGGCGAGCTCCCCTCGCCGGGGCCTTGGTGCTTCGGCTTAGTCGTCCCGGCAAGCTCCTCTTGCCGGGGCCTTGTAGCCTTGGTCCGGCAAGCTCCTCTTGCCAGACCTCGCCTTCTTGGCTCGGCAAGCTCCTCTTGCCGGGGCTCGGTCTTCTTGGCTCGATCACTTGGCCTTCGTCCGGCCCAGAAAGGGCCGTGGAGACTCTTGTCGCTCCCCCAGCAAGCCTTGCCGCGGGACGCTACTACTTCCCGTGCACAAGTTCGGGGTACTAAGGTACCCCTACTTTAGTACACCGACAGTGCTCAAACACCCAAGAGTAACAAGATCCGCAAGGGATTAGTGGGGGGAATCAAATTTCTCTTGGTGGAAGTGTAGATCGGGGCCTTCTCTACCACTCCTGAGCAAATCAACAAGTTTGATTGGCTAGGGAGAGAGATCGGGCGAAAATGGAGCTTGGAGCAACAATGGAGCTTAGGGTTGGAAGAGGTAGTAAACTAGAGGAAGAAGACATCCCTTTTATAGTTGAGAACAAAATCCAACCGTTATCCACCTAACTAGCCCGCGACTTGCGGTACTACCGCACGGCCATGCGGTACTACCGCTGCAACAGTAGGAACTAGAACATGCCCGAAGCTCAGAGGCTGAGAACGGTACTTCCGCAAGCGCGGTAATACCACAAGGCAGGAATGGCCTAGCCTGGGAATGGCGCGGATGAATAAAAATACATCAGTGCCTACTTCCGCTGAAAAACAAACGATGCAAAAATCCGACACGGTACTACAGCTGGAGGAGCGGTACTACCGCATGGCAGCTAAGCCAGGACGCGCGCGGTACTACCGCGCACAAGGTGGGGTACTACCGCGCACAAGGTGCGGTACTACCGCGGAGGCGCGGATGTAAAAAATTACATCCGCCCCTACTACCGCAAAGCAGCGGCACTTGGCCTGGGGGCCATGGTACTACGGCTCCAGAGGAGCGGTACTATCGTGGGCTCCTGCGGTACTACCGTGCTGGGGTACGGTACTACCGCAGGTGCCTACGGTACTACCGCTCCAGGGAGCAGTACTACCGCAAGCCCAATATCAACAACCAAGACATAATGCATAGAGGATAAACGGAGGATGCTCCAAAGCGCAGGGGGAAAGGTGGAGACAAGGAAGAAGACGTGTATGTGATGATTCCACCCAAACCTTTCCGAAGCGGACCCCCTCTTAATAGTACGACTTTCCTACGACTCAAATCCACCAAAAAGAAACGTAGACAAATGCCGTCTTCAATAGTCTTCGAGGGGCACCAAACCGTCTTGTGCCTAGCGATGAAACGTCTGAGAAACTCAAGGCACACGATTAGTCTGCAAAAGCATTGTCATCAATCACCAAAACACCTTAGGGATAAATATGCCCTTACAATCTCCCCCTTTTTGGTGGATTGATGATAATACGGGATTTGCACAAAGGAAGAGAATATAGAGCAAACGCAAACCCCCCCTCTCTAAAATATAGACGGGCTCCCCCTAGATGTGTGCAGTCTAGATGGATGCTTTGGACTGCACAACACACAAACTAGGATCAACACTCCCCCTATATTTTAGAGTCAAGGCATATCTTGCAATAGTAAGGCTAACACTAGACAAGAGCATAAAATAAGTAGCACAATATATCATAAGCTCACTAAGATAGGATAGAGTGCATATGTCTTACACCATATGAAGGATAAGTCTCAAAGGCGCAAACCAAACCAAAGCAAACGAGGTTCAAACGATAAAGCAAACACACCAAACATGACACACGACTCGCAAGTATGCAAATCCCTACACTCTCTCCCCCTTTGGCATCGAGACACCAAAAAGGCAGAGAGGACACCTACACACAAGGGGTGGCTCAGGCAGAGAAATCGCTCCAACGCTCCCCGTCAGACTCGGCGGCGGGGACGGTCTCCTCGATGCCCTCCTCAGAATCAGTCCACTTGAAGCCTTGGTTCGCCATCCATTCTGCCTCCGGGGTGATGTGCTTCTCTGACCCGCTGGATTCTGCCTCACCAAAGACCTTCATGATCCTCTTGTCGCGGCGGCAAGCCTCCTTGGAGGCAATGTGAGTCCTGTACTGCCCCTTTGCCTGCATGCAGAACAGAGTCTTCATCTTGTCCTTCAGCTTCTTGGCCCACGAGGGCTCAGAGGAACGATGGGTATACCCAGCATCACGGTCCTCAGCAACATCCTCTGCCTCAGCCTCCTCCTCATCAACAGCCCTCCTAGCAGCAGACGCCTCACCACGAGTAGTAGTGTTGGCCCACTTGGGCTTGACACGGAGACTGATGGACTCATGCCGAATCCAGTCTGGAGCAAGGAACTCATCACCAGGGAACATCTTCTCCCAAGTCTTGGAGATCAACATAAATAGGTACGGTCCATAGATAGGTACCTTGCGGTTGAACACCGCGAACCGAAGCTCACACCACATGATATGTGAGACATCAAGTGGTTGAGTCTGAGACACACGTGCCTCCTCGCACAGGAGCATCATATCCACCAAATAGGCATGTACCTTGTCCTTGTAGCCAATGTGAGGAAACAGACAGTTGCGGAAGATGTGATACATGATGTCCAGAAATGGGTTCAACACCCACGTCGACTTGACACTGGGAAGCACCTTCTCAACATAATACTGCTGGAGCTTGTTCTTGCTTGCGGACTCAGGGTTGGCATGAGGGCGAACACCAGCGGGTGTGGTGAGCCCGTCATCAGGAACCTGTAGCAGATCCACGAAATCCTTCCACGTAGCAGTTAACTGACGACCATTGGTCATCCAAGTCATCCTCCGCTCCTCCGCAGGGTGAAAGTGAACTGAGGCAAAGAACTGACAGATAAGCTCAGGGTCATAATCCAGGTGGAAAGAGATCACATGTTCAATACCAAACTGCTCCACCAAATCCAGAGCCTTTCCAAAGTACTCACGATACTTGTCCTTCCTCATGTTATTCATGTCAATCCACTTCACATCCACGTAGGTATTTTGCTTGGCCTTGATCACATCCAGATAAATGAGAGTCTGCTGCTTGGTCCAAAACAACTCATTGCCTCTGAAGGTAGCACGAGCATTCACACAAGGGTTGATCTGCCTTTGAGGGATAAACTCAGAGAGGGGAATCTCGTCCATGCCCTTAGCGGGTTCCTTGTACCTGCTAGCTGAGGTCTTGACATTGCGCTTGGGGCACTGGAGCCCTTTGGTGCTTCATCTTGATTGCGCAGTCGCTTGGAGCCAGTGTCACGACTGGCATTGGAACGGCGAGAGCCACCACCTAGGACACAAAGCAAAAACACACACAAAGAGCAATAAGAATCAATGCAAATACCTTAGCAAGACACCGGAAACAAGTAGAAAGCATACGTGGTAATTGCCAAGAGGAAGATTGGATAACAACGGTAGTACTGCCATGTCGTGCGGTACTAAAATTTTAGTACCGCTCCTAGTCGCGGTAGTACCGTGCGAGGACACGGTAGTACCGGGGCTTGGAGCGGTAGTAGGATCGTAGTACCATAGCTCGTGCGGTAGTACCGCACCTGACGAGCGGTAGTACCGGACCTGCGGTAGTACCGCATAGGACATGCGGTAGTACCGTACAGCGACAGATCCAAGCAACTATGGATCTAAGAAAACCCGCAAAACGCGGCGGTACTACGGTTGATCAAATCTATCACGGGACAACATATCAAGTATAATGTCTACGCACCACTACTCTCCTACATCCTACTCTTGCATATATTTGGCCTAAAATCTCAAGAACACATGCATCTCCCCAAAAACCTAGAGGCAAAAGAACAACCAAGAGAAAGATGGATTTGGGGAGAAACCTTGGTCCATGGCAAGAGGAGATGGTGGTGAACGATCCCACCGGTCGGAATCCGAGGAGAGTGGCCGTAGACGGAGATCTGGCGAGGGTCTCCAACGCCGTTCTTGAGAGAGAGAGAGAGAGAGAGAGAGAGGCAGCGGGGGCGAGGGACAAGTGAATGGGTATGGGGAGTTGGAACTCCCCTGCCCGACTCATAACCCCCACGCGCTCTCGACAATGCGGTAGTACCTCCCTTCATCACGGTACTACCGCTCGGGCGGAAGTGCCGCACCAAAGCAGTAGTACTGCTCTCCCAGGCGGCAGTAAAAAATTACTGCCGCGCTGGGTGCGGTAGTACCGTGATCTCCACACGTGGTAGTACCGTGGCAGGCCACGGTAGTACTGTGAGCTCAATAAAATGCACGTTCCAAACACAAAGAAACAGAGGTCTTTGCACGGAATCTTCAAACAAACGAGACGCCACAAGAACATGCTCAACACGAAGAGAGAGAGGCAAAAGACAACAAGACTCAACCTAGAGACACCACCTCTCTAAAGAAAGGGCGGTGGCCGGAGCCACCTATGTTTGAGTCACTTGGTATGGCACCGCGAAGAATTATCCTTGGGCCCATGACCAAAACTCGTCTTTGAAGCACAAGTACCATAAAAATGGCTAATGTGAAAGAGTTGATCAATTTATGCATAATGGGGGAGGAGGGTTCATTGAGAGAACAACACTCCCCCTATGTCCATGCCTACATCTAAACAAGACAACAAGTTGAGTATGGTGGGTTGTGCAAGGGTTCAAGCAACATTGCTCAAATCAATGATATTTAGCTCATGGCTTAACTCGCGAAATCTTGCTTCATCCAACGGCTTCGTGAAAATATCTGCAAGGTTATCATGAGTGTTGACGTAGTTAAGCTCGATCTCCCCTCGCCTAATGTGATCCCGGATGAAGTGATACCGAATCTCAATATGCTTCGTCTTGAAGTGTTGCACCGGGTTGAGAGAAATCTTGATGGCACTTTCATTGTCACACCAAAGAGGCACTTTGTCACAAATGACACCGTAAACCTTTAAAGTTTTCCTCATCCATAAGAGTTGTGCACAACAACTACCGGCCGCCACATACTCCGCTTCGGTGGACGAGAGAGACACACAACTTTGCTTTTTAGAAGACCAACTTACCAAAGAGCAACCAAGGAATTGGCACCCTCCGGAGGTGGACTTCCTATCCACTTTGTCTCCCGCCCAATCGGAGTCCGAATACCCTACAAGCTTGAAGTTTGCTCCTCTTGGGTACCATAAGCCAAAGTTTGGGGTGTGAGCCAAATATCGAAAGATTCGCTTGACCGCCACAAAGTGGCTTTCCTTAGGTGCGAATTGAAACCGTGGACAAATTCCCACACTCAACATGATATCCGGTCTAGATGCACAAAGGTAAAGCAAGGATCCAATCATGGAGCGATATACCTTTTGATCCACCGCTTTACCATTGGGATAGATGTCAAGTTGGCACTTGGTGGGCATTGGAGTGGAAGCCGGCTTGACATCACTTAGCTTGAATCTCTTGAGCATGTCTTGAGTGTATTTGGCTTGGTTGATGAAGGCCCCTTCTCTTCTTTTCTTCACTTCGAACCCTAGAAAGAACTTCAACTCTCCCATGGAAGACATCTTGAACTTTGAGGTCATGAGAGCGGCGAATTCCTCATTGAAAGCTTTGTTAGGGGAACCAAAGATAATGTCATCAACATATAGTTGGCACACAAACAACTCCCCTTTGACCTTCTTAGTAAAAAGAGTGGGGTCGATTAGCCCAACTTCAAACCCACGATCTTGTAACAACTCGGTAAGGTGGTCATACCACGCACGTGGGGCTTGTTAAAGGCCATAGAGTGCCTTATCGAGTTGATACACATGATCGAGAAAGTAGGGATCCTCGAAACCGGGAGGTTGCTTGACATAGACCAACTCATTAATAGGACCATTAAGAAAAGCACTCTTCACATCCATTTGTTGCAACTTAAAGTTGTGATGAGAAGCATAAGCGATCAACAAACGAATGGATTCAAGGCGAGCAAAGGAAGCACATAGAGTATTCTATCAAATTCCAATTCATGTATGGCTCTCTCAAAAGGTGTGTACAGCAAGGATGATTGTGGCACACTAACAAACAAATACACAAATAATACAATACGCTCCAAGCAAAACACATATCATGTTGATGAATAAAAATATAGCTCCAAGTAAATTACCGATGGAAGTGGACGAAAGAGGGGATGCCTTCCGCGGCATTCCCAAGCTTTGAATTTTTGGTGTCCTTGGATTATCATGGGTGTACCATGGCCATACCCAAGCTTAGGCTCTTGCCACTCCTTGTTCCATAATCCATCAAAAGAATTCACCCAAAACTTGAAAACTTCATAACACAAAACTCAATAAAAATCTCGTGAGCTCCGTTAGAGAAAGAAAACAAAAGACTACTTCAAGGTACTGTAATGAACTCATTCTTTATTTATATTGGTGTTAAACCTACTGTATTACAACTTCTCTATGGATTATAAACTATTTTACTAACCATAGATTCATCATAATAAGCAAACAACACACGAAAAACAGAATCTGTCAAAAACAGAACAGTCTGTAGTAATCTGTAACTAACGCAAACTTATGGAACTCCCAAAAATCTACCAAAATTAGAAGACATAGACAATTTGTTTATTGATCAACAGAAATTGGAATCAGTATTTTATCACGTTCTGATGATTTTTAATAATTCGGGCACTGAACGCAAAGTTTCTGTAAATTACAGCAAGATCAAATAACTATCATCCAAGAAGATCCAATAGGTCTAGCTTGGCACAAACACTAATTAAAACACAAAACCACATCCAAACAGAAGGTAGATGGGTTATTTATTCCCTAACATAACAAAATCACAAAAAAACTAAAAATAAAATTGGGTTGCCTCCCAACAAGCGCTATCGTTTAACGCCCCTAGCTAGACATAAAAGCGAGGATAGATCTAGGTATTGCCATCTTTGGTAGGCAATCCATAAGTGGCTCTCATGATAGTTTCATATGGAAATCTTATTTTATTTCTTGGAAAGTGTTCCATGCCCTTTTTTAATGGAAATTGGAATCTAATATTCCCTTCCTTCATATCAATAATCGCACCAACCGTTTTAAGGAAAGGTCTACCAAGAATAATAGGGAAAGAATGATTGCAATCTATATCAAGAACAATGAAATCTATGGGCACATAATTCCTATTTGCAACAATAAGAACATCATTAATCCTTCCCATAGGTTTCTTAATAGTAGAATCTGCAAGATGCAAGTTTAGGGAGCAATCATCAAGATCGCGGAAATCTAGCAAATCACACAAAGTTTTGGGGATAGTGGAGACACTAGCACCCAAATCACACAAAGCATAAAACTCATGATCTTTAATTTTAGTTTTAATAGTTGGTTCCCACTCATCATAGAGTTTTCTAGGGATAGAAACTTTCAACTCAAGTTTTTCTTCATAAGATTGCATCAAGGCATCAACAATATGTTTGGTGAAGGCTTTCTTTTGACTATAAGCATGCGGAGAATTTAGCACGGATTGCAACAAGGAAATACAATCAATCAAAGAGCAAATTTCATAATTAAATTCCTTGAAATCCAATATAGTGGGTTTAGCAACATCTAGATTTTTATTTCTTTCAATCCCACTTTCATCAATTTCATCGTAAAGATCTAAATACTCCGAATTTTT
Source organism: Aegilops umbellulata (assembly GCA_032464435.1). Lineage (NCBI taxonomy): Eukaryota > Viridiplantae > Streptophyta > Magnoliopsida > Poales > Poaceae > Aegilops > Aegilops umbellulata. Next base: position 107,717,898 of record CP136056.1, on the reverse strand, counting down.
GGAACGCCTTCTAGGTAAAGGAAGATCATATTCAGTTTCATCAAGATTCATATTGCAAAACAAATATTTGATAGGGGACGCATCAATAACTTTTAGATCTTCATCTTGATTTTCATAGGAATTGGAAGAACACGCTTTAATAAAGGCATCTTTTGAAGCACGCATCCTAGCGGTTCTTTCCTTGCACTCATCAATGGAAGTTCTCATAGATTTGAGAGACTCATTGATACCATGCTTAGGAGGAATAGATCTAAGCTTTAAAGAATCAACCTCAAGAGAAATTCTATCAACGTTCCTAGCCAAATCATCAACTTTAAGCAATTTCTCTTCAAGCAAAGCATTAAAATTCTTTTGTGAATTCATAAAATCTTTAACGCTATTCTCAAATTCAGAGGGCATCTTATTATAGTTTCCATAACAGTTATCGTATGAATTTCCATAATTATTAGAAGGATTACTAGGATATGGCCTAGGATTAAAATTCCCTCTATACGCGTTGTTACCAAAATTATTCCTACCAACAAAATTCACATCCATAGATTCATTGTTATTCTCAATCAAAGTAGATAAAGGCATATCATTAGGATCAGAAGAAACACTCTTAGTAGCAAATAATTTCATAAGTTCATCCATCTTTCCACTCAAAACATTGATTTCTTCTATCGCATGCACTTTTTTATTAGAAGATCTTTCAGTATGCCATTGAGAATAATTAACCATAATATTATCTAGGAGTTTAATAGCATCTCCTAAAGTGATTTCCATAAAAGTGCCTCCCGCGGCCGAATCTAAAAGATTTCTAGAAGCAAAATTCAATCCGGCATAATTTTTTTGTATAATCATCCACAAATTTAAACCATGAGTAGGGCAATTACGTATCATTAATTTCATTCTCTCCCAAGCTTGTGCAACATGTTCATGATCAAGTTGCTTACTATTCATAATATCATTTCTAAGAGAGATGATCTTAGCGGGAGGAAAATACTTAGAGATAAAAGCATCTTTGCACTTGTTCCAAGAATCAATACTATTTTTAGGCAAAGACGAAAACCAAGCTTTAGCACGATCTCTAAGCGAAAAAGGAAATAGCTTCAATTTAACGACATATTATCGACATCTTTTTTCTTTTGCATATCACATAAATCAACGAAGCTATTCAGATGAGTAGCGGCATCTTCACTAGGAAGGCCGGCGAATTGATCTTTCATAATAAGATTCAACAAAGCAGTATTGATTTCACTAGATTCAGTATTGGCAAGAGGAGCAATCAGAGTGCTAAGGAATTCATTATTGTTGGTATTGGTGAAGTCACACAATTTGGTAGTATCTTGAGCCATCGCGACAAACAAGCAATCCAACACACGTGCAAACAAAAGGAAAGCGAGAAAAAGGAAAACAGAGAAGGAGAAGGAGAAGGAGAAGGAGAAAGAGAGGGTGAATAAAACGGCAAGGGTGAAGTGGGGGAGAGGAAAACCAGAGGCAAATGGCAACTAATGTAATGCGAGAGATAGGGATTGTGATGGGTACTTGGTATGTTGACTTTTTGCGTAGACTCCCCGGAAACGGCGCCAGAAATGGCTCGTTGTCGGGAGTCCAAATCTTCTCTTGACTTCACATAAGCCTCCCCAGCAATGGCGCTAGAAATTCTTCTTGCTACCTCTTGAGCTTGCGTTGGTTTTCCCCGAAGAGGAGAGGATGATGCAGCAGAGTAGTGTAAGTATTTCCCTCAGTCTTTGAGAACCAAGGTATCAATCCAGTAGGATGCCACGCTCAAGTCCCTCGTACCTGCACAAAATGATAGCTACTCACAACCAACGCGATTAGGGGTTGTCAATCCCTTCACGATCACTTACGAGAGTGAGATCTGATAGAGATAATATTTTTGGTATTTTTGCTATAAAGATGCAAAGTGAAAAGTAAAAGGCAAAGTAAAAAAGCAAAGCAAGATTAAAGTGATGGAGATTGATATGATGAGAATAGACCCGGGGGCCATAGGTTTCACTAGTGGCTTCTCTCAAGAGCATAAGTCTTCTACGGTGGGTGAACAAATTTTTGTTGAGCAATTGACAGAATTGAGCATAGTTATGAGAATATCTAGGCATGATCATGTATATAGGCATCACGCCCGTGACAAGTAGATCAAAATGATTCTACATCTACTATTACTCCACTCATCGACCGCTATCCAACATGCATCTAGAGTATTAAGTTAAAAACAGAGTAATGCTTTAAGCAAGATGACATGATGTAGAGAGATAAATTCATGCAATATGAAATAAACCCCATCTTGTTATCCTTGATGGCAATGATACAATATGTGCCTTGTTGCCCCTTCTATCACTGGGAAAGGACACCGCAAGATCGAACCCAAAGCTAAGCACTTCTCCCATGGCAAGAACTACCAATCTAGTTGGCCAAACCAAACGGATAATTCGAAGAGACTTGCAAACATAACCAATCATACATAAAAGAAAAGATTCAAATATTGTTCATAGATAGACTTGATCATAAACCCACAATTCATTGGACTCAACAAACACACCGCAAAAAGAAGAAGATTACATCAAATAGATCTCCACAAGAGAGGGGGAGAACATTGTATTGAGATCCAAAAAGAGAGAAGAAGCCATCTAGCTAATAACTATGGACCCGAAGGTCTGAGGTAAACTACTCACACTTCATCGGAGAGGCTATGATGATGTAGAAGCCCTCCGTGATGACGGCCCTCTCCGGCGGAGCTCCGGAACAGGCCCCAAGATGGGATCTCATGGATACAGAAAGTTGCGGCGGTGGAATTAGGTTTTTGGCTCCTGTTCTGATCGTTTGGGGGTACGTGGATATATATAGGAGGAAGAAGTGCGTCGGTGGAGCTTCGATGGGCCCACGAGGGTGGGGGCACGCCTGGGGGTGTAGGGCGCGCCCCTACCTCGTGCCCACCTTGAAGCTCCCTTGGCGTAGGGTCCAAGTCTCCTGGGTCATATTCGAGGAGAAAATCACGTTCCAGAAAGGATTATTCTGTTTGGACTCCGTTTGATATTCCGTTTATTCGAAACACTGAAATAGGCAAAAAATAGCAATTCTGGGCTGGGCCTCCGATTAATAGGTTAGTCCCAAAAATAATATAAAAGTGGAAAATAAAGCCCAATATAGTCCAAAACAGCAGATAATATAGCATGGAGCAATCAAAAATTATAGATACGTTGGAGACGTGTCAGTACCCATTTTGTAATGGGTCCTTTGATGTTAGTAACAAGGGTCTTAGGTACCCAAATAGACCATTCAATATACTCATGAGGAGAACCAACGAAATTGGCATAAACATGCCCATCCCTAGCACGGCATAACACATAAGAAGGGTTAAAGTCGCCGGCTTTGTTGGGAGGGGTGGCATTGCCCTTCTTGACACCGCCACCCTTCGCATTGTTCTTCTTCTCCTTGGAAGCACCCTCTCCCTCCTTCACAAAAGTTTGCTTGAGAGGAGGAGGTCATTTGGTCTTGTCATTCTTCTTCTTGTTCTTGGGCTTGGGTGCGAACCCAGTCCCCTTCTTGGCCACAACTTCCTTTTGATTGCTCAAAAGGTCGTTGAGGTTCATCTCACCTTGTATGCATGACACTAGGTGTCGGTGTCAAAACCGGCGGATCTCGGGTAGGGGGTCCCGAACTGTGCGTCTAGGCGGATGGTAACAGGAGATAGGGGACACGATGTTTTTACCCAGGTTTGGGCCCTCTCGATGGAGGTAAAACCCTACTCCTGCTTGATTGATCATGATGATATGGGTATTACAAGAGTTGATCTACCATGAGATTGAAGAGGCTAAACCCTAGAAGCTAGCCTATGGTATGGTTGTTCTTCTTCTTCTTGGTCCTACGGACTAAACCCTCCGGTTTATATAGACACCGGAGGGGGCTAGGGTTACACAGAGTCGGTTACAAGGAAGGAGATCTACATATCCGTATTGCCAAGCTTGCCTTCGACGCCAAGGAGAGTCCCATCCGGACACGGGACGAATTCTTCAATCTTGTATCTTCATAGTCCAACAGTCCGGCCAAAGGATATAGTCCGGCTGTCTGGATACCCCCTAATCCAGGACTCCCTCAGTAGCCCCGAAACCAGGCTTCAATGACAATGAGTCCGGCACGCAGATTGTCTTCGGCATTGCAAGGCGGGTTCCTCCTCCAAATACTTCATAAAAGATCTTGAACACGAGGACCGTGTCCAGCTCTGCAAAACAAGTTCCACATACCACCGTAGAGAGAATAATATTTCCACAAATCTAATCTGCTGACGTACCCTGTAGTGTGACATCACACCACAGCCAGGTCTTTATTCGAACCGTTTTTCATAACCAACCTCAGCATGTTCCGCGAGGCGGTTTCCTTGGCACGTCTTATCGAAGCAGAGATCATGTCCCCTTTTTTACGGGATTCCCATCAAGACGGACGTGGGTAACCCAACCGCGCCATCAATTACGGCGCTTGGGGGATAAGCGAGTTTTACCAGGCTGGTGGGGGGCGCATAGTTTCATCCGCCCTTATAAAGGGATAAGGGTTCACCTTTTCCTACCCATGCCTTCTTCCTCCTTGCTCATCCATTCTTGCACACTCGAGCTCCAGCGCCCAAGTCCGCATTCTTCTCCTCAACCTCCTCCAAAAATGTCCGGAGCGGGAGGCAAGTGGATGGTCTCCTCCGTCACGGAGGGAGACGTCAAAAAGCTGAGGGGAGCCGGATACCTGTCCGAGGATATCGCACACCGGCTCCCAGATGAGGGGTAGCTCATCCCCACCCCCAGGCCCCATGAGAGGGTAGTATTCCTTACCCACTTCCTCCGTGGACTGAGATTTCCCCTCCACCCATTCGTCCGGGGGCTCATGTTCTACTACGGCCTGGATTTTCACGATCTGGCCCCAAACTTCATCCTCAACATCTAGGCGTTTATCGTCGTGTGTGAGGCCTTCCTCCGCATCAAGCCCCACTTCGGCTTATGGCTGAAGACCTTCAATGTCAAACCGAAGGTGGTGGGCGGCCAGCAGGCGGAGTGCGGAGGCGCCATGGTGGGCAAAATGCCCAACGTCACATGGCTCGAGGGCTCCTATGTGGAGACCATAAAGGGGTGGAAATCAGGGTGGTTATACATCACCGCGCCACGCGACACCAAATGGGCGGCGGCCCCCGAGTTCCGATTCGGAATCCCCACGCGACTCACCTCCTGGAAAGAGAAGGGCCTGCCCTGGGGTAATCTGGTAGAGCTGACCGGACTCCAGACCTGTATCCAAAATACGATAAAGAGGAAGCTCAAGCTTGTCAACATAGTCCAGGTCATGCTCATCCGCCGGATCCTCCCGTATCAACAACAGGCGTTCAATTTGTGGGAGTTCAACCCGGCCCAGCACCAGACACTGAGCGAGCTCTTCGACACGATGCCCAAGGACGCCTGGAGGGTGCTGTTTAAGAGCGCCGAGGTCCCCCCTCCACTTACTGAGGATCGCGGACTCAGCGCGCAGCGCCAAGCCGGCACGGTAAGCTCTTGTATTTCTTACAGGGTATTCATTTTCCATAGTTTAACTACGTGCGGGATCTGAGCTCCCATGCCTTTGATAGGACTGGGTGGGGACATCGGGGCAGATTGACTGCCCGCCCCCCTGCCCGAAGACCCTGCAGACACTCTCCTGACTGAGATGCTGACTCTGGCCCCTTATAAGGTGCCGGAGAAGAAGATCAATAAGAAGGCCACGGGAACCCGAAAAAGTTCCCGGAGCCAGGTGGTATCGGACTCATCGTCTGATAACTCCGAGATGCACTCCTCCCGTGAAAACGAGGAGGAGGCAGATAAAGGTTCTCCCCCTCCAGCCGGGGAAGACAAGAAAAGGAAGGCCGCCCCAACCGGGGAGGCCGGAGGGTCCAAAAAGGGAAGGAACTCCTTCCGGACTGCTCCACCACCGCCGCCGACAGCGAAGTCGAGTGGTTACCCAGGGCCAAGCCCCTGGCGAAGTCGTAAGTATTCAGATACCAGAGTAACTCGTGGCATAGTTTAATTGCACAGCTTCTCCTAATGTCGTGTATGGTTATGCAGTCCATCCCGGGCCCGTATCGACGTATCTTCTTCACACGGTTCTTTGGATCCGTCGGCTATGAGTAGCGGATCACTTCCGACCACCTCCACCCCTCGTCCTACGGACAACGCCGAGGTGTTGTCTCAAAGGGCACCAAGCCGAGGGGAGGTAGTCCTGGAGGCGCCTCAAGGCGACCGTCCGGACCCTTGGCGTAAAGGGAGCAAGACTCCCATGGGCTCCAAGTTTGGCCCTCGGCCGAACACCGCACTGGAACCTTCAGTGGTTCCGGACTCTGGCAGGCGACCCCCTTCCAAGAGGGGCAAGCCGCCCGTGCCGGTGACCTCTGCCCATCCAGAGGCACTGGACAACCTGTTGGGAGCGCTTCGTGGCGCTTCCATCGACGAAGAGCACCGCACTATTATGAGTGCGGTGAACAAGAAGGCTGAGTCCACCAAGAGCGGGCTGACTGAAGCCTATGCGAGCCTTCTAACAGGCTTTGAGGTATGTATTTAAAATATAGGAAAATATTACCGCATAGACAGTAGCCCCTATTGCTCTGTTTGGTGTTCACAAAAAAAAGCCGAATAGAGGATCAAAATAATATTTGCAGGAGTCTAATACAAGTATGTCTATATGCGTATGCAGGCTTCGGTGCTGACCTCTGCCGCACTGATTGCGGAGGTCGCCGTACTGAAGCATAACCTCGAGCGGTCCGAGGAAGAGCTCGGCCTTGCCAAGAGGCAGCTCAAGGAGAACAAAGGTAAGTAATACCTTGTCTAGATATATATATAGAAAAAAGGATGTGGTTGCAAAATGATAGGATCATCATGGATGTGCCAGGGGCCACGACCGAGGTGGCGACCCTGAAGCAAGTGCTATCCGAGGCCGAAAACAAAGCGGCCAAGGAGCGCACCGAGCGGGAGAAACTAGAGGCATGGGTTGGTGAGGTGCAACAAGAGCTCCAGGCTCTCGTGAAGAAGCACGAGACTTTGGAGCTTGACTCGAAGACGCGAGAGTCCGAGCTTGCCGCGGCCCTCGAGAGCACCAAGCATGCCAAGGCTAAAGCCCAAAAGGCCCTCCAGGAAATTAAGGCGATGAAGAAGATAGCGGCGGGTAAGGCATTCATTATGCAAAGCAAGTATGTGAAAGTAAATTACTTGTTACTTACCTGAGTCCGGAGCTCTCCAGGAGCATTCGCAGATTTGCCCCGCAGCATGTCGGATGCCGCAAAGTACTACCAGGCCGAGGAGGGAAGCTCGACGGAGAAGTTTTACTGGTCTCAGTATACTGGGACCGAACACCTGATGCCTGTGAGCGACTAGCTGAAGCAACTGGTCGAGCTACATAAGGCGGCCGAACAGGCCATGAGGGGCCTTATAGTCCGGATGTGGCCTGGCGACTCCCTTCCCAACAGCTACTTCGGCCTGGTGAGGTGGCTTGTGGATGCCTGCCCATGGCTGGAAGTCATAAAGCTGTCCGTCTGCATCGAAGGTGCACGCCGGGCTTTTGCCCGTGCGAAGGTGCACTGGGCCAAGATGGACGCCGAGAAGCTGGTGAAGGAGGGGCCGCCGCAGGGCAAGGAGCATCGCCACCCTGAGATGTATTATGAGGGCAACCTGAAGGGTGCCCGCCTTGTGGCGGATGAGTGTTCCAAAGATGTATCCTTGAATGAACTTGCTCGTGTGATCCTGTATTATGAAAACTTGTTCATATGCGCTATGCAACGCTTGTTTGAATTTAAAATATTACCTTCTGTGTGTCTGTTTATCAAATCTGAAAGATGGCCAGTCGTCGGCTTCTGCCCCCATGCCACGAGTGCTGGGGTGTTCGGGGTAAATCTGAGCACTCTTTTTCCCATTGTTGGGTCCTTCGAGGGAGGTGCTCAGCGCAACGAACAAGGCAATCAGACTATAATGCTTTATCACTTTCACTTAGCCATAGAAGTCTACAATTTTAAATTTTGGCGAAGCCCCTAGTGTTCGGAAGGCCGAATTCGGGGCGCTATACATGCCTAAGCTGGACAAGGCCGACTCCTTGCCCTAAGTGACATAAGTCTTTAGGGACTCGAGACCTCTCGAACAGCGACCAGCGCTCGCCTTATCATGACAGTCGGTTTTAGCTTTCTCTACTGAGGTGCTTGCCCAGATGAACCGGGGCACAGTCGCAGTAGTTCTCCTAGTGCTACCTTAGCTGATATAGCGGAACATAAGGTACCAAAACATGGGAGCCGGGCAAACCCAACTATTGACCCAAGACATGATTCGGAGCTGATGCATATAATGCTATAAGTTCGGGGTGCCGCACTGTCGGAAGTGTTCGGACTTCTCACGCCGTATTATGGGGTACTTAAGCCCCTGGCGCATTGGCCGTACCAGAGTGTACGGGTGCTGAATGTCATAAATGAACATAAATATAAAAAGGAATAGAGAATGCGATAATAGACTAGTGCTATGCATTGTCTATTCAAAAGGGTGCGTTGAAGCATATTGATACAAGTAGTGCGATAAGCAAAAGTAGGACTATTTGACATGTCCCCTCCAAGGGCAAGCTGCGGAATGGTATTTAAAGCAGGTATTTCACTCGTTATCAGAAACCACCTGGGAGATCCATGGTGCGACGTAGCTTTCTGCCTCCTTGGTTGTTGTATCGTGTGTCCGCGGTCGTACTGCCGGACAGGGTTTCCAGAATGTGAAGTCCTAAAAGAGAGAAAAAATAACAAAGCGGGAAGCCCCTAGTGTGGTTGAGCCGCGTTTTGGGGCGTGCCGTAGTCGTGCCTCCCCCCACCTTATGCCCATGGTATTTTCAATGCGTAATTATGTACGCGTGGCACGGGTTTCGCCATTTGGCTGGGACTGGGGTGGGGGCAGCATTGCTATGCGAGCTCGGAACGTGCCAGGCGGTCTTGTTGCAGATTACTCCGGGCGCGCTTGACAGTGTCCGGGTGTTTGATCGCCGAACTGGATGATTGTCTTAAAAGGCTGCTTTGCGCTTCTGCTGCGAGGGCCGCAGTGTGCTCCTCCATGCGGAGAGAGCGCTCTGTGTTTCCATTGACTGTGATGACCCCTCGAGGTCCTGGCATCTTGAGCTTGAGTTATGCATAATGCGGTACTGCATTGAACCTTGCAAATGCGGTTCACCCGAGCAGTGCGTGATAGCCACTGCGGAACGGGACTATATCGAAGATTAGCTCTTCGCTTTGGAAGTTATCCGGGGATCCGAAGACCACTTCCAGTGTGACTGAGCCTGTACAATGGGCCTCTACACCTGGTATGACGCCTTTGAAGGTCATTTTTGTGGGTTTGATCCTTGAGGGGTCTATACCCATTTTGCACACCGTGTCCTGATAAAGCAGGTTCAGGCTGCTGCCGCCGTCCATAAGGAATCGAGTGAGGTGAAATCCATCTATGATTGGGTCTAGAACCAGTGCGGCGAATCCGCCATGACGGATACTAGTGGGGTGGTCCCTGCGATCGAAGGTGATCGGACAGGAGGACCATGGGTTGAACTTTGGGGCAACTGGCTCCAACGCATATACGTCCCTTAGCGCACGCTTCCGCTCCCTCTTGGGGATGTGGGTTGCGTATATCATGTTCACCGTCCACACTTGTGGGGGGAATCTCTTCTGTCCTCCGGTGTTCGGCGGCGGGGCCTCCTCGTCATCGCTATGTAGCCCCTTATCCTTGTTTTCGGCATTTAACTTGCCGGCCTGCTTGAACACTCAACATTCTCTGTTGGTGTGATTGCTGGCTTGTCGGGGGTGCCATGTATTTGACACGACCGATCGAGTATTCGGTCCAAATTGGATGGGACCGAAGTGCTTCTTTTGAATGGCTTTTTCTGCTGACCGGGTTTAGAGCCTCTGAATCCGGTGTTGACTGCCGTATCCTCGGTATTGTCGTTGTTGATACTTCGGTTGTGTTTGTTGCGACGTGACCTACCATTGCTATCCTTTGTATCCGAAGTACCAGGGTTCTTTGATATGTTATTGCTGCAAGCCAGCCAGCTTTCCTCTCCCGCGCAAAAGCGGGACATGAGTGTCGTGAGGGCTGCCATAGATTTTGGCTTTTCCTGGCCTAGGTGCCGGGCGAGCCACTCGTCACGGATGTTATGCTTAAAAGCTGCTAGGGCCTCTGCATCCGGACAGTCGATGATTTGATTTTTCTTGGTTAGGAATCGTGTCCAGAATTGCTTGGCCGATTCCTCTGGCTGCTGAATTATGTGGCTCAAGTCATCGGCATCTGGTGGTCGCACATAAGTGCCCTGGGAGTTGTCGAGGAATGCGGCTTCCAGATCTTCCCAACAACCAATGGATTCTGCTGGCAAGCTGTTCAGCCAATGCCGAGCTGGTCCTTTGAGTTTGAGTGGAAGGTATTTGATGGCATGTAGATCGTCACCGCGGGCCATGTGGATATGCAGGAGGTAGTCCTCGATACATACCTTAGGATCTGTTGTACCATCGTATGATTCGATATTTACGGGTTTGAAACCCTCTGAGATTTGGTGATCCATTACTTCATCAGTGAAGCGTAGGGGGTGTGCGGCGCCTCTATACTGGGCTATATCACGACGCAGCTCATATGAGTCTTGTCCGCTGTGTTCGGCCCGGCCGGATTTACTTTTACTGTATCCGGCATGTCGGTTATCGTCTCGCGTAATGGCGCGCCCTCGTGATCCATAGATCGATCTTGCATGTTTTGCTTTGTCCTCCAATACGTCTCGCAGGTCTAGCATAGTTCCTCGTGCCTTTTTATTTGAGTGGCGCCGGGGTGCGGGCTGGGCCTTCGGCAGAAATGCTGCTCTGTCGCGGCCATGAGGTGGCCGATCAACCGTGTCATACGCTGGAGATGTAGGTTTTAATGCTTCCTCCTCTAGTCGGGGTAGCAACCTGCGCTTTGGGTAACTCTTGGAGGGGTGTTCAAGTTCATATTCCTCGGCCGCAAGGACTTCAGCCCATCTGTCAGCTAGCAAATCTTGATCAGCTCGAAGCTGTTGTTGCTTTTTCTTAAGGCTATTTGCCGTGGATATAAGCCAACGCTTGAAGCTCTCTTGTTCGACGGGATCCTCAGGCACGACAAATTCGTCATCGTCGAGGCTTGCCTCGTCTTCGGAGGGAGGCATGTAATTGTCATCCTCCGCCTCTCCATCTGCCGCTCTCTCAGGAGGGTTGGCTTCTCCATCCTCCTGCTCTGAATCTTGCTGGAGGGGATTGTCGTTATCTTCGGCACTGTCCGGAGTGTTATGATCTCCTGTGCCGGTATCACCGCTTTTGCTTTGGCGAGACTTAGAGCAGCACCGCTAACGTCGGCGCTTGGGCTGCTTCTTGGAGGGGTCATCCCCCGCTGTCCCGTTGCCATTGCCTTCTTTGGGTGTGTCCACCATATATATATATATATATATATATATATATATATATATATATATATATATATATATATATATATATATATCATATGATGAGGTGGTTGTCCAGTGCCCTGTGGGCAGTGGTTCCTGTTTCGTCTCCTGCATCGTTGTCCATACCGTCGATGTCTTCGCAGTCGAAGTCGAGCATGTCGGTTAAATCATCAACAGTGGCTACTAAGTGGGTGGTGGGCGGGCGGCGAATTTCTTCGTCATCCGCATCCCAATCCTGCCGGACATAGTCCGGCCAGGTTTCTCCTGACAAGGAGAGGGACCTTAATGAGTTCAGTATGTCGCCGAAGGGAGAGTGCTGAAAGATATCCGCGGAGGTGAACTCCATGATCGGCGCCCAGTCGGATTCGATAGGCACGGGCGCAGGCGGTTCGGAATCCGTGGCCAGAGAAGAATCCGACAGTTTGGCGTCACGGCTCTCGTGAAGGGTAAGGTCGGTACTCAGCTCGATCGCTGCTGAGAAGGCGGCCTCCGTGGCGGGGTCTATCCACCCGTCCATAGATGGCGCAATAGGCTCCGGATTGAGGGTCGGAGCGGTTGCTGGCGCGGTCTCCTGAACACCGTACGATGGTAGAGCTAAATCATGCTCATCGTGACCGTGCGGCGCACTCGGCAGGGGCTCGAATCCGTCAAAGATCAAGTCACTGCGGATGTCGGCCGTGTAGTTTAAGCTTCCAAACCTGACCTGATGGCCAGGGGCGTAACTCTCGATGTGCTCCAGATGGCCAAGCGAGTTGGCCCGCAGTGCGAAGCCGCCGAATACAAAGATTTGTCCGAGATGAAAAGTCTCACCCTGGACTGCATCGCTATCGATGACCGAAGGAGACATCAAGCCTAACCATGACAACACAGAGGAACTCTCAATTAAAGCACCAATGTCGGTGTCAAAACCGGCGGATCTCGGGTAGGGGGTCCCGAACTGTGCGTCTAGGCGGATGGTAACAGGAGACAAGGGACACGATGTTTTTACCCAGGTTCGGGCCCTCTCTATGGAGGTAAAACCCTACTCCTGCTTGATTGATCTTGATGATATGGGTATTACAAGAGTTGATCTACCACGAGATCGAAGAGGCTAAACCCTAGAAGCTAGCCTATGGTATGATTGTTGTTCTTCTTCTTGGTCCTACAGACTAAACCCTCCGGTTTATATAGACACCGGAGGGGGCTAGGGTTACACAGAGTCGGTTACAAGGAAGGAGATCTACATATCCGTATTGCCAAGCTTGCCTTCCACGCAAAGGAGAGTCCCATCCGGACACGGGACGAAGTCTTCAATCTTGTATCTTCATAGTCCAACAATCCGGCCAAAGGATATAGTCCGGCTGTCCGGATACCCCCTAATCCAGGACTCCCTCACTAGTCCTTTCTCAAGTTGCTCCTGCAACTTAGCATTCTGCTCAACAAGATGCACATGCTCACAACAAGGGTTAGTAGCATTTGCATTATCAATTAACACCATATGAGGAAATGTGGCTTTCTCCTTGGTTAGCTTCACTTGGAGTTGATCATGAGACTCCTTGAGGCTAGCATGAACACCCTTCAAGACTTTGTGAGCCTTGTCGAGAATGTCAAACTCCTCTCTGAGTCTAGCAAGATCAACCCCAAGCTTTGCCTTCTCGGAGTTTAGCACACGAGAAACAACAAGAGCATGATCAAGGTCTTTCTTTAACTTAGCATGATCATCCTTGTGTGACTCCTCAAGAGCCAAACGAAGACCATGCTCTTTGTCAAGAGCATCGAAAAGATCCGAAATCTCATCGGCATAGTCACGACTATGCCCCTCCATCTTAGAGATGGTATCTTCGTGAGCCTCGATCATGTCATTGGCTTCACCAAGTTGTTCCAAGAGAGCAATGAAGTGCTTCTTGGATTTACCCTTGAGTTTACCCATAAAGGTCTCAAACTCATTCTCCTCCACATTTGTCCCCTCATGTTCATCAATGCTATCCGAAGAAGGATGATTAATGATGTCAGTTTTGATGTTGGGGGTTACCTTGTTGGTGGCTTTAGCCATGAGGCACTTGGCGGTGATGCTCTCATTGGGTGAGTCGAAGAGAGACACCTGTGGAGTCGTCGCAATGGCAACGGAGGCCATGGCAACCGAATCACCATCTTCATCATCGTCATCATCCTCATTGTACTCTTCTTGTACCACCAATGCCTTGGGAGGAGTCTTCTTGGTGAAGTTGCTCTTGTTGGGGAACGACTTGGCCTTGTCCTTTTGGATGAGCTTGCCACCATTGTCTTCCCTTTTCTCATAAGGGCACTCCGCAACAAAGTGGCTCACATTGCCACAATTGAAACAAGTCCTCACTCGTTGCTTGCCCTTTGCGCCACTTGAATTGTTCTTGTTGAAGTTGGGCCTTGAGTTCTTCTTACTCCAAAATTGCCTTGAAGCAAGGGCCATGTGTTCATGATAGGCATACTTCGTATCTTCGAGGTTGCTCTCCTCTTCTTCCTCTTCATCCTCTTCCTCCATACTAACCTTGTCCTTTAGAGCAAGGTTGGGCTTATTTACTCTCTAAGAGCGAAGAACCGCATTGTCGGCGGTCTTGTCCAAGATGCTCAATGCAACGAACTCATCCAATACTTCACTTGAGGACAAGGCGTGGAAGTCCGGCCTTTGACGAATGATGGAGGACATGGCTTTGTGGTAGGGCATCATTGCCTTGAGGAATTTGCGCTTGATCCAATTGTCATCCGTGTCCTTACTTCCATGATCTCGGAGAGAGACGGCGAGTTTGGTTACCCTCCGATAAAGCTCACGAGGTTCTTCATCTTCTTTCATTGCAAACTCATCGGCTTCATCTTGCACCACTTCATAGTTGGAGCATTGAATGCTTGCGCTTCCCCGATAGAGGGAAACCACTTGGTGCCAAGCATCTTTGGCCATGGAGTAGGGCCGGAGATGAGGAAGATCTTCGGGTGGGATTGCTTCTTGGATGATGAAGAGAGCATTCTCATTGAGTTGATTATCCACGGCTTCTCTAGGAGTGAAGTTGCTTCAGTCATGCGGATAGAAACCTTCTTCAATGGTTCTCCAAAGGTTAGTGTTCACATGATTTAAATGACGCTTAAAGCGATAGACCCAAGAATCAAATTCTACATTTTTCTCAATCTTAGGGGCCGGGCCGGCATGATTAAAATGAGTGGAAGGAAGCGGTCCACCATAAACAAGTGGAGGTTCCACATGGGCAAAGATACCGGTGCCATTTTTGCTACTAGAAGGAGGAGCTTTCTCGCTAGAAGCTTCCCCCTTGTCGGAGGTAGCATCCATCACCTTGTTAGCGGGATCACCCACTTTCAACGGTGAGGTTGTAAGTTTAAGCCCTTCTATGAATTTATTAAACATGCTTTCGACCTCGGTCGTCATGGAGGTTTTCAATGTGTCCAACGCCACATTGAATTCCTCACGAGAGACCGCGGTTCCCCCATTGTCGGGGCGGACGGGCGTCCCCCCGCGAGCACCTATGGGGCCGGAGCCCCTTTCGTTGTCCGGCGTGGGGGGCGGAGGGAGCGCGGAGAGCAGATCGAGGCGGGCACACGGGCGGTTTACCCAGGTTCGGGCCGCGATGGACGCGTAAAACCCTACTCCTGCTTAGTTGTATTGAACTGGGGAGCTCGGGAGCTTGGGGAGCTAGCTGCACCGAGCGTATGGCTGTCTGGGTGCCGATTCTCCGAACCCCGGAACCTCCTCTACGTTGCACACGGGCCTCCTTTTATAGCGCAAAGGGGTCACCGACAGGTGTCAACGTAAGAGAAAGGGGTAAAAGTGTAAAAGGGGTGGTAGCTGTAATAGTGCGGGAACGGTGGCGCTATAGTGCGGCACAGTGTTATCATACCTACTTCTGACGGTAGGGGACAAGGGCATTAAATGCCCGTCACGGTCGCCCGGACAGCACCGAGGCGGACCGTTAGGTGCGCCACCGTTCGCCACGATGGCGGCTGCATGCCACCGCATGCCCCAGGCTGCGCGGTGCCTCGCCACGTGCCCTCGGGGGAAGCCCCGGAGCGACGCGTGGCGGGCGAGCTGGAGCGCAGCCTTGAGGTGGCGATCTTGCCGCGGCAAGTGGCTTGCCGCGGGGGTTGTCTTCCTGTGCCTGATAGCGTGCCAGCTATCAGGCCTTGCCGGGACGCTTGGCGCGCCACGGCGGGCTTCTCTTGTGGTGCCTGGGTTCGGCCCTCCCGACAAGCTCCTCTTGTCGGGGGCTCGATCTTCTGTCTCGTTATACTTTGTTCTTGGATGGCCTTACATGGGCTCAGTCGTCCCGGCAAGCTCCGCTTGCCGGGGTCTTGTCTTCTTGGCCCGGCAAGCTCCTCTTGCCGGGGGCCTTGTCTTCTTGGCCCGGCAAGCTCCTCTTGCCGGGGGCCTTGTCTTGGATGCTTGGTCTTCTCTTGGCGCTTCCGGGGCGGGCCTTGCCGCAGGGTGCTACGACTGCCCGTGCACAAGTCTGGGGTACTAAGGTACCCCTACTTTAGTACACCGACAGGAGCCCCCGGGCCTGGGCCACACATGGTGCCGAGCGTTGTTGGGCCAGGCCCTAACGGTGCACGGGCACGCATGTCCTTGGTCGCGCTGCTCCTTAACTCCGCATCCGCCGCGCCTTCCCCAGGCGGCGCGCGCTTACCGCGGCGTCGTGGGGGCGGAGCGTGCGGGGTGAGCGTGACGTGGGTGGCGTGCGCGGGGCTGAACCGCACAGGCACGCGTCACGTCGCGCACGATCTCTCGATGGCGAGAATGGAGTGTCCGCCCCTCCCCCATATAAGGCAGAGGAAGCGGGGGCGGTTCCCCTCCTTCGCCCTTACTGCGTCCTCTTCCTCCTCCAGAGATCCCATCTGCGCTCCGCCTCCATTTTTCCTCCGCCGCTCGCGCGCACTTGCGGAGCTACCGGATTCTTCGTCTCCCTTCCCTCGCCGCCTCCGCCATGGCCCCGAAGACCGAGAAGGCGAGGGCGGAGAAGACCAAGAAGGAGAAATCGGAGCACGCGGCGATGCTCACCTTGCTGCGGAAGCAGAATCTCGTCTTCGCGTCGAAGCTCGGCGCGCGGGAGCTCTGGAACAAGTACTACTTGTTCTGGGCCGAGGAGACCAAGGCGCATCCCCGCACCCGAGTCTATCCGGCCGCCGCCAAGGGCAACTACCCCGGCGGGTATTATTTCTTCGCAGCCTTCTTCCACTGCGGTCTTTGCCCTCCTTTTTCTGATTTCTTCTGCGACATAATGAACACCTTCGGCCTCCATCTTCTTGACTTCACTCCCAATGCCATCCTCACGATGGCGGTTTTCGCGCATATGTGCGAAAACTATATTGGGGTGTACCCAAACGTCGCACTTTTTAGGCACTTCTTCATCCCTAGAGTAGAGGCCGGCGCCCCCCTCGCTGGAGGGATATCTTGGGTCTTTCGCCTGAACAAGAAGGATTCCTACTTGCCGGGGGAGCTCCGCGGCAAATGGGAGGAGTGGCACGCCGACTGGTGCTGGGTCGTCGAGGACCAGCCGCAATCTTTCACTGCGCCGCGCACAACTCCTGTCATGCGCGGCAAGGAATGGAGCGAGCTGGATTCGGACGACGGCAAGCTCAACGCCGCCATCATCAGGATTCTCCGTCTTCGGACAGCGAGGCTGTCCGTCGGAGAGGTGGGCGCAGACTTCCTCCGCCGCCGCATCGCCCCTCTTCAAGATAGGAAGAGGCCAGCCTGGGAGTATAGCAACGCGGCGGACATAATGAGGCTGCGCCCCGGGCTCAACTTCAACTTCACGTCGGTGGAGCTGAAGGGGATGGTCCGGGAGCTATTCAAGCATGACCCGGCCCACCCAGAGTGGTTCAGGGAGCCCCGGGGAGTTGTGCCTCTTTGCAACAGCTCGGCCCGGGATTCCCTTCGCGCCATGATGCCCGCGTGCGACTCGCACGGCGTCGACCGCACGTGGATTCCGCCCAGGCCAGACGTCATCTTGAACTTCTTCGACAACCTGGCGGAGGTGGCGAAGAAGAAGGACGAGGCCCAGGGGCTGACGCGGGACACCACCGCGCGAGAGGCAGCATGCATAGCTTCTTGGTCTGAAGAGGCCACCACAGCCGCAGCGGCCGGGGAGTTCGGCTTCTCGCCCGAAGAGGCGGAGGCCGCGGAGGCGTCCCGCCAAGCGGAGGTGGCGGAGATCTGCGAACTGCTGAAGCTGCCCCCCGACGAGCTCGCCGGGGTTCCCTCTCTGAGGCACTCCGGGATCCAGGGGATCTTGATTGAGGCCGCGGCGAGGGGCACCACCGCTGGAGGACAAGGAGCCACAGCGCAGGACGCTGGGTCCAGCGGGCTCGCCGGGGTGGAGGCGGAGGACGGCGGTGACGACGACTCCGACGGATCCTGGGAGCTCTACGCCGATGACCTTCCCTCAGCGTCGGAGACCTCTTCGTCCCGTGTAAGCCCCCGGCGATCTCCAGCGAAGCGTCCCCGCAGGACGGCGATGGGGGCAAGGGCGCCGGCCTCCCGGCAACAACCACCCCGCCAAGCGGCACGAGCCTCCCGGGGGAGCCAGGTTGCGACGGGGGCGCCCGGCGCGTCAGCTACGTCAGGGGCGCCCCGTGAGGCAGCGCCGCGCGGAAAGGAGCCCTTGGAGGGTGGAGCGGCGGCTCCGCCCGCTCCCCGGGCCCCGGCAACCGTCGGGACCGCCAAGCGCCCGAGGGAGACCCCGCTGCCCGCTCCCCGCGTGGCCGTGCGTCAGGTGGAGTTTGATTTCTCCGCCCTGAGTGACGACGACGACGAGGACGAACGGGAGTAAGAGCTTTTGAGGCTTCGCATCTTCATGGACTTGGCCTTGACTGTCGCAGGCTCTGATCTTGTTTCTCGTCTTAACTTCAGGACCTTGGCGGAGCGAGCGGCAAAGAAAGCCAAGGCGCCCGCGGTCGAGGTTGCGGGCGACTCGCCCACCGCGGCAACTGGGGGCGTGCCGGAGCCCAGCCCGCCGGATCCGAGCGCTGCTCCGAGGGGCGGCCCTCTGCGTAGCCCCCAGCGCGGCCCCCAGCGTAAGTCTGGGTTCCGTTCTTTCGCCTGTCGGGCGCGTTTGAGGGATCGTCCCCGCGCTGGTATCTTGACAATACTGTCTCGTGCAGGGGTGGAGCCGCAGCCGCAGGAGCGGCCAGAAGCCGCCCCCGAGGAGCCGCGGGCCCCGCCGTCCCCGCCAAGGCCGAGTTCTCCGGTAAAGGGGAGCACCCCGCCAAGGGCGGGCACTCCGCCGAGGGCGAGTACCCCGCCAGGGGGGTAGCCCGGCGAGGGTGGTGACCCCGCCAAGGCAGAGCTCCCCGGCGAGGGAATCCGCCGCCGATGACGTCTGCCAAGGTAAGCTCTGCGACTTAGTCATCTTGGGTTCGCCTTTTCCTTTTGGATGTTTGCTTGAATTTCTTTTGCTCTCTGTTCTCCTTCTTCTAGATTCCCCTCCCCCCGAGCAGGTGGAGACGGAGGTCATCATCATCGAGGAGGAGGAGGGCGCGCGCGGCGGCAGCGGCGACGCCCCTATCGCCGAGGACGCGGTGGAAGCTGCCGAGTCATCCGCGCAGGAGACCGCCCCAGCGTCGGCCGCAACGGCCGGGGAGGGGGACGGCGGTCGCACTGCCGACCCGGAGGCAGCAGGAGCATCAGGTGCTGCGCCGGCCGCCGACCCCTCCGCCGAAAAGGAGCGGGCGGGCCATTACCTTGAAGCCCCCAATGGCATCTTCATCCAGGTGCCATGGGGCTCTTCTGCGCGGGCCCCCGCGGAGGGCGAGGCCCTCGATGGGGAGGTCCTCGCCTCCGCGGGCCTGAAGATTGTCGAGGCGCCCGGCGGGGCCGAAGAGCCCGAGGAGGAGAAGCTGCTTCGCCGGCTCCTGGCCCTTTACCGGGCTCGGCAGGCGAAGCTTGCTTCCCGGGAGGCCCTCGCTGCGGAGGCCGCCGTCGAGATGGAGAAGCGTGCAACGGAGCTCCGCGCCGCCAACCAAGCTGCCCTCCGCGGCGTGGCGGAGGAGCGCGAGAGGCTCGCCGGGGAGTACCAGGAGTGGGTGCTGCAGAAGGCCGACGCCGAAGAGCAGCAGCGGCTCGCCGGGGAGGAGCTGTCCCGGCGAGAGGGAGCGCTTGCCCAGCTGCAGGCCAATCTCAACTCCCACGAGGAGGAACTTGCCGCTCGGGAGCGGGCCCTTGGCGAGGAGCTGAAAGGGGCGAAAGCCGCCGCGGCTGCCGCGGAGGCCGCCAGGGAGGAGCTTGCCGCCAAGGTCACGCAGCTGGAGGAGTCGTTGAAGGCGAGCGCGGAGAGGGTCGGCGCGCTCAATGCGGAGCGGGAGAAGGACGCCCACGCCAACTCCGAACTCCAGGCGCGTCTCTCCAAGCAGGGCGACGAGCTGAAGGCCGCCAAGGACTCCATCGAGGCCCTGGAGCTGAAAGTCTCCGCGCTGGAGGAGGGGCTCCGCAAGGAGCGAAGCTTGGCGGAGAGCGCCAACACTGCGGCCGAAGACTTCCGTCGGACCGTCGCGGTGTGGACCGAGGACCTGGTGTCCTCTGCATCCAACATCGACCAGGAGTTGCTGGCGTTGAAGTTGGAACACCTCATCTACTCTCCGGACCCGGACCTCCCTCACAGCGCCAAGCTCAGCCTCTTCTTCAGAGGGGTCGCGCCGGCTCTCGCGGATCTTCGGAAGAAGATCCCCGCGCAACTGGCCGAGGAGACGCGCCGGGCCTGCGCGGGAACCTTGGAGCGTGTGCTGACGAAGATTGTATACCGCAACCCCGGTATAAATCTCATCAACGTTCTTCGCAGCCTGCCGGCCGACGCTGACATGGAGGCGCTGAAGGAGCAGGTCGCCGACATCATCGCCAGAGTGGGCAAGATTTCCAGGATCGAGGGCGACCGCGTAGACTAGGCCCCCTTTATCTTATCTCTTTTTGTAGCTGCACACGGCGTTATGAGCTCATTAGTCACTGTGACAAGTTGCGTAAGGTTTCTACCTTAGCTGAACCAATCAGTGCGTTGTTATCTTCCTTGTCCTGGCCCTTTACTTTGTACGTTTTTCGCCCTACGCTCCCGGGGAGCTTCCCGGCAAGGAGCCCTTGGGCTTATAGCAGCCTGCTGGCCAAGGCCTCACCGAGAAGCAACCTTGCCGCAGCCAGTCGCAATCGCGCTCCGCTTGTTGAGTGAGCTCGGAAACGAAACAAGGGCGCGACGCTCATCGCAGCTCGCTTGAATCGTTGAGCGTACTCGAAACAAGGTGAGGGTGCGGCTAGCCGCGGGTAGGTTCCTCCGCGCACAGGTTTTCCATACAAAGTGTGGCTGTCCAAGGAAGACAACCGAAAATTAAGAATCTGAACTGCTCAAATTCTAATAACTTAGCTTATGCATAACGCTCGTCCCTCGACGAGGCTTCTTTTTCTCGGACAGCACTTGGTTCCAGCACTTGGTTCCTCTCCCATCTCCTTCCCCCGGCAAACTTTGTGCGCGAGGAACGCTCCTTCTGCCTAAGAGGCGAGGAAAATAAAGAGGGAAGCAAGCACATGGCCTTTCGGCGTGCTGATGCTCACTGGACATGCGTGTTACGCAGGATGCCAAATAATACATGCAAATAACGAAGAGGAGCATGTAGAAGGCAAAAAGCGCAAAGCATAGGAGCTTTCACTGGTGTGCGGGGTCTGCGCCCGCCCCCTGCGCCAAGGATCACATGCAACTGCGGCAAGACTTGGGCAGGGAGGTTGGTTGACGGAACGGGTTCCGGCAACCGCGCTGGCGAAACTCCTCCCACGGTCGGCGTCGACTCGTTTGGATCTTGGCGGACGAAGCGCGCCGAAGAACGAGGTCGCCTTTTTCGCGGCCTCCGGCGCTAACCGCTGCAGCTACAGGAGCGGCGCAGGGTTCGCTGGAAGCGATCGGTTCGCCCAGCGGCCGGGAGGCGGTCCTCCTCAAGGAGCAGCTGCTTCTTGCCCGAACTCTGCGTGAGTGGGTACTCGAGGAGGGCCGTGCACGATTCCGTAGGGAGGAATGCCTCCGCCCCGCGGAGCGGGGCGGAAAGGTACCTGTTCATACCTGAGCTTACCAGTGTTCGCCTCGATCAGATCCGCACAACCTCGACGCGCCCCTACCTGGCGCGCCAAAGATGTCGGGGCGGACGGGCGTCCCCCCGCGAGCACCTATGGGGCCGGAGCCCCTTTCGTTGTCCGGCGTGGGGGGCGGAGGGAGCGCGGAGAGCAGATCGAGGCGGGCACACGGGCGGTTTACCCAGGTTCGGGCCGCGATGGACGCATAAAACCCTACTCCTGCTTAGTTGTATTGAACTGGGGAGCTCGGGAGCTTGTGGAGCTAGCTGCACCGAGCGTATGGCTGTCTGGGTGCCGATTCTCCGAACCCCGGAACCTCCTCTACGTTGCACACGGGCCTCCTTTTATAGTGCAAAGGGGTCACCGACAGGTGTCAACGTAAGAGAAAGGGGTAAAAGTGTAAAAGGGGTGGTAGCTGTAATAGTGCGGGAACGGTGGCGCTATAGTGCGGCACAGTGTTATCATACCTACTTCTGACGGTAGGGGACAAGGGCATTAAATGCCCGTCACGGTCGCCCGGACAGCACCGAGGCGGACCGTTAGGTGCGCCACCGTTCGCCACGATGGCGGCTCCATGCCACCGCATGCCCCAGGCTGCGCGGTGCCTCGCCACGTGCCCTCGGGGGAAGCCCCGGAGCGACGCGTGGCGGGCGAGCTGGAGCGCAGCCTTGAGGTGGCGATCTTGCCGCGGCAAGTGGCTTGCCGCGGGGGTCGTCTTCCTGTGCCTGATAGCGTGCCAGCTATCAGGCCTTGCCGGGACGCTTGGCGCGCCACGGCGGGCTTCTCTTGTGGTGCCTGGGTTCGGCCCTCCCGACAAGCTCCTCTTGTCGGGGGCTCGATCTTCTGTCTCGTTATACTTTGTTCTTGGATGGCCTTACATGGGCTCAGTCGTCCCGGCAAGCTCCGCTTGCCGGGGTCTTGTCTTCTTGGCCCGGCAAGCTCCTCTTGCCGGGGGCCTTGTCTTCTTGGCCCGGCAAGCTCCTCTTGCCGGGGGCCTTGTCTTGGATGCTTGGTCTTCTCTTGGCGCTTCCGGGGCGGGCCTTGCCGCAGGGTGCTACGACTGCCCGTGCACAAGTCTGGGGTACTAAGGTACCCCTACTTTAGTACACCGACACCCATCGGCCGTAGACGAGAATGGATTAACACCGGAGTGCTCCTCCCCACCGTCTATGGTGTCAACCATAATCTTCGGATGGCAAAGTCCTTAATAAAGAGACGAGGCTCTGATACCAATTGAAAGGATCGATATAGTTGACTAGAGGGGGGTGAATAGGCAACTAACAATTTTTAGCTTTTCTTTACCAATTTAAACTTTGCATCAAAGTAGGTTGTCTAGATATGCAACTAGGTGAGCAACCTATATGATGCAACAACAACAAGCACACAAGCAAGCAAGAGATATGACACAAATAAGCTTGCACAAGTAAAGGCACGAGATAACCAAGAGTGGAGCCGGTGAAGACGAGGATGTGTTGCCGAAGTTCCTTCCCTTTGAGGGGAAGTACATCTCTATTGGAGCGGTGTGGAGGCACAATGCTCCCCAAGAAGCCACTAGGGCCACCGTATTCTCCTCACGCCCTCACACAATGCGAGATGCCGTGATTCCACTATTGGTGCCCTTGGAGGCGGTGACCGAACATTTACAAACAAGGTTGGGGCAATCTCCACAACTCAACTGGAGGCTCCCAACGACACCACGAAGCTTTACCACAATGGACTATGGCTTCGCGGTGACCTCAACCGTCTAGGGTGCTCAAACACCCAAGAGTAACAAGATCCGCAAGGGATTAGTGGGGGGGGGGAATCAAATTTCTCTTGGTGGAAGTGTAGATCGGGGCCTTCTCTACCACTCCCGAGCAAATCAACAAGTTTGATTGGGTAGGGAGAGAGATCGGGCGAAAATGGAGCTTGGAGCGACAATGGAGCTTAGGGTTGAAAGAGGTAGTAAACTAGAGGAAGAAGACATCCCTTTTGTAGTTGAGAACAAAATCCAACTGTTATCCACCTAACCAGCCCGCGACTTGCGGTACTAACGCCCCTGACAAGCGGTACTACCGCACGGCCATGCGGTACTACCGCTGCAACGACAGGAACTAGAACAAGCCCGAAGCTCAAAGGCTGAGAACGGTACTTCCGCAAGCGCGGTACTACCGCTCCCCCTTGCGGTACTACCGCAAGGCAGGAATGGCCTAGCCTGGGAAGGGCGCGGATGAATAAAAATACATCCATGCGTACTTCCGCTAAAAAACAAACAATGCAAAAATCGAACACAGTACTACAGCTGGAGGGGTGGTACTACCGCATGGCAGCTGAGCCAGGCCACGCGCGGTACTACCGCGCACAAGGTGCGGTACTACCGCGGAGGCGCGGATATAAAAAATTACATCCGCCCCTACTACCGCAAAGCAGCGGCACTTGGCCTGGGGGCCACGGTACTACGTCTCCAGAGGAGCGGTACTACCGTGGGCTCCTGCGGTACTACCGCGCTGGGGTACAGTACTACCGCAGGTGCCTGCGGTACTACTGCTCCAGGGAGCAGTACTACCGCAAGCCCAATATCAGCAACCAAGACATAATGCATAGAGGATAAACGGAGGATGCTCCAAAGCGCAGGGGGAAAGGTGGAGACAAGGAAGAAAACGTGTATGTGATGATTCCACCCAAACCTTTCTGAAGCGGACCCTCTCTTAATAGTACGGCTTTCCTACGACTCAAATCCACCAAAAAGTAACATAGAAAAACGCTGTCTTCAATAGTCTTCGAGGGGCACCAAACCGTCTTGTGCCTAGCGATGAAACGTCTGAGAAACTCAAGGCACACAATTAGTCCGCAAAAGCATTGTCATCAATCACCAAAACACCTTAGGGATAAATATGCCCTGACACCGGTGTCCAGAATTCGAAGAAGATCAGTCACCCTTTGAAGAGAAGGACTTCAATCGCTGAGTCCGAGAGATGCGGCCTGTGGCCTATACACTTTTGGAAGAATTAAACTCGAACAACTACACGCCGGCTTACGACAGCAACAATCAGAAGATTAAGCTGTCGGCCCATGATGTTGTCAATCTCATTCCTCCTCGGCATAAGCATATATTAACCGCTAATATTGATCGCTCTATTATACTCAATGATGAAGCTACTTTCGAGGCCTTAACCGGCATCGACTGGACATTGCCTGACCTCCAGATGGCCGAAGAAGAAGAGTTAGCGCAGGATGACTCAGAGTCGTCAACTCGCTAGGAAGGAAACCAATGATGAACCAGGCGGCTCTCAAGCCAGGGTATAACACTGCCCTTTCAGAAAACACTCCGCTTCACACTTGTGGGCTCATGATATCCTTGTAATAGGCTAGGTTAAAACAATGATCCACCATGCCATGCCTTCGTGCATGTTAACTTTTGATCCGTGAACTGACACCTTGATCTTTATGACTTCCCGGATGTTATCACTTATATGGGTCATACCAGTACTTATATTTCCATTCAAAGCTTTGCATGTCCTGCACAAAGGTTATACAGATGCCCTGGCGACTTAACATAAAAAACCAGGCCGGGTGACAACCCTAATAGTAGTAGCCTTTCATGGCTAACAAATCATCATCTTAGCTTTGTTAAGTCAAAATTAACTAGCGGCGCAATGTCCAAAACCAGGTCGGTTTGTAACCCAAAAATATTCAAGCATGAGCCACAACACACTGGTGACTTAAAGTCAAAACCAGGCCGGGTTATAACCCGAAATAGTCAACCATAACTATCATAACCTGAAACTAGGCAACTCAGGGATCTTAAAATCGAAACTTGAAAACATAAAAGCATTTGAAAATCCAAACAGAAAATACGCAAATCTCAAAATTCACTAGTCCAGCTTTTAAGGCATGGCCGAAAAAAGGTGGCTTATAAGCCGCACATTTGCTTTCAAGGCCGCAATAGCTGATTGGCACTCATGCCTTATGTTTGCTTTCAAGGCCGCAATGATACGTCTCCAACGTATCAATAATTTTTTATTGCTCCATGCTATTATATATTCTGTTTTGAAAGTTTAATGGGCTTTATTTTACACTTTATATTATTTTTGGGACTAACCTATTAATCCAAGGCCCAGTGCAAATTGCTATTTTTTTGCCTATTTCAGTGTTTCGCAGAAAAAGAATATCAAACGGAGTCCAAACAGAATGAAACCTTCAGGAGCGTGATTTTTGGAACAAACGTGATCCAGAGGACTTGGAGTGGACGTCAAGAAACGAACGAGGAGGCCACGAGGCAGGGGGCGCGCTTACCCCCTGGGCGCGCCCTCCACCCACGTGGCTTCACCGACCTACTTCTTCCTCCTATATATACCTACGTACCCCGAAACCATCGAGGAGCACCACGAAAACCTAATTCCGCCGCTGTAACCTTCTGTACCCGCGAGATCCCATCTTGGGGCCTTTTCCGGTGCTCCCCCGGAGGGGGCATCGATCACGGAGGGCTTCTACATCAACACCATAGCCTCTCCGATGATGTGTGAGTAGTTTACCATAGACCTTCGGGTCCATAGTTATTAGCTAGATGTCTTCTTCTCTCTCTTTGGATCTCAATACAAAGTTCTCCTCGATCTTCTTGCAGATCTATTCGATGTAACTCTTTTTGCGGTGTGTTTGTCGAGATCCGATGAATTGTGGGTTTATGATCAAGATTATCAATGAACAATATTTGAATCTTCTCTGAATTCTTTTATGTATGATTGGTTATCTTTGCAAGTCTCTTCGAATTATCAGTTTGGTTTTGCCTACTAGATTGATCTTTCTTGCAATGGGAGAAGTGCTTAGCTTTGGGTTCAATCATGCGGTGCTCGATCCCAGTGACAGTAGGGGAAACGCCACGTATTGTATTGTTGCCATCGAGGATAAAAAGATGGGGTTTATATCATATTGCTTGAGTTTATCCCTCTACATCATGTCATCTTACCTAATGCGTTAAACTGTTCTTATGAACTTAATACTCTAGATGCATGCTGGATAGCTGTCGATGTGTGGAGTAATAGATGTAGATGCAGGCAGGAGTCGGTCTACTTGTTCTAGACATGATGCCTATATACATGATCATGCCTAGATATTCTCATAATTATGCACTTTTCTACCAATTGCTTGACAGTAATTTGTTCACCCACCGTAATACTTATGCTATCTTGAGAGAAGCCACTAGTGAAACCTAGGCCCCCGGGTCTATTTTTCCATCATATTAATCTCTCGTCAACAAGCTATTTCTTTTGCCGTTTATTTTGCAATCTTTACTTTCAAACTTTATCATAAAAATACCAAAAATATTATCTTATCATCTCTATCAGATCTCACTTTTGCAAGTGGTCGTGAAGGGATTGACAACCCCTTTATCGCGTTGGTTGCAAGGTTCTTATTTGTTTGTGTAGGTACGAGGGACTTGCGTGTGGCCTCCTACTGGATTGATACCTTGGTTCTCAAAAACTGAGGGAAATACTTACGCTACTTTGCTGCATCACCCTTTCCTCTTCAAGGGAAAACCAACGCATGCTCAAGAGGTAGTAAGAAGGATTTCTGGCGCCGTTACCGGGGAGTCTACGCACAAGTCAAGACATACCAAGTACCTATCACAAATTCTTATCCCTCGCATTACATTATTTGCCATTTACCTCTCGTTTTCCTATCCCCCAGTTCACCCTTCCCGTTTTATTTGCCCTCTCTTTCTGTTCGTCTCTTTCCCATTGTTTTTCTTGTGGCATGGCAGAATCAAAAAGGGCCAAGGGCTCTTTCCATGGTTTTAATACTTTGGATAGTCCCTGTGTCCTCTCTAAGCTCATAAATAATAATGCTATGGAAAGACCTACCGGGGTTGTCAATGAGGGTTTGAATAATTACGATGAAGATGACCCCATGGTTTTTCGTTATTTACTTGATGAGTCTTTGAAAGATGCTTGGGATAGGCTTTTAAGGATCCGAGCTAGCTATGTGCCCCAATATCAAATT
Source organism: Aegilops umbellulata (assembly GCA_032464435.1). Classification (NCBI taxonomy): domain Eukaryota; kingdom Viridiplantae; phylum Streptophyta; class Magnoliopsida; order Poales; family Poaceae; genus Aegilops; species Aegilops umbellulata. The sequence continues at coordinate 107,690,411 of CP136056.1, read as the reverse complement.
GAGGTATACCTAAAAAGCTTTTATGTTGGGTTGCCCGCCTCGTTCAAGCAAGTTTTAGATTCTATTTTTGAAGAGGGTTTTCTTGAAGGGGATCCCATATATACCTATGAAAAGATGAAAACTATATTTGGGCACCCTATGAGTGAGAAATTTGAATCCACCTCTCTTTTGTGCTTTTACCAAAACGAAATTATCAAAGAGATGAAAGCTAGCTTAGATGCAAATTTATGTAGCGTGCTTAATCTTTCTTCCACTATCAATGGCCACGTGCTTTATCAAAATATAAAGATAAATGCTATAGATAACAATTTTTGTCTTTTCTTTCCCAACACTAAAGATGATAATACCTATATCTATCCTTGCCTTTATGTCTAGCTAGGGGCGTTAAACGATAGCGCTTGTTGGGAGGCAACCCAATTTTATTTTAGTTTTTTGCTTTTTGGTTCTGTTTAGGAATAAATAATCCATCTAGATTCTGTTTAGATGTGGTTTTGTGATTTAGTTAGTGTTTGTGCCAAGTAGAACCTTTGGGAAGACTTGGGGAAGATCTTTGCTATCTTGCTGTAAAAAACAGAAACTTTAGCGCTCACGAGATTAGCTACAACTTTTTACTGGAGAGTGCTATTTAGTTGATTCTTTCTGCAGATGAATAATAGATAAATTCCTCACGTCCAGAAATTTATTTTAGAATTTGTGGAGTTCCAGAAGTTTGCGTTAGTTACAGATTACTACATACTGTTCTGTTTTTGACAGATTCTGTTTTTCGTGTGTTGTTTGCTTATTTTGATGAATCTATGGATAGTAATGGAGCTTATGAACCATAGGGAAGTTGGAATACAGTAGGTTTAACACCAATATAAATAAATAATGAGTTCATTACAGTACCTTGAAGTGGTGTTTTATTTTATTTCGCTAACGGAGCTCACGAGATTTTTTGTTAAGTTTTGTGTTGTGAAGTTTTCAAGTTTTGGGTAAAGATTTGATGGATTATGGAACAAGGAGTGGCAAGAGCCTAAGCTTGGGGATGAACAAGGCACCCCAAGGTAAAATCTAAGGACAACCCAAAAATCCTAAGCTTGGGGATGCCCCGGAAGGCATCCCCTCTTTTGTCTTCGTCCATCGGTAACTTTACTTGGAGCTATATTTTTATTCACCACATGATATGTGTTTTGCTTGGAGCGTCTTGTATGATTTGAGTCTTTGCTTGTTAGTTATCCACAATCATCCTTGCTGTACACACCTTTTGAGAGAGACACACATTATTCGGAATTTATTAGAATACTCTATGTGCTTCACTTTATCTTTTGAGTTAGACAATTTTGCTATAGTGCTTCACTTATATCTTTTAGAGCACGGTGGTGGTTATATTTTATAGAAATAATTGGTCTCTCATGCTTCACTTATATTATTTTGGGAGTCCTTTAGAACAGCATGGTAATTTGCTATGGTTATAAAATTAGACCTAATATGATAGGCATCCAAGATGGATATAATAAAAACTTTCATATAAGTGCATTGAATACTAAGAGAAGTTTGATACTTCATAGTTGTTTTGAGATATGGAGATAGTGATATTAAAGTTGTGCTAGTTGAGTAGTTGTGAATTTGAGAAATACTTGTGTTGAAGTTTTCAAGTCCCGTAGCATGCACGTATGGTAAACGTTATGTAACAAATTTGAAACATGAGGTGTTCTTTGATTGTCATCCTTATGAGTGGCGGTCGGGGACGAGTGATGGTCTTTTTCTACCAATCTATCCCCCTAGGAGTATGCGCGTAGTGCTTGGTTTTTGATGACTTGTAGATTTTTTCAATAAGTATGTGAGTTCTTTATGACTAATGTTGATTCCATGGATTATACACACTCTCAACCTTCCATAATTGCTAGCCTCTTCGGTACCGTGCATTGCCCTTTCTCACCTAGAGAGTTGGTGCAAACTTCGCCGGTGCATCCAAACCCCGTGATACAATACGCTCTATCGCACATAAACCCCCTTATATCTTCCTCAAAATAGCCACCATACCTACCTATTATGGCATTTCCATAGCCATTCCGAGATATATTGCCATGCAACTTTCCACCGTTCCGTTTATTATGACACGCTTTATCATTGTCATATTGCCTTGCATGATCATGTAGTTGACATCGTATTTGTGGCAAAGCCACCATGCATATTATTCATACATGTCACTCTTGATTCATTGCCCTTCCCGGTACACCGCCGAAGGCATTCATATAGAGTCATACTTTGTTCTAGTATCAGTTGTAATCATTGAGTTGTAAATAAATAGAAGTGTGATGATCATCATTAATAGAGCATTGTACCAAATAAAAAAAGAAGATAAAGGCCAAATAAAAAAAAAGGCCCAAAAAAGAGGAAAAAAAAAGAAAAAAGGAAATAAAAAGGGACAATGCTACTATCCTTTTTCCACACTTGTGCTGCAAAGTAGCACCATGATCTTTATGATAGAGAGTCTCTTGTTTTGTCACTTTCATATACTAGTGGGAATTTTTCATTATAGAATTTGGCTTGTATATTCCAACAATGGGCTTCCTCAAATGCCCTAGGTCTTCGTGAGCAAGCAAGTTGGATGCACACCCACTTAGTTTATTTTGTTGAGCTTTCATACATTTATAGCTCTAGTGCACCCGTTGCATGGCAATCCCTACTCCTTGCATTGACATCAATTGATGGGCATATCCCTAGCCCATTGATTAGCCACATCAATGTGAGACTTTCTCTTTTTTTGTCTTCTCCACACAACCCCCATCATTATATTCTATTCCACCCATAGTGCTATATCCATGGCTCACACTCATGTATTGCGTGAAAGTCGAAAAAAGTTTGAGATTACTAAAGTATGAAACAATTGCTTGGCTTGTCATCGGGGTTGTGCAAGATGAGAGCATTCTTGTGTCATGAAAATGAAGCATGGCCAAACTATATGATTTTGTAGGGATAAGCTTTCTTGGGCTATGTTATTTTGAGAAGACATAATTTCTTGGTTAGTATGCTTGAAGTATTATTATTTTTATGTCAATATTAAGCTTTTATCTTGAATCTTTCGGATCTGAACATTCATGCCACAATGAAGAAAATTACATTGAAGAATATGCTAAGTAGCATTCCACATCAAAAATTCTGTTTTTATCATTTACCTACTCGAGGACGAGCAGGAATTAAGCTTGGGGATGCTTGATACGTCTCCAACGTATCTATAATTTTTTATTGCTCCATGCTATTATATATTATATTTTGGATGTTTAATGGGCTTTATTTTACACTTTTATATTATTTTTGGGACTAACCTATTAACCCAAGGCCCAGTGCAAATTACAGTTTTTTTTGCCTATTTCAGTGTTTCACAGAAAAAGAATATCAAACGGAGTCCAAACGGAATGAAACCTTCGGGAGCATGATTTTTGGAACAAACATGATCCAGAGGACTTGGAGTGGACGTCAAGAAATGAACGAGGAGGCCACGAGGCAGGGGGGCACGCGTACCCCCTTGTCGGTGTACTAGAGTAGGGGTACCCTAGTATCTCGAACTTGTGCACGGGCAGTCGCAGCACCCCGCGGCAAGGCTTGTTGGGCGACCGCCAAGGCCCTCTGTGGCTCCTTTTGAGCCATTCAAGAACAAAGTATTCAAGCCAAGGAGACAAGGCCCCGGCAAGAGGAGCTTGCCGGGAAGGCCACTCAAGGCACAAGACCCCGGCAAGAGGAGCTTGCCGAGAAGGCCAACCAAGGCACCTCAAGGTAATTACCGCGATGCACCACGCGTCCCGGCAAGACCCGGCGAGCGACAAGCTTCCGGACGCGACAAGACAACGACTGCGGCAAGGCACTTTGCCGCGGCAGGCTAGCAACCACTCTGTACCCGCGCTCCAGCACACCCACCAACGTGTCGCTCTGGGACCCTTCCAGGCGTACGTGGTGGGAGGCTGTGCAGCCAGGGGTGCACTGTGGCAAGCGGCGCTAACAAGATCGCCATCGTGGCGAGCGGTGGCGTCCCTGATGGTCCCTTTTCCGCACTGTTTGGGCGACGTAGATAGGAATTTAATGCCCTTGTCCCCTGCCGTCAGGGTTAGGTAGGATACACTGTACAGGTAGTTGTACCAACCGCAACACCTTTCCATTTTTACCCTTATCTACGTTGCCACCTGTTGGAGACCCCTTGAGAAAATAAAAGGAGGCCCATGCACAACGTAGAAGGGGAGAACGGTAGAACGCTCACGCTCGGTCTCGTTAGCTGCTGGTGCATACTGTAGCACTCAGCGCTCCCAAGCAAGAACTCAATACAAACCACAAAGCAGCAGTAGGAGTATTATCTCTCTGGAGAGCTCCAAAGCTGGGTAAACTGCTCATGTGCCTCGCCTCGATCTGCTCTTCGTGCGACCTCCGCCCCCCGCCGAACCGAAAGTGGCTCGGTCCCCATAGGTGCTCGTGGATCAGTTTCCCCGACATCTTTGGCGAGTGATTGGAGTAGCTTGGCCCCGGAAGACGACAGACTGAAGATTGCCATCGCCCAGGATCCTACGCCTCAGGCTTGCCGGGCTTACTGTAGGAGCGGTTGGCGCAGATTTCCTTCGCCGCCGCATTGCCCCCCTGCAAGAGAGGAGGAGACCCGCCTGGGAGTTCCAGAACGCGGCGGATATCATGAGACTGCGGCCGGGCCTCAACTTCAACTTCACTGTCCTGGAGCTCAACGCGATGCTCCAGGAGCTGTTCAAGTACGACCCTCAGCATCCCCAGGTGTTCAGGTTGCCGAGGGGCGTCGTTCCGCTGTGCAACAACTCCTCGCTCGACCGCATCGGTGCAATGATGCCGCTGTGTGACTCGCATGGAATTGACCTAGTCTGGATAGAGCCTGCACCCCTAGGCGCGCCCACCACCCTCGTGGGCCCTTCGTGGCTCCACCGACCTACTTCTTCCTCATATATATACCTACGTACCCCGAAACCATCGAGGAGCACCACGGAAACCTAATTCCACCACCGCAACCTTCTGTACCCGTGAGATCCCATCTTGGGGCCTTTTCCGGTGCTCCATCGGAGGGGGCATCGATCACGGAGGGCTTCTACATCAACACCATAGCCTCTCCGATGATGTGTGAGTAGTTTACCACAGACCTTCGGGTCCATAGTTATTAGCTAGATGGCTTCTTCTCTCTCTTTGGATCTCAATACAAAGTTCTCTTCGATCTTCTTGCAGATCTATTTGATGTAACTCTTTTTGCGGTGTGTTTGTCGAGATCCGATGAATTGTGGGTTTATGATCAAGATTATCTATGAACAATATCTGAATCTTCTCTGAATTCTTTTATGTATGATTGTTTATCTTTGCAAGTCTCTTCGAAATATCAGTTTGGTTTTGCCTACTAGATTGATCTTTCTTGCAATGGGAGAAGTGCTTAGCTTTGGGTTCAATCATGCGGTGCTCGATCCCAGTGACAGTAGGGGAAACGACACATATTATATTGTTGCCATCGAGGATAAAAAGATGGGGTTTATATCATATTGCTTGAGTTTATCCCTCTACATCATGTCATCTTACCTAATGCGTTACTCTGTTCTTATGAACTTAATACTCTAGATGCATGCTTGATAGCAGTCGATGTGTGGAGTAATAGTAGTAGATGCAGGTAGGAGTCAGTCTACTTGTTGCAGACGTGATGCCTATATACATGATCATGCCTAGATATTCTCATAATTATGCACTTTTCTATCAATTGCTCGACAGTAATTTGTTCACCCACCGTAATACTTATGCTATCTTGAGAAAAGCCACTAGTGAAACCTATGGCCCCCGGGTCTATTTTCCATCATATTAATCTCCCGTCAACAAGATATTTCTTTCACCGTTTATTTTTCAATCTTTACTTTCAATCTTTATCATAAAAATACCAAAAATATTATCTTATGATCTCTATCAGATCTCACTTTTGGAAGTGGCCGTGAAGGGATTGACAACCCCTTTATCGTGTTGGTTGCAAGGTTCTTATTTGCTTGTGTAGGTACGAGGGACTTGCGTGTGGCCTCCTACTGGATTGATACCTTGGTTCTAAAATACTGAGGGAAATACTTACGCTACTTTGCTGCATCACCCTTTCCTCTTCAAGGGAAAACCAACACATGCTCAAGAGGTAGCACGCAACAGCCATTTGGCGCTCATGCCTCATGTTTGCTTTCAAGGCTGCAACAGCCGTTTGGCGGTCAGGCCACATGATTGCTTTCAAGGCCGCAACAGCCATTTTGCGGTCAGGCCACATGATTGCTTTCAACGCCTCAACAGCCATTTGGCGCTCAGATCACATGATTGATCTCAAGGCCGCAAGAGTCGTTTGGCACTCAGGCCACATGATTGCTTTCAAGGCCGCAACAGCCGTGATTTTACCTAGCTGACTGTGAGTCAGCTCTCACGTGACATAAGTCGTCATCTTAACCTTAACGAGTCCATGGTCTTTGAAAATATTAACTGTTAAGAGTTCGGCGAGTCACCTAGTGGAGTAGCAAGTTGCAAACAGGCAGGTGAAACCTATAAAAAGTGGTATTCAAGCCGGTCAAGAGGGTATGAAAGCTAAACCCAGTGGTTGGAAGCCCCCAAGTGACCTTATGATCAATCAATAAAGGCTCAGATACTCATAAATGAAACAAAAGAGGCCCCGTAATTTGGGGAGGCCGACTTTTTTATATTGATCATAAAAAGTTATATACATTGCCAAAAGTATGTACAAAGATAGGAGTCAGCGGCTCAAGTGTAATCAGGCTGAAGATGTGCAATATTCCATGGATGGCGGGTCTCCTCCTCCAACTTGCGAGAATCCTTATGCTCACGCGCATCAATGAGGTAATACAACTCGTTATTCATATTCTTGCTGAGCACAAAGGGTCCTTCCCAAGGTGGGGATAACTTGTGCATATCTGCTTGATCTTGGATGAGCCGGAGCACCAAGTCACCTTCTTGAAACACCCGTGTCTTAACTCTATGTCTATGATAGCGATGCAAATCTTGTTGATATATCACCGAACGAGCCGCCGCCAGGTCACGCTCCTCATCCAAAGCATCGAGTGCATTTTGACATGCTATTTCATTATCAGCTTCAACATCAGCCGCCACACGAGGCGAGTCATGACGGATATCACTTGGAAGAACCGCCTCTGCACCGTAAACCATGAATAAAGGCGTATAGCCTATTGACCTATTGGGGGTGGTATTGATACTCCAAATTACTGAAGGTAACTCCTCAATCCAACAAAACCTGGTGTTCGTTGCAAAGGAACCATAAGCCGGGGCTTCATACCTCTCAAGATTTCTTGATTAGCCCTCTCAGGTTGATCGTTAGAGTGCGGATGAGCCACAGAAGAGACATCAAGACGAATATGCTCTCATTGACAAAATTCCTTCATAGCACCTTTACATAGACTAGTGCCATTATCAGTTATGATACTACAAGGGTAACCAAAATGGAAGATCAATTTTTTTAACAAACTGAACTGTCGCTGCCGCATCACACTTGTTGACCGGCTTTGCTTCAACCCACTTGGTAAATTTGTCAACCGCCACCAAGAGGTGGGTTTTCTTATCCTTAGACCTCTTGAAAGGTTCAACCATACCAAGCCCCCCAGACTGCAAACGACCAAGTAATTGGAATCATCCTCAACTCCTGAGCTGGCACATGAGCCCGTCGAGAAAATTTCTGACATCCTTCGCACTTACTGACGATATCCACTGCATCAGCATGAGCCGTCAACCAATAAAATCCATGACAAAAAGCTTTAGCCACTAGAGACTTAGAGCCGGCATGATGACCACAATCACCTTCATGGATCTCTAAAATCTCATGTCCCTCTTCGGGAGAAACACAACGCTGGAACACACCTATTATGCCGCATCGGTGTAACTCGCCATTGACAATAGTCATAGACTTAGACCACCAGGTTATCTGCCTAGCCAAAGTTTCATCCTCAGGTAACTCTCCCCGGGTCATATAAGCCAAGTGGGGAAGTGTCCAATCAGGAATAGCATCGAGAGCCACCACCAACTGTGCCTCCGGGTTAGTAATAGCAAGATCCTCTTCTGATGTTAACTTGACTGAAGGATTATGCAATACATCAAGAAACACATTAGGGGGTACCGGCTTACATTGAGACCCAAGCCGGCTCAAAGCATTAGTCACCTCATTCTTCCTTCGATCAAGATGCTCCACCTGATAACCCTTGAAGTGACCAGCAATATTATCAACCGACTGGCGATAAGCCGCCATGAGCGGGTCTTTGGAATCCCAAGTGCCTGAAACTTGCTGAGCCACCAGATCTGAGGCGCCAAAACACCTGACCCAGCTTACATTCATCTCTTTGTCCATTCGAAGGCCATGGATCAAAGCCTCATATTCAGCCGCCTTGTTAGTACAAGGCAACATCAACCTTAAAACATAACAAAATTTGTCACCTCGTGGGGAAGTCAAAATAACTCCAGCCCCCGAGCCTTCTAATTGCCTGGACCCATCGAAGTGAATAGACCAATATGTGTTATTAGGCTTCTCCTCAGGCATCTGCAACTCCGTCTAGTTATTGATGAAATCCACAAGAGCCCGAGACTTAATAGCTGTCCTTGGCACATACTTCAAACCATGGGGACCGAGCTCAATGACCCACTTAACCACTCGGCATGTAGCCTCTCTATTCTGAATAATATCTCCCAAAGGAGCAGAACTGCCCACATTAATAGGATGGCATAAAAATAATGCTTCAGCTTACGACTGGCCATGAACACCCCATATACCAGTTTCTGCCAATGTGGGTATCACTGTTTAGACTCAATTAACACCTCGCTGACATAATAAGCCGGCCTCTGGACTGGGTACTTCTTACCCTTCTACTTGCGCTCCACCACAATCGCTACACTGACAACCCTACTGTTAGCCGCCACATATAAGAGCAAGGGCTCTTTCTCAATGGGAGCCACAAGACGGGCGGCTCAGCTAACTATTTTTAGTGCCTCAAACGCCTCATTAGTAGCATCACTCCAAACAAAATGATCTGTTTTCATCATCATCTGGTACAACGGAATTGCTTTCTCACCCAGATGGCTTATGAATCGGCTTAAGGCCGCGATACGACCTGCCAAGTGTTGGACATCATTGACACACGCTGGCTTAGCCAATGAAATGATAGCTTTAATCTTCTCCAGGTTAGCTTCAATGCCCCTCTCTGAGACCAGAAAACCCAAGAGCTTGCCTGCAGGCACACCAAAAACACACTTGGCCAGGTTAAGCATCATCTTGTAGACCCATAGATTATCAAAGGTCTCCTTCAAATCATCCAACAGAGTCCCCTTCTTTCTGGACTTGACAACAATATCATCCACATAAGCATGAACATTGCGTCCAATATGGTTATGAAAACAGTTCTGGACACAACGCTGAGAAGTCGCCTATGCATTCTTGAGCCCAAAAGGCATAGCAACATAGCAGAAAGCTCCAAAAGGTGTTACAAAAGCCGTCTTCTCTTGGTCTTTAACTGCCATCTTAATCTGATGATAACCATAATAAGCATCCAGGAAGCACAAACGCTCACAACCCATCGTGGCATCTATAATCTGATCAATACGGGGAAGAGCAAAAGGATCAGCTGGACCAGCCTACCGAGATCTATATAATCCACACACTTATGCCAGGTGCTATTTTTCTTAAGCACCAGCACAGGGTTGGTCAAACACTCAGGGTGAAAAACTTCAACGATGAACCCGGTCGCCAAGAGCCGGGCCACCTCTTCACCAATAGCCTTACGTCGCTCTTCATTAAAATGGCAAAGGAACTGTTTCACCATTTTAATCTTAGGATCAATATTAAGAGTGTGCTCAGCGAGTTCTCTCGGTACACCTGGCATGTCTGAAGGCTTCCATGCAAAGATGTACCGATTCTCACGGATGAACTCGATGAGCGCGCCTTCCTATTTTGGATCCATGTTAGCACTGATGGTGAACTGCTGAGATGAGTCGCCAGGGACAAAGTCAGCCTGCTTAGTATCATCAGCCGACTTAAACTTCAACAAAGGATCTTGCTCAGTGGTCAGCTTCTTCAAAAGGGACATGTCAGCCGGGTCAACATTGTCTTTATAAAATTTGAGCTCCTCTGTGGCACAAGCCGACTCAGCATATGCAACATCTCATTCCTCACATTTCAATGCAATTCTTCGATCGCCATGTGTCGGTGTACAAAACTAGGGGCACATTTTTGTACCCCTTTACCTGTGCACGGGCAGTCGGAGCCACGCCCACGGCCACACCAAGCAGAGCGGAGGAGGTGAGCCAAGGTAATACCAAAGCCCAAGACGAAGCAAAGCAAAAACAAGGACCAAGGCCACAAAGATCAGATGGGCGAAGCAGGTTTCCCCAGCAAGTGGCCCCGGCAAGACCCTTGCCAGGGCAGCTCGCCCACGCCAGCCGAGCGAGCCACCCTCAAGCCCACCAACACTCAACACATGTGTTGGGGCAGGGCTCGGGAGGCACCTCTGTGGTGGCATGCAGATCTTTGTGAAGACAAAGAATAGTCAAGATCAAGTGAGGATGGGAAGGCAGCCATCCTCGCCGAGGGAACCCACAAGACCCTCAGCAAGATCCTTGCCGGGGATGCCTACGCGCCACGGTAAGACCCTTGCCGGGCCACCCGGCAAGGCCCTCACCAAGCGCGCCAGCAGGGCCACCATCAGGCCCGCACCGGTCAAGTCTCCACCGCCGTTCGCATGCAGCTGCCGACCCAACCAGCTGGGCAGGCACCTGCGTGGCTACATGCAGCCCTTCGTGGAGGCTTCGCCACTGCGCCACCTCAGCTACCTGCCTGCCTACATGGCACCGCATGCACCGCTGGCCAGGGCGCATGTCGAAGCCTGGAGGAGCGGCGACGAACGGGACGGGCCTCGCCCCCATCCCCGATAAAGTAAGAGGACACCTAAGCGATGCATTAAATGCACCTTGTCCTGTAGCACGAGGGATAACCTCGTGTTACTGTAGACCTTTCCACCTCCTATGTGCCACTGTGGCAGCCCCTTTCACCTATAAAAGGAGGCCCGAGGCGACCAGGAGAAGGATTCGGCTTTTTGGAGCTCGTTACACCCCGTAGCTAGCTCAAGAACACAGAATACATCCACCAAAGCAGGAGTATGGTTTTATGCATCCTCGCGGTCCGAACCTGGATAAATGAACCACGTGCTTCTCTGTTAGACCCGCTCTTCTCTCAACCCCGTGCCCCACAACCGCAGTAGGGATTCTTGTGATCCCATAGGTGTCGTTTCCCACTGACATCCTTGGCGCGCCAAGTAGGGGATGCGTTTATGAGAATCTGGTCTGGTAGTTAGCCTAGCGATTCTTCGTCACCATGACCCTGAAGAAGAAGACGGCCAAGGCGATCGGCTCGTTGGGGGCCGAACAGCCCATGCCAGTGAGGACGAGCAGCGGAACGGTCACGGACAGGACTCGTGCCGCAGCCCGCGAGCACCAGCACCACCCAGCCAGTCGGAGCCTGGCGAGCGGCGTCGTTCGTGCACCAGACGACCGGCTGCACGCCGCCGGACCCAAGGACGGAGCTAGGCCCCCTGCAGGCGGCACGGGGCCTTCCGGGGGTGTCATTGTGCCGACTCCGGGTGTCGCGATGACCTCCAGGACGCATACACCGGCGACCACCGCACGTTCTTCCCATGGTGTGCGCGTCGAGCAGCGTCACCACGTTGGTGACCCTGGGCACCGCCGTGGGAAGAGCCCTGTGCGTCATCGGCATGGCGAAGGAGTTCAACACGCTCACCGAAGCGCTGGTGAAAATGGCTCGCAGCCGCTAGGTCGTGACGGAGCTCCTTCTAACATGGTTAGAAGTCGAAGCGTGCCACCGCCACCCATGCCAGCGGAAGCCTTGGCACGCGCGCAGCTGCTCCTCGACTTCTCTCCTACTGCGAAGAAGCTCGATGAGTGGAGGGCCACTATCCGGAGCCTCGTCGCCGTCACGAACATAGACGATCCGTGACCGGCGGGGCCCTCGGCTCGGTGCTCCACCGAACCACCACATGCTGGCGCTGGGAGGACCGGGGGAGCTGCGGCCACGGTGCACTCTCCTCCTACTCGCCAGCCGCCGCGGGCGTTGGCCCGTTGTGACGATGCTGGTGATAACATCTCCATAGCGTCATCCGATCCACGGACCCTCCGCGACCAGCGCCAGGTTCTTCGGGAGCGAGCTCAGAAGACGCTCGAACCACCATCGAGTGCCGACGCGAAACGCGCCGCCAGTCGGACAAGCGGGCGGAACATGCTACGGACCACCCGACACCGGGGGAGCCCAGTGGCCTACCTTACGAGGTGGGCTGCCTGGCTTTTACCCGTGAGCTGAGGCAGTTCCAGTGGCCGTCCCACCGCACGTTCAAGCCCGACGTCAGCGAGAAGTACACCGGCAAGACCCATCCGTACGAGTTCCTCAGCATCTACACCATCGCGATGTAGGCCGCTGGGGCTCGCGACGACAAGGTGCTTGCCAAATACTTCCCGCTGGCGCTCAAACCCAATGTAATGTCTTGGTTGATGCACTTTCCGGCGGACTCCATCTCTTCCTGGTCAGATCTGTGCCATGAGTTCGTTGGCGCCTTCACAGGAGGCTACCAAGCTCATGGCCAGGCCAGTGATCTGCATATCATTCCCCAGAAGGAAGGGGAGACCCTGCGCAAGTACATCCAGAGATTCAGCCGGGTGCAGTACAACATCCCCGACGTTCATGCCGTCGCTGTGATTAGCGCATTCCATCAGAACGTGCGCAATCGCAAGATGCGCGAGGAGATGGCGATGACCAAGGTTAAGGATGTGGCCGAGCTCTACGTTTTGGCTGACAGGTGTGTCCGGGCTGAAGAGGGAAGGAAGTACCCCGGCGAAGACGCCGACGCGGAAACCGACTCTACTGATGAGGACGCTGCCGCCCCGACGCAGAAGGGCCGGCGTCGCAATAAAAAATGCAAGGGCAAGGTTGTGCTTGCCGTTGAGGGATCTGACGACACCGGTGCCGGCAAGAAGGTCAAGGCAGACGCCCCCAGCAAGGAGACTGCCGGGTGCGCCGCCTACCGGGCCTTGGCGGCCACCGACAAGCCAGGAAGCTCCGGCAAGCAGTACTGCAAGATCCACCGCACCAAGGGCCACGATCTCCAGAACTGCCGACAAGTCGAGCTGCTTGCTGAGAAGCAAATGGCTGAGTACGAAAGGCGGTACAAGGTGAAGGACCAAGATGGTGCTAAGGGGTCCGTCAAGAAGCCTGGTGGCCAAGGAGGCCGCCCTGACAAGGACAATCAGCAAGAGAGGCCCGCCCGGGGCCACGACAAGAAACAAGAAGGCGACGATCACGACGAGGACGACGAGTCCCGTGAGCAAGGGTTCCAGAAGGCTACGGAGGCCATGTGCGTCGATGGCGGTGCCTCGCTGCATACCTCTCGCCGCCAGCTCAAGTAGTGGGCGCGAGAGGTCACGGCAATGGAGCCATCGTTCGATGCCCAGAAGCCCCTAAAGTGGTCCAGCACGCCCCTCATCTTTGACACCGAGGACCACCCTGATCGCACTATCGCGGTCGGGTGTTTGCCGTTGTTGGTTTTACCAACAATACGCAACCTCAGGGTGAACAAGATGTTGGTTGACGGCGGGGCCGGCCTGACCTGATCTCGCCTGTCATGATCAAAAGGTTGCAAATCCCTGACGGAGACCTCGAGGAAACGGGCACATTCGAAGGGGTTAATCCGAGGAGGAGCCAGCCGAAGGGAAAGGTCACACTGCCCGTGACCTTTGGAGGAGAATTGAACTACAGAACGGAGAAGATCGTCTTCGACGTAGCCGAGATCCCCTTGCCCTACAACAGGATCCTCGGGCGCCCAACACTGGCCAATTCATGGCGGCGTCACACTCCGCCTACAACATGCTGAAGATGCCTGGGCCGTTGACCATCATCTCCGTCCCCTCCAACAAGAAGGACGCGCTGATCTGCGCCGACCAGCTCTACCAGGAAGCAGTTGCAGCAGCTGACGTCAAGGCACCTGCTCCTGCCACCGAGGGCCCGGGAGGAAAGAAGGAGCCCGACAAGACCTCTCGCACCCACTCCGGCAAGCGCACCTCCTCGGAGTGTTGTGCTACCGTTGAGGACGTGCCAGAGAGCTCTGCCGACAAGAGCAAGAGATCCAGAGCCAAGCCGCCGCAGACCAAGAAGGTGCCCATCGCGGAGGACGGCAAGGGAGGGGCCTTCACTATAGGCTCCGCCCTCGACAGCAAATAGGAAGGCGAGCTCGTCACCTTCCTGCGGGCAAATGTCGACGTGTTTGCATGGCAAGCGTCCGACATCCCCGGTGTTCCCAGGGAGGTGATTGAGCACCACCTAGCTGTCTGCCCCCACGCACGGCCCGTCAAGCAGAAGGTCAGAAAGCAGGCTCTGGAGAGGCAGGAGTTCATCACAGAGGAGATCAGGAAGCTAGAAGCGGCAGGTTTGGTGAGAGGGGTGCTCCATCCGACGTGGTTGGCCAATCCGGTAGTGGTGCACAAGGCGAATGGGAAGTGGAGGCTGTGTATTGATTACATAGATATCAATAAGGCTTGTCCTAAGGACCCCTTCCCATTGCCGCGCATCGACCAGATTGTTGACTCCACGGCCGGGTGTGATCTGTTATCATTCCTCGATGCCTACTCAGGCTACCACCAAATCTTCATGACAAGAGAAGACGAAGAGAAGACATCATTCATCACCCCATGTGGTACGTATTGCTTTTTACGGATGCCTTTTGGGTTGAAGAGTGCTAGCTCAACATTTGCAAGAGCGGTCCAAATTGGTTTTGAACCTCAGCTCCATAGAAATATGGAAGCCTACATGGATGGCATAGTGGTCAAAACCAAGGACGGGCCGACTCTTGTGCAAGATCTAGAAGAGACGTTCGCCAACCTGCGCAAGATCAACCTCAAGTTGAACCCTGAGAAGTGCGTCTTCGGCGTCCCGTCCGGCAAGCTTCTCAGGTTCTTCGTGTCACAGCGCGGGATCGAGGCAAACCCAGACAAGATCAAGGCTATTGAGCAGATCGAGGCACCCAAGCGGATCAAGGATGTGCGTCGGCTCACTGGCTGCGTTGCCGCCATGAGCCAGTTCATCTCCAAATCCGCCGAGCACGCCCTTCCCTTATTCAATGTCTTCAAAAAGGCAGGCCCAATGGAGTGGACCCCAGAAGCCGAGGCCGCACAGCAGGATCTGAAGAAATACCTTTCCTCCACGCCAATGCTAGTTGCGCCTAAACCACAAGAGCCGTTGCTGCTGTATCTAGCGGCGACGAATCAAGTGGTCAGCGCCGCACTAGTGGCACAGAGGGAGGTCAACGAGGAGGCAGCAATGGCGGCAGGACCAGCGGAGGGCAAGCCGAAGATTCCCCTGGCAGGGCCCGGTGCCGACGAGGCGCGGCCCCCGGCGGAGTCCGGTGCCACCAAGGCGATGCCCGCGTGGTCGAGTGAAGTGGTGCCCAAGAAGAAGATGATGCAGCACCCGGTTTACTTTGTCAGCTCCCTCTTGCAGGGGGCTAGGTCAAGGTATTCCGGTGTGCAGGAATTGCTCTTCGTCCTCCTTATGGCCTCGAGGAAGATGCGTCACTACTTCCAGGCCCACGAGATCACTGTCGTCACCCGCCTCCCATTGCAACGGATACTGCACAACCCAGACGCAATCGGAAGGATTGTGGAATGGGCCTTGGAGCTGTTAAGCTTCGGCTTAAAGTTTGAGAGTACCTCGACAATTCAGAGCAGAGTCCTGGCAGAGTTCATTGCGGAATGGACCTCGGCGCCTGACGAAGAAATCCATGAGATGACTCTCCCCGGCAAGGAGGCAGACTACAACTGGGTCATGTACTTTGATGGAGCCTTCTCGCTGCAAGGCGCCGGTGTCGGTGTGCTGCTCGTCGCACCCACCGGAGAGCACCCCAAGTACGTGATCCAGATGCACTTCCCCAGGGAGATGTTCACCAACAACACCGTCGAGTATGAGGGATTACTTGCCGGTCTCAGGATCGCGGCACACCTCGGGGTTAAGAAGCTCATCGTCAGGGGTGACTCACAGCTTGTTGTCAGGCAAGTCAACAAAGATTATCAGAGCCCACTGATGGAAGCATACTTAGATGAGGTGAGGAAACTGGAGGAACAGTTTGACGGTATCCAGGCAGAGCACTTCCCCCGAGCGGAGAACGACGTCGCCGATTACCTGTCGAAGCGTGCCACATTCAAGCTACCTGTGGAACCAGGTACCTTTTTGCTCTGGTCAACTCAACCATCCGCCGATACATCAGCAGGGCAAAGCAAGCAGAGAAAATCAGGTCCCGGCAAGTATTTTCCTACCGAGCCCCCCGGGGCCACCGGCAAGGGTACTGCCGCGGACGCTGAGCCTGCCCAAGAGAAATTGACTCCAGCGGGGCGTCAGGCCCTGGCTGTAGAGACAGTCGCTCCCATGGAGGAAGAGATGCCTTTAATCGTTGTCGTCGAGCCTCAGGCTTCGGCATGGGCGCAACATACCGTCAAATTCCTCCAGACAGGGGAGCTTCCTGAGGAGCAGGAAGAAGCGGAGAAAGTAGCTCGTCGATCCGCCCTGTACCAGTTCGTCGATGACGTCCTGTACCGGAGGAGGCCGAACGGTGTGAAACTCAAGTGCATCCCCCGGGAGGAAGGACTGGAGCTGCTGGCAGAGATACATGGAGGCATATGTGGCTCCCACATAGGGTCAAGGCCCTTGCCGGGAAGGCGTTCCGACAAGGTTTCTTCTGGCCCACCGCCCTCCAGGATGCGACGGCGCTAGTCACCAAGTGTGAAGCGTGCCAGTTCCATTCAAAGAAGCTTCATCAACCATCTCAAGCCCTTCAAACAATCCCTCTCTCCTGGCCATTCTCGGTCTGGGGGCTCGATATACTGGGCCCCTTCCCCCGCGCCATCGGGGGCTTTGAGTACTTGTACGTTGCAATCAACAAGTTCATGAAGTGGCCAGAGGTGGAAGTAGTGAGAAAGGTGACTGCTCAGTCGGCTGTCAAGTTTTTCAAAGGACTGGTCTGCCGTTTTGGTGTGCCAAACAGAGTCATCACCGACAACGACACGCAGTTCACAAGCCACACCTTCATGCAATACATTCAAGACCTCGGCAGCAAGGTCTGTTTTGCTTCCGTGGCACACCCACGGAGCAACGGCCAAGCGGAGAGGGCAAATGCTGAAGTGTTGCGAGGCCTGAGGACAAAGACCTTTGACAAGCTGCACAAGAGCGGAAGGCGCTGGATTGATGAACTGCCGGCGGTTCTTTGGTTGATCAGGACGACGCCAAATCGAGCTACCGGCCAGACACCTTTTGCCCTAGTATACGGGGCAGAAGCAGTTCTCCCCACGGAACTCATATACGGGTCACCTCGAGTGCTCTCTTATGATGAGCTTGAGCAAGAGTCGTTGCGCCAAGATGACGCGACGCTCCTTGAGAAAGATCATCTTCGGGCGGCTCTGAGAGCGGCATGCTACTAGTAAGCCTTGCGTCGCTACCATAGCCGCAAGGTTCATTCCCGAAGCTTTGAGGAAGGCAACCTTGTTCTTTGGCGCGCTCAGTCGGCCAAGAATTCCAACAAGTTGATGCCGAAGTGGGAAGGCCCTTATCGGGTAATACGAGTCACCAGGCCAGGCGCAGTCCGCCTGGAGACCGAGGATGCCGTACCAGTGAGCAACTCCTGGAACATCGAGCATCTTCACAAGTCTTACCCATAAGGCGCGGCTTGCCGGGCCTCCTGGCAAGCCACCTTTTGTACGAGCTTTGACGCAAGGCATGTGACCCTTTTTACAAAGCCAGGCGCAGACCCTGAGCGAGAATAAATGAAGCGCTGGCGCCCTAAGTTATAGCATGCATGCTAGGTCGAGTCTCGTCCTTGGTTAGGGTTGCTAGTGCTTAGCGGCAGCTAACCCCTATCTTAGAGGTCGAGTGCGCGTCTTTCTGTTCTTCTCTGTCTTCTTTAGTTCGCAGGACACATGAATATCCTTGTCGAGCTGCTTTGGAAGAAAGGGGACGGACCGGCGCCCGGGCCTCGGCAAGCCAGTATTGCCGGGGGCTACAAGAGCAAAGATCCACCCGCGGCAAGCCAAGGTTACCGGGGGCTGCAGATTCAGATAAGTTCTTTATCCCTTATCATGCGTTTCGTTATGGTCTGAGGTATGTGAAACCTCGTTTTATCCTTAGGCTACCATGCTCCCCTCACTCCGGACCCCCGGACTCGTTTCCCGGGACCGAGTTTGGTCGTAGTCGTGGCAGCAAGGAAATGAAACGAGGAGCCTAAGCCCACCTCATCCCTGCCTCCGCCAAGCGTGTGAGATAGGTCAAGCGAAGTGGGGGGACGGCAAGGCCTGTTGCCGGGTGAGAAAATGTTTTCTTAAAGATAACAAGGATTTACTCCTTGTCATGGGCTTTACCTACGAATGAAAAGCCTGGCAAACATCCCTTTTTCATTAAAAACATTCCATACAGGTACAGTTTATACGAAATGAAAAACATGAACAAAGGGATTACAAGTTCTAAAGTTGACAAAGGCCCGAAGGCTTACAAGACTAAAAATAGATAAGATGCCCGTAATCCCTTTCTTGTCCCTCTCCTCAGGAGGAAGGTCAAGGAGGCGAAAAGGGCAAAAGGGGTGCCTAGGCGATCTACGAGTGGCAGAAGACACCAAGAGAACATCTTGGTGGCCGTCCCAGGGCTGGATGGTGATGGTGGAGCCGGAGGCAGAGCTCGAAGGCGAGGCGGTAGGACGTCAGTACGCGTCGAAGGCGTCGGTGCCCGCGTACTCCGACTTGACGGCCTTGCCGCCCGCCCTGTTCCTCTTTCGCAGCCTCCCAACGCCAGCCGCCCAAGGAGACGACTCCGAGAAGTTCAAGGAGCCAGCAACACGGATGATGGGGTCGACGGTGCCGCTCGAAACGACGCCCGACGCCTAGTCGGACCCGTCATCCTGCCGCCCGCTGGCCTCGTCGTCGCTGCCGCTGTCCTCCTCGCCACTCTCACTCGAGGGAGGATCTTCGTCATCAGAAGAGCTCTCCACGCAACACCTTACGTGAGTCCCGAAGTGCCCGAAGATCTTGACGGATAGGAGGCCACCCTCCATTAGTTTAAAATGAAGAGTGATCCCATCCGTCAAGCTGTGGAGGCGAGCGAAGGTTTTCCACACTCGGTGGAGATACATGACGTGAGGGGCGGGGAACTCGACGTCGGCCCATGTGCCGCTGATCCCGCAGACCCTCATGTACAACCGCAATGATCGTGGCGGATCCAGCTCCATCTCTCACGCAAATGGAGTCAGGAGGCGAAGGCAACGGCGCGACGGCCGACGCAGCCTGACGAAGAATTCGCAAGGGTTGTCCCCAGCGTGGCCCTCCATCGAAGGAGGAGCTGTTGGCGGGGGCAACGCCGGCGCTCCACCCCGTCCTCCTCTTCCCCGAGCACTACGGCCTCTGCCCCGGCCTCGCCCACGGCCTTGCCCTCTCCCCCTTCCCCTCGCGGCCGGCTCTGCCACCGCGGGTGTAGGAGGAGGAGGGACGCATTGTCAAGCGGCGACCCTCGCCGCCACCGTCGAAGGACCGGGATTCCCTTTCTCCATGGCGAATGGAAGGAAGGAGCAGAAGCAGAAGGAGGAAGAAGATGGAAGAATGCGGGGTGCCATCCCCCTTCCCGCTCTTTATAAAGGAACGGCGTTGGGGCTCGGCCGCCCCGCTCGGCCAATCAAGATACGGAGGCGCAGGGAACCAGGACCGACCCGCTGCCCCAACCAGCGACGACCCGGTTTCCCGCCTCCACCGTTTTCCACCCCCGAGCGCATGGAAGACGCGTGGTAGACATGCAAAACAGACGGGACAAGTGAGGAGACCTCTCCCCACCCCGTGATCGTGGGGAGTGGATGCCTTGAAGACCGCGCCTCGGCTCCGTTCAGTAAATGAGTCACGCCTCCATGCCTCCCTCCCTTTACGGGGAAGGCGCGAGCCGCCTCTTTACTATGCTGTGACGCATGCCTGCGGAAATCATCCCACATCACGCACGCCCCTCCACGCCGCGCGCGTGGGTCGTGGGAAGCACAGCGCATGAAAAATCTTACCGCGGTAAAAACCGCCCCGCCTACCGGCGAACCGTTTTGGGCCTGACCCAACAACGTGTCGCGCTTATGTGTGGCCCAGGCCCGGGGGCTCCTGTCGGTGTACAAAACTAGGGGCACATTTTTGTACCCCTTTACCTGTGCACGGGCAGTCGGAGCCACGCCCACGGCCACACCAAGCAGAGCGGAGGAGGTGAGCCAAGGTAAGACCAAAGCCCAAGACGAAGCAAAGCAACGACAAGGACCAAGGCCACAAAGATCAGATGGGCGAAGTAGGTTTCCCCGGCAAGGATCCTTGCCGGGGCGGCCCCAGCGGCCCCGGCAAGACCCTTGCCGAGGCAGCTCGCCCACGCCAACAGAGCGAGCCACCCTCAAGCCCACCAACACTCAACACATGTGTTGGGGCAGGGCTCAGGAGGCATCTCTATGGTGGCATGCAGATCTTTGTGAAGACAAAGAATAGTCAAGATCAAGTGAGGATGGGAAGGCAGCCATCCTCGCCGAGGGAACCCACAAGACCCCCGGCAACATCCTTGCCGGGGACGCCTGCGCGCCCCGGCAAGACCCTTGCCGGGCCACCCGGCAAGGACCTCGCCAAGCACGCCAGCAGGGCTACCATCAGGCCCGCACCAGCCAAGTCTCCACCGCCGTTCGCATGCAGTTGCCGACCCAACCAGCTGGGCAGGCACCTGCGTGGCTACATGAAGCCCTTCGTGGAGGCTCCGCCACAGCGCCACCTCAGCTACCTGCCTGCCTACATGGCAGCGCATGCACCGCTGGCCAGGGTGCGTGTCGAAGTCTGGAGGAGCGGCGACAGACGGGACGGGCCTCGCCCCCGTCCCCGATAAAGTAAGAGGATACCTAAGCGATGCATTAAATGCACCTTGTCCTGTAACACGAGGGATAACCTCGTGCTACTGTAGACCTTTCCACCTCCTGTGTGCCACTGTGGCAGCCCCTTTCACCTATAAAAGGAGGCCCGAGGCGACCAGGAGAAGGATTCGGCTTTTTGTAGCTCGTTACACCCTGTAGCTAGCTCAAGAACACAGAATACATCCACCAAAGCAGGAGTAGGGTTTTACGCATCCTCGCGGCCCGAACCTGGATAAACGAACCGCGTGCTTCTCTGTTAGACCCGCTCTTCTCTCAACCCCGCCCCCCGCAACCGCAGTAGGGATTCTTGTGATCCCATAGGTGTCGTCTCCCACCGACACCATTGACAGTAATCGTGCCCTTACGCCCTGGCATTTTAAGCTATAAATAAACATAACAAGGCCGCTCCATAAACTTGGCGTAAGCCGGCCGCCCAAACAAAGCATGATAAGGACTGTAGCGACCCGACCTCAAACGGTCAAGTCTCTGTGCTTCAGTGCCATCCCTCGATCGGTAATGCTGACACACGCAGTACTCGAAGGATTTATAACAGAGTAGCAATCACACACTTATTACATCGAATGTCTTAAAAGAGAACTTATTACAATATATATAGCTTAAGGCCATCTAATACGATAACAGCGGATGGCTTGGAAGATAAAGTGAGTCCATCAACTCCAACGGCATAGCTGAGCTACACGGCAACGACCTAGCGAACTTTACTCCTCGTCTGAAAAGTCTGCAACATGATACGTTGCAGCCGAAAATGGGTCAACACATGGAATATGCTGGCAATGTAACACAGTAGAGCAATGAACAGAATAATGCTATCACTATATGCATATATGGCTGGTGGAGGCTCTATGGTTATAAGGTTTTTGCGAGAAGCCAATTTTTCCCTAGAACAAAGTAATAAGTTTTATTTTAACTATCATGGTAGTTGAAACATCATTGAGAAGGTTCCTCCAACTCAATCCCAATTAAAGTAATTCATTAACCCAACAAATTTAAATTAAAGTGATGAGATATAATAGGATAATCCAAGTACTATATATTCAAGATGTCCATAACCGGGGACACGACTAACCATGATTAGATTGTACACTCTGCAGAGGTTTGCACACTTTTCCCTACAAGACTCGATCTCCTCCGTTGGATTTCTTGCACTACATGATGTTTGAGAAACGAATGACCGAGACACAGTCTTTCGGAAGCATTAACACTTTACTCTGGGTGGACAGTTACACCTACTTTCCCTCTACATCTGCTAGCCCACCACTGAAAGAGGTCACACAACTTACTCAAACTATGCCAGAGCCCATAATGACTTGTGGTTGCACACGGAAGTTTCTAGCATGAATAATATTAAGATCCCTTTGAGCCTGGGTGGCGAACCGTAGGAAAATCACACGGGTACTCCGGGATATCCTAGGATAACACTGGATTCTCCAGGTGCCCAAACAAGCAATCCACCCAGATGTGTATTAAAGTTGCCACCTTAAGTTGAACCATTTATTAACAATCTCACATCTGTCATGGATACACTAAAACCCAATCCACGTCTACGAGCATAGCATAGCAATATAAGCATAACGTAGAAGTAACTCCCAAGGTTTGATAACAAAACAAGGCAATAGGTTCTACCTCATCAACTACTTCCCAAACCCACAATTTAATCACATCCTAATCATGCAGTGTTTGAGGATTGGAACTAATGCATAAAAAATGGGTATGAAAAGAGTATGATCAATGTGTTACTTGCCTTGCTGACGATCAACAAAACCTAGGGACTCGTAGTAGCACGCTTCGCACTCCGGGAATTCTATCGCAAACAAACAATAGAATACATAAGCAATCAATCAAAGATGCACGGGTAAAACTCAAATAAGAAGATCTAACCAAAAAGTTCAAACTAAGAACTCCGGTTTGCAAAAAGAATCAAATCAAACGGAGCAACGAAACTCAAACTACAAAAGAAACAAGAACCGATTACTAATCTGAACTAAAGTCAAATTTTACAGTACCAAAATCTTGTTCAAGTTGGTTAAACAGAAAGAAGGTTTCAAGATGAAGATCTAGGCGCTTGAACCACCGGATTCCGATAAACGAGCGAAAAGATAAACTAAAACGAAAACCCGATCAGAAATCGTGATCGAAAATAATAGCGAAAAACCCGAGAAAAAGAAAAATGGACGAACAGGCTAACGAACGAACATTCGTTGTCTATGACTAACGGGCGAAAACCGTTCGTTAAAACGAACGTACGGTCTAACGTCCGCTAAATAGACAAAACCGAGAAAACCGACGAACCGATCTAAAAAAATGAAACTACGTTTTTTTTAAAAACGACGGTTTTTACCTAAACCGAAAAAAAAACCGAACGGCGAGATTTGCGAACTCCGGCGTGGCTCCAGCGACTTCCGGCGAGCGGGGCGGCGGTGCGGGCGACGACGGGGTGGCGCGGGTGGTGTGGCGGCGAGGCGAGCGGCGCGCGGGGTGGCTCGGCGGCGAGGTGGCGACGGCGCTAGGCGGCTCGGCGCCTGGTGCTGCGGGCTGCGGTGGTGGGGTGGGGTGGCGAAGTGGGGGCGGGGGTGGCAGCTTTTATGGAGGGGAGGGCGGCGGTGGCGGCGTGTCCGTGACGAACATGTCCTGGCGGCGTCGTGGCGCTGCTCGGGAGTTCTGTCCCGAGCCGGTGTGGGGAGGTGCGCGGCTGGGCCGGCTAGGCCTCGGCCCAGTGCAGTCCGGCGGGAGTTTTTTAAAACATATTCCGCTGAAATAAAATCCTAGAAAAATGAAGAAAAAAATCTAAAAATACCAAAACAAATTTTCACCGTCTAAATAAAATATTTAGAATAGGGTGAACATTTTCTTGGCCTAAAACGCAATTTTGAAAAATGCACCCTTTTTCTAATTCAAATAAAATTCCAATAAAAACCCAATAAAAATATTAATCTCATTTTAATATTTTCCTCCAATATTTCATTTATTCTAGAGAAGTCGTATTATCTCCTCTCTTATATTTTTTTATAAGAAATATTTTGGAGAGAAAATAAATAAACCAAAGTGATCCTTGTTTAGATA
Source organism: Aegilops umbellulata (assembly GCA_032464435.1). Taxonomy (NCBI): domain Eukaryota; kingdom Viridiplantae; phylum Streptophyta; class Magnoliopsida; order Poales; family Poaceae; genus Aegilops; species Aegilops umbellulata. The sequence continues at coordinate 107,666,328 of CP136056.1, read as the reverse complement.
TTTGATAAAAGTCAAATATGAAAAACGTGAAATCCCCAACTCTCTCCGAGGGTCCTTGAGTTGCTTAGAATTTCGAGGATCGCGAAACGAAATGCAACAAAAATACGATATGCATGAATGACCTATGTATAACATTCCAAATTGAAAATTTGGGATGTTACAAGGACTCTTGATTTTAACCACTTCAAACCACAACATCTCTGCTCTGAAATCATAGTCATCGCCAAAGGCCACTTCCAAAGCAATCTTCCCAACTGGGTATGCTGACTTACCAGGCACCACACCATGAAAAACTGCAGATGATGGTTTGAGCTCCTTATCAGTTAAATTCATCCTGCGGAAAGTATCATAATAAAGGATATTGATACTACTGCCACCGTCCATGAGCACTTTAGCGAATTTATAACCCCCAACCTGAGGGGCTACTACCAACGCTAGTTGACCCGGATTCTCAACCCAGGGTGGGTGATCCTCTCTACTCCATGTGATTGGATGCTCTGACCACCACAGATACTGAGGTACCGCTGGCTCAATTGCACTGAGCACATTTGTGAACCTTCTGATCTCGCTTGTAGAGACTTGTGGTGAAAACATGATACTGACCACTGTTGAGCTGTTTCGGATTGCTCTGGTATCCTGACCGATGCCGTTGATTACCCTGGCCAGATTATTGGTTATAACCACCCTGGTTGCCTTGCCCTTGATACCAAGAGTTTGAGCCGCCACCACCAAAACTGGGCCCGTGTGAGCTGGATCCTGACTTGCCGGGCGGGCCATTATTGTTGCCATGATTCGGGTTAAAGTTAGAATTCATGTATTCCTTCATGATAAAATAGTCCTTCCAAGCGTGAGTTGACGGCTGACCGGGCAGACTATGCTTTGGGCAAGGGTCATTAAGGATTGCCTCAAGTTTAAATTTTGGTCCTCCAAATTGCGGCTTACCCTTACGACGCTGATTTTTATGCTGAGCATTGGTGTTAGCCACAAAATCTGACCCGCCATCGGTTTGTTTGCTCTTACCACCATTACCCTGGTTATGACTATTATGCCATGTCACGTTCTGCTGCTAACCCTTACCATTACCACTCTTGTTACCCTTGTTGGTTTTATCATCATCAAATCCGGAGTCCTTAGTGTTGTCTGAGTTAGCATACTTGATGAGAGCCGCCATGAGCTCTCCCATGTCATTGCAGTGATGCTTAAGCCGCCCCAGCTTCTGCTTGAGAGGTGTGAAGTGACAATTCTTCTCCAAAATTAGAACAACGGAGCTTGCCGCAATGCTATCCGATGAGTGGATAATAGCTGAGACCCGATGGACCCAATGGTGGGCCGACTCATCCTCTCACTGCACACAGTTGTCTAGATCAATAATCGACAGAGGTTGCTTACATGTTCCTTTAAAATTCTGAATGAAGCGCGCTTTCAACTCAACCCATGAATTGACGGAATTGGCAGGTAGCCCTTTCAACCAGGTTCAAGCTGGTCCATCCAACATCATGGTGAAGTACTTGGCACACACATCATCATTAACATCTAACATCTCCATAGCCAGCTCATAGCTCTCAATCCAAGCCTCAGGTGGAAGACCAGCTGTGCAATTAGGCACCTTACGAGGGCCCTTAAAATCCTTTGGCAGACACTCATTGCATAGAGCCGGCAGTGGACACAGCATGCCAACTGTCCTGGAAGTCGTCCCAGCTTAAATGGATGCCGAAGGGTTTACTGGAAATTGCTGATGAGCCCCAATTGAGCCACCAATTCTGGCTCACGACGGGCTCTAGCCTGATCTACGAGGGCCTGAGCATTGTTTGGCCTATGCTCATCTCAGGGCGGGTTAGGACCGTGTGGCGGGTCATCATTATGAGGCGGGTTACGACGTTGCACATTGCTGGAAACTATTGGCGACTCAATGCGCCGGCTATAACTTCGACTTGGGCAGGGAGTTGAGTGAACACGCTCACGACTGTATGAATAAGCTGCCTGCTGTGCCACAACCATTTGAAGGAGCCCCACAGCATTCCGGGTCTCTATTGCAACCGGAGACTCGCCTTTTATCGGGATAGCCGCCAGCTGTGTAGCCGCTGCTATCATGTTGTCCATCGGGTTAGAATAATGGCTAGAAGGCGTTGGAACCCACTAAAGAGGGGTCTGATCCCTACAGGACGGGTCTGGAACACGAGGCTGAGCCACCGCTCCGGTTCCTGGCGCCTCAGCAGCCCGGGTTAAGCCGGGCGGGTTACTCGTTCCTTCCCCAGGCGTGTTAACAAGATTCCATCTCTCAAATTGTGAAGGCAAGCGGCTCTAATGCCTCCTTCGAAGAACAACATTGGACGCATTCTGGTCCAAACTTAGACGAAAAAATTCTGCTCTTATTCGTTGTGACTCGGCTTCCAACGAAGCTCGCTCTATTGTCATCCTGGTGTTCTCCGCATTAAGATCCTCTCAGGCCTTGGCCACCTCATCTCGCACCTTTGCAACATCTGTATTATGTTGTGCTTGATTTGCCGGAGTTACCTCTGCAGCTAACAGAGTTGCCAAAGCATCTAAGAGCTCAGATAATACTTGAGCCGGCTGTCGTACAGAGCTGCTTGCCCCGGCTATCGCAGCAGCAGTTGAGCCTGATGTCATAGCCGCGTTCGTTGACGAATTTAGCATCGGTTGCGTACCAACCATAGAACAGTATCCCTGATCGGCAGATCATAGGGATCCGGAATACTATCACCATCGGAATAGCCCCCAAGCCCTCTGTCTTGAAGCTGATAGATTGATTCGGTTTCTCCAGTCAAGGACTCATCACCTGAATAGATGGACGTCTCTCCGCCGGATATAGATCCTTCCTCAAGATCCACCCCATGAACAAAGCCCACAAAAACGCGCTTCTGGTCGGGTTGACCCCTGGCGAGTTGCGCATGCTGAGCCGTCTCAATGATGCGGTGCATGCGTGTGGCTCAGGCTCCGACTCACCGATTTTGCTGATGAAGACATAAATTTCGCCAAAGGGGACCTGTTACACGTACTCGATTGAGTCGGCCTCGAGGCCCTAGCCAGCGTTGTCGATGTAGATCTTGCCGTGACGACTCTTGGCCATCCGGCCCATGGCGTATCCTTTGATCCCTGAGAAATTTCCCTTCAAGAACTCAAACCCACCATGCTCTTGCCCCACGATGGGCACCAACTGTCGTGGTTTCGTCACGGCAGATGCCCTAGTGAAAGGACTTAGGTGTGGAGCCATCACAACGTAGGTTAGCTCGAAGGGGTTGAATGGGACAAAGGACACAAAGGAATTACCCAGGTTTGTCCCCTCACAACAAGGTAAAAGCCTACGTCCTGCTTCTAGTTGTATTGCTTGAGTTTCGATTACAAGGGAGCGATTACGCTTGACCTAGCTACCGATCAGTTGTTTCTTGAGTTAACCCACCGCCGAGTCTCGCCTTTATATACACAGGACGAGGCCCGAGGCTTACAAGAGTCCGAGCCGGATCACACAACATGACCGGCCTGGTTTTTAAGTTGTCCTGCCTTAACAGGCAAGCCACCATATGGCGCTTTACATGTACGGGTCTTGGGCCATCCCTAGGCCCGCCTCTGTGAGCTGCCATCTTCTCACTTCGTCTTTTTGGGCTTTCTTCATGTTAAGTCGCTAATGGTGTTACCCGGCCCCTCCCGGGCGGGTCAGAACTCGGAGTTATATCCCCAACAGAGTTATTTATTTTGATGGCTCCAGAACAATAAACCTCTTCGATAATATATGGTCCTTCCCATTTAGAGAGAAGCTTTCCCGCAAAGAATCTAAAACGAGAGTTGTACAAAAGAACATATTCACCAATTTTGAATTCCCGCTTTTGGATTCTTTTATCATGCCATCTTTTAACTTTTTCTTTAAATAACTTGGCATTTTCATAGGCTTGGGTTCTCCATTCATCTAGTGAGCTAATATCAAATAACCTCTTTTCACCGGCAAGTTTGAAATCATAATTGAGCTCTTTAATTTCCCAATATGCTTTGTGCTCTAACTCAAGAGGCAAATGACAAGCTTTTCCGTAAACCATTTTATAAGGAGACATGCCAATATTTTTATATGTTGTTCTGTAGGCCCAAAGTGCATCATCCCATTTCTTAGACCAATTCTTTTGGGACCTATTAACAGTTTTTTGTAATATTAGTTTTATTTCTCTATTGCTAAGTTCAACTTGACCACTAGATTGAGGGTGATAGGGTGATGCGATTCTAGGGTTAACATCATATTTTGTAAGCATTTTACGGAAAGCACCATGAATAAAATGTGAACCACAATCAGTCAATAAATATCTAGGGACTCCAAACCTCGGGAAAATAACTTCTTTAAGCATTTTAATGGAAGTGTTGTGATCAGCACTACTTGTTGGAATAGCTTCTACCCACTTAGTTACATAATCAACAACAACCAAAATATGTGTATACCCATTAGAGGAAGGAAAAGGTCCCATATAATCAAAACCCCAAACACCAAATGGTTCAACAACAAGTGAATAATTCATAGGCATTTCTTGACGCTTACCGATATTACCGATTCTTTGACATTCATCACAATATAAAACAAACTTACGAGCATCCTTGAAGAGAGTAGGCCAATAAAAACCAGATTGCAATACCTTGTGAGCAGTTGTATCTCCCGCATGATGCCCTCCATAAGCTTCAAAGTGACATTTCCGTAGGATTTGTCCCTGTTCATGCTCGGGTACACAATGTCTAATAATACCATCTACTCCTTCTTTATAAAGATGTGGGTCATCCCAAAAGTAATGTCTTAAATCATAGAAGAACTTTCTCTTTTGTTGGTATGTGAAACTAGGTGGTACGCATTTAGCAACAATATAATTAGCATAGTCAGCATACCAAGGAGTGTTATGAGAAACATTTATTGCTGCTAATTGTTCATCATGAAAACTATCACCAATAGGTAGTGGGTCATCAATAACATTTTCTAACCTAGACAAGTTATCAGCTACGTGGTTCTCAGCTCCTTTTCTACCAATGATATGTAAATCAAATTCTTGTAGCAACAGAACCCACCTAATGAGTCTAGGTTTAGCATCTTTCTTTTCCATAAGATATTTAATAGCAGCATGATCGTTGTGAAGAATAACTTTAGAAACAACAATGTAAGATCTGAATTTGTCACAAACAAACACAACTGCTTAAAATTCTTTTTCAGTAGTAGCATAATTTATTTGGGCACTATCCAGAGTTTTACTAGCATAATGAATAACATTTAATTTCTTATCAACTCTTTGTCATAGAATAGCACCAACAAAATAATCACTAGCATCACACATAATTTCAAAAGGCAAGTTCCAATTAGGTGGTTGAACAATAGGTGTAGAAATTAAGGCTTTCTTAAGTGTTTCAAAGGCTTATACACAATCATCATCAAAAATAAATGAAACATCCTTTTGTAAAAGATCTGTAAGAAGCCTAGAAATTTTAGAGAAGTCTTTAATATACTTCCTATAGAAACCAGCATGACCGAGAAAACTACGAATACCTTTAATATCTTTAGGACATGGCATTTTCTCAATTGCATCAACTTTGTCTTTATCCACCTCAATTCCACGTTCAGAAATTTTATGCCCCAAGACAATACCTTCATTAACCATAAAGTGGCACTTCTCCTAATTCAAGACAAGATTAGTTTGCTCACATCTCTGCAAAACTCGATCACGGTTGCTTAAGCAATCATCAAAAGAAGTTCCCTAAACAAAAAAATCATCCATGAAAACCTCAACAATCTTTTAAAAAAATCAGAGAATATACTCCCTCCATCCGGAAATACTTGTCCTAAAAATGGTTTATCTAGACTTATTTTAGTTATAGATACATTCATTTTATCCATTTCTAGGACAAGTATTTCCGGACGGAGGGAGTAGCAGTCATACATCTTTGAAAGGTAGCAGGTGCATTGCATAAACCAAAAGGCATACGTCTATAAGCATAAGTTCCGAAAGGTCAAGTAAAAGTGGTTTTCTCTTGATCAAGTTGTGAAACAGGTATTTGAGAAAAACCAAAATATCCATCCAGGAAGCAAAAGTGTGTGTGCTTTGATAATCTTTCTAGAATTTGATCGATAACAGGCAAAGGGTAATGATCTTTTCTAGTTGCTTTATTTAATTTTCTAAAATCAATTACCATTCTGTATCTAGTAACAATTCTTTGTGGAACGAGTTCGTTAGGAACAACAGTAATACCTCCCTTCTTAGGGACACAATGAACGGGACTTACCCATCTACTATCAGCTACGGGATAGATTATACCTCCTTCCAAAAGCTTTAATATTTCAGTTTTTACCACTTCTTTCATCTTAGGATTCAAACATCATTGATGATCAACAACGGGTTTAGCATCAGGTTCCATATTAATCTTGTGGTGACAGAGAGTGGGACAAATGCCCTTAAGATAATCAAGAGTATATCTAATAGCAGCTCGGTGCTTCTTCAGAATTTTCAATAATCTTTCTTCTTCATGTTTTGAAAGGTTAGCACTAATAATAACAGGGTATATCTTTTTCTCATCAGGATAAGCATACTTCAAAGTGTCAGGCAATTGTTTTAAATTCAAACACATGATCACCTTTAGGTGGAGGAGGACCTCCTAGAGTCTCAATAGGCAAATTATGTTTGAGCAATGGTCGTTGTCAAAGAAAATTTTATCTATTTCATTTCTGTCATGCATATGCATATCCTTTTCATGGTCCAGAAAATATTGTTCTAGTGGATCAGTAGGAGGTACGACAATAGAAGCAAGACCAATTATTCCATCCTTACTAGGTAATTCTTTCTTATGAGGTTGTGTATTAAACTTGCGAAAATTAAACTCATGAGACTCATCACCAAAGCTAACACTGACAGTTTGTTTATGACAATCCATAGTAGCATTAACAGTGTTTAAGAAACGCCTACCAAAGTTAATGGGACATCAGTCATCTTGTGGGGAACCAAGAACTAGAAAATTACTAGGGTATTTTATTTTCCACACAAGACTTCAACATCTCTAACAATCCCTAGTGGCGTGATGGTGTCTCTATTAGCAAGTTTAATAGTAACATATATGTCTTCTATTTCAGCGGGTGCTATGTCATTCATAATTTCTTGGTATAAAGTAAAGGGAATATCACTCACACTAGCACCTAAATCACATAAACCATGATAACAACGATCTCCTATTTTCACTAAGACAACGGGCATGCCAACAACAGGCCTATGTTTATCTTTTTCATCGGGTTTGGTAATTCTAGCAGCTTCATCGCAGAAGTAAATAACATGCCCATCAATATTTTCTACCACGAGATATTTAACCATAGCAACACTAGGTTCTACTTTAATTTTTTCAGCGAGTTTAGGTGATCTAATATTACTTTTGCGAACCATAGTTGAAACCTTAGCATGTTCCTTTATCCTAATAGGGAAAGGTGGTTTTTCAATATAAGCAGTAGGTACAACTGGGTCAACATTATAAATGATAGTTTCATCTTTAGCTATGTCGGGTTCTTTAATTTCTTATTTGATAGGTGTGTGATATTTAAACCACTTCTCCTTAGGGAGAACAACATGAGTATCAAATGATTCACAAAAGGAGGCCACTATCTCAGAGTCAAGTCCATATTAGTGCTAAACTTGTGAAAAGTATCGATATTCATAAAAGATTTAACACAATCAAATTCAAGCTTAATACCTGACTCTTTATCTTCGTCGAGTTCCCAATCTTCAGAGTTATGTTTAATTATTTCTAAAATATCCCACCTGAATTCAATAGTCTTCTTCATAAAAGAACCATTACAAGAAGTATCGAGCATGGATCGATCATCATAAGAAAGCCGAGCATAAAAATTCTGAATAATAATTTCTCTTGAGAGCTCATGATTGGGGCATGAATATAACATTGACTTAAGCCTCCCCCAAGCTAGAGCGATACTTTCTTCTTCACGAGGCCAAAAATTATATATGTAATTCCGATCATGATGAACTAGAAACATAGGATATTTTTTTGGGTGAAAATCCAATTTCAATCGATTCCAGTTCCAAGCTCCAATATCATCGCATAGCCTATACCATGCCAATGCTTTTTCCTTCAAAGATAAAGGGGAAAACTTCTTCTTAGCTTCAACTCCAGGCAAACCTACAAGCTTAAATAATCCACAAATTTCATCCACATATATTAAATGCATATTAGGATGTTCGGTTCCATCTCCTGCATAAGGATTAGCTAGCAGTTATCATACCCGAAGTAATTTCATAACCAATATTTTCAGTAGGTGCAGTAGGTTGAGGGGCAACTAATTGTGGTTCCGGTCGAGGTGAAGATACCCCGAACAAACCCTTCAAAGTATGGTTCTCCATACTAACAAGTGACAATAAATTTCAACACGTAGTAATAATATTTCCATACCAAGAGCGCTTCACTGCCCGACAACGGCGCCATAAAAGAGCCTTGATGACCCACAACTATAGGGGATCAATCATAGTCCTTTCGATATTGAGTGTCGAACACAACGTGGAGCAGAAGGAAATGACAAGTGGTTCTCAGCAAGGTATTTTTTGCAAGCATTGAAATAGTCGGTAACAGATAGTTTGATAGCAAGATAATTTATAACGAGCAAGTAATGGTAATGATAAATAATGTGCAGCAAGATAGCCCAATCCTTTTGTAGCAAAGTACATGCAAAAACGGTCTCTTGTGATAAGCAAAGCGTTGTTGTGGGTACACGGGAATTTCATCATATCACTTTCATCATGTTGGTTTGATTCGTGTTCACTACTTTGATAATTTGATATGTGGGTGGCCAGTGCCTAGGTGTTGTTCTTACTTGAACAAACCTCCTACTTATGATTAACCCCCTTGCAAGAATCTGCAACTAGGTGGAAAGTATTAAGATAAAATCTAACCATAGCATTAAACTTTTGGATCCAAATCAGTCCCTTACGAAATAGCGCATAAACTAGGGTTTAAGCTTCTGTCACTCTAGCAACCCATTATCTAATAACTACTCCCTCCGTCTCATAATATAAGAGCGTTTTTACACTACAATAGTGTCAAAAATGCTCTTATATTGTGGGACAGAGGGAGTGCTCCACAATGCACTCCCTTGGGCCCAAAGATGGTGAAGTGCCATGCAGTCGACTTTCACATGACACCACTAAGGGAATCACAACATACAAATCATCAAAATATCAAACACATGTCAGGTTCACATGCTTACTTGCAACATGTCTTGTCCTGTGACCTCAAGAACAAAAGTAACTACTCATAAACGATAATCATGCTCAAGATAACAAGGGTATTAAATAGCATAATGGACCTAAACATATAATATTCCACCAAATAAACCATATACTAACCAACTACAAGATGTAATCAACACTACTAGTCACCCACAAGTACCAATCTAAGGTTCCAGTACAAACATTGAACACAAGAGATGAACTAGGGTTTGGGAGGAGATGGTGCTGTTGAAGATGTTGATGGAGATTACCCTCCCAAAGATGGGAGAGTTGTTGGTGACGATGATGATGATGATTTGCCCCTCCAGGTGGGAAGTTCCCCTGGCGGAATCACTCCACCGGAGGGCAAAAGTGCTCCTGCTCAAGTTCCGCCTTGAGACGGCGGCGCTTCGTCCCGAAAGTCCTCTCTTTATTTTTTTCTAGGTAAAAATGACTTATATACCAGAAGATGGGCACCGGAGGTTGGCCGAGGAGGGCACAACCCACCAGGGCGCTCCTGGGCTCCCTGGTCCGCCCAGGTGGGTTGTGCCCACCTAGTGGGGCCCCTCTAGTAGTTATTTGCTCCAATATAGCTCATATATTCCAAAACAATTCTCCATAAATTTTCGGCTCATTTGGAGATGTGTAGAATAGGTAACTCTGACGTAGCTTTTCCAGGTCCAGAATTCCAGCTACCGGCATTCTCCCTCTTTGTGTAAACCTAGCATATTATGAGAGAAAGGGCATTAGAAATACTCCCAAAAGCATTATTATGCATAAAAATATTAAAAATTACTATAGGAAAACATGATGCAAAATGGACGTATCAATGTACTAGTTCATTCCTCACATACCAGCTCCTCCAAAATGCCATCAACAACATGCACTCTAAATGTCATCGAGTGGCTCAAGTATCTCGAGAAGCCACTCGCGCCTAGTGTAGTATATTTATGTTTTGAGCCACTCTACCTGTTCTGTGACCATGTTGTTGTCATGTCACCGTGTACCCTCGACGCCGGGGGTGATGCACCACAGCTCGCGTCGAAGGAGATCTGACCGGCAGCGCGATACGCAGGACAGCCGACAGATGCTTTTGTAGACCCGAAGCCCTGCTTGCCCAGGAGGGACCCCGCCAGGGCTCGCGGCGGCTATGGGATTCTCCAGGTCGATTCGCTCGCCCCTAGAGCCTCGTGGATCCGCAGCCCTCCGGCATGAAGAACTAGCGAAGAACGAGAAGAAAGATACAAGGGAGAGATAAAAAGTAGATGAACACGAAAAAGTAGTAGATGTGTTTATTCGATTGTGTGTTGTTCAATCGGCCATCACCCCCAACATATATAAGAGGTGGCTGGAATTCCCGTACAAGCATATGATTCATCTAGGTTTTCCTTACAAAAAAATTACATCAATTCACGACCTAGAGTCCTAGTTCTGGTCCCACTTGGATTCAGCCCGAATCTGATCCAATCTTCTGTCTTGCTCCTTGCGCGGGCCATGGAATCTGCATATGACTTCCGATGGAGACGGTTCAAATATCAATTTTGTATGCTTCGACAAGGCCAACAATCCGTATGTTGATCACTTTTCCAAATAAGGCCATCTTGAATACTCCACGGGTCATCTTTAATTTCGAGTCAGACTCGGTCATGTAGCTGACTGGACCGTCCGACTCTTGTAGCGTCTCTGCAGGCCGTATACTACGTCGGATGATGATGACTCCAAAATAACAATTGACCATTTCGACGTTATGAATAACTTTCATGTTGAACACTTTTTCATCCGAGTCCATCTAGATAATCATTTGAGCCCATCTTCAGCTTCTGGTTGGATAGGCCTTGACAGTTTCCACCCCGGCAAGCTTTTCAGCCCTGGCAAGGCCTTCGCCCGGCAAGCTTTTTACCCGTCAAGCTTTCCTCCCCGGCAAGGTCTTTGCCCGGCAAGATTTTCACCCGGCAAGCTTTTTGTCCGGCAAGCTTTCCGAAACGGTTAAAACTGGCTGCATCTTGTGGGGTTTTCTTGTGGTAGTAAATGACCTCGGATGAAAATCCGCCCAAAAGCATTTTTACTTGTTTCGACAAGACTAACAACTTTCATGTTGAATGTTTTTTGATTTGAAGCCATCTTGAAGAGCCAATCGTTCACGCATTGCATCAGACACCCATCAGACATGTGTCTGATGGGGCGCGTCATATTTTGCCTCTTGACAGGGCTGCACTCAGATAGCTCTAACTTCTGCATAGGAACTCGGATTGAGACGATTTTTATATGAAAATCGATTGATTCGACGAGACGAAGACGATTCGTGTTGGATAGGTTTCCATCTGAGATTGTCATGGAAGCATAATCGACCAAAAAGCACTCAGGACACCTAAACATGACAATCCCAATGTAGTTTTGGTCTTTGATAAGATGCCGAATGATTATGGTCCAATCATCAAAGTTGTCCCACTCGGCAATGTGAAGTTTCTTATGTAAAATACCTTGTCACTTGAGGCCATCTCTATTGCATTTTGCATTGTGCCAAAATCAGGTGTCAACACATGCCCCCTGTTTTCTGGCAGAGCTTGCGTGCCAGAAAATACTTTGCCTAGTGTAATGTTGAAGCACGATGTCAACACTCCATCGGCTGTGTATTTTTCCCAGGGCGATAATTATGTATCGGCCATGTTTGTGCTTTGGGCGATAATCGTATATCGGCCATTGCCTACTTAGGCTTCTTGCCACACACTCGGGTGGTACTTCTTCAAATATTTGCCATTGAGAGCTCGAGGTAACAATGCCCCTTGTATGGATTCCACCAAATATGAGTTCCCGGGAACTATTCTTGTAATCCTAAAAGGACTCGGAGACCACTTCCCGAATTTCCTATCTCTTGAACCAATCGGTAGAATCACTTTCCAGACGAGATCACCAACTTGAAAATTCTTCAACTTGACTTTCTTATTGTATGCTCTTACCAACCTCAATTTGTCTCTCTCTATGGCCTTCAAAGCAGCCAAACGTTTATCGGCAACCTCATCAATATTGTCCATCATCAAGTTATAAAAGTCTACTGCCGATAAATCATTTTGTTTGGTTATTCTCAAAGCATTCAAATTTACTTCCACCGGTAAAACAGCCTCTTGACCATATACTAGCTCATATGGAGTCACCTTTGTAGCACCATGCCTTGAAATTTTATGTGCCCACAAAGCTTCAGACAACAACTCATGCCATCTCCTCGGATTATCCTCAATCTTCCTCTTGATAAGCTTGATTAAAATTTTATTGCTAGACTCGGCTTGTCCATTAGCTTGGGCATAATACGGAGAGGAATTGAGCAACTTTATATTATAAGATTCGGCAAACTCTCTGACTTGGTGTGACATAAAAGATGAACCTTGATCTGTAGTTAATGTTTGAGGAATACCGAATCTATGAATAATGTGCTCGGTTATGAATTGAATTACCTCCGTATGTGTCATGTTCTTGAGAGGTACTGCTTCAGACCATTTAGTGAAATAATCAGTTGCCACCAGTATGAACCGATGCCCTTTTGAGGAAGATGGATGGATTTGTCCAATGAAGTCTAAACCCCAACCTCTGAAAGGCCACGGCTTGATAATAGGATGTAACATAGCAGCAGGAGCCAATTGAATATCACCAAATTTTTGACAAGCTTCACACCCCTTATAATATCTGAAGCAATCATTAATCATAGTCGGCCAATAAAACCCAGCACGTCGCAATAACCATTTCATCTTGGGAGCTGACTGATGAGTGCCACAAATGCCTTCATGTACCTCTCCCATAGCAACTCTTGCCTGGTCCTCGTCCAAGCACTTTAGAAGAACATCATCGACTGTTCGGCGATAAAGACCGTCATCTCTCATTGTATACTTGAAAGCCATACGCCGAACAGAGCTGTCCACCCTTTCACTCGGATTGGACAAGTAATCAACGATGGGTTTCCTCCAGTCTTGATTTTCTCCTGCATTGAGTATTTCATTAGTGGCCGAAACGGTGGGCTCCGGTTCGGCCTCCCCTATGTTGGCAAGACTAGACATTGTCTTTTTAGAAATATGAAACATGCCACGATCAACATGATAGCCGGATGCTTGTTGTGCCAACTCATTTGCTTTCCAATTGTCATGTCTAGATATATGAGCAATGCTAAAATAATCTAAAGTAGAAATTATATCTAGACATTTATCAAGATAAACATTAAGAGATTCATCAAAATATTGAAAGACTTTGGATATTTGTTGCACTACTAATAACGAATCACCATAAGCCTCAATATGTGTAGCACCTATAGCAAGGCAAAGCTCCAATCTGAATGACAATGCATATTCGGATTTGATCATTGTGCAAAAATATTTTGAGCGGCATGAGGCTTCACAAAATAGCACCATAAGGAGATATATAAACAACACAAACACCTTGGCCATTGCTACAAATTTGACCATCAATATATAACCTCCATGGTACTAGAGAGATCAAGCTAAAACCAATATTATGCATGATGTCAATATGATGCTCAATAATAAAATCAACCATGATTTGGCCTTACATAAATTCTGAATACTAATAAGTCAAAGCACACCCAATCAAAACATAAGTTCACTTTGCAATCTTGGTGAATTGGTCTATGCATAATATCTTCAATGGCATCAATTTGACAAATTCCTTTGCAAGCACTTATCTCAAACTAAGGACGATGTTAGAATACCACACCGGCCATTCTTAGATATATTCTTAGGGCGATAGATAAATATTGGCCATTACAATGAGGTCCATGTAGTATTCACCCACCAAAGTATGTATAGCCTAAATAAACAAATGAAATAGCAATAAGATATTTCGGTCCCTTTGTATTAGCAACAAAAATGTAACTAACCAAATGTATAGTGATTTGGTAATACTCTGTCATGATATCGAAAATTATGTTGCATCCATGGATCAAAATAAGTCCATGGAGGGTAACTGATCATACATGTGGATGAATTCCATGGCAAAGGCATCAACGGCATTGTTGAAGAAAATGGATGATGTGCTAACCGAAGATTTTGATGTTGTGATCCACACCTTCGGCTTAATTGTTTGTTGCTTCCATTCTTCTTTTTCTTCACTTTTATTGTACTTGTTGCAATAGAAGCATGCACATCATTTTTGTTATGAATGATCCTCTTGGGAACCCATGCCATGTTCTTCTGTCTCAGCTCTTGTGCACTAAGATTTTATAATTCCTTCTTTTGCCAATACGTTAAGCCAAGTGGGCATCTCGGCTGTAATTCTGTTTTAACCAATGGCAGTTCCTTTTTGGCCTTATGCACTCTCAACTTCTTTTCTTCAGATTTGGCACTTTGACTCTCAATAATTGATTACTTTGTCTCATTGCCTTTAGCAACCAATATTAACACTTTAATTGGCTCTTTTTTATTTGAGATCAAATCTGAAGTTGCACTCTTATGACCATCTCTTTTGACACGGTAAACTTGCTTGACCACCTCTTTCTTCATCCTTGAGCTCTGGACCGATTCCTTATGATTGAAACGGTCTTTAACATGTGATTGTTCAGATATTGATCTTCTCGGAGCTGCATAATATTGGTGAGATGGTCTAAACTAAGATGGAGAATGTGCCCTTGTATCATACTTGTCCCATGATGGATATGGATCTATATGAGCATAGGGAGGCATCCATGGCATTGGCATTGGCGGCCCAAAATAAGGATATGAATATGTTGCATTAAAATTCTCACTTTGCCAATACCGATCCTCATATTTGCGCCTTGGGGGTGATCTTGGTTTCTTTGCATGATTGGGCCGATAAGCATTCTTCTCTTCACTCTTCTTTTGATATTTATCCAATAGTTCAGCGAAGGTGATTTTTGATCTCTTACACTTGCGCTTATTTCGGCCTTTGTTTCCTTTTGGTTTGCTTTCATCGATCATTGGATTTGCTTGTTGCCCCCCAGTCCTTGGCGTCTCCATTGTAGCTTCGATGGAATTCTCACCCTCAAGATTATGTTCATTATGCTCTTCAACAACTTCTTTACTTAAAAGCTTGATCCCGTCACCTGCAGTTTTTACCTTCTTTTTAAATGGATCGGCTTGAAGCAGCTGATGCAAAAACTTTTTACCATCAGGACCAATCGGAATAGACTGGTCATCTCTTGGTGTTTCAACAAACTTCAATCGTCCTTCTTCAATGGCCAATTTAACTATTTGACGAAACATGTTGCAATCCTCAAAATTATGCTTGGACGAATCATGCAACTTACAATACATTCGTCCTTGGATTGATGGCTTAACATGGTGATCAAGAATTGTAATGTAATTATTTTTCAGCAATAAATCAAATATTTGATCACACATGCTTGAATTGAAGGTATACTTCTTGTTTTCTAGCCGATCTTGCTATGAGAATGACTTTGGAATTAAGCAAATGAATGGTTCAGATTTTGCATCACACCATTCGGCTATGCATTGTGTTTTGCACTCTATCTCCGATGTCTTTGGGTAAGATATTATACTAGCATCGGTTTTCTCAACAGAATTTAATCTTGGCTTTAAATTTCTAAAACGAAAATAGTAGAACACACATGTCTCAGTTGAGACCAAGTGCAAGCCAAGTACGAAATAAGCAAAGCTACCCAAATAGATATGAACTTTAGATAAAGCAACGGAGAAAGCTTTGGCTGCAACAATAAGTCATTATCGGTCTTTATAAATGGCACAATTGCTTGACCGATATGTTCTAAAACAATTTTATTGCTAATAAGTAAATTACCCTTCTTCAATGATCTTTCAAAATTACTTATGACGATTTTTCTAATAGATGCATCAATAATAAAGTTGTGACCAAATCTGAAAACAGGTAAATTACTTGCTAGACATACCTCTTTAAATATGTTGAGAGAGCATGCTTGTGGTGTAAATTGAACAATATCTTGCTCTATCTTTGGATAACTCTCCAACGCCTTTTCATCATCTTTTTCTTTATTCCGCGCATCATTACCTTGAAGATCCTTATCAGCCGAACTTTGTTTGGCTACTTGCTCTTGTCCTTGAGGCTTGTCAATTTCTATGTCACGGAACTCATAGGGCAGGAAGTAGGTTCCATTAACTTCAGAAAAATCAAGCATGGTTGTTTTGCTATGCTTGCCATGCCCTTTCTCAATAATGCTTGCCTCTTTGGATTTGATGGATTCGAAATATATACTACTTCATTCGGCCTTTTCAACCGAAGCACTTTCCAGTTCTGAATCATCCTTCTTTTCATTGATACTACCAATTGGCAATGCTTCTTTTATCTGAGCCAATTCTTTTTCTATTTGTTTCTGGCGGCGAGCGGCAAAGTTGGCTTTAAGCTTTTTCTCAATTTCAGCCCACTCTGGATACGATTGCCCCCCAATGCTTTTAGATTCTTTCGGCAATGACACACGGGTGTTGCCGAAATTTTGCAATAGTGTAGGGGGTGTATGATATGATGTAGTACTAGGTGAAGGCATATGCATTGTTGTAATACCATATTTTTGCTCGCCAATTTTATCAATTGGCAAAAATTCATCTTCTTGCAAAACTCTAGCTTTTATTGCGGCATAATCAGGAAATAGCCCCTTTTCATGTTGTTCAAGGCAAAGAGCACTAATCCTCTTATTTTGGACTAAACTCTTCAATGCAGCCACCACTACCTCATCTTCTACAATATTGGGCACAACCGCTCCTATAAAATTTACATTCATTGGGCTATGACCAGGAAGGTCGGAAGCCGAATTATGAATATCTACAGTTGTGTATGGTGCTGAAAAATTATTGTCATGAGGTGTAGCATATGACGGTTGGGAATAACTGGCCGAATAGCTAGTAGTAGCATGGCCAATTCTCTTGTTCATCGGCATGGTTGGATTAGTATATTGCACATTACTTGCCGACGAATGAAAGGGTGAAACACTTTCTTGTATGCTATTGGAAATTTTAACATGAGGTGTTTCAAATTGATTAACCAAACCCATCATGTTGTTCATCGGCATATGGATTTGTGGGGTTGCCGATGCATGAGAGTTTGGATACATATGATGTACGTTGCTAAAATCATAAGAATTTGTAGCATGAAGATTGCTTTGCATCGGCCCTTGCACATAATTAGATGCATGATTGAAAAAACTAGGGCTAGCCGATATATTATGCTCATTAGGTGATCTAGCAACAACATATGGATTATTTGCATCTACAAAGGGGAATTGGGTATTCATATTACCTTTGTAGATTGCAGCAACTTGATGACGATATCTTCGTAGCAAGAACGGGTCGGAGACCGTTCAAAGCTTCTTCCCCAGTGGAGTCGCCAAAAAGTGTGTTCGCACACGAACACGTCACCATGTACCCTCGACGCCGGGGGTGATGCACCGCAGTTCGCGTCGAAGGAGATCTGACCGGCGGCGCGATACGCAGGATAGCCGGCAGATGCTTTTGTAGACCCGAAGCCCCGCTTGCCCGGGAGGGACCCCGTCAGGGCTCGCGGCGGCTATGGGCTGCTCCAGGTCGATTCGCTCACCCCTAGAGCGTCGTGGATCCGCAGCCCTCCGGCATGAAGAACTAGCGAAGAACGAGAAGAAAGATACAAGGGAGAGATAAAAAGTAGATGAACACGAAAAAGTAGTAGATGTGTTTATTCGACTGTGTCTTGTTCAATCGGCCGTCACCCCCAACATATATAAGAGGTCGCTGGACTTCCCGTACAAGCAAAGGATTCATCTAGGCTTTCCTTACAAGAAAATTACATCAATTCACGACCTAGAGTCCTAGTTCTGGTCCCACTTGGATTCAGCCCGAATCTGATCCAATCTTCTGTCTTGCTCTTTGTGCGGGCCGTGGAATCTGCATATGACTTCCGATGGAGACAGTTCAAATATCAATTTTGTACGCTTCGACGAGGCCAACAATCCGTATGTTGATCACTTTTCCAAATAAGGCCATCTTGAATACTCCATGGGTCATCTTTAATTTCGAGTCGGACTCCGTCATGTAGCTGACTGGACCGTCCGACTCTTGTAGCGTCTCTACAGGTCGTATACTACGTCGGATGATGATGACTCCAAAAGAAAAGTTTACCGTTTCGATGTTACGAATAACTTTCATGTTGAACTCTTTTTCATACGAGTCCATCTAGATAATCATTTGAGCCCATCTTCAGCTTCTGGTTGGATTGGCCTTGACAGTTTCCACCCCGGCAAGCTTTTCAGCCCCGGCAAGGCCTTCGCCCGGCAAGATTTTCCCCCGGCAAGCTTTCCTCCCCGGCAAGGTCTTTGCCCGGCAAGCTTTTCACCCGGCAAGCTTTTTGTCCGGCAAGCTTTCCGAAACGGTTAAAACTGGCTGCATCTTGTGGGGTTTTTTGTGGTAGTAAATGACCTCGGATGAAAATGCTCCCAAAAGCATTTTTACTTGTTTCGACGAGACGAACAACTTTCATATTGGACGTTTTTCGATTTGAAGCCATCTTGAAGAGCCAATCGTTCACGCATTGCATCAGACACCCATCAGACATGTGTCTGATGGGGCGCGTCATATTTTGCCTCTTGATAGGGCTGCACTCAGATAGCTCTAACTTCTGCATACGAACTCGGATTGAGACGATTTTTATATGAAAATCGATTGATTCGACGAGACGAAGACGATTTGTGTTGGATAGTTTTCCATCTGATATTGTGTTGGAAGCATAATCGACCAAAGAGCACTCAGGACACCTAAACATGACAATCCCAATGTCGTTTTGGTCTTTGATAAGATGCCGAATGATTATGGACCAATCATCAAAGTTGTCCCACTTGGCAATGTGAAGTTTCTCATGTAAAATACCTTGTCACTTGAGGCCATCTCTATTGCATATTGCATTGTGCCAAAATCAGGTGTCAACAGTTGTGTAGTATATTTATGTTGTTGTTCTCAAGTTTGTTTGTCTATTTGTGCGTCTATTATTCATCTGCTGCTACCTGGTCATCCACCTCAGTCTATCTTTGATGAACATCTCTCAGTAGTGTGTATGTCTTTCATATGTGTTGTGTGTATTCTTTCATGTATGCTAACCTATCTATGTTGATATTTTTGTTTCCATTCCTTATCACTATCTTTCTACTCAAAGTTTTGTGTTCATATATTCATAAGATTATCATCTCCTTGATAGAGTTATTTGTCTAATCTATCTATCCTGTCTTGTTTATCTTATCGTGTGACAATCATTCATAGTTTTGTTCCTTCTTACATTTTTCCCTGTTGTGTTGTACCAAGAGATTTCAAGTTACGAAAGAAAATTTAAATCCAATTCACTCCCGTCTGGTCGATATACTCACGATCGTAAAATATTACCAAAGGAAGGGCATCTGAATGTAATATTGACTTTGCGGGCGTTGTACGCTTTTGAGACATGATATGTGTACCCAAATTATGCACTCTAAACAAAGTATATCCATTGAAAGTTCTATCACGAAGTAAAGCGTGGTTCAAAATGGCAAGGTCAGGAGCACTAAGGCCTCCACTCTCCCCACGACCAATTAAACATTCCTAGCAAATAATGAGTAGTAGCACAAAACAGGAAAAATGTAAACTAGCCACTCTCGCTTCCGACACCCTTCTCCTTTACCCTACGGTGACTTCATTAATAAAATCTTCCACATCACTAGGATGTGGTTCCTCGACGCTACCCTCATAAGGTAAATTGCAAACCTCACAAAAGTCATAAAGTGTCATTTCCTTATACTCATCATATAAGTAAAAGTCTACCATGGGTGGTGATCTCCTAGCATGAAAATGAGAATTTTGCATGAAAGTATTAGTGAGTAGGAGATACTGATCACACTGGCCGAGGAGGAAGTTGGTGATGCCTGCATTCTCAGCCAAATAATAGAAATCATCATAAATTCCGGCCGCCTACAAGAATGCATCACATGGCCATTCACACGGCCGAATCTTCGCAGCGCGAGGAAGATTATACTTTGGCTTCTCCTTCTCCTCATTTTCCTTTTCCTTCGAACCCCGGCTCGAGTAGCCTCTCAATAATCTCCTCATAATTTTCTTCCTCTAAAAATTTCTGAAATTTTTAGTGACTCAAAATATAAGTGAACCAAACTCAACAAAATTGATAGAAACTACTCCTACAAGTGCCTAGAGGCTATATTATGCATCAAAACTACTTTTGACCATATAAATTTGACATGCAAGCTCGAGAACAAGGTCGCCACAGCAGAAAAAATTTGCAATGAATAAAGTACTATAACAAAAACTAATTGGACCATTGGAGGAGTCACATACCGAAGAACAATCCCCCAAAGCAGTTTTGTGACTGGAGCTTTGAGCAAGGAGATCGAGAATGGCAGCAAAATGAGCAAGAACACGAGTTTGAGCTATGGAGTGATTTTTTCTGGAAGAAGAAGTGGATGGGTGCTGGAATAAGTGGAGGGGGGCTACGTGGGGCCCACAAGGACGGGGGTGCCCTCCACAAGGGGGTAGGGTGCGCCCTCCACCCTTGTGGCCAACTGGTGAGGCCCCCTGGTGTGTGTTCAGTGCCAAATTCTAAAATATTCTATAAAAATCATACTAAATTTTCAGGGCATTTGTAGAACTTTTATTTTCGGTACATTTTTTATTTCACAGATAATTCAGAAAACAGACAGATAATACTATTTTTGCTTTATTTGATCTAAATAACAGAAAGTAAAAGATGGGTACAGAGAGTTGTGCCTTCTAAATTCATTCATCTCATGCTCATCAAAAGGAATCCGTTAACAAGGTTGATGAAGTCTTATTAACAAACTTCTTTCGAGTGACATGAAACTGGAGAATTTTCGAATAACACAAGGTTACCTGAAGGGGATATGCATTTCCCCAACAATAAGAATATCATATTTCTTTTTGACTGTAGGAAGAGGAAATTCAAAACCTCCAATAGTAATAGTTGAAATTTTTCTGATATAATTGATATATGGACTTGAGGTTGTTTCTTCGGAAAGTATATCATAGGCCCATTACCATTAACATGAAAAGTGACATTACCTTTGTTGCAATCAATAACAGCCCCTGCAGTATTCAAAAAGCGTCTACCAAGGATGATCGACATACTGTCGTCCTCGGGAATATCAAGAATAACAAAGTCCCTTAAAATAGTAAAGTTTGCAACCACAACAGACACATCCTCACAAATACCGATGGGAATAGCAGTTCATTTATCAGCCATTTGCAAAGAAATTTCAGTAGGTGTCAACTTATTCAATTCAAGTCTACGATACAAAGAGAAAGGCATCACACCAACACCAACTCCAAGATCACATAAAGCAATTTTAACATAATTTCTTTTAATGGAGCATGGTATAGTTGGTACTGCTGGATCTCCAAGTTTATTTGGTATTCCACGCTTAAACGTATAATTATCAAGCATGGTGAAAATTTCAGCTTCCGGTATCTTTCTTTTATTTGTAACAATATCTTTCATATACTTAGCATAAGGAGGCATTTTAAGCATGTTAGACAAACACATACGCAAAAAGATAGGTCTAATCATTTCAGCAAAGCGATCAAAATCCTAATCATCCTTTTTCTTGAATGGCTTAGGAGGAAAAGGCATGGGTTTCCGAACCCATGGTTCTCTCTCTTTACCATGTTCTCTAGCAATGAGGTCTCTCTTATCATAACGTTGATTCTTTGATTGTGGGTTATCAAGATCAACAGTAGGTTCAATCTCTACATCATTATTATTACTAGGTTGAGCATCAACATGAACATCATTATCAGCATTATCACTAGGTTCATGTTCATCACCAGATTGTGTCTCAGCATCAGAAATAGAGATATCATTGGGATTCTCAGGTGTGTCTGTAGCAGGTTCACTAGCATGCAAAGTCCTATCAGTTTTCTTTTTCTTTATATTAGAAGGACTAGGTGCATCAGTATTAATTCTCTGAGAATCTTGATCAACTCTCTTAGGATGGCCCTCGGGATACAAAGGTTCCTGGGTCATTTTACCACCTCTAGTCATAACCCTGACATCATTATCTTTGTTCTTATTTTTAACTCATTAAGCAATTCATCCCGTGCCTTAAGTACTTGTTCTACTTGAGTTGCAACCATGGAAGCATGCCTACTAATAAGCTTAAGATCATTAACAGTTCTACTCATATAATCACCCAAGTGGTCAAGCATGTAAGCATTACATTTCAATTGTCTACTAACATAAGCATTGAAGTTTTCTTGTTTAACAATAAAATTATCAAACTCATCCAAGCATTGACTAGCAGACTTATTATGAGGAATATCACCTTCATCAAATGTATGGAGAGAGTTTTCCTCTACTACCTATGTCGGGTTATCAAGACCATGTATTTCTTCAATAGGTGGTAAATTCTTAACATCTTCAGATGCTATACCTCTTTCTTTCATAGATTTCTTTGCCTCTTGCATATCTTCAGGACCGAGAAATAGAATACCCCTTTTCTTCAGAGTTGGCTTAGGATTTGGTTCAAGAAGTGTCCAATCATTATCATTACTCAATATATTATTCAATAGCAATTCAACTTGCTCAACAGTTCTTTCCCTGAAAACACAACCAACACAACTATCCAGGTGGTCTCTGGAAGCATCAGTTAGTCCATGATAAAAGATATCGTTTTGGTCTTTGATAAGATGCCGAATGATTATGGCCCAATCATCAAAGTTGTCCCACTCGGCAATGTGAAGTTTCTCATGTAAAATACCTTGTCACTTGAGGCCATCTCCTTTGCATATTGCATTGTGCCCAAATCAGGTGTCAACAGTTGTGTAGTATATTTATGTTGTTGTTCTCAAGTTTGTTTGTCTATTTGTGCGTCTATTATTCATCTGCTGCTACCTGGTCATCCACCTCAGTCTATCTTTGCTGAACATCTCTCAGTAGTGTGTATGTCTTTCATATGTGTTGTGTGTATTGTTTCATGTATGCTAACCTATCTATGTTGATATTTTTGTTTCCATTCCTTATCACTATCTTTCTACTCAAAGTTTTGTGTTCATATATTCATAAGATTATCATCTCCTTGATAGAGTTATTTGTCTAATCTATCTATCCTGTCTTGTTTATCTTATCGTGTGACAATCATTCATAGTTTTGTTCCTTCTTACATTTTTTCCATGTTGTGTTGTACCAAGAGATTTCAAGTTACGAAAGAAAATTTAAATCCAATTCACTCCTGTCTGGTCGATATACTCTCGATCCTAAAATATTACCGAAGGAAGGGCATCTGAATGTAATATTGACTTTGCGGGCGTTGTACGCTTTTGAGACATGATATGTGTACCCAAATTATGCACTCTAAACAATGTATATCCATTGAAAGTTCTATCACGAAGTAAAGCGTGGTTCAAAATGGCAAGGTCAGGAGCACTAAGGCCTCCACTCTCCCCACGACCAATTAAACATTCCTAGCAAATAATGAGTAGTAGCACAAAACAGGAAAAATGTAAACTAGCCACTCTCGCTTCTGACACCCTTCTCCTTTACCCTACGGTGACTTCATTAATAAAATCTTCCACATCACTAGGATGTGGTTCCTCGACGCTACCCTCATAAGGTAAATTGCAAACCTCACAAAAGTCATAAAGTGTCATTTCCTTATACTCATCATATAAGTAAAAGTCTACCATGGGTGGTGATCTCCTAGCATGAAAATGAGAATTTTGCATGAAAGTATTAGTGAGTAGGAGATACTGATCACACTGGCCGAGGAGGAAGTTGGTGATGCCTGCATTCTCAGCCAAATAATAGAAATCATCATAAATTCCGGCCGCCTACAAGAATGCATCACATGGCCATTCACACGGCCGAATCTTCGCGGCGCGAGGAAGATTATACTTTGGCTTCTCCTTCTCCTCATTTTCCTTTTCCTTCGAACCCCGGCTCGAGTAGCCTCTCAATAATCTCCTCATAATTTTCTTCCTCTAAAAATTTCTGAAATTTTTAGTGACTCAAAATATAAGTGAACCAAACTCAACAAAATTGATAGAAACTACTCCTACAAGTGCCTAGAGGCTATATTATGCATCAAAACTACTTTTGACCATATAAATTTG
Source organism: Aegilops umbellulata (assembly GCA_032464435.1). NCBI lineage: Eukaryota > Viridiplantae > Streptophyta > Magnoliopsida > Poales > Poaceae > Aegilops > Aegilops umbellulata. The sequence continues at coordinate 107,642,018 of CP136056.1, read as the reverse complement.
ACATGCAAGCTCGAGAACAAGGTCGCCACAGCAGAAAAAATTTGCAATGAATAAAGTACTATAACAAAAACTAATTGGACCATTGGAGGAGTCACATACCGAAGAACAATCCCCCAAAGCAGTTTTGTGAATGGAGCTTTGAGCAAGGAGATCGAGAATGGCAGCAAAATGAGCAAGAACACGAGTTTGAGATATGGAGTGATTTTTTCTGGAAGAAGAAGTGGATGGGTGCTGGAATAAGTGGAGGGGGGCTACGTGGGGCCCACAAGGACGGGGGTGCCCTCCACAAGGGGGTAGGGCGCGCCCTCCACCCTAGTGGCCAACTGGTGAGGCCCCCTGGTGTGTGTTCGGTGCCAAATTCTAAAATATTCTATAAAAATCATACTAAATTTTCAGGGCATTTGTAGAACTTTTATTTTCGGTACATTTTTTATTTCACAGATAATTCAGAAAACAGACAGATAATACTATTTTTGCTTTATTTAATCTAAATAACAGAAAGTAAAAGATGGGTACAGAGAGTTGTGCCTTCTTAATTCATTCATCTCATGCTCATCAAAAGGAATCCGTTAACAAGGTTGATGAAGTCTTATTAACAAACTTCTTTCGAGTGACATGAAACTGGAGAATTTTCGAATAACACAAGGTTACCTCAAGGGGATATGCATTTCCCCAACAATAAGAATATCATATTTCTTTTTGACTGTAGGAAGAGGAAATTCAAAACCTCCAATAGTAATAGTTGAAATTTTTCTGATATAATTGATATATGGACTAGAGGTTGTTTCTTCGGAAAGTATATCATAGGCCCATTACCATTAACATGAAAAGTGACATTACCTTTGTTGCAATCAATAATAGCCCCTGCAGTATTCAAAAAGCGTCTACCAAGGATGATCGACATACTGTCGTCCTCGGGAATATCAAGAATAACAAAGTCCGTTAAAATAGTAAAATTTGCAACCAGAACAGACACATCCTCACAAATACCGATGGGAATAGCAGTTCATTTATCAGCCATTTGCAAAGAAATTTCAGTAGGTGTCAACTTATTCAATTCAAGTCTACGATACACAGAGAAAGGCATCACACCAACACCAACTCCAAGATCACATAAAGCAATTTTAACATAGTTTCTTTTAATGGAGCATGGTATAGTTGGTACTGCTGGATCTCCAAGTTTATTTGGTATTCCACCCTTAAACGTATAATTATCAAGCATGGTGAAAATTTCAGCTTCCGGTATCTTTCTTTTATTTGTAACAATATCTTTCATATACTTAGCATAAGGAGGCATTTTAAGCATATCAGACAAACACATACGCAAAAAGATAGGTCTGATCATTTCAGCAAAGCGATCAAAATCCTAATCATCCTTTTTCTTGGATGGCTTAGGAGGAAAAGGCATGGGTTTCCGAACCCATGGTTCTCTCTCTTTACCATGTTTTCTAGCAACGAAGTCTCTCTTATCATAACGTTGATTCTTTGATTGTGGGTTATCAAGATCAACAGTAGGTTCAATCTCTACATCATTATTATTACTAGGTTGAGCATCAACATGAACATCATTATCAGCATTATCACTAGGTTCATGTTCATAACCAGATTGTGTCTCAGCATCAGAAATAGAAATATCATTGGGATTCTCAGGTGTGTCTGTAGCAGGTTCACTAGCATGCAAAGTCCTATCAGTTTTCTTTTTCTTTATATTAGAAGGACTAGGTGCATCAGTATTAATTCTCTGAGAATCTTGATCAACTCTCTTAGGATGGCCCTCGGGATACAAAGGTTCCTGGGTCATTTTACCACCTCTAGTCATAACCCTGACATCATTATCTTTGTTCTTATTTTTAACTCATTAAGCAATTCATCCCGTGCCTTAAGTACTTGTTCTACTTGAGTTGCAACCATGGAAGCATGCCTACTAATAAGCTTAAGATCATTAACAGTTCTACTCATATAATCACCCAAGTGGTCAAGCATGTAAGCATTACATTTCAATTGTCTACTAACATAAGCATTGAAGTTTTCTTGTTTAACAATAAAATTATCAAACTCATCCAAGCATTGACTAGCAGACTTATTATGAGGAATATCACCTTCATCAAATGTATGGAGAGAGTTTTCCTCTACTACCTGTGTCGGGTTATCAAGACCATGTATTTCTTCAATAGGTGGTAAATTCTTAACATCTACAGCTGCTATACCTCTTTCTTTCATAGATTTCTTTGCCTCTTGCATATCTTCAGGACCGAGAAATAGAATACCACTTTTCTTCAGAGTTGGCTTAGGATTTGGTTCAAGAAGTGTCCAATCATTATCATTACTCAGTATATTATTCAATAGTAATTCAACTTGCTCAATAGTTCTTTCCCTGAAAACACAACCAACACAACTATCCAGGTGGTCTCTGGAAGCATCAGTTAGTCCATTATAAAAGATATCAAGTATTTCATTTTTCTTGAGAGGACGATCAGGCAAAGTATTAAGTAATTGGAGAAGCCTCCCCCAAGCTTGTGGGAGACTCTCTTCTTCAATTCGCACAAAATTAAATATTTCCCTTAAGGCAACTTGTTTCTTATGAGCGGGGAAATATTTTGCAGAGAAATAGTAAATCATATCCTGGGGACTACGCACACAACCAGGAGCAAGAGAATTAAACCATAACATACCATCACCCTTTAATGAGAAAGGACACAACTTAAAAATATAGTAATAGCGAATTTTTTTCCTCATGAGCAAATAGGGTGACTATATCATTCAATTTATTAAGATGTACCACAACAGTTTCAGATTCATAACCATAGAAAGGATCAGATTCAACCAAAGTAATTAACTCAAGATCGACAGAGAATTCATAATCCTTATCAGTAACAAAGATAGGTGAAGTAGAAAAATTAGGATCATATTTCATTCTAGCATTCAAAGAATTTTCTTTCAGCTTAGCTAACATTTTCTCAAGATCTCCTATATCATTGCAAGCAAAGAAGTCTCTAGCAGTTTCTTCATCCATAACATAACCCTCAGGTACAATAGGCAATTCATATCAAGGGGGGGGGGGGAATCATAATCGTCAGTTTAAAAAATATCATCGGTTTCAGTAATTTCATTCTCTCTAACCCTAGCAAATTGTTCATCTAGAAATTCACCTAGTGGCACAGTATTATCAAGCAAAGAAGTAGTATCATCATAAGCATCATGCATAGCAGAAGTGGCATCATCAATAACATGCGACATATCAGAATCAATAGCAGGTGTAGGTGTCGCAAGTTTACTCAAAACAAAAGGAGAATCAAGTGCAGAGCTAGATGGCAGTTCCTTACCTCCCCTTGTAGTTGAGGGAAAATCTCGGTTCTTTGATCTTTCAAATTTCTCATAGTGATCAACAGATATAAATCCCAAGTGAATTAGAGAATAGAGCTATGCTCCCCGGCAACGGTGCCAGAAAAAGGTCTTGATAACCCACAAGTATAGGGACCGCAACGGTTTTCGAGGGTAGAGTATTCAACCCAAATTTATTGATTCGACACAGGGGGAGCCAAAGAATATTCTCAAGTATTAGCAGCTGAGTTTACAATTCAACCACACCTGAAAGACTTAATATCTGCAGCAAAATATTTAGTAGGAAATTAGTGTGGAAGTAACGCTAACAGTGGCAAAAGTAACAGTAGCGGTTTTGTAGCAATCGTAATGGTGGCAACAGAAAAGTAACTTAGCAAAGATCAATATGAAACGAGCTCGTAGGCAATGGATCAATGATGGATAATTACGTCGGATGGCATTCATCATGCAATACTTATAACATAGGGTGACACAGAACTAGCTCCAATTCATCAATATAATGTAGGCATGTATTCCAAATATAGTCATATGTGCTTATCGAAAAGAACTTGCATGACATCTTTTGTCCTACCCTCCCATGGCAGCGGGGTCCTATTGGAAACTTTGGGATATTAAGGCCTCCTTTTAATAGAGTACCGGACCAATGCATTAGCACTTAGTGAATACATGAACTCCTGAAACTACGGTCATCACTGGGAAGTGTCCCGACTATTGTCACTCCAGGGTTGCCGAATCATAACACGTAGTAGGTGATTGATACGTCTCTGTCTTATCTATAATTTTTTATTGTTCCATGCCAATATTCTACAACTTTCATATACTTTTGGCAACTTTTTATACTATTTTTGGGACTAACATATTGATCCAGTGCCCAGTGCCAGTTCCTGTTTGTTGCATGTTTTTTTGTTTCACAGAAAATCTAGATCAAACGGAGTCCAAACGGAATAAAAACTGCCGGAGATTTTTTTTGGAATATATCTGATTTTTGGGAAGTGGAATCATCGCGAGAAGATGCCCGAGGGGGCCACGAGGCAGGGGGCGCCCCCCAGGGGGCAGGCGCGCTCCTGACCCTCATGGACACCCTGTAAGGAGGTTGGAGCCCTTCTTTCACCGCAAGAAAGCTAATATCTGGATAAAAATCGTGTTCAAATTTCAATCCAATCCGAGTTACGGATCTCCGATTATAAAAGAAACGGTGAAAGGGCAGAATCCAGAACGCGGAAATAGAGACAGACAGAGAGACATATCCAATCTCGGAGGGGCTCTCGCCCCTCCCACGCCATGGAGACCATGGACGAGAGGGGAAACCCTTCTCCCATCTAGGGAGAAGGTCAAGGAAGAAGAAGAAGGGGGGCCCTCTCCCCCTCGCTTCCGGTGGCGCCGGAATGCCGTCGGGGCCATCATCATCACCGCAATCTACACCAACACCTCTGTCATCTTCACCAACATCTCCATCACCTCCCCCCATCTATCTACAGCGGTCCACTCTCCCGCAACCCACTATACCCTCTACTTGAACATGGTGCTTTATGCTTCATATTATTATCCAATGATGTGTTGCCATCCTATGATGTCTGAGTACATTTTCATTGTCCTATCGGTAATTGGTGAATTGCTATGATTGGTTTAATTTGCTTGTGGTTATGTTTCTGTCCTTTGGCGCCCATCATATGAGCGCGCGCGTGGATCACACCATAGGGTTAGTTGTACCTTGATAAGACTATGTATTGGAGGGCAAGAGTGACAGAAGCTTCAACCTAGCATAGAAATTGATGCATACGAGATTGAAGGGGGACCAATATCTCTTAATGCTATGGTTGGGTTTTACCTTAATGAACGTTAGTAGTTGCGGATGCTTGCTAATAGTTCCAATCATAAGTGCATAGAATTCCAAGTCAGGGATGACATGCTAGCAGTGGCCTCTCCCACATAAAACTTGCTATCGGTCTAGTAAAGTAGTCAATTGCTTAGGGACAATTTCGCAACTCCTACCACCACTTTTCCACACTCGCTATACTAACTTTATTGTGTCTTTGTCTAAACAGCCCCTACTTTTTATTTATGTGCTCTTTTTATTCTTGAAAACCTATCCAACAACATGTACAAAGTACTTCTAGTTTCATACTTGTTCTAGGCAAAGAGAACGTCAAGCGTGCGTAGAGTTGTATCGATGGTCGATAGAACTTGAGGGAATATTTGTTCTACCTTTAGCTCCTCGTTGGGTTCGACACTTTACTTATCGAAAGAGGCTACAATTCATCCCCTATACTTGTGGTGTCGGGGCGGATGGTGTCCGCCGCGAGCACCTATGGGGCCGGAGCCCCTTTCGTTGTCCGGTGAGGGGGGCGGAGGGAGCACAGAGAGCAGATCGAGGCGAGCACACGGGCGGTTTACCCAGGTTCGGGCCGCGATGGACGCGTAAAACCCTACTCCTGCTTGGTTGTATTGAACTGGGGAGCCCGGGAGCTTGGAGAGCTAGCTGCCCCGAGCATATGGCTGTCTGGATCCCAAATCCCCGAACCTCGGAACCTCCTCTACGTTGCACACGGGCCTCCTTTTATAGCGCAAAGGGGTCACCGACAGGTGTCAACGTAAGAGAAAGGGGTAAAAGTGTAAAAGGGGTGGTAGTTGTAACAGTGCGGGAACAGTGGCGCTACAGCGCGGCACAGTGTTATCACACCTACTTCTGACGGTAGGGGACAAGGGCATTAAATGCCCGTCACGGTCGCCCGGGCAGCACCGAGGCGGACCGTTAGGTGCGCCACCGCTCGCCACGATGGTGGCTGCATGCCACCGCATACCCCAGGCTGCGCGGTGCCCCGCCACGTGCCCTTGGGGGAAGCCCCGGAGCGACGCGTGGGCGGGCGAGCCGGAGCGCAGTCCTGAGGTGGCGATTTGCCGCGGCAAGTGGCTTGCCGCGGGGGTCGTCTTCCTGTGCCTGATAGCTTGCCGGCTATCAGGCCTTGCCGGGGCGCATAGCGCGCCGTGGCGGGCTTCTCTTGTGGTGCCTGGGTTCGGCCTTCCCGACAAGCTCCTCTTGTCGGGGTCTCGATCTTCTGTCTCGTATACTTTGTTCTTGGATGGCATTTCATGGGCTCAGTCGTCCCGGCAAGCTCCTCTCGCCGGGGTCTTGTCTTCTTGGCCCGGCAAGCTCCTCTTGCCGGGGGCCTTGTCTTCTTGGCCCGGCAAGCTCCTCTTGCCGGGGGCCTTGTCTTGAATGCTTGGTCTTCTCTTGGCGCTTCCTGGGCGGGCCTTGCCGCAGGGTGCTACAACTGCCCGTGCACAAGTCTGGGGTACTAAGGTACCCCTACTTTAGTACACCGACAGGAGCCCCCGGGCCTGGGCCACACACGGTGCCGAGCGTCGTTGGGCCAGGCCCTAACAGTGCACGGGCACGCATGGCCTTGGTCGCGCTGCTCCTTAACTCCGCACCCGCCGCACCTTCCCCAGGCGGCGCGCGCTTATTGCGGCGTCGTGGGGGCGAAACGCCCGTTCCCTCTTTAAGTGGAGGGAGGTGCGGAGGCGCGGCTCGATAAATGAACGGGGGTGAGGCACGGCTTTCGAGGCGTCCGTTCCCCATAATCACGGGATGGGGAGAGGTCGTCCCACCCGTCGCCTCGGTTCTGCGCGCCCACCACGTGGTCCTCATGCACTCGGAGTCGCGGCGGCGGAGGCAGGGAGTCGGGCCGGCGCGGGTCGATGCAGTGGGTCGGCCCCAGTCGCCTGCCCTTCCTCCGCTTCTATTGGAGGAGCGAGGCGGCCGCGGTCCCACTCCGCCCCTTTATAAGGAGCGAAAGGGGGCGACGGAAATCCGCACTCCATCTCCTTCCTCCTTCTGCTTCTGGTTTCCTTCCCCCATCTGTGATGGAGGGGGGGAACCCTGGTTCTTCTTCGGTTGCCGCGAGGGTGTCTGCTAGGCAACGCGCCCCTCCTCCCCTTGCGCCCGCGGCGGCGGAGCCGGTCGTCGGGGGAAGAGGGAGAGGGCGAGGTCGCGGACGAGGTCGTGGACGGGGCCGAGGCGCTCGGGGCGGACGGATCGGTGCGCCGTCCTTGCCTCTGCCGGCGGCTCCGTTCCTTCCCGCGGTCCATCTCGGGGACGACCCCCGTGAGTTCATTATCAGGCTGCGCTGGGCGCCTCGTCGCCACCTCCGGCTTCCCGCTCCATTCGCGAGTGTGTTGGAGGTGGAGCAGCCTGAGACGCTAAACCTGCGCATGAGGGGCTGCGGGATCAGTGGGACGCGAGTCCACGTCGAGTCCCGAGCCCCCGGCGAGGTGTGTCTGGGCCGCGGGTGGAAGACGTTCGCCCGGATCCACAGCTTGACGGAGGGGTTCACCCTCCACTTTAAGCTAGTGGGGGAGGACCTCCTCTCCGTCAAGGCCTTCTGGGGCTTCGGCATCCGGGCCCGGTGCTGCGAAGATAGCTCCTCCGACAGCGAAGGCTCCTCCTCGAGTGAGAGTGACGAGGAGGGGAGCGACAGCGACGACGAGGGGAGCAGCCGCCGGGATGACGGGTCCGACTAGGCGTCGGTCGCAGCTCCGTGTGGCACCGGCGGCCCCATCGTCCGCGCCGGGCTCCGTGAACTCCCCGGGGTCGTCTCCTTGGGCGGCTGGCGTAGGGGGGCTGCTGAGGAGGACAGAGGGCGGACGTCGAAGGCCGCGAAGTCGGAGTACGGGCCGACTTCGACAGCTGGCTGACGCTCCGGTGCCTCGTGTTCCAGATGCGCCCCAGACGCCGTCATCACCCTTGCTCTCGGTGACGACCACCGGGGTCTTCTCTCCGGCCCGGCAAGTTCTTCTTGCCGGGGGGGGGGGGCTTGATCTCCTCGGGCGGCCGGAGTGGCGAGGCTGGGGAAAAGGAAGAGGCTGGCGGCAAGGCCGCTGCCTCATCTTCCAGCTCTGCCTCCGGCGCCTCCGCCTTCTTCAGCCTCCGGAGACCCCCGGGCGGAGCCCCCGGATCTTCTCTTGGTGCCTTCTGTCACCCGTAGCTCATCTAGGTGCCCCTTTCGCCCTCTTCGCCTACTTGCCCTACCTCCTGAGGAGAGAGACAAGAAAGGGATTACGGGCACCTTATCTCTTTTCAGCTTGTAAGCCTTCGGGCCTTAGTTGCGTTTAAGCCTTGTAATCCCTCTTTTCATGTTTTTCATTCTCTCTGAACTGTACCTGAGTGGAATGTTTTTAATGAAAAGGGGATGTTTGCCGGATCATTCGTCTCGCGGGTGGAAACCGCGGTAAGGAACGAATCCTTTACATCGTTAAGATAGACGGTTTCTCGCCCGGCAACAGGCCCAGCCGCTCCCCCGCACTGCTCGACCCTTCTCACGCCCTTGGCGGAGGCGGGGAGCAGGCGGGTTCCGGCCCCTCGCTTCCCTCCCTCTTGCTGCCGCGGCTGCTATCGAAACGGGCCCCAGGAACGCGCTCTGGGGCTTGCCGCTAAGAGAGCACGGTAGCTTTTCAGGAGGAAAGGAGGCTTTCAAATTCCACAGTCCATAAGAGAATGCATGATGAGGGATGCAAAAACTTATCTGAGGTTGCAGCCCCCGGCGACTCTGGCTCGCCGGGGCGTAGGTGTTGGCTCGTCCTTCTCCTCTTCCTTGTCCTTGAGCGGCCCGGCAAGGACATTCAATTCCTGCGAGCCAAAAGGGAAAGGACGGGAAAAAGACGCGGACTCGACCTCTAAGTTAGGGGTTAGCGACAGTTAGGAACTGACAACCCTAACCAAGGACGAGACTCTGACTCAGCATGCATGCTAAAATCTAGGGCGCCAGCGCTTCTTTATCTTCGGCCGGGGGCTTCGCCTGGCTTTGTACGAGGGCTTAAATGCAACATCGGCAAGGCCTGCACAAACCGGTGGTTGCCGGAGCGGATCACGGCAACCGCGCCTTATGGGCGAAACTTGCGAAGATGCTCTATGTTCCCAGGAGTTGCTCACTGGTAGGCCCTCTTCGGTCTTGAGGCGGACAGCGCCGGGCCTCGCGACTCGTCTCACCCGATAAGGGCCTTCCTGCTTCGGCGTCGACTTGTTATAATTCTTGGCCGACTGAACGTGCCTAAGAACAAGGTCGCCTAACAGGGCAACTTTATCTGATGCCAGGGGCTTCGCCTGGCTTTGTACAAGGGGTTACATGCAACAGCGGCAAGGCCTGTACAAACCGATGGTTGCCGGAGCGGGTCACGACAACCGCGCCTTATGGGTGAAACTTGCGAAGATGCTCGATGTTCCAGGAGTTGCTCACTGGTACGCCTTCTTCGGTCTCGAGGCGGACAGCGCCAGGCCTCGTGGCTTGTCTCACCCGATAAGGTCCTTCCCACTTTGGCGTCAACTTGTTGGAATTCTTGGCCGACTGAGTGCGCCGAAGAACAAGGTCGCCCTCTTCGAGACTCCTGGCCTTGACCTTGCGGCTATGGTAGCGACGCAAGGCTTGCTGGTATCGAGCAGCTCGTACCGCAGCCTGGAGACGTCCTTCCTCAAGGAGCAGCGCGTCATCTTGGCGCAGCCGCTCTTGCTCGAGCTCGTCATAAGCGAGCACCCGAGGAGATCCGTATACGAGTTCCGTGGGGATAACTGCTTCCGCTCCATAGACTAGAGCAAAGGGTGTCTGTCCGGTGGCTCGACTCGGTGTCGTTCTGATCGACCAAAGAGCCGCCGGCAGCTCCTCAATCCAATTTCTTCCGCACTTGTGCAGCCTGTCGAAGGTCCTGGTCTTGAGTCCGCACAGCACTTCAGCGTTGGCCCTTTCTGCTTGACCGTTGCTCCTGGGGTGAGCAACCGAAGCGAAACAGACCTTGGCGCCAAGATCCTGGGCGTATTGCATGAAGGCGCGACTTGTGAATTGTGTTCCGTTGTCGGTGATGATTCTGTTGGGCATTCCGAAATGGCAGACGATCGACCGGAAGAACTTGACTGCTGACTGCGCGGTCACCTTCCTCACTGGCTCCACTTCTGGCCACTTCGTGAACTTGTCGATTGCAACGTACAAGTACTCGAAGCCCCCGACGGCTCGGGGAAAAGGGCCGAGGATATCGAGCCCCCAGACCGAGAAGGGCCAGGATAAAGGGATTGTTTGGAGAGCTTGAGCTGGCTGATGAATCTGTTTTGCATGGAACTGGCACGCTTCACACTTGGTTACTAGTGCAGTTGCATCTTGGAGGGCTTCTTGCCAGAAGAACCCTTGTCGGAAGGCTTTCCCGACAAGTGCTCTTGCGCCAATGTGATGGCCGCATATGCCTCCGTGTATCTCTGCCAACAGCTTCTGTCCGTCTTCCCTGGAGATGCACTTCAATCTGACACCGTTGAGTCTCCTTCTGTACAGCTCGTTGTCCACGAACTGGTACATACTTGACTGCCTGGTGATCTTCTCCATCTCTTCTGGGTCGTCGGGAAGTTCTCCAGTTTGCAGAAAACGGACGATCTGCTGCGCCCATGCCGGAGCCCGGGGCTCGACGGCAAGGACTAGAGGCACGAAGGCCGCTGCGGGGACCCCGGCTTCTACGGCAAGAACCTCTGGTTCCGCCGGAGCTGGTGATCCCCCGGCAAGCTTGCCGGGGCAAAGCTTGTCGGGAACCCCCGCTTCAACTGGACAGATCCTCGGATCCGCAGGAGCGGACTGTTCCTCAGCGTTCAGACTGCTGATCCGCTTGCCGGAGCAAGGCTTATCGGGGACACCTGCTTCGACTGGACGGATCCTTGGATCCGCAGGAGCGGGCTGTCCCTCGGCGTTCAGACTGCTGATCTGCTCGCCGGAGCAAGGCTTACCGGGGACACCTGCTTCGACTGGACGGATCCTGGGATCCGCAGGAGCGGGCTGTCCCTCGGCGTTCTGGTTGTTGATCTTGGGGACCTTGGCGGCGGTCTCAGGAAGGTCCGCCTGCAAGTAGTCGCCGGAGACCAACTTCCTTTTCTTGGACTGCCCAACTGATGGTGTAACGGATGGTTGAGTCAGCTTGAGTAAGAAGGTCCCTGGTTCCACAGGTAACTTCAACGAAGCACACTTCGAAAGGCCGTCTGCTATCTCATTCTGAGCTCTCGGGACGTGCTCCATTTGCAGCCCTTCAAAGTGTCCTTCCAGCTTTCTCACTTCATCTACATAAGCTTCCATCAGAGGGCTCTGGTAGCTCTTGTTGACTTGCCGGACCACCAGTTGAGAATCTCCCCGCACAATCAGCTTTCTGATCCCAAGTTCGGCCGCAATCCTGAGGCCGGCGAGCAAGCCTTCATACTCAGCAGTATTGTTGGTTGCTTGCTCTCTTGGGAAGTGCATCTGGATAACATACTTGAGGTGCTCTCCGGTGGGCGCGATGAGTACCACGCCAGCACCGGCGCCTTGCAGCGAGAAGGCACCATCGAAGTACATTACCCACTCGCTTGTTGCTCCTTGTACGGGCGCGCTTGTTTCTTGGGCTTCTCCATCTGGCGTCGGGGTCCACTCAGCTATGAATTCTGCCAAAGCTCGGCTCTGTATGGTTGAAGTACTTTCAAACTTGAGCCCAAAGCTCGACAGCTCCAGTGCCCACTCGACGATCCTGCCTGTTGCCTCTGGATTGTGCAATATCCTCTTCAGCGGAAAGCGAGTGACTACTGTTATCTCATGTGCTTGGAAGTAATGGCGCAGCTTTCTCGAGGCCATGAGGAGGCCGAAAAGCAATTTCTGCACCCCGGAGTATCTTGATCTAGCCCCCTGCAAGAGGGAACTCACAAAATACACCGGGCGCTGCACCATCTTCTTCCGCGCTCCATCCTGTTCCTGCGCAGGGTGGTCCTTGTCGGGGCCAGAGCTTGCCGGAGCAGCCCCCCGCTCGTCGCTGGACTCGCTTGTAGGTGGTATAGGCTCCTCGTCGGCCTCCCTCTCCGCCACTAACGCAGCACTAACCACCTGGTTGGTTGCCGCTAGGTATAGCAACAACTTCTCCTGTGGTCTAGGTGCGACAAGTATTGGAGTGGAGGATAGGTACCTTTTCAAATCTTGCAGCGCTGCCTCCGCTTCTGGAGTCCACTGCATGGGGCCTGCCTTCTTCAAGATTTTAAAGAAGGGCAGGGCGCGTTCTGCAGACCTTGAAATGAACCGACTGAGGGCGGCCACACAACCTGCAAGCTTTCTGACGTCCTTGACGCGCTCTGGGGCTTCGATCTGCTCGATGGCTTTGATCTTGTCGGGATTAGCTTCAATCCCCCTCTGTGACATAAAGAACCCGAGAAGCTTGCCGGAGGGGACTCCGAAAACGCACTTCTCGGGGTTCAGCTTGAGCTGTATCTTGCGCAGGTTCTGAAATGTCTCTTCCAGATCTTGGACCAGGGTTTCCTTGCTCCTGCTCTTCACCACGATGTCATCCATGTAGGCCTCCACGTTCCTATGGATCTGCGGCTCGAAAGCAGTGTGCACTACCCTTGCAAACGTTGATCCCGCATTCTTCAGTCCAAACGGCATGCGTATGAAGCAATAGGTGCCGCACGGAGTGATAAATGCGGTCTTCTCTTCATCTTCTTTGGCCATAAAGACTTGGTGGTAGCCTGAATATGCATCAAGAAAAGAGAGTAGCTCACATCCGGCAGTGGAGTCAACAATCTGGTCAATGCGCGGCAAGGGAAATGGATCCTTGGGACATGCTTTATTCACGTCGGTGAAGTCTATGCACAGTCTCCACTTCCCATTGGCTTTGCGCACGACGACCGGATTGGCCAGCCACGTTGGATGGATCACACCTCTCACTAGGCCTGCTGCCTCTAGCTTCTTGATCTCTTCGCTGATGAATTCTTGGCGCTCCACGGCTTGCTTTCTCACTTTCTGCTTGACGGGTCGCGCGTGAGGACAGACAGCGAGCTTGTGCTCAATCACCCTCCTGGGAACACCGGGGATGTCGGACGGTTGCCATGCAAACACGTCGTCATTCGCCCGCAGGAAGGCGACGAGCGCGCTTTCCTATTTGCTGTCAAGCGTGGCACTGATGGTGAAGGTACCGCCAGTGCCGTCCTCCTTGGCGGACACCTTCTTGGTTGCCGGAGGAGCGGTCATTCCCTTCTTGTACTTGCCGGCGGAGCTCGATGGAACGTCCTCGACGGCGGCGCAGCACTCCGAAGAGGTGCGGTTGCCGGAGTGGGCCCCAGAGCACTTACCGGGCTTGGTCTTTGTCTTCTTCCCCCCGGGGGCTTCAGCGGCAAGTGTGTCCTTCTCTGCCGCGGCTGCTACATCCCGGTAGATCTTGTCGGCGCAGATAAGCGCGTCCTTTTTGTCGCCATGGACAGTGATGACGCTTATCGGCCCCGGCGTCTTGAGTACGTTGTAGGCGTGGTGGGAAGCTGCCATGAACTTGGCGAGAGCGGGACGGCCGAGGATCCCATTGTATGGTAACGGGATATCGGCGACGTCGAACGTGATGCGCTCAGTCCTGAAGTTGAGCTCGCCGCCGAAGGTCACAGGCAGAGTAATCTTCCCCTTGGGCTTGCTCCTCCCCGGGTTGATTCCTTGGAAAGAACCGGTCTCTTCGAGCTCGCCGTCTGGGATCTGGAGTTTCTTGATCACAGCGGAGGAGATCAAGTTCAGCCCGGCCCCGCCGTCTACCAACATTTTGGTGACCTTGAGGTTGCGGATGGTGGGTGAGACCAGCATCGGCAAGCACCCGACCGCGGTTGTGCGGTCGGGGTGATCCTCAAGATCGAAAATGATGGGCGTGCTGGACCATTTGAGGAGCCTGCGCGACTCCACGGGCGGCTCTGCTGCGTTCACCTCTCGCGCCCACCGCTTAAGCTGACGGTGGGAGGTGTGCAGAGAGGCGCCGCCGTCAACGCACAGGACCTCCGTGGCCTTCTGGAACTCCTGCTCGCTGTTATCTTCGTCTTCCACGTCTTCGTCGTCGTCTTCTTCATCCTCGTCGCGGCCCCGGGGAGGCCGATCGCCTTGCCGCTGCTTGGCCTTGCCGCGGCGTCCTCCCCGGCCGATGGGCGGCCGCTTCTTGCTTGGTTCGCCACCTCCACCCTGGGCCTTCCCCTTGTCACGCCTCTCGTACTCAGCCTTCTGCTGCACGACGAGGTACTCGACGCTTTTGCAGTTGGAGAGATCGTGGCCCTTGGTGCGGTGGATCTTGCAGTATTGCTTGTCGGAGCCGTCCTGCTTGTCGGCTGCCGCCACAGGGGCAGGCTCCTTGCCGGAGCCGCCAGCCTGCGTTTGCTTGGCGGGAGCCTCCTTGCCGGACTCCTCGACGGCAAGCACCTCTTTCCTGTTCTTCCTCCTATTATTCCGCCGCTGGCTTCTCTTCGCCGGGGCGGTGTCGTCACTGTCGCTTTCCCCTGCGCCAGCATCCTCCCCGGGGAGTTTCCTCCCCTCCTCCGCGCGCGCACACTTGTCAGCCAGGGCATATAGCTCGCTGACGTCCCGGATCTTGGTCATGGCCATATCTTCACGCATGCGGCGGTTACGGACGTTCTGGTGGAACGCGCTGATAACCGCGGCAGGGTGAACGTCGGGGATGTTGCGATGCACGCGGCTGAAGCGCTGGATGTACTTGCGTAGGGGTTCTCCTTCCTTCTGGGCTAGGATGTGGAGGTCGCTATCCTGGCCATGAGGTTTGTGGCCGCCTGTGAAGGCGCCAACAAACTGATGGCAAAGATCCGCCCAGGAAGAAATGGAGCCTTCCGGCAAGTGCATAAGCCACGAACGAACGTTCGGCCTAAGCACGAGCGGGAAGTAGTTCGCCAATATCCTCTCGTCGCGCCCCCCGGCAGCTTGTACAGCGATCGTGTAGATGCTGAGAAACTCCGAGGGGTGCGTCCTGCCGTCGTACTTCTCCGGTACGTCGGGCTTGAAGTTCTTCGTGCTGGGCCACCGGATGCGCCGCAGCTCACGGGTGAACGCAGGGCAACCTGCCGCGTACGGTAAGTCACCTGGTTCACCGGGCGCGTGCGCGTCGACAGCGTTCCCAGCCCGCTGGTCTGATTGCCGCCGAGTTTCTCGGCGGCGCTCAATCCTTGTTCGAGCGTCTTCTTGCTGCCGCTCGTCGAGGACTTGGCGCTGGTCCCGGCGAGTCCGCGGGTCCGACGACGCTGTAGAGCCGTCGTTGGCGTTGCTCCAGCGGGGCGGCGTCTTCTGCTTCTGCGCCGGGGAGTGCATGGTGGTTGCACCTCCGGAGGTCTTGTCGCCGTCGGCCTTCGTCTTCTCGACCTGCCGGGGCCGTGAGGTCGCCGGCTGCTGCGGCGTGTCGTTGTTGGCGAAGGCGATCAGGCTCTGGATGGTGGCCCTCCAGCTTTCGGCCTTGCCAGCCGCTGGAGGGTAGTCGAGGAGCAGTTGCGCTCTCGCGAGCGCTTCTGCCGGAGTGGAGGGGAGCGGGGGCGAGTGGCGCGAGGAGCGGGATACGCTCGGACTCCTAACAATGTTAGAAAGAGCGGGGTCCCTCCCCGGCGCCTTCGCCTTGCCCGTGTCCGGACGGGGGCCCGGGGCGTCCCGTGAACCTCCAGTTTGCCCTTGTTCCAGCAAGCGGATGCCACCTCCCGTGGCATGGCGCTGCTGGGTCGTCGTTTGTAGGGACGGATGCGGCGCGTCCTCGGAGGCCGAGGCTCGGTCGTCCGCCCTGTTCTTGGATTTGGTGGCACCGCGAGTGTTCTCGCCGGCGGCCACCCCTCCGACGGCGTCTCCCCCGCCCACCGTTGGCTCCGGTAGCGGTGGGAGTGACGCGGACGGGCCCGCGACCTCCGAAGCCTTCTTCTTCGGGGCCATGGTGTTGATGAAGCTAGCGAATTCGGAGAAGCTGACGAAGAGCGCGCTCGCGCGAACGCCGGATCTGATCCGCGCAACCTCGACGCACCCCCTACCTGGCGCGCCAAAGATGTCGGGGCGGATGGTGTCCCCCGCGAGCACCTATGGGGCCGGAGCCCCTTTCGTTGTCCGGTGAGGGGGGCGGAGGGAGCACAGAGAGCAGATCGAGGCGAGCACACGGGCGGTTTACCCAGGTTCGGGCCGCGATGGACGCGTAAAACCCTACTCCTGCTTGGTTGTATTGAACCGGGGAGCCCGGGAGCTTGGAGAGCTAGCTGCCCCGAGCGTATGGCTGTCTGGATCCCAAATCCCCGAACCTCGGAACCTCCTCTACGTTGCACACGGGCCTCCTTTTATAGCGCAAAGGGGTCACCGACAGGTGTCAACGTAAGAGAAAGGGGTAAAAGTGTAAAAGGGGTGGTAGTTGTAACAGTGCGGGAACAGTGGCGCTACAGCGCGGCATAGTGTTATCACACCTACTTCTGACGGTAGGGGACAAGGGCATTAAATGCCCGTCACGGTCGCCCGGGCAGCACCGAGGCGGACCGTTAGGTGCGCCACCGCTCGCCACGATGGTGGCTGCATGCCACCGCATACCCCAGGCTGCGCGGTGCCCCGCCACGTGCCCTTGGGGGAAGCCCCGGAGCGACGCGTGGGCGGGCGAGCCGGAGCGCAGTCCTGAGGTGGCGATTTGCCGCGGCAAGTGGCTTGCCGCGGGGGTCGTCTTCCTGTGCCTGATAGCTTGCCGGCTATCAGGCCTTGCCAGGGCGCATAGCGCGCCGTGGCGGGCTTCTCTTGTGGTGCCTGGGTTCGGCCTTCCCGACAAGCTCCTCTTGTCGGGGTCTCGATCTTCTGTCTCGTATACTTTGTTCTTGGATGGCATTTCATGGGCTCAGTCGTCCCGGCAAGCTCCTCTCGCCGGGGTCTTGTCTTCTTGGCCCGGCAAGCTCCTCTTGCCGGGGGCCTTGTCTTCTTGGCCCGGCAAGCTCCTCTTGCCGGGGGCCTTGTCTTGAATGCTTGGTCTTCTCTTGGCGCTTCCTGGGCGGGCCTTGCCGCAGGGTGCTACAACTGCCCGTGCACAAGTCTGGGGTACTAAGGTACCCCTACTTTAGTACACCGACATGTGGGTTATCAAGACCTTTTTTTGGCGCCATTGCCGGGGAGTTATAGTGTGGGGTGAATATTGTCGTGTGTGCTTGTTTGCTTTATCACTAAGTAGTTTTTATTTGATGTTCTAAGTTTTTCTCTATCTTTAGTTATGGATATGGAACACGAAATACCAAAAAAAAATTAGGTGTACTTGCTACTCATGGAGATGGGGAACCTCCTAAAACCGTCGATGTTGGTTATGTGAAAAATATTATGTATTACTTTGATAATCCTGAGAAAACCCCATTCAATTATGTAATGGGATACACGTTGGATCAACGTGAATACTTTAGGGACTGTCACTTGACTCAAAAAGGGAAACTATTATGGGATCAAATTCATATGTTGCATTGGTATGCTCGGGAACTATGCTTGAGATATGATTATCCTTGTTGCTCTAGGGTGAAGGCTCCACACCTTCCCTTTTCATGCAAATTTAATGATGATAAAATCTTGGCTTCTTATGCTAATGGTATATATGATTACTATGATGTGGAACAAATAGAAGAATTCGTTGCTTTTATGGTTGCTTATGAAATTGAATCTTTGTTTAAAGAGTTTGAAGATTTTGATGATTCAGTTTATAGACCTGAAAATTTTGCTATACTTAAATATTGCTATGAGAATTATGAATTCAATTCCGATATTGATGATTTTATTGAGAGAGTCTCCGCTGTGCAAGAAGAGATTAATATTTTGCAGGAGTCTATGGAAGAAGAAATTAATGACATTGTGAGCTCATTGGATGAAAAAGATGAGGAGGAGAGCGAAGAACAAAAGGAGGAAGATCAGATTGATCACCCGTGCCCACCTTCTAATGAGAGTAACTCTTCAACTCATACATTGCTTAATTTCCTTTCGTGCTTACCGAAGAATGAATGCTATGATGATTGTTATGGTCCCGTTGATTCTTTTGAAATATCCCTTTTTGATGATGCTTGCTATGCTTGTGGCCAAGATGCCAATATGAATTATGCTTATGGAGATGAACTTGCTATAGTTCCTTATGTTAAACATGAAATTGTTGCTATTTCACCCACACATGATAGTCCTATTATCTTTTTGAATTCTCCCGACTACACTATATCGGAGAAGTTTGCCCTTATTAAGAATTATATTGATGGGTTGCCTTTTACCGTTGCACATGATGATTTTGATGAATATAATATGCATGTGCTTGCTACTCCTACTTGCAATTATTATGAGAGAGGAACTATATCTCCACCTCTCTATGTTTCCCACATGATAAAATTGCAAGAAATTGTTTATACTATGCATTGGCCTTTACTTTGTGTTTATGAATTGTAGACGGTGGAGGGCAGGATGGACAGTAGCCCGTGGAGGGCTGGATGAACAGGACCACCCCGTGGAGGGCTGGATGAACAGTAGACGGTGGAGGGCAAGATGAACAGTAGCCCGTGGAGGGGTGGTTGAACAGGAGCCCGTGGAGAGGGCTGGTTGAACAGTAGCCGGTGGAGTAGCGCGCGGTGGAGGCTGGATGAACAGGAGCCCGTGGATGAACAGTCGTAGGTGGAGGCTGGAGGAGGTCGACGGTGGATGAACAGTAGCTCGTGGAGGCTGGAGGGGGTTGACGGTGGAGATGAACAGTATCCCGTGGAGTCCCGTTTTGTGGTACGCCACACCCCTCCCGATGAACAGGACCCCCGTTTTGACCGTAGCACTCCAACACTAGTCCGTTTCCTCCGTTTTGCGGTACGCCACACCCCTCCCGATCAACAAGACCCCCGTTTCGACCGTAGGAGGTCCGTTTGCTCCGTTTTGCGGTACGCCAGACCCCTCCCGATGAACAGGATCCCGTTTCGAACGTGGCCGGTTGAACACAAGGCCGTTTCCTCCATTCAGCGATACGCAAGGCCTCGTTTCCATCGCCTCTTCCATCCAAGCCCTCCCGATGAACACGACGCATTCCATTGCCTCCCCATGAACACGACGCATTCTGTTGCCTCCCCATGAACACGACGATGACGTTGTTTCTCCGTTCCGACCCAGCCATGTCAATGAGCCCTCGCCGTACGTATGCGCGAGTAGGCGTTCGAGACCCCGCCCGTATGTACACATACGTGGCCGTATTTTCTCTCTTGCACCCTGTCCGCCTCTACTACGACACATGCGCGCCTCTACATTGACCAGTATATATGTACGTACACGTTCGCGACAAGAATGACAACGCTACATACGCTTTGACTAGGTGGGTCCCGACTGTCAGGCACTTCCTTGCTTGCGAAGATGTAGCTGGTGGGTCCCAGCAGTCAGGGGGGCAAATCGTTTTTTTTGCCCGGACGCACTTCCTTGCGTGCGAAGGTGTAGCTGGTGGGTCCCAGCAGTTAGGGGGGAACGTTTTTTTTCACGAAATACGGTGGCCCGTCCGATGGGTCCCTGCTGTCAGGTGGAGGAATCATTATTTTCTGCGTAATAAGGAGGCACTTCCTTGCTGCCGCCGTGGACCCAGCTGTCAGCCTCTCCACGTACAGTCCATGTTCGATGGAAGTCGTTCCTTGACCACGCTGACCACGCCGCGGCGAGAGCACCAGGGCGGTGGACGACGACGAGGCCTAGGAAGGGGACGACGCGGAGCCGGTGAAGACGCGACAGTGGATGCCCACGCGAAGAGGAGTATGAGGGTTCACTCGTTCGGCTGCGGTGTGAGGCTGCCGTCACCGCAGGGCCTGGCCAGCGGTGGGAATAGTAGGGGGCGGTGGGGCCTCCGCGGCAGCACGGCCGGCCACGGGAGGCAGGAGCAGCCGACACGACCGGCGCTGCTTTGGGCGGCTGGAGCAAGAAGACCAGAGGTTGAAGAAGCACTACGGTCGTTGGATGGACATCGTACGGTCACTGGAGCTAGAATCGTGCATATTGACTAAGTTGACAAAGCCCTCCGTCCCCGTCAACTTAGTAGGCCCACAAGTCAGCCTCCCACCAAGGTGGGTCCCAGCTAGCCGGGGGAGTATTCATTTTTCTGTGCGTAATAAGGAGGCACTTCCGGTGGGTCCGAGCTGACAGCGGGGGGAACATTTTTTCGCGAAATACGGTGGCCCGTCCGGTGGGTCCTAGCAGTTAGGGGGAAACGATTTTTTTCGCAAAATACTGGTGGCCCGTCCGGTGGGTCCCCGCTCTCAGGTGGAGGAATAATTATTTTACGCGTAATAAGGAGGCACTTCCTTGCGACTGTCGTGGACCCAACCGTCAGCCTCTCCATGTACAGTACTCTTTCGATGGAATTCAGTCGTTGACCACATTGACCATGCCGCGCCGAGAGCACCACGGCGGTGGACGACGGCGAGGCATAGGAAGGGGACGACGCGGAGCCGGGGAAGACGCGGCAGTGGATGCGCATGCGGAGAGGAGTACGAGCGTTCACCGGTTCGGCTACGGCGTGAGGCTGGCGTCGCCGCAGAATAACAGGGGGTGTGGGTGAGTACAGGGATGCCCTGGCTAGTGGTGGGAGTAGTAGGGGGCGCTAAGGCCTGCGCGGCAGCACAGCCGGCCATGGGAGGCGGGAGTAGGCGGTCCCGCCGGCGCTGCTTTGGCGGCTGGAGCAAGAAGATCAGAGATTGAAGAAACACGACGGCCTTTGGATTGACATCCAACGGTTACGTCTGCTAGAATCATTTGTTGACGTATATAATAACTAAAAAATCTTACATATGCGTCAACTAAAAAGGCCCACAAGTCAGACCACTCCCTCTTTTTTTAATAATTTATATATAGCTCATGGCAACTTCTTATGCAATTTATTGCAGTCGTTTTTTCGGTTGGCCAGGGCCAATTTCGCATATTTCTGTGGGTTCCAAACTATTTTTAATACTGAAATGTCCAGCCAGATTTAAAGTACTTTGAAGATATATTTAAATTAGGTTAATGCCGAGTGAAATAGAAATCTGAAAATGTGATAAAATTTAGAAATTAAAAAGTAATTGCCAATTTGTCATCTGTTTATATATTTACAACCCATTTCATATTACTTTCAAGATTTGCAGGCGTCTTGAAAGAGTTGCAGCCCATCAGGGCGCAGAAAAATAAGTAGGCCTGGATTGGGTATTCTTCAGAAAAAATTAACTGGGCTCATTTTCACAAAGAAAAAATAGCTGGGCTGGTCACATGGTGAACATAAAATATAAGCCTGGGCTAGACGGGCCACAGCCTAGTTCAAACCCTGCTCCGTCTCAACAATACCAAACAAAAAAAATACTGCTCGAGTAGCTACGTCCCAGGTGTCAGCCGATCTTGTGTTGTTCTCTTGTCTATTGACTATATACGCTCACGATGTCATGGGTCCCAGATGTCAGGAAAACACTAGGAGGAAGCATTTTATTTTTCCATACGCTGACGTGGTGGGCCCCTACTGTCATCTTCTCCACGTACTTCTGCCGATTCCTGTTCTTTGTTGACCATGTTGACAACGCGAGAGGGCGGCGCCGCGGCCAGCGCACCAAAGCGCGCGGAGGACGTCGGCGTTAATGATTTAGGAGACTGTGGGGCGGTGATGCGTGCGCTGAGGCGCAGCCAACCGTGGGAGGCGGAAGCAGGTGGCCCCGCCGGCGCTGGTTTGGTTTTGGCGGCTGGAGGAAGACAGGACTGAAGAAACACGACAGACTGTAAAAGCAGCAGTAGTACTTAACAACCTTAACTGAAACCAGCAGGGGCACTTAACAACCAAAGCTGAAAGCAGTATGAGTACTTATACAGGTTCAACTGTACAAAGCATGCCTCGAACAGTGCTACTTTGCCTACAGTTAACCAAGGGTGAGGCCACCAAGCCCCAGGACAAGGCCCAGGCGCCACCCCGCGCATCCACAACCTTCTGAAAGTGGCTTCATCTCGCAACGTGGTCAATAAACAGGATATTCACTTTAGAGCCATGGAAAAGCATGAACATAATCTTCTGTCCTATTCTCCAAGATGCACGGGCCTTCATTATTTGAGACCACCCATGAATAAGTATCTTTTCACCTCCAAGGGGAATTGAGTAGGTCGACATAAACATCATGTTGTGACCAAGTGCAAGTCTGACCCGACCATGGTCAGGCATCTGTATAGGAACAATAGAACTTGGCAGTTCCTGTTTCAAGAAGATCACAGTTGTAAAACTGTGTATAAGCAATAGTTTATGAACAACATATATAACAGAAAACAACTCGTACCATAAGTTTCTCGACACAGTTGGACCTGTTCAACGGGTGCAGCAGTGGCACACATATCCCACGTGGCCTTCCACCATTGAAACGCCCCACAAGGACCTCAAGACGATCAATAAAGTGTAGGAACTTGTGGATGTCGATCCAGTCAACTTCAGTGCCATTAGTAACAGCCGAGTTATTACAGAGTAACAAACGAGCAGACTGCTTAACTCTAAAAAAACCTACACGTGCCACCAATTATAAGAAAATATTAGTTAGAAGTAGCATCTTCGTGAGAGATTCGTTGCTACTTCTAAAGTTAAATTGTGATTAGTTAGACAGAATAGGTGGATTAAGAAGTAATCGAGGCAACAAGCAAGAACGAGATACAAAACTAACATGGATGAACAATTGGAACGACGTCGGGGTGGAAGATCGCAGTGAAGATGAGACCAGGTTCTGCTATTTCCATCAACATTCGTGCGCCAACTTTCAGTCCGTAACACTTGAGAAAGTTTATCCAAGTTCGGCCATAAAAAAGTAGCGATCTTCTTGGTTCATGAACCCAACTCGGAACTTACATCCATGGCTTGTCTTCACTATAACCATTAAACTAGTGTATTCTGTTATGGCAAGGCCGAGCATATTGAGTACATGTGTTCTAGCAGAGCAAATAATACACTGCAGGAAAAATAATATGAGAACACAACATGTTAAAAAAAACCACCCTCCTGGATAGAAAAGAGGATTCTAGGAACATACTGTGCGCGTTTCAAAATGCTGTGTTAGGATGAGAAGGAACAAGTGTGGCATCTCGCCGAGGGCGTAGAAACCTGTAGGGTACTCGCACTTTGGGCACTGCAAATGAAACACACTAGATTCAGTAGGAAGAAAAATGCATCAACGGCGGCGGCTGCCATCCTAGGACTACCTGTGACCAAGCGACTTGGGTTTATCGGGGATGGATGAAGAATCCGTACCTTGTTCTCCATGAGAAAACCCTATGCAATCGCAGAGAGGGGGTTTTCTCTGAACAAGCAGACGAGGGAGAAGGGGATTCAGGCCCAGTGAAATATTGCCGCTTTGTCCGTCCAGCTTACTGCTAAAGCTGGAAGGGGGGGGGTTGTGATTTGACGGCTCATTGGGCATTACTGCGGCGCTACGACCGGGGTGTGTCTACCGTGAAGTTATGCACTCTAATTTGTGCATATGGCACATGGACTCCGTTGTCGGTTGCCCCACATATCAGCGAAAGGAAGTAGAAAGACATGAGTAACTAGTTACACATGAATATATTTTTTGACAGAGAGATACTCCCTCTGTAAAGAAATATACAAATCTTTTATATTACAGGCTCACCTTGCCGAGAAATATACTCCCTCTACAACGCACGGGCATTATGGGGGTTCAGCTTTTTTTATGGGGGTTCAGCTGAGAATATAATACTCAGATAGGCCCAAGGTTCTGGACTTTGGGCCGCAGGCCGACCCTGCATGTTTGGGGGTCCATGTGTTCTACCTCAGCACTTTTCATAGTGCAAGCGATCGGTACGGCGCTGGTTTTAGATGCTGTCGCAAGGCGAATACACAAAATTGAATAAAGCACGGCAGCTGTTGGAATGAAATCGAACGACAGTTCCTAACCAGCAATTAGAGTTGCAATTCTATGAACGATATACCATGTGATAAATAATAATGTCGTACTACTTATACACACAGGACACTTGTTTCACCATGCCAGATTATTACATCAAAATCTCTCGGAGGATAGATCAGTTCGGCAGTTGCGTGCTGCTAATTTCAAAGTTGATTTGGACCAGCTCTCCTTGCCGAGAAAGTTCGATTTTGACATCATCCCCTACCGCAAGATATGATTTAGATTTGAACCTTGACCATCCTTTAGCATCAATCATCATGCGACCATCCTTTGTACTTATGGTATATTGAGCAGGTTCATTCACACCAAGGCTGCGCATGGTAAGAGAAACTTGGCCGTGGTCGCCCGGATTGTTGAACGACTCCCTCATTGCTCTAGGAATTCTTTGTTCGCAAACAAGAAGACATACCCAAACAGTTAGATCAACACAGTGAATCATGTGAAACAACATGGAAAGAAAAAAGAACGAAGCACTTGGGCGGCCAATGCTTACCAAGAAGGTGGACATGTCGGTTTTTGTAAGGACTTTGGTATATGAAGTGCGAACTGCAGCCCAGTCTGTTGCCGGTGCAACTGCACGGGCCGGAGCAGATGCAAGTGCAAGTGTCGGTGCAGGTGCCGAAGCTGCAGTTGCTGCCGGAGATGGTGCTCCTTGTAGAGCTGGTGCCAGTGTTGGAGCAGGCGCCGGTGTCGATGCCCGATCCTCTGGTAGATCAGACTGATCCGCTGACGCGATCAGTGCCCAATCCTCTGCTGGATCAGACCGAGCTGCTGCCGCTGTCAGTGCTAGAGCAACTGCCGGTGCTCGATCTGTGCGAGACAGCGGCGATCGTGTCTGGTCTACTATGATCAACTTTCTAACTTGACTAGGATCTGTGACCGTGATCCAGTCTTTTTCTTCATTTCTTTTAAACGCGAGAAGGACTAATTGTGGCATTTTTGTTAAACCAAACTGAAGTTCACCATAGGGATTCAGCTTGTACTCAGACAACAAACTGATCCAATTTTTCCAGTAATATAAGTGATGGACGGTGCCTTCGTTACTGGCACGACATAAGAAGTGAAACCTGCAAAAATAGCCATTGTAGAGCAAACCAAACGGTTTATTCTGTGATGAATGTCACATGGCAAAACCTGCATCGTAAAATTGCAGGAAAAGAAAGAAAACATGACATTAAATCAATAAGAATTAGAGAGTAAATCAATATGATTTATTTGATGTGACACGAGTGAATCCTTACCAAGAAATCACTATGTTGAAGTACTAAACAGAAGATTGATCGTCCAACTACGCGTGGCATGCAAGGCCCCCGCCTACTCCCACAAGCAAGACAGTCCAAAGGTCGTGACAAATCGTATGGACCGAACATCCATGGGACTGGAAATCCTGGTGGGTGCGATAAACCCTGCAATGCATACAGATATTGGAATGTAACCATAATTGATAGACCGTCCTCACAAAAAATATGATATGGATACTTCAAAATATACAGATTGAATTGAGTGGACATACATTAACATAGACCGTTCTCAGGACTGACCACACACCAAAAGCGGCAGTACTATTAAACAATACAGGGTTCACAAACACAAATCAAGTACTGAACAATAGTACTTACTACAGACAAGCAAAGTTGCACTAACTAAACTCTGCAGACTATTTCTTGCCACCGACCTACGGGATAAACCCCGCATAACTGACTAGGCCATGGACTTCGTGTGAGATGTCTACATGCACCATCACCATCTTGTCAACCTTGGAGAACCTAACAGAGTGGTCTTTCCACTCATAAACATGATGATGAAGACAGGCCGCATCGGATTTTTTGGGAAGCTTTACAAGAACCACACCCTTCGTAATCGAAGGCACAACCAGGAAATTGTTGTGGTCAAGTACAGCCTCGAGAACACGCCTGACAACAATGCTACAGGAAAACACTAGTTCAGGACACGTGGGGACAAGGACACAGCAGCTGGATAGTTCAGCAGTAGAACTCATCATCAGGTCTTCCAGTTCACACGGCATGACTTTGAGAACTTCATCTCCACCGCGGACCTGGTTCTAATTCAAACAGAAACCATATTTTATTACTACCTCCGTTCAGAAATATAAGATGATTTTCGATATTATACTCCATATATGACTACATATACGCATAGAAATGAGTGAACAAAGACACTAGAACATGTCTTCAAAGGCATGAGAGCAGAGGGATTACATGCAATATCCATAACACAAGTTACTGAGGCAAATATACCCTCTTAAAAGGTAGCATTGATGTTCATAAAGTACTCCCTCCATCCCAAAATTCTTGTCTTAGATTTGTCTAGATACGGATGTATCAAGTCACATTTTAGTATTAGATACATCCGTATCTAGACAAATCTAAGACAAGAAATTTGGGACAGAGGAAGTAGTTGAAAGTAATCTATAAGAAATCAGTGTCAACCTCTCGCATGTTTTGGTCAAAAGAGGAATTTAGAACCGTCATTTGGCACACAAAAATCACATGCATGATCACCCAGAAAGTTGTACTACTAGTACTAGTACTATGTGTTAGATGAAAAAACACGATCAAGATCGAGAAAAAGATCGTCAAGAAGAGATATTACCTGGACTTGCTTAATGAGGGATCCCGGAGAGGGGGGCTTGGATAGGGCGATGGCTTTGAGCTTGTCTGCGGTAGTCTCGGCGGGGTGCTTGCGCTTCTTCGTACCATGAGCCTCGACGGTTTTGGCCGGAGCCATAGACATCACTTCGGCCGGTGCTCCAGCATCCTTCAAGAAACTGTCAAATAGAAATAAAAGAAGAAAAGAGAGGGAGTTATAGGATCAGTCTCGGGGTTGCTAGACCGGGCCTTGGCCAGAACCAACACCATTGATGCGCTCACCTTTCCTTCTTTGGGAGAGAAGAACAATGGCAGAAGCAGGTCGGGGTTTTCTTGAAGAAATGAGGAACAAGATGAGGCAGAAGCGAGGGTTGGGTAGAGAGGAAGCTGAGAGAGAAGAGTGAAATGATGGTTGCTTTGTCCGTCCAACTTACTGCTGGAAAGGAGGGGGTTTTGTGATTTGACGGTTCATTGGGCATTACTGCGGTGCTTCGAGCGGGGTAGTCTACCGTCACTCTACTATGGAGTAATTTAGTGCATGGCTGGTGGACCCCGATGCTGGCTGTTCCACACGTCGGCGAAAGTGAGTAATTAGTGCATGGCTGGAGGAGGATCCGCACGGTAGAGCATGTCCACTGTTTTTCAGAAGAAGAAAAATGATTACAGCAAGCGTTTCCACTCTTACGACGGAGGAGTGCGAAACACGACAGCCACTTGAACATACACAGTGCTCCTACTACTAGGCATGTGCAGTGTTTCATACGTCAGTACTACACAATCTTGTTGCTAGTGTAGTAAGATATGACAATAACAAATGATGTTGTGCGCATGTCAACTACTCCTATATGTAACATAGTATCGCTTTTTCGACTATCCGGTCGAGAATGAACGGTGAGATCAATGTTAACAAAACTAGGTCCACAGCGCACGGAGAGTACGGTGCTACACTATAGTGTTAGGCAGGGTGTATGAAGGGTGCACAGGATGGGAGCAAAAGTTCCCTTCTCGACCCACTTTTGGGTGTTTAGCAGAGTGCATGAAGGCATGAGTCCACACTAGTAGGTTGACAAAAATACATGAAGAGGAAACAACTATATTGAGATGAGAATGCAACCAAACACACCCACACACTTTGTGCTACAGTGACTGTTCTGCACCGTCTGAGTTTGATCCAACGGTCATGTTGCGCCGAGACATGGACATGCCCATGCAGAGGGCGCCTAAACACCACCGAAGTCCCCCTGCTTCTCGAGGCGCACGACATTGGTGATGCAGGGTGCAATCGCCCGCAGAGCCCGCTCCCGGTCGGCGGGAGCCAGCTCGTCAAAGACGGCGTCCAATGGCACGAATGGATTCCGGTGATGGAGCCCTGAAAGGATTCGCCTGACAATGGCGACGGCAGCCCGCAACCCCTCCTTGTCCAGCTCAGCCCCCACCATCGCGCGGAGACAGCTCAGCTCCTCGGAGATATAGGTGAAGAAGGAGACCAGGTCAGGAAGCCGCAGCTCGTTGAAGTCGACCGGGTGGTCGAACGGGTTTATCCCGACGGCCGGCATCGTCGCGCTGGCACGACGGTAGGCGTCGCGCAGCCGCAACACGTGCGTGGCAACTTGGTTCACCAAGTGGCTGAGGCGATCCTGGACCTCGTCACGATCGGCCCACTCGCGCTCCAGCTGGCTCCCCTGACGGCCTATCGTATCTCTCGCTTTCTGCAGCAACGTCGCCGACGCCTCAAGCATCTTTGTGGTGGACGCCTGCCGCTTTTGAAGCTCCGTGAACTCCCGCACATAACAGAGGAGCATGGCACTCCTCTCCTCCTTGAGCTCACGGAGCTCCACGTCCTTGGCCCTGAGCTCCGCATCCTTGGCATGGAGCTCCTATGTCAGGCACCTCACCTCGGACTCCGTGATATGCTGCGCCGCCATGGCACCAGGTAGAAGCAATGGGGAGAGGAAGCAAAGGGGGCAAAACGGCTGAAAGGCAATGCAATCTACGGGAAGGCGGAGGGAGCGGGGAATCTTTTGGTTTTCACCATGGTAAAACACCAGTCGACGACTTCTCACATCAGGGAGCAGTGGGGCTTTACAGGCGGAGTCATCATGACTAATTGCTGTTGCGCCTGCTCTCGTCAATAAAAAAATTAAAAATCCTGTCGCGCCTGCTCCCGTCAGTCAAAAAATTAAAAATCCCGCCGCACCCAAACACCAGAGCAACGCCGCGGTGGATATTTAAATTTACCTGCCGGCAAGTAGATAAAAAAGAGGTGAAAAAACAAATGTGGCGGCGGCCTAGCTAATCGGTCGAACTAGCCCAACTAGCTAGCCACCGTGCTTCACTAATGTACTTGGCAGGAAAGGTGGTCTTCCGTGATTTAACGACTCATTTACTTGCTTCAGTGCTACGACCGGGGAGGACCCAGAAAACGCGCGGTAGGGCGTCCCACGTCAGGAAGAATATATGCGTGCACCACCCGGGAGGACCCCGAAACCGTGCGGTACGGTGTGCCACGTCTCGGCACGGAGGAAAAATGTGCGTGTAAAAATATACTGTATCAGACGTAGTACCTATGGTTCGACCTCGGGACCCAGCCAATCGGTCGAAAACACCCCACTAGCCACACAGCTTCATCATGCAATCATGGCACGGAGGATAGATGTGGTTAGCTCCGTCTCGACCAGCCACAACGTCTCTTGTTCTAGGCGATTCTTCTATTTTCCAAGCTTTTTTTAGTTGTAATAACACCACGGCAAGCTAGCGCCGCTCTTCGTGTGTGCTCGTGCAAAGGTTAGACGATGGAGAGAAGAGAGATTGAGATCGCAGACCTGGGGCCCAACCAGTAAGTGAGACAACAGTCATGCACGTGTTGACGAGGCACTCCCTCTACTCTACTCAACACAAGTACTATATAAATAAAATCTAGTTATGGGACAAAGCCAACAACCGTTCGTTTTTTCAGGCTATCGACTTACGCTTTGTAGTCCAGGTTGCCAGTTCGAATCTTGTCTTTCAGATTTGTTAGTTTTAGGTCCAAATTTGATTAATGACAAGTGGGACCCCCGTGTGTTCTTCCGATATTTTAGTGTAGGATGGTTTTTTTGAACAAACACTTTGTGCGGTTAGACAAGTAACGGCACGAGTTACACGTATTTTGCAGGCTTACGAACAAAAATGACAGCGGCATAGAATATCACATCCACCCCACCGCTTAGATACTATGGTGATACGACTTTTTACACCGTTGGAAGTGAGATCCAATGGCTTGGGAGTAGTCTTTATAATTATGCGCAATTTCCAAACTCTCCAAAGGTTTTTTTGCAAATAAAACATTCAGGCCTTGTGTGTGCCGCTGCATCTTCGATCCAACGGCTCCCCGGTGCTCATATTAGGTGCTCCCCGTAGCTTAATTACTATCTACGGTGATATGAGCATCTAGGTCGTATGATCAGTGATCTGATGGCACATGCGTAGTACTTGTACTTTTCGCGCATTTCCCAAACTCTACCAGTCGTATATTGCAAAACCATTCAAACCTCCTATTGTGGGCCGTTAGATCTCAGTGAACTCGTATCACCATAGAATCTACGGTGCGGGAGCACCTCATACTCTCCCGTGCGAGAAAACATAAGGTGCTATCGCAGCTTGGATGCTACGGTGATACGAGCTTGGAGGTCGTTTGATCTGAGATCCAATGGCATCTAAGTAGTCTTTGTGCTTGTAAGCAGTTGCCGAACTCTTTTGTGGCTTTTTTGCAAAAAAACCATTCGAACCACCGAGGAGATGTTGGGCCACAAATCCAACGCCTCCGAAGAGCTTGTATCACCAAAGCATCTAAGGTGTGGTAGCACATGATATTCTTACATACAGGAGAATATGATGTCCTCCTTCATCTTAGATGCTACGGTGATACGAGCTTCGAGGTCGTTGGATATGGGATCAAAGGGCATCTAAGTAGTTTTTGTACAAATTGTGTGCAATTCTCAAACTCATCAAGCTTTCCTGCAGAAATATTAAGACACATCATGTGAGCTGCTATATCTCAGATCTACAAGCTCCAAGCAACTCGTATCGGCATATAGCATCTAAGGTATGGGGGCACATGATATTCTCCCGGGGAGGAGGGGTGGGGGTGCACAACCAATCGGTGGCTGGGAGGGTGGGGACAAATATAATCTAAACTACCCTAAACAGAGCTCCACAATTTTATCTAAGGTCGAGGGGTTGACCCCCGACAATCATAGCTCCACCTAAACACAACATTTGCATGTATTGTAGTACTATACTTAATATTCATGTTTCAGTTTCATGTTCATTTTAAATATTGAACTGAGGACTGTGGATGTCTTACATTTTACTCCCTTCGTTCCTAAATATTAGTCTTTTTAGAGGCTTCTAATGGACTGGCACATACAGATGTATATAGACATATTTTAGAGTCTAGATTCACTCATTTTGCTTCGTATGTAGTCACTTGTTGAACTCTCTAAAAGACTAATATTTAGGAATAGAAGGAGTATTTTTGAATTCGTGTCATACATGCATGGTTTGGAAAAATAGATGCACTATACTTATTGGATTGTTGTTGTGTTCGTGCGTGTGTGTCTCTGTGTGTGTGTGGTCATATGCTTGATACATACAAACTTTTCTCACCTCCATATTGTTCGTCTTTTAAATTTGAATTTGCATTGGAAAACTTACTAGGGATACCATGAAATGTGAAATCCACGTTGAGATCACTATATCACAAACTCACTCTAATTCAACAAATCGTCACAAATCAATTACCACGTTGAGATTAGTATTTGCAAGGAAAATACGGGTATTGTAATACACATAGATTTGTTCGGCAATTTAAAAGGTTCCTTTCATATTCTCGAATGGTAGGACTGAACGGCGTACCAGCCAGACCTTGGCTCGTGTTGATCCTAAAAAAACCGGGCTCGTGTCCTTCGGTGGCGTGCGTGGTATGCACATTAGGCAACCCCAACCAGTCAAGCCTCAGTGTTTCAAGTCGAAATATCTGGCGGCCAGAATTCCAGCCCTAGGAAATTCCCCTCATGTCCCCGGTCCATAATGACTACCGATGAACAACGGAGGGATGCTTTAGTAACTAGACAATGTTACCTACCGTGCCGAGCAC
This sequence comes from Aegilops umbellulata, assembly GCA_032464435.1. Classification (NCBI taxonomy): domain Eukaryota; kingdom Viridiplantae; phylum Streptophyta; class Magnoliopsida; order Poales; family Poaceae; genus Aegilops; species Aegilops umbellulata. The sequence goes on along the minus strand of CP136056.1, from coordinate 107,610,247 downwards.
GGCTCAATTCCCTCGGTCGCCGCTCGTCAAGGTCACCCGTGAACTTACTACTACACCAGGATGAGCACAGAATTGAGCCCATTTGTTCATGCCTAGTACTTGAGTTAATATATCAGGCAATGCTCCCTTGAAGTCATTCAGTTCTGCACAGGACAAACACAGTGGTGGGATGCATCGACAACAGTCTTTGCGGAGTGTCTGGATACTGTTACATCAATTGGGAGGGTCACCTTCAAGCATTGTTTTTGTGTGGCGAATGCCGCACCTCATGAGCTAGCTAAGTTTAGTTTTTGTAATAAAGTGTCAGATAGTTGGACTGACAAACCACCTGCATGTATCGTCAATAGCCTTGTGAACGATGTAATTTTGATCTGAGTAAATAAAGCTAGCCATGATGGCCTTCCCTCAAAAAAAAATCAGGCAATGCACTGGTACGGAGGGATTATCCTTTTACTCTGCATATATAACTTGTCTGAAGTCTAACTAAGCAAAATGTTTGACCAAATCCTTTCTTAAGAAATACAACAGGACATATGTACGGCTTGAAAATTTATTGCATGATGCAGGTTATGATATTGTTTCGAATCCTGGATCTTAAATTTCAGAAAATCGAAAAGTGAGCATAAATTCTTGAAACTAAGCATGGTCACGTGATATGGCACAAATATTACTTCGTAAGTTTTTTCTTCAATTTGAGACAAGCTGCTTATGACAAGTTGCACAAATGAAGAGCCAAGGTATTACGGAACAAAGACCCGTCACGTTAAGGCGAACACTTTCACTATTGAAACCGTGGGCGTTTACGTGCCGCCACGAGTCCCATGCTTCTCATCGGCAGGTGCCGTCCGAGCAAGCGTGTGAGTCGACGGGAGGCGTGCGAGCAGACCGCTGCGCCGGCTGTCAGGGAGGCGTGCCAGCAGACCGCTGTGCAGGCTCACCGGGAGGCGAGCCCTTTGACCAGGCTCCGCTGCCCACCGTCGTCCCAACTGCTTCCACTTTTAATGTCGCCGACGCCGCAGTTTAAAATCAACCCCGCACTACCCGGTATCGCTACAATCCTCTCTCTTCCTCTCCGATTCTCCTGTCGTCTACCTCCACTAGCTTGACCTAAACGTACACCATGCCGCATCACGATGGTCTGCCCTTAGTGTTCCAGTTTCCTGAGGAAGACACCCAGCCGGAGTCTCAAGAACATAAGGCGCTTTGGGACGATCTTTAACTGGCCTTGCGGGAAGAAGCCGCGCCTGTCCCCGCTCCCGTTCTGGCTCCCGTCGCCCCGACTGCGCCAGCGCCCATCCCCGTGGCATTGATGGGCTGGGAGCCGCACATTGTCGCCGAGCTTGATCCCACGGGGTTCCACGAGGTCCTCGCCGACTTTCACACGCCTGTGCACCTGCCAGCGCTTGCGCCTGCGCGTGCACTGACGCGCACGCCCGTGCCGGTGCCCGTGCACCTGCCAGCGCATGCGCCTGCGCGTACACTGACGTGCGCGCCCGTGCCGGTGCCTGTGCACACGAATGTCTCCGCCACGCCGTTGACAACGGCTGTCCCCGCGCAGGTGCCGGTGCCCCCCTCAGCGGCATGGATGGCCGCCGTCGACCGCTTCCTTGCACCAACGCCAGTCGCCTCCTCCCGCCAGTCGACTCGCTCCGAAGTCCAGAACATTTTGGCCTTCCTTGAAGCTAGGAGAACGTCCAGGAGTACGGCAACAATGGCGCAAGACGCCGCCGTCGCCGTCGGTCAGTGGCCCGACGATACACAGAGCACGACAGAGGAGCCGCTTCCCACCACGAGACGCCCCCGCCGCCGCCGCGTAATCTAAATTTGCCATGAAAAACATTCGGATTGCCATGCTTAAAATCCAAACGTTTATCATTTCCGTTTATTTTATATCAATCGTCGTATAATTTAATGTCGGAGTCAGACTGAACGAAATGTATGGTTTGACCGATTGAATGTTCTGCTAGAGCCGTATCAAATTAAATATAAAACGCCATCAAGCCACATGTATTCCTTGTCATCCAATGACCTAGACTGCTTAAATGTCGAGCGCTCAACACGTTTAGCGTGCAGTTAATTTCATGCCAAAAATAGTGCTAATCACATGACAACACACAAATAATATCCTAGTAGTTAATATCCGCATGCATTTAATATACTTCCAAATTAACGTGCATTGCACGTACACACTGACTAGTGCTGCTAGTACGTGAAACTGGTGCCGTGGCTTGTGAACGCGTCCAGATATGGTCAACGGCAACATCGCCCGTGAGTTCTTCCTGTTTGCCCGTGCGTCTAAACGCAGAAGGGGAGGAGAGAGAGAGCACACATGGAACCCACCAGTAAGTGAAGGCGAATAGTACTAAAAATAATATTACATGTTATCCATTAATTAGGCTGTGGTAATATAAAAACATTATGTGAACAAAGGGGGTACAACAAACATTGCTATTCTACGTATGTTGCCTACTCTTGACGTGCGGCTTGAAGGCCCGGTCGCATGTTCGATCCTCGTCCTTTATTTTTTAATTTGTATATGGGTCCAAATTTGTTTCATGACATGTGGGCCCCTCGGTGTGTAGTTTGTACAACTTTAATTTGTGGGTCGAAATTTGTTCCATTCCAAGTGGAATATCGATGTGTAGTTTTGTAGCTTATTTATAATGATTAAAGAGAACAACATAGTTTTTTCAATAATACCATGGTGCGACGTTGAAGGCGAGAAAGGACGTGCGAGAGAGCGATGACTGAGCCAGAGGGAAATCAACTAGGGCAGTTGCGTGGGTTGCAACGGTGTTTGGAGTAGTTGTGGGTCGAATGCTACGAAAATATAATCTAAATCAACTATAATAAATGCCTACACAAATTAATCCAAGGTTGGAGTGCCCCTCGCAATGTAAATAGCTCCGGCTTTGTGAGGGATGGAGATGTAGTAGCTTCAACGCGTGAAAGATACGGTATGAGAAAGCGAGGTCAATCGAGAGACATATAGATAGAGAGACAAAGTGATTGTGGTCCGACATTCATTGAACAATTATATATGCTCTGGAGAGATATTGTCCGATTGAGCTTTTTGGCAAGGGTGAGGGCTGTAAGATAGAGCTTGAGACATGATCCAGTCACAGACGTGTAGATATATTTTGTGCGTGAGAGGAAGCAAGGTCAACCGATCACATAGGGTCGTCGTGCGATCGAAAGAGTGAAACGGGTTGGAGAGAGTGACCTAGATAGACGATGTGCATGAGAGAGTATACAATGTGAATAGGTCGAATTGGGATCAAACATGGTGATATATCATTTTTGTCCGAGAAAGAGTGAGGTCAATCAAGACATACGGAGAGAGAGAGAGGGGGGGAGAGAGAGAGAGAGATTGAGTGAGCGCGGCCCACTATGAGGTCGAAAGAGTGGTGGCGGCTTGGATGGACTGACCTAGATAGACAATCTGCGTGAGAGAGTATAGAGTGTGTCGATCGAGGCCCGAACAGGGAGATATATCATTTGTGTGTGAAAGAAAACGAGGTTAAACGAGACTCAGATAAAGAGAGCGAGATTGAGTGAGTGTGGCCCGCCGTGCGGAAGAAAGAGCGAGGCAGTCTCGAGGGAGTGACCTAGATATACAACGTGCGTGCGTGCGCATGCACGAGAGGTTGGGGGGCTAGATAGGCAATGCATGTATTTAGCGCGAGAGGGTGACAAGGAGAGGGGGAGAGAGAGAGCTCGGCATGGGGTGCAATGGCGGGTGTGTGAGGTAAATACATTTGGTAACAGAGTGGAAAAACGGGTTGTGTAGTTGAGAGAGACTTAGAGATCGAAACATGGAGAGAAAGAATGAAAGTGTGTTGGAAATCGATAGCTTCTTAAGGTGGTTAGGAGAGGAAGATTGACCGATACAGGAAGTATGTAGCGTTTGTGCAGGGGGGAGGGGGGGCTAAAAACAACATTTGAATGTACATAGTACGAGACTTAATATCGATGTTTCAATTCGGTGTACATTGTAAGATTTGAACCGAGGACCAGGCATACGGGTAATTATTTTGAATTCGTGCCATACTAAGTTTCGAAAAGTTAACATTGACTCAGTTTGTTGTGCTATTTTGTAGGTCATATGTTTGAATCCATCCATAAGTTTTCTCACTACCATGGTGTTCATCATATACATATGAATTTGTATTAACAAAGTTGCGTGGATACAGTGAAATGCGAAATCCACGTTAGAATTGGAGATCGCTACGTGACACACACTCTAATTCAAATAACTAACTACGTGACACACACTCTAATTCAAATAACTAATTATGTGACACACAGTCTAATCCACGTTAGTGTGCGTACCGTTTCAATTTTTTTCAAATAACTCCTCATTAATTAATTTATAGTACTCCCTCTGTTCACTTTTATAAGACCTTGAAGACATTTCAGACAATGTGCAAAACAGTTCATTTTAAGTTGTCTGGAACGACTTACAAAAGTGAACGGATCGAGTATCTCGTTTCGAATGACTAATTATTGCAAGGAAAACACGGGCAGGGTAATACATACAGATTCGTTTGCAAATGAAAGAAGATTTGTTTGCATTCTCAAATGTAGGCGCACCAGGCAAACCAGGGTCGTGTCGGGGTGGACGTTGCTTCGGTGCCTTAAAGGCAACTGCCTTTGGGTCACTGACATGTGGGCTAGCCACCTGTTGGGACCATATGTTATGGACACAAAGGCAGGTGCCTTAAGGCACCGAAGCATAGTCCTATCGGGGTGGTCGCGTGTGTCGGACGGACGCGTAGCACCCAGCCAGCCACCCCCCTCCCCCCCAAAAAAAGGACGACGACAATATAATTTCGCGCTTCGACGTTTCAGATTGAAATATCTGGCGGCCCCAATTCCAGCCCTACAAATCTCTTCTCCACTATCCCCTTCCGCGCCCAGATTGCTCAAATCCCTAATTCGCCACCAACCCTTGAATCGCCCCTCGTCTCGTCTCTTTCCCCACCGTTCCCCGCCTTTGTGCCGGATGACAACGACGAAGACGACGGTCGCACTTCACCGCCGCACCGGAGCTACCTCATCTATGCCCTCGTCCACCGCATCGGGTGGTCCACCGACACGTCGGTCGCCGCAACCGACGTGCCTCACAGACACCGATTTCCATCGCATCAGGTGCGCTTCACCGACGCCGTCTCCCAGCTCACCAGGGCTACTTCACCGAGCACATCGCCGCACCTCCGCCCCCGAGGTCGTTGGGGCTTCACCAACGGTCTCGTCCACCGCATCGTAGCGCTCCGCTGCCACTCAAGATCTGCATCCGTGCGCGGCCAGCCAACGCCAGCGCATCACCCTCAACGCCTCTGAAGTGACCCGCACTCTAGCTAGGCGAGCATGCCCCAACGCCGGCCCGAACTAGGTATCCACACATCACTCCCTTGTGCACTGTTCCGACGATGTTTGGATATCCTTTCGCTGCTCTCTTAGCTTACACGCCTATGCAACTCTGACCTTAACTCTTATTTCTTCTGGAGATATCATCTGAAACAAGCAAATCCATATTTAGAGAAGCATGACGGCGCTACGGGATCTGGTACACATCCTGCACACCCGTATAACCTTGTAAGTATCTGTCCTTTGGTACAACATCAAGGTCGATTCCTCTTATTTGATCAACCATTCGCCGTGTCAAAAATGCAAAGGGGGATGCAAGGAGCACAAGTCCTGCACATCCAAGCAAGTGGTAACATGGACTTGTACATGGAACATCACAAGCGCAAGCAGAGCTAAAGTGATCCTGTACAACGAGCTAGCGTAAGTCCCTGCATTTCATTAAATTCGTACTGGCATTCGTGTATGATTTGTGTGCAGTGGCTGATCCACGAATTCAAGTTACCAGGGGCAAACATTTAACTTAAAAAATACAAAGGCACTTGCACTCTGGAAATCAACATAACTTGAGAAATGTGAAGCCACATGCACTTTGAAAACCAGTTGAGTTAAAGTAGTTCAGATTATAAACACTAAATGATGCAAGCACCAAAAAACACAAAATGCAACATGGTGTACAAGGACTAAAAACATGGTACGTACCTGCTTGAATTATTCGTTCTCTGGCTGAAAATATCAAAGTGTAATTGCACGTATAACCAGTGCGCAAACTGCATATCAATATATCTATCCTACACAAGTATGCCAATAGTTTCAAACAACAGATTAGAAAAGTATTTATGCTATGTTGTCATGATACGGGGACTTTCTGGTAGATGGCCTCGATGTTTCCTCAAGCTATGAAAATGCACTATAATTTGCTTGTCATCAATGCCTGCAAATCTCTGTCTCTCTCAACATAGTAGATCATCATTAGACACTAAATCCTTCAATGAACTTGCAAAATGCTTGCATTAGATCCCTCATTAGACACTATATGTTCACCACCAGGAGCATGTAAAATGTTTGCATCAAATCCTTCATTAGCAGTCTATTCATTAGACACTTCAGGCTCAAGAACAACATGAGCTTGTATGTTTGCACCGGAAACTTGATTAGATACATCAGATTCGGTCAGTTTAGTATTGATTGGGGGAGTTATAAAATAAGTAGAAATTGGTTTCATTTTCTCATAGATTCCCTACATACAAGCAGTTTTACAACACCGTCAGGTTTAACTATTGGCCAGAAATTGAAGAGTTGAATTAGATATAATCAGGGATGTGATGTACCTGCTCGTTGCGCATGCTACTCTTGCAAGCTGCGACTATCCGTTTGCGCAAGCTCGATGCCATGCCCGTGCTGCCGCTGCTGCCTCCCACGCAGGCTACACCCAGGGTTGGATCTTCATCTTCTTGTCCTTCCGTTCACTTGAAGCCTGGCGACCGCCCTCCAACGTGGGCGCGAGGAAGTGCTGTGTCGGTCTGTCCAGCGGCGGCTAGGTTAGGAGCGAACCAAACTGGAGGCTGGAGCGAATGAATTGGGATTTTTCCTGCTGTCGGTCGATATGGGAGGCGCTCGTTTGGGCCGCGAGCCTGCTATGGGGCCTGCCTTGAACTTATGTTATTGGCCCATCCAAATTGAAACATTTTTCTTCATTTTTTACATTGCCTGCTCGTGCGTTGGGACGAACAAAACTAGCGTGGGCCAACCTGGCGACTCAAACTAGGTGCACACTTTCCAGCCACCTGAGGCGGCCGCCCATACCAGCCCCTATGGTGGCGTCGCCCCTTTTTGCGTGTATGATTGGATAGTGAAAAATATTCCAGTGGTGCTTTTGATTTACCTACAGAATGGTTGAATTGCTTGTTTCTATGAACTGAGTTCGCCAATAATGTGAAGGATGCCAGTCTTTTCATCCTATTGTAGATTTCTTAGATCTCGATATGCCAAAAGTAATCGCATGAAACATACAGTAAAAGCCAGTGTGATGTGTTTGGCTACAACTAGTCTAACTACACGTCCTCATATAACATATCAAGGATGCACCATCTTACCAGATTACCCATTCGACTTACCCATGCAGTGTGGGAATAAAGAAGTATTGGGACTGCGTATCCAAGAAATTGATGCCATGGACTCCTTCATACAACCTTGTAAGCGAAAAAGAAGTTGCAGTGTGCCCGTACAAAGAACTAGTGTAAGTTCAGTTACCCGCTTCTCAGAATTTTAGTTAGCCACTTATTGCAAAATTGTTCAATTACGTTGCTTGGCTTAATTTAGTTTGCTACTGATTACATAATGGCACAGCCTGTTAATCATATTGTAGACTGCGCCTATCTATGTGTTTGATACTTACTGTTAAGAATTACATGTTTGCCTTAACTTAAATATCTACTTGTTTGTTTAACTACTTTGCTGCTGCAACAGCGGGTTACAATGATGTTAATAACTACTTTTTAGCATCCAATTGGAACTCTTTAATTCCTTGTTTGTTTAACTGGTTTGCTGTTATAACTCCCAGTTGAGATGTTTTGCTAACTTCAACTTTTCTGAATCCAATTGGAACTTTAATGGTAAAACAGGTTAGCCCAAGATCAAAGAGCGAGGTCCCCATGGACGTTGCATCATCCCACAGTAGTGGCACCGGCCCAATTGTGCATTATGAATTGCCAACTGTTGATGCTCTAGAGGCTAAACTAGTGGTAGAAAGAGATTCTGCTTCTGCACTTAGAGATGAGGTTGACATGTTAAGGAAGCAAACAACACAATCACAAGCAGTACTCAAGACAACCATTAAATATTTGGTGGATTTCAAAACGAAGCAAGCTGAGACTGACCAGATTGTTAAGGTCCTGAAGGAAAAAAGGAAATTAAATTCCTACTTGGTAAATCATAGGTGAAATGTTCTTTCCATAGTTGAATAACCTTTGTGTTGTCTGTTCATGTAATCAATCAAACCATTTGTTTTAGAGATCATGTAATATTTTTTTGTTTTTTGTTTGTAATTTTATTTGAGCACAAGTTTGTATTAATTGGTAAGACTCGGAGACATTTCATCTGGATTGTTGTGCCAGACCTACAAATATGCCAGTCGTGCTGACCGTGCATTCGGCAATAGTAGTATAGATGGACCACAAGTGGAACACATCAGAAAGGGCCAAGATGCTGGCTAAAAAAATGATGCTATTGTAGACAAAAAAAAGTACAGCGGCCTGGCTTATGTATGTTAGTTGATATTGTTGATCCATATACTCTATAAGTGTTTATATGTCTGTTAGTTCCGTACATTCTTGGTTGATTGACTCGGTATTTGAATCTTGATACATCGCTTGTGTACATATCTAAATGGGAGTACACATTATGCAGCGTGTGACATTTGAGTTGGACATGAAGTGTTCCAAATATTTGAATTCACCTTAAACTTGATTCTAGTTTCTGAATTTGAGTATTGGCATTTGTAAACCATATTCATATATGACAGTGGAATACATCTTTGACGTCCTTTTGAAGATATATAAAAACACATAGAATGCTTTATAAAGATTCATATAGGAATACAAAATGGATTCAAATTTAGTTGCCAGGGTAAACGTGGATGCTTATTGTCCCAAAGTTCAAAAGAAACAGCTAAATGTCCACTCCCACATCGGCTGCCCGAAGCCAAGTGTTTGGGAGATGGAAATTACTGTCTACCCATTAAACGGACAATCCATCGGCCCGATTTCCACTGCTCTAAATAGGGTAGGTTAGTAACTTCAATTAGACGTGACACGACCGCCTCTGAGCCCATTCCGACACGGTGGGCATCAAACATGGGCGGCAAAACTCATTTGATTCAAGATCGTCCGAAAGACCTCTGTTTCTCCCTCCATTCCCCATTCATACACCGTGGGCGCCAACCGTGGGCGGCAAAACAAATTCTCCTTGTCCGAAATAGATGTAGGCTAATATTTTAAATAGGGGCAGATGTGTAACTTCCATCAGACATGACAGAACCGCCCTACCTGTCAGCCCCGTTCATACACCATGGGCGCCAACCGTGGGACCTCTCCTTGCCCGAAATAGTTACCGGCAAATATTTGAGAGATGCGAGATTACCGACCTATCCCCAACCGATGAGACATCCAAATTTGAAACGGGGGATAAGTTCGTAACTTTCCCATATTTCAGACAGGCGCGTCCCAAAAACATGGTTCCCCGTACCTCTCCCTCCATTTTCCCATTCATACACCGTCCGTGCTAGAACACCCCATTCCAACACCAGCCTCCGTCCGCCACCCCATCCATCGCCGCCGTCCTCCACCACATCCATCGCCACCATCCTCCACCATGCCGGAGCGCCTACCAAGACCGTGTCGTCCACTGCTAGAGATGGACATTTCTCATCCACGGTGACAGACCAATAGCCTTGCATCGTGTCCTCTCGCTTCATCGGCGTCGTCGTCCTCTTTGCCGGGGCCGCTCACACGACCTTCTCTTCCACCGCAACGGGACTTATCCCCCGATGCACCCGTCTACCGTCGCAGATCTGCTTCAACGCCACTGACAGCCATCGCACCCCCGATGCCTACACGGCGCCGCAAGAGAGGTGGTACTTCATATCTCCTCGACTTTTTGATCTCAACCAGAAAATAGATCTTAACTTGGTTACTCTACTTTCTTTTCAGCTCTTAGAATTTAGTTCTTAGTTCGAAGCAAACAATGGATGCTAAATATCGTTTCTCCGATTTGCAGCTTCAAATCTGCCATGGCACAGCCATAATACGGTTTAATTGATCATGCTTAGGGTTTAATTGATCATGTTGGTTCCGTGGTGGTTTCTTTAATAGAAATCAGAGGGGAAACCCTCTTTTGCTAAAAAATATATGCTTAGAGTTTCCCCCTTTTATGATCACTATACGATCAAAATACGTGCTTCGTGTCATAATAACACCGCTCCACCCATCAAGCTAAACAAGCTTAGTTGTTCAAATATGAATATGATATTATTAAAACAGAGTTGTTTAATTGGTCAGCTAAATGTTCCTAAATTAGTTTCGAAAATGCATGTTCGCCGCTCGAGTGTGTATCTCTGTGTGTGGTCTGGTCAGCACGGTTGGGGAGGTGAACTTTGCATATGCAGGGGTTTATAGGGAGACACTCTCCGAGTTGAAACCGCAATGCATTCCATAGATAATCTGACTACTTTTTATGTTTTCATGAATCTCAGATTCTGAACAGCATCATAATGATTATGAGCTTGTGCGCATGAAAAGAATATAGTAGAAAAATGCCATGGCTGTCAAACTTGGCAATAAGGGACTGAAATCAAGTCTGGATGCAATGCAATGCAAACACTCTCCACCTACAGACTCATGCTCAGAATATGATCCTAACAGTGATTCTGAGCTAGAGGGAGACCTAAGTCAATGTAGCTCCCTAGTGGAGGAGTCAGAGGAAGATGCCCTATCTTATTCACCCATCAAGGTACTTGCTCTAACTTTCCAAGGTTACATTGCTCGCACATATCTTGCAACTGATGCTTTGCATCGCTTCTACTTTGTTGAACTGCCATTTGCTTAGTTTACACATCGTGTATGTGAATACGCCCTGCCTATCCATTTTCAGTACATATTCCATCTGTCATCATACCATATTTATCCATTCAAATGTTGTTCTTGTGTATCAGGCGTTCAAAAGGAAGAGGTCGATTGCTGATCGTGGAGGAGCACAAGCAAAGTATTTGGAAAAGGTAGTGGCACCTGATAAATCAAATAGCCCATTAGGTGTAGTTGCAATATCACCTGACCCATAAAATACCCCAACTCTAGCAGACTGTAGCCCTACTACACTGGTCATTTCTGATGCCCCAACTCAGCAGACCCCAACTGCAGCAAATAGTATGATTATGCCAGTTGACATAGCACCAGTTGTACGACGCAAAACCCCCATTCCAGCAAAGAGTACACCAAATCCAGTTGCCAAATCCCTTTTTGAACCAGAGAGAGCCCCAATTGTAGCAAATAGGACCCCTTTTCCATTTCTTCCCAGTTTAGAAGACGAAGCTTATGTTGTTGTCAGGAACTTTGTGCGCATCTTTCCTTCATGGAAAGATTATACCGCAGACACAGAATAATTTCTAGTCTTCCTCCGCAACTTATGCGTAAGTAATGTACTAATGTTATTCATGGTCATTACTGCATATGTTTCTGCTGACAGAAGACACAAGATTTCATTCTTTTAAATAGGCGAGGCGCAAACTGGATTGTGATGACGAGCAAGGGTTGGTTGCGCTTTTCAAGCACTCGTTGATGAAGTATCGTTCCTACTTGAGGCAAGCGCACTTCGATGGCAAGCCTTTGAACAAAATTTCTGTAAAGTCTCCGGTGCTACATTTATCCGACGGTGACTGGAATAATCTTGTTACACATTGGTCTCGACTGCAGCGTAAGGTACTGTCTATGATATCACATCACAATTTGAACTACATTTCTGCATTTGCCTTAATGTCTCACTTGTATGAAAACTGTTAGCAGAAGAACATTCGTTCTCAAGGGACCACAGAATCTCGCAACTATACTGCACACTGCATTGCTCTTGTGAGTACCTCTTGCCCTGTATGACCACACTTACTTTCATAGCTATTTGATTATGTAGCATCACTGCATATGTTAGCCTCGTAATCGTCCATTTGGTGGACATTATAAGATCCGTATGGACTCTTACATAAATTTAGAATCAACCCAATGCTTTTGAAGAGGTTTAGCTCCGCAGTCCTCTTCTAAGGACTGAACGTGGTCTATCACTATACTTACATTAACAGCTACTCCCTCCGTCCCATAATATAAGAACGTTTTGTACAGTACACCAGTGTTCAAAACACTCTTGTATTATGGGAAGAGGGATTGGTTCATTTTGTAGCATTCTGCATACTATCTCCCTCGCCCACCATTTACTAAAAAAGATCAGATCTATATTTAATCTTACCAACAAGTAGAATACACAGACAATGCCAGTGCAGAGGTGTAGCCCATTGCTCTTGTCAGTACATTTTGTCCTGTAATGCTTGTACTTCCAGGGATTGGTAGTTGATTATGTAGCATCAATTTGCATCTTATCTTCATTATCCTCTATCCCTTCCAGTATTATCATATCTATAATTACTCTCTACAAAATGTAGAGTACAGGCAATGCTTATGAAGAAGATTATGTGCTGAAATTCTTGAGTTATCCTTCTCTTGCCATGGAGAAGGGCATTATAAAGCCGGTGTTAACTGTTAATGTAAGTCAGTCCTTCTAAAGCCTTTATCCTCAACTGCTGCTTAATTTGCTCATACTCCCTATCGTTTACTGCTGTTTAGTTTGTTGTTTCTACCAAAATGCATGTTCATAAGAACCGTAAGTTCTAAGTTTTACTTGTAAAACCAAATTCCTTATTCATACCATGCACATTACTTAATACTCCCTATATGTATGCTTGTTTTTGTGGATCTATAATCTAGTGTGTGGTGAAGCAGCCCACGTTTGCACCTTGTCATCTCCTGTTTTATCTTACTGATGTGGCTGATGATATGAACAACATGCCATGCACATTATCCAAAATAGATACAATGATTTTCTTTGCCCCTCATCTATGCTTGTTATGTTGACATGGTAATCCAGTAGTGTGGTGAAGCTCCCCGCATTATGAACAATGCCAAATTATGCTATTGATATTTTGAACATACTCTTTATTTTCTAATTTGAAATTGGAGAATTGACAGAACAATTATCATATTTGTTTATACACGTGCAAAACATGTCATCTCTCTGCTTTGTTTCAGGGTGATATCGATATGCCTGATGGCATGCACAACTCTGCTGAAGGCTGTGAGACAAACCCAACATATATTGCAGCAAAGAAGGCAAAACATCTTGAAGATAGCGAGACAACCCCAAAGTCTTGTCTTGATGCAGTGTTCAAGTTACTTGAGACTAACAGTCACACAAGCTCACAGAATTCGTTGTCTAAATCAGTTCGACTTCCTTAGTCCCAAGTTCTAGCAGAAAGGCATTCTGCAACTCAACTTCGACTTGAAGTCCTATCTCTAAGAAAGATTGCGGAGAACACCAATGAGAACCTCATCGCTAAACAGCTACACTTGGAAGCTATGACCGACATGCTAGGCCGGTCTCACAGCCTTGCTCAGTAGCTTGCGCAGCAGTTCCCCCGCAAGGCTAACCTTTCTTGAACTGTCTTGGAAGTGGTCTCGGTTCAGTATTATTTTTATACGCTGCAATGGTGCCCAGTTTTTGTAATCTGCTTCTTCGTTGCGCTTTATGATCACTGGTGGCGAACTTCGATGCCCAGTGGATGTAATATACCTTAAATCCTTTATTGTGTAGTGTAGGTTTATTCTTAGTTACTATGTCGTAATTTCTTTATTGTATAGAGTAGGTTTGTTCTCAATTCCTACTAGTTACGCAGCAGCCCGAAATGAACCCCGGCCCATGATTGTGCGAATCAAATCACGGGCTTTTAACAGGCCAAAATTGTCTGGGTCCTTGTTTGGCCCAATCAGATATCGGCTGCGAGCAGGCCGGATGCAAACCGGGCCGTAGTTAGGCCCAACTATATGACGGGCTTTTAACAAGCCGAAATTAATATAGGGCCGAAATGTTAAACGGGCCCTTAACAGGCCAAAACTTATACCAGGCCAAATTACTAAGTGGGCCTTTAGCAAGTGGGCCCAAAAGCATAGTGTCCAGTTGACGGGCCGAATCTGATATGGGCCATAATTGAGCTCAAAGCCTCTTAAAGGGTCGGACCTGATCTGGGCCGTAATTTGGCCTAGAACGTGGTAGGCTTTTAACGGGCCGGATCTCAAATGGGCCACTATTAGGCCCAGACCATGGCAGACCATTAATGGACCGGATTAAATATGGGCCGGCATTTGGCCCAAAACATGGCAGCCAGTTAATGGGCCGACCTACTAGGGTCCTCAAAATCTTGTGGGCCTACAGCTGGGCCGACCCATTAATGTCGGCGAAATCTCCTGGGCCTTTAGCTGGGCTGGTCCATTATGACCCGCAAGAATCTTGAGGGACTTTACCTGGGCCGGCCCATTATGGAACACAAAAATCTTGTGGGCCTTTACCTGGGCCGGCCCATTATGGCCCGCAAAATCTCATGGGCCTTTAGCTGGGCCAGCCCATTATTGTCCGCAGAATCTCGTGGGCCTTTAGCTGGGCCGGCCCGTTATGGTCCGCAAAATCTTGCGGGCCTTTAGTTGGGCTGGTCCATTTAAACTTGTTGGGCCGTGCCATGTGTCGATGTATCATAGGTGCCTATCTGACCCACTGACGAGCTGACACGTGTTTCGTCCAGCCAATAAGAATTTTACATGTGAAAATTTCCCATTGGTCGGGGCTGTTAACGGGTTATCGGATCCAAAACCCGACCCGATAGCTTAACGGCGTTCCGTTACGGTGGATGCCATGTGTCAGTCACCCTTGACGAGAGCACTTCTGTGACGCGTGATTTATCATCATGGAAGTGGACGCTTCTGTGATGATAATTTTGGTAATGTCATGGAACACTTCTACGACAGCACATGTATGACTATCTTGATTCTGTCTTAAATTTCTCATGGATGTACATGCATGACAAAAAAAGCGACCTACTGTGACAAACACATATCATCACGGAAGTGTATTTTTTTGTAGTGTAAGCCATGGAAAAGTTATATTATAGTAGCTACAATGCAAAAACAAAACATGAATTCGTTTGCAACAGTACTTAGAGTAGTGTTTTGCTTTATTATACTAACGGATCTTACCGAGCTTTCTGTTGAGTATTGTGTGGATGAAGTGATCAAAGATCGAGGAGGTCTCGATATGAGGAGAAGGAGGAGAGGCAAGAACTCAATCCTGGGGATGCCCAAGGCACCCCAAGTAAATATTCAAGGAGACTCAAGCGTCTAAGCTTGGGGATGCCCCGGAAGGCATCCCATGTTTCTTCAACAAGTATCGTTATGTTTTCGGATTCGTTTCGTTCATGCGATATGTGCAAATCTTGGAGCGTCTTTTGCATTTAGTTTTCATTTTTCTTTTATGCACCATGCTGGTATGAGATAGTCCTTTGTTGATTTATATAATGCTCTTTGCACTTCACTTATATCTTTTGCGTATGGCTTTTATAGAATGATTCATGTGCTTCACTTATATCATTTGAAGTTTGGATTGCTTGTTTCTCTTCACATAGAAAACCGCCATTTGTAGAATGCTCTTTTGGTTCACTTATATTTGTTAGAGCGTGGGCATATCTTTTGTAGAAATAATTAAACTCTCTTGCCTCACTTATATCTATTTAGAGAGTTGACAGGAACTGGTCATTCACATGGTTAGTCATAAAATCATACATAAAACTTGTAGATCATTGAATATGATATGTTTGATTCCTTGCAATAGTTTTGTGATATAAATATGGTGATATTAGAGTCATGCTAGTGGGTAATTGTGGATTGTAGAAATACTTGTCTTGAAGTTTGTGGTTCCCATAGCATGCACGTATGGTGAACCGTTATGTAACGAAGTTGGAGCATGAGGTATTTATTGATTGTCTTCCTTATGAGTGGTGGTCGGGGACGAGCGATGGTCTTTTCCTACCAACCTACGCACCTAGGAGCATGCGCGTAGTACTTTGTTTTGATGACTAATAGATTTTTGCAATAAGTATGTGAGTTATTTATGACTAATATTGAGTCCATGGATTATACGCTCTCACCCTTCCATCATAGCTAGTCTCTTCGGTACCGTGCATTTCCCTTTATCACCTCGAGAGTTGGTGCAAACTTCGTCGGTGCATCCAAACCCCGTGATATGATACGCTCTGTCACACATAAGCCTCCTTATATCTTCCTCAAAAGAGCCACCATACCTACCTATTATGGCATTTCCATAGCCATTCCGAGATATATTGCCATGCAACTTCCGTCATCATCATCATATACATGACTTGAGCATTTATTGTCATATTGCTTTGCATGATCGTAAGATAGCTAGCATGATGTTTTCATGGCTTGTCCATTTTTTGATGTCATTGCTACGCTAGATCATTGCACATCCCGGTACACCGCCGGAGGCATTCATATAGAGTCATATTTTGTTCTAGCATCGAGTTGTAATATTGAGTTGGAAGTAAATAAAAGTGTGATGATCATCATTATTAGAGCATTGTCCCAGTGAGGAAAGAATGATGGAGACTATGATTCCCCGACAAGTCGGTGTCGGATTTCGGGTTCCGGCAGGCCCTTAAGGTTCGAACTCTGGGGTGCGCACGGAGATTATGCCCTCTACCTCTCCGTCTTGCAAAGATCCAAACTACCAAAAGAACAACACAAGAGACACAGAGTTTATACTGGTTCGGGCCACCGATGTGGTGTAATACCCTACTCCAGTGTGGTGTGGTGGATTGCCTCTGGGGCTGATGATGATGAACACTACAAGGTAGAACAGCCTCGCGAGGGTCTGTTCTTGGCCTGGGGGATGAACTGCTAGGAGGAGTTCGATCGCCATTCTCTCTCTCTCTCTCTCTCTCTCTCTCTCTCTCTGATTCTATGCTCTAGGTACTCAATTCTGATTGCCTCTACCCTGGGGGTGGCTAGTCCTATTTATAGGCAAAAGGCCCTGGGCCTCTTCCCAAATATTGAGCGGGAAGGGCGCCAACAATTGGCCAATTCGAAGGGGAACACCTGGTACACTTATCCTTACTAAAGTTGGTCCTCGCCTGCCAAAGGCCCTGTGGTGACGCCGTTCTGGGCTCCACGATGACCTCCTTCCCACCGTTGGACTGGTCTTGGTCTCGTTGCACCGAAATGGATACCTTTGCTTGATCCTCTCGCCTGCGCTTTCCCCTTTTGCACCAAAGAGGAAAGGGAGGACATTGCGCGGGCTGGCGCCCGCCTGGCGCCCTTGGTCGTCATGACTTGCGTCATGGGCACCTCACGAGGTACCCCGCCTTGATCTCTCCGCCTCCTCGTGAGCCCGCCTGACGAGGCCGTGCCTGAGGAAGCACAGTGTCGTCCGCCCCGCGAGGCTTGGCCCCTCGCGAGGGTCTTGGGTCTTGCGTTGATGAAGATGGGCCGTGTTGGGCCCCCATTCGAGCCACGCCGCAGGCCGCAGGCAGGCAAGTCTGGGGACCCCCGTTCCCAGAACGCCGACAGTAGCCCCCCGGCCCAAGGCGCGCGTGGACTTGGCCGTGCTGAGAGGCGAAAGGGCAAGGGCGAAGCGCCGCGGGCCCTAACAGCCTGTGGCCTCGGGCGCCGCATGGCAGTTGATTGGACGTGGACGGAACTGTTCCCCCACGCTTCCTTATTTTGCGCCCTGCTATGTGGACTCGCAGTTGTACACAGCCGCTCCCCTTCCTGTTGCTCGACCGTCCCCTATTCTTCCTCCCTTCGAACTCCGACTCTTGTCTCCAATCCCATCTCACATCTTCCCCCTCCTTTCCATCGCCATGGCTCCGATGAAGAAGGAGAAAGGGAAGAAACCCATGGCTCCGTCTCGCTCGCCGTCGTTGGTGGCCCCCACCGTCGGCCGATCGATCATACTCAATCGAGAGTGCCTGGATAAGCTCAGCCCGGCTCTGGCCACCACCTTCAACGAGTGTGGGAGGACGACGGCCTGGTCTACGTCTCACTTCCCCATTGACAGGATAATCACTATGGTTCATTATTTTGCCGACGCCTTGTGGGCGGGTCTGGTTCCCCCCTTTTATGATTTCTTCAAGGCCGTCTTCTCTCATTACCAGATCCATATGATGCATCTGGGTCCTGAATCCATCACCCTCCTTTCGGTCTTTGCTTTTGTTTGCGAGGCGATAATGGGCATCCCTCCTTCCGTTGCCTTGCTGCGCCACTTCTTCTCTTTGCGCCTTGCTGACCCTACTCAATGCTCAGCGTGTGTGAGCTTCGTTGCCGCGCCCAAGACTGCGGCCTCAGGGATTGACTTCAAGCTTCCTTCGCCTTCAGCTGGGTTCCGCGAGCGGTGGTTGTACGTTGATGTCGGGGTGCCCAGCCCCCTGCCGGCGAAGCCAACTTCGCCTGCAGTACCCAATTCGGGCTGGGGCCAGGAGACACTCGTGAGCCCCCGGCTCGCCTTCGTCTGGCGCCGCTTCAAGTTCTTGAGGTCGCTTGGCGTGACGGCGCCCAAGGTGGTGAAGGAGTTCCTGTTACGCCGCATTGCCCCTCTCCAACGCCACTCTCGCCGAATGTGGGCTTTCAGCGGGCATGATGATCGCATGAGGCTCCGGGAAGAAGACCTGACGCCTGGGGCGCTAAGGACAGTGCTCTTGGTCCTGACTGGTGACCCCAACCCGGGCAGCATCCAGAGAGGAGGGGCCCTGCTGTACCTCTGCCAGAATAGGGACGACTTCGTGAAGCAGATGCCCTCCTTCGATGAATGGGGGTTGCGCCCCGCTGGCTTCCAAGGGCCTCGCGAGAACCCAGTGATGGTGACCGCCCTTCCGGTCGGTCAAGGCGAATCCTCCTCGAGTGGCAGGGCAGGGGGGGCGTGAGATGACGGAGACCGATAAGGCTCATGATGAGGAGACTGCGCCTGGCGATGCCCTCGAGGGAGCAGCTCCTGAGGCCCGTGCTGCAGAGGCTGTGGGTGGCAAGCAGTCGCTCCCAGCGCCTGGGGCCGAGGCTCCTGAGGCCCCGGCGGCGTCTTCTGCCGAGGTGATTGGCAGCACGCGTCAGGCAGGCGCCCCTGACGCGGATAGCCTTGTTGCTCCGTCTTCGTCGCAGGTTGATCCTTGCGCTCTTCTCTTGGGCCGCTTCCGCGTGGACTTTGAGGCCCTCCGGAGGAAAAGGGAGGCCCTGGGTGATGACTTCTCCTATCGCTTGCTGAAGCGCCGGAAGTACTTCGCTACCGACGAGTAAGCCTTCTCCTTTTCTGGCTCCTGATCCCCTTGTTGCGTCTACTGATCCTTGCTCTGCAGGCCTCTTTCGGCCGAGATCGTGGAAGCCGCTGAGGTGCCGCCTCCTTTGGCTTCACCTCCCCCGTCGCCCTAAAGCGTTCCGAGCAGCACAACTCTTGCGGGGAGGACGAATGAAGGGGCAGACCGTCCCGAGGTGCCCCGCAGCCCTTCTCTTCCTGCGATCTTCCTTCGCGGGCCCTCTCTTGGCATGGCCAGCCTGCCGTGGGCTCCCCGCCTGGCCGCCGGCTGCGACTGGCTGAGGCGCCCCCGTGCCCTTCTTTTGAAGACGGGCTGGCCTCAGGCCGGGCTTCTGGTATGGCGCGCCCGGCCGTCGTGAGGGCGCCAGCCCCTAGCCCCCTGCCGGGGAGCGATGATTTGTGGCCCCCGGCGCCTGCTTGGGGCAGATGATGGTGCGGAAGACGTGCTCGAGCACGCTCGGGAGCGTCGTGCTCGTTGCCAAGAGTTCCTTCGAAGGGCAACTGACGCGGTGGACCTGCTTGGGGAGGAGCTCGCCGGTGAAGACGCACGCCTGGAGGCCGAGGGCCTGCGCCTGGCTGCTGGGCGGCGCGAGCTGGAGGCCGCCGTCGCCCTCGCGCGCCATCAGCGCGACCTTGATGATGAAGAGGCGAAGGCGTCGCTGGAGCCCTCTCGGGCGGCCCGATCCCAGGCCGCTGAGGAGGCCCTGGGAGCCGACCGACGGCGAGAAGCAGCGGAGGAGCGGGCTCGGGAGCTCCATGCCCGATGCCACTCATTAGAGGAGCAAGTGGAACTGCGCGAGGCGGCCCTTGCGTCGATGAGGGTGGCCTCTGGCGACCCAGCTGAGCTCCAGAGGCGTGAGGAAGCGTTGACGCTGGAAGCCGCCGAACGCGCCCGCGAGTACGAGCGGTTGGAGACGGGGGAGCGCCTGGTGACGCAGGCGGAAGATGAAGTCGCCTCACGAGAAGCGCGTGTCCTGGAGGAGGTTGGTCGTCGGGTGGTGACGGAATGCCAAGGCTTCGAGCGCGAGTTCGCGGGGAAGCTGGAGTTGATCCGGGTCGAGGCTGAGGGAAGAACCGCAGCCCTGAGGGCCCAACGGGATGAAGCGACGCGGCGGGCCGACGCTTCCCGGGCCGCCCTTGAGGCAACGCAAAAGGAGTCGGCTGCCCTCCAGGCCGAGGTGCTCCGTCTTCGCAAGCGGGTAGAGGAGGCTGAGGCCGTCGAGCGCCAGAACGCTGATGAGATACACCAGCGGCAGGTCTTGGAGCACGTGCACGGCCCCATGCTGGCTACGCTCAGGGAGAGGGCTAATGCAGCCTTGGGCAACATCTGTGAGGCGGCCGTCGGCAAGCCGCACACGATCAACTACGCCGGCAACCTGCAGTTCTTCACCGCCGTAGTGACGCAGCTGGAGGCGCGGTCGGTCAGGGCCGACAGGTTGGTGGAGGAGAGGAGCCGCGCCCTACTCGGGCGCGCCTTTTCTCGCGTCTTCAGCCATCTTCGGAACATGGATCCCCACTTCGACTTCAACGCCGCCATCGCCCCAGTCCCCCAGGCCGTCCGAGGTGACCTGGCGCACTGGGTGGAAGACAACGTGGACGCTCTTGTGAGGGCCTTCACTTCGGATGACGACGACGTGATCGTGGATGCCGACGAAGGCGGTGTGGTTGACGGCCTTGACGCCGCTGGCGACAACACAGGTAGCGATGGCGAGTTCAGCGATGCCAGCGGCGGCTCGGGAGGTGCTCCTGAGGATGCATTGGCGGATTTGTCCGAGTGAGTATGTATCGCTCGTGTCTTTTTATCCTGCACGAGTAGAACTCGGGTGTTTGGCCTGATGGCTATGAGAGCATTTTGAGGAGGGGAAGCCCCTCATGAAAAACCTGTATACATCGTACTAGTAGCTATTATATTGCGCGAGCACCCGCGCATGGCGGCTTGCTGGTTTACCTTTGTTTCGCGCAGGCCCTGAGGCTGCCCGTGGGAGGACGTGGTGTGCTGAGTGTTCTCTAGTTGAAATTGTAGGACGCGCAAGCGTCGCTGGAGAGGGGCTTCACAGGCGCTGGCCTTTCTCACAGGCTCCGGGCCTTTTCCTACATGTGATGGCTTCGCAGGCATTCGCCTTCTCCACACGCTCCGAGCCTTTTCCTAAACGCGATAGCTTCACAGGCATTCGCCTTCTTCACAGGCTCCGGGCCTTTCCCTAAATGTGATAGCTTCACAGGCATTGGCCTTCTTCACAGGCTCCGGGCCTTTTCCCAAACGCGATAGCTTCATAGGCATTTGGCTTCTTCACAGGCTCTGGGCCTTTTCCCAAACGCGATAGCTTCACAGGAATTTGCCTTCTTCACAGGCTCTGGGCCTTTTCCCAAACGCGATAGCTTCACAGGCATTTGCCTTCTTCACAGGCTCTGGGCCTTTTCCCAAACGCGATAGCTTCACAGGCATTCGCCTTCTTCACAGGCTCTGGGCCTTTTCCCAAACGCGATAGCTTCACAGGCATTTGCCTTCTTCACAGGCTCTGGGCCTTTTCCCAAACGCGATAGCTTCACAGGCATTTGCCTTCTTCACAGGCTCTGGGCCTTTCCCTAAACGCAATAGCTTCGCAGGCATTTGCCTTCTTCACAGGCTCTGGGCCTTTCCCTAAAGGGACATCCTCCGCAGGCACCGGAAAGTCCTCCCGAGAAAGAGCAATAGCGGCAGTCTGGGCTGCGCACGAGCCTGGCCCGGCCCGACTCGCGAGGGGCTCACGAGGGGAGGCGACTGTGGTGAAGCGGTAACCAGAACGCAAGAAATGGCTCGAACGAGACTAAGCACCCCTTCCCTGAACGCATGCAAATCTCAAATTAGAATCCAACTTAAATCCAGCAGGGGAAAAGTTACAACCAAAAGAAGAAGGCAATGAAAGCAGACAAAAGGCCGCGTCCGGCACCTAATCTAGTCTTGGACGTCTTCTCACCAGCGCGGAGCTAAGTGCTGTCCACTGGGCGTGGGAGGGAGCCCCAGGGCCTGAGGCCGGCACCCCTGAGACTCCGGGGCGTGTACAGCCCCACTCATTATTACGTGAGAGTGTCACGGGGCGGCGAGCTTCACAGGCACTGGGCCTTCTTCACAGGTACCGGTCTTGCTTCATATCGCCAGACGAGGGCCCCGCCTTGCACCACACTCTATGCCACCAACGACGATCGGAAACCAGGCCGCCGCCGATGGGGTAGAGCGGTCGCCAGCGGTTCCCCTGACGATCACGGGTCCACCGCCAGGGGCAGGCCCTTAGGGGCCTCCCCAGCGGAGGGCCTACCTCCTGAGAACGCCTTGCTCCGAACGCCGCGGTGGTGATGTGGGGTCCCTGCCCCTCTCCTGCAGCCCCCTGCGCCCTCCTCCGAGGGGTAGGAGACTATGGGAGCGGGGCAGATGCTTGCTGCGGCGACCTGCACCTCCTGCGATCCATGATTAGCGTACGCCTGCTCCTGAGGAATTAGTGGTACCCGATAATTGTCGCCTTCAGCGTGGCCGGCGGAGCCGTCCCGGGGCTCCTGGAAGAGCTCAGCTTCTGGTGTCTCGTCTCCCCAGCTTGGGCTAAGTAGTGAGCCTTGTTCGCCCTCGTGAGCGTGCCCTTGGTCCATCATGTGGGGCACGTATTCTTCTGGCGCCGCTACCCCGAAGGCTGTGCTGTAGTGCTCCATGTGCCATGCGGCGCTGCTTGACATGCCCACCGCGGGGTGGTAGCGCGGCTGCCCGCCGGCGCCGTGGGCTGCGCCGAGCCCCTCTCCCTCACGCGCCGGGGGCGGGGGTAGCGGCACCGCCAGTCCGGCGCCGACGGATTTGCTGGTGTTGGGGTAGCCCTGAGGCCCGCGGGAGCGCGCCGGGCCCCCGCGTGTGCCGCTGTGGGCTTGAGACGGAGACTGGATGCAGAAGGGGTGAGCCCCCGAAGCGGCAAAGCCCAGGAGTTCGGTGACCCACTCCAGCAGCACGTCGCGGCCGTCTTCCAGCAGCCTACACTGCAGCAGCTCTCGGGCCACCGTGAGCGCGGCCCTCGAGTTCGCTTGCTCCCGGCGGGTGTACGGTGTCGTGGTCGCGGCGTGATTGGAGGCCCTTGCTGCCGACCGCGCTTGCTGCGGCGTGAGGGTTGTGGAAGCCTGTCCGCGCCCCCCGCGGCCCGCAGCGCCCTGTGGACCACGAGCTGCCTGGGGCGCGGGGTCGCCCGAGGCGGGCGGCTCCGTGCGGGTGGGCCACGCCGCCCATGGATCTTGGTTGCCCGCCTGGTCGCCGGACATGTTGATGACGGTGCGACGGGACGCGGAGCGGTTGAAAGGTGGACTCCGGCGCACCCCTACCTGGCGCTCCAAATGTCGGATTTCGAGTTCCGGCAGACCCTTAAGGTTCGAACTCTCGGGTGCGCGCGGAGATTATGCCCTCTACCTCTCCGTCTCGCAAAGATCTAAACTACCAAAAGAACAACACAAGAGACACGGAGTTTATACTGGTTCGGGCCACCGATGTGGTGTAATACCCTACTCCGGTGTGGTGTGGTGGATTGCCTCTTGGGCTGATGATGATGAACACTACAAGGTAGAACAGCCTCGCAAGGGTCTGTTCTTGGCCTGGGGGATGAACTGCTAGGAGGAGTTCGATCACCCTTCTCTCTCTCTCTCTAATTCTCTGCTCTAGGTACTCAATTTTGATTGCCTCTACCCTGGGGGTGGCTAGTCCTATTTATAGGAAAAAGGCCCTGGGCCTCTTCCCAAATATTGAGCGGGAAGGGCGCCAACAATTGGCCAATTTGAAGGGGAACATCTGGTACACTTATCCTGACTAAAGTTGGTCCTCGCCTGCCAAAGGCCCTGTGGTGACGCCATTCTGGGCTCCATGATGACCTCCTGCCCACCGTTGGGCTGGTCTTGGTCTCGTTGCACCGAAATGGATACCTCTGCTTGATCCTCTCGCCTGCGCTTGCCCCCTTTGCACCAAAGAGGAAAGGGAGGACACTGCGCGGGCTGGCGCCCGCCTGGCGCCCTTGGTCGTCATGGCTTGCGTCATGGGCACCTCGCGAGGTACCCCACCTTGATCTATCCGCCTCCTCGTGAGCCAGCCTGACGAGGTCGTGCCTGAGGAAGCGCCGGGTCGTCCGCCCCGCGAGGCTTGGCTCCTCGTGAGGGTCTTGGGTCTTGCATTGATGAAGATGGGCCGTGCTGGGCCCCCATTCGAGCCACGCCGCAGGCCGCAAGCAGGCAAGTCTGGGGACCCCCGTTCCCAGAACGCCGACAGTCGGGATGAGACTCCGACGAAAAAAAGAGAAAGGCCAAAAAAAGAGAGAAGGCCCAAAAAATGAGAGAAAAAGAGAGAAGGGACAATGTTACTATCCTTTTACCACACTTATACTTCAGAGTAGCACCATGTTCTTCATATAGAGTCTCTTGAGTTATCACTTTCATATACTAGTGGGAATTTTTATTATAGAACTTGGCTTGTATATTCCGATGATGGGCTTCCTCAAATGCCTGAGGTCTTCATGAGCAAGCAAGTTGTATGCACACCCACTTAGTTTCCAGTTTGAGCTTTCATACACTTATAGCTCCTAGTGCATCCGTTGCATAGCAATTCCTAAGCCTCGCATTGACATCAATTGATGGGCATCTCCATAGCCCATTGATTAGCCGCGTCGAAGTGAGACTTTCTCCTTTTTGTCTTCTCCACAAAACCTCCACCATCATATTCTATTCCACCTATAGTGCTATGTCCGTGGCTCATGCTCATGCATTGCGTTAAAGTTGAAAAGGTTTGAGAACGTCAAAAGTATGAAACAATTGCTTGGCTTGTCATCGGGGTTGTGCATGATTTTAATGCTTTGTGTGGTGAAAATGGAGCACAGCCAGACTATATGATTTTGTAGGTATAACTTTCTTTGTCCATGTTATTTTGAAAAGACATGATTGCTTTATTAGTATGCTTGAAGTATTATTGTCTTAATGTCAAATGATAGACTATTGCTTTGAATCACTCGTGTCTTAATATTCATGATATGATTAGATTACATGATCAAGATTACGCTAGGTAGCATTCCACATCAAAAATTATCTTTTTTATCATTTACCTACTCGAGGACGAGCAGGAATTAAGCTTGGGGATGCTGATACGTCTCCGTCGTATCTATAGTTTTTGATTGTTCCATGCCAATATTCTACAACTTTCATATACTTTTGGCAACTTTTTATACTATTTTTGGGACTAACATATTGATCCAGTGCCTAGTACCAGTTCCTGTTTGTTCCATGTTTTTTTGTTTCGCAGAAAATCCATATCAAATGAAGTCCAAACGGAATAAAAACTGACAGAGATTTTTTTGGAATCATCTTGAGACGATGCCCGAGGGGGCCACGAGGCAGGGGGCGCGCCCCAGGGAGCAGGCACGCCCCTGACCCTCGTGGACACCCCGTAAGGCAGTTGGAGCCCGTCTTTCGCCGCAAGAAAGCTAATATCCGGATAAAAATCATGTTCAAATTTCAATCCAATTGGAGTTATGGATCTCCGGTTATAGAAGAAACGGTGAAAGGGCAGAATCCAGAACGCAGAAACAGAGAGACAGATCCAATCTACGAGGGGCTCTCGCCCCTCCCATGCCATGGAGACCATGGACCAGAGGGGAACCTTTCTCCCATCTAGGGATAAGGTCAAGGAAGAAGAAGAAGGGGGGCCTCTTCCCCTTGCCTCCGGTGGCGCCGGAACACCGCCGAGGCTATCATCATCACCGCAATCTACACCAACACCTCCGTCATCTTCACCAACATCTCCATCACCTTCCCCCATCTATATACAGCGGTCCACTCTCCCGCAACCTATTGTACCCTCTACTTGAACATGGTGATTTATGCTTCATATTATTATCCAATGATGTGTTGCCATCCTATGATGTCAGGGTAGATTTTCGTTGTCCTATCGGTAATTGGTGAATTGCTATGATTTGTTTAATTTTCTTGTGGTTATGCTGCTTTCCTTTGGTGCCCATCATATGAGTGCACGCTTGGATCACACCATAGGGTTAGTTTTATGTTGATAAGACTATGTATTGGAGGGCAAGAGTGATAGAAGCTTCAACCTAGCATAGAAATTGATGCATACGGGATTGAAGGGGGACCAATATATCTTAATGCTATGGTTGGGTTTTACCTTAATGAACGTTAGTAGTTGCGGATGCTCGCTAATATTTCCAATCATAAGTGCATAGAATTCGAAGTCACGGATGACATGCTAGAAGTGGCCTCTCCCACATAAAACTTGCTATCAGTCTAGTAAAGTAGTCAATTGCTTAGGGACTATTTCGCAACTCCTACCACCACTTTTCCACACTCGCTATACTAACTTTATTGTGTCTTTATCTAAAAAGCCCCTACTTTTTATTTACGTGCTCTTCTTATTCTTGCAAACCTATCCAACAACCTACAAAGTACTTCTAGTTTCATGCTTGTTCTAGGCAAAGCGGACGTCAAGCGTGCATAGAGTTGTATCGGTGGTCGATAGAACTTGAGGGAATATTTGTTCTACCTTTAGCTCCTCGTTGGGTTCGACACTCTTACTTATCGAAAGAGGCTACAATTGATCCCCTATACTTGTGGGTTATCAGTGACTATAACTTGCAAGATATGATCAAGAACACAAATATATTCATGAAAACATAATATGTTCAGATCTGAAATAATGGCACTCGTGCCCTACTGACAAGCATTAGGCATAGCAAAGTCATAGCAACATCAATCTTAGAACATGGTGGATACTAGGGATCAAACCCTAACAAAACTAACTCGATTACATGGTGAATCTCATCCAACCCATCACGGTCTAGCAATCCTATGATGAGACTACTGACACACGATAGTGAGCATTACGAAATTGGTGATGGAGGATGCTTGATGATGACGATGGAGACGGATTCCCCTCTCCGGAGCCCCGAACGGACTCCAGATCTGCCCTCCAGAGGTAGAACATGTCTTGGCGTCGGCTCTGTATCATAAAACGCGATGAATCCTCCTCTTTAGTTTTTTCTCCCCGAACATGAATATATGGAGTTGGAGTTGAGGTCGGTGGAGGTCCAGGGGGCCCACAAGGATGGAGGGCGCGCCCTAGGGGGGTGGGCGCGCCCCCCACCCTTGTGGCCAGGGTGTGGGCCCCCTTCGGTTCATTCTTTCGCCAATTTTTTATTAATTGCAAAAATCATTTTCGTGAAGTTTCAGGTCAGTCCAAAAACTTTTATTTATGCACAAAAATAACACCATGGCAATTCTGCTGAAAACAATGTCAGTCCGAGTTAGTTCCATTCAAATCATGTAAGTTAGAGTCCAAAACAAGGGCAAAAGAGTTTGGAAAAGTGGATACGATGGAGACATATCTATGGGAAGGAAGCGACATCGCTTCCTCACCCGCCCTGTTCAGTTTTCATCGCCTCCCTCCGCCGGGGCAGCAATGGCGGCGGGAACAAGGAATGATGGCGGCACAACAGCCCCCAAACAGTTCGGCAGCATGGTCACCATACAAGCCCCATCCGGGAACATGGGCAAGGTGTCAAGGTACGAGGTTTCTCTCTCCGTCACTTTCACTTATCGACAATCGAGCTACACTGGGTTTAGCGTCGACAACGTCGATGAGTCCACGCGAAACTCGTTCCAGCATTTTCCCTGCTAAGGTAAATCCTGAGTAGAGCTCCGGTGCGAATCTGTTGATTGACGCCCCGGTGAGTACGCTCCGACAAGGCCGTCCGCATTGGCAGGACTTTTTATGCCAGCTGTCGTAAGATTGTTGAAAAGTGCAAAGAGAAGGAGAGAGGAACCGGTCCTGCCTGGCATCATGTTCTGTCACTCTCAAGATATAAATGGTTCCTTCCGACATTTGCCGGGAATCGGAAGGCAACACGCAAGATACCATCCTCCCAAAACAAGCGGACGCGACGTGCGACTGCGGCTAGAGGGGGGAAGGAAGCACGGGTGAAAACTAAGTCCATGTGATTGTTACTCTTTTATAGGTCTAGAACTTGCATTTGCTTATCCCTCGGATACCAAGGGGTTTCGTATGAAGAAATCTTCTCGTGTGAAGGCACCTTGATGGATCGTCTGCGCCCCCAGTCTATTCCGAGCCTGCTCATGGGGCGGGTGGCCGCATCAAAGACTCCTAAGGGGAAAAGCTTGTCGGGACATGTCCTCGCCAGCCGATGCTAAGGACCCGCTCCTCATAGCAATCGTGGCGGCGTGTTACTGGCGGGCAACCAAAGAAGTACAGTGTCTAAACACGTAAAAATAAACTAACCATACGAACATCCATGGATAAAATGCAAGGGGAATAACATGCGTTCAAGATTAATTAAACATCAGTTCGGCAAAATAAAAGAAGTACGGTGTCTAAACATAGGACATGCATAATGTTCTGTTATGGGGCATCACAGCGACGCGAATGGTTCAAGGCCGTGCATGGCGGCCTCGTGGAGACTTGGGGACGACAAGGACCTTGTCAGCGTAGGGGGCAGCCTTCTCCTCGGTGGTAGAAATGTATATGTCCTCCGGCAGCCTCCTGAAGCCATATGCAAGATCAAGGTCCAGGTGGCGGTAGGCGATGTTGCTCAGAACCATCAAGAGGGCGTTGCGGGCAAGCTTCCGGGATTCGCTTGCAAAGCGATCAACCGTTCCTTCCTCGTGTGTCTTCGGCTTTTTGATCAAATGGTTGAAGAAGAGCCCCAACTTGATGCTTGGGACCTTATGTTCGCCAACCGAGAAGATCGGCCCCTCCATCCCCATTGTTGCAACCTGGGCGGTGAGGCGCTCGGCAATGTCGACCAAGCTTTTGAACCAAAGGTTGACATGCTTAGATTGGTTCGCCTGTTTGTCCTCCGCGTACTTTCGGTGGATCCTCGCATTATCCAAGTCCTTCATCGGCTGCTTCTCACGAACCTCGCTGGACTCGATCGAGCTCTCCAGGGTCCCAGCCCTGGCCTTCAAGTCAGCTATGGTGCCATTAGCAGTCTCAAGGTATTGGCTCTTGGAGGAGAGCTACGATTGCACCACCTTTAGGCAGATCTCTACTTTCTGTGCCTCCCCCTTGAGAGCCACGGTTTCGTTGGTGCTCTCGGCAAGCTCCTCTGTCATCTTGGCCACCTGTTGATCAAGATCAGTTTTTTGCAGTGGATGCAGCAGCAAGGTCGTCGGCCACCTTCTTCAGTTGCGCGACAGATTCACTAGATAGCGCGCCGAGGGCCACCTTGTGCTTGTCCTCTAGCTCCTTGGTGTGTTGCCGGACAAGGCTCTCCGGTTCTTCATCCTTACTGAGGAGGGCGGCCGCGAGGTTCCCTTCCCGGGAAGAGATATCCCTCTCCTTGGCATCCAAGAACGTAGTGTGCTCCGCTAGGTGAGCCTCCTAGGCAGCAACATCCTCCTTCACCGTGAAGATCGTCTCCTGTTTCCGCAAAAGGACTTGGAATTGCTTGCCATGCCACTCACGGAGATCGCTCCCCTTGTCAATCGGCTTATGGTTCACTTGGTTGGCAGAATCGCGCTGCTCCTTGAGCGTCTGCCATTTTTGGCTGTGCCGGTTCTGCATTTCCTTGATACATATTGCCACGGACTCCAGGATGGAAAAGTCCATGGAAATGATGACAGAGTCGTACGACTCTTCAACCCTCTGGTACAGCGGCACCAGGATGCACTGGATCTCTTCGTCAAGTTCTGCGCTCGTCGCCCCTGACGAACCACAGGCTCCGAGTCCAGGATGCGCAAGTACCAATGCCAATTGACTCGAAGTTGGCCGTGGGGTCCCCTCCAAGGTGCCAAATGAGGGAAGGGGGTTCATGGTTTGGAGGGTTTTTTTCTCTTCAACTAGTACCTATGATCCTGGCGCACTTCCTTTCTCTGTTTCCTTCGAGAGCTCATGGATACCCCTGGCAGCGTGCTCCTGCCCCTCCGTGGCAGCAATCTTGACGGACACCTCCGTAGCATCTTTCCCTAGGCTGGCTACCTCCTCCAATAGCTCAGGTTCTTCAATCAAAGGGGCTGCAAACAAAGAGAACAAGCAACGATAAGGGTACAGAAGCATTGGAGGGCCTGGGACATGGAGCGAGATGATAAAAGTAGCAGAACACAAAAGAGCAAATGAGTTATCCGGAGATGCCTGTGTGGGGGAGCTTCGGTTTCCCCGGCAACATCAGTTGTCGGGCCATGGCCAACTTCCCCTTCCCCGATAACCACGACGTCGTCTTGGGTAGACCCTTCTGTGGAAGCCCTTGTCGGGGATCCCTCGACTCGATCGGTGGGCAGCATGGGCCCCTCCTGGAAGGACTCTCCCTGAGTAGTCTCCCCCTCCTCTGGCTGAGGAGGTGGGAGCTCTCCAGCAACACTTTTTGTGGGAGGAGCCAATCCTGTGCTTTCAAGCTGGGGGCTGGGTTGGGGGCTTGGTGTCGGATCATTTGTGCTGCTTCCCACCAAGCCCACACCCTCCGCGGACTTCAGCGGCTCCGCGTGCCTAAGCCGTTTGGCCCTGTGGATGAGGGTCTCCTCCTCCTCCTCCTCTTCCTTGACAAAGACGGCAAACAAGATCAATCAACAAACCAGCGAGCACACAAAAACTATAGCAACAAAGAAAGGATGCTTTTTCCTTACTCATCATCAATAAGCATGGAGCTCAACACGAACTCCATGGGCGGTGAAGGCGCTCTGCTCCTCTTCAGGGTCAAAGGAATAGAGCTTCCCGACAACTTCGAGCCCTACTGAGGCGCAGGGGGCTCCGACGAGGATGAGCTATGCGAGGAGCTCGAGTCGGACTGGGAGCTGGAGTCGACTCCAGTGGCTGCCAATTGCTTGGCAGGAGGGGTTTTTGCCCCGGCAAGGCGAGAAGATTGCCAGCACACCAGGTTTGGTTTGCTACCCTTGGAGGTGGCATTCTTTACCTTCTTAGCGGCAGGCGTAGGAGCAGGAACCACTGCTCCCCGGCTAGCCGCCCGCCTACAAGGGTGCTGATCCAAGGTTGGCTCGGGGGCTTGAGGGCCCACTACGAGCCACTCCTCCCCGGGCTGCTCCGCCTCCTCAGCTCCATCTTCTTCCTGGGCCTCTGCTGCAGCGACGTATAAGGCTTTAATCCCGACAGGCTCATCCCCGGCAGGATCGTCCCCGGCAGCCTCCTCTATGGCGTGCGCCTTGCTTCTGCCGTGAGAGGAGCCTTCGTCCTTAGCCTCCTCCTCCTCCTCCACTCTCCCGGCCTTTGCCCTTGCGGCGGCCCGAAGTGCCTTGTCCTCCTCAATCCGCCTCTTGATGAACTCCTCCTCCACTTTGTAGGTGCGCTTGAACATGTTGCCTCCACCTTGGAAGCCCTTTCTACCAAGCTGGAGGACCACGCAAGCTCTGCATCAAGCTCAGGGAGTTGCCAGTCGCTTGCATCCCCATAAGCATTGCAGTTGGGCATCCACTTTAGGATGTGGTCCTGGGCCAGGTTAACATTCTGTGGAATGATCCCTGCCGGCAACTTGAACGGCCCGAGGCTGCCGAACAGTAGTTCGCACAACCAAGCATGGTCGTAAACTGACAGATTGTTGGTCAGGTCAGGGTACAATCGCATCCTGTCTGCAGCGTCTCCATACTGCCAGGCAAACCTGTCCCTCTTCTGAAGTGGTGCGATGCGGTGCCAGAGGAAGTCGGCCCCCACAGGCCTGATGGTCAGCCCGGTAGCCTTTAGACGGGTAATCCTGTTTATTGCCAGGTGGAGCCTGTCATCAGTGAGGCCAAATTCCCACAAGTCATTGCCGCACACAACGCACTCTGTCGCCTGGAAAAACTCTAAAGCCTCCTCATCTTGGATCCAGCACCAGTCGGCCCACCACTCCCCCCATCGGCCACGCTGCTGACCAGAGAGGTAATCCCAATTTTCCCTCACCACCTGAGGTATCCAGCTTATATTCCCGGAATGGTGAGCTTTGTTCTCCACCCACGGGACGAAGTAGTGCCTGAACAGATCCACATTAGGGGCGACCCTGACAAAGTTCTTGCATAAGTGGACGAAAATCGCCACGCATGCCATTGTATTCTGCATGAAGTCCAGGAGGTGGAATGATATGTGGAGTTGCAAGAACTGGAGTATGAAGCGCTCTGCATGCTCAGATGAGATCGAGAAAAAGGTTGCGGGTGAAGGTTTGATTCAAAGCATGGATAGGAGAGATAAATATATGCGGCCATTTCGGTGGAGATATGGATGAAGGAGAGAAGTGTTGCGCTCGCTCATTAACATGCGTGTCAAGCATAGAACGTGATGGATGTGAGAGAAAAGATCCGCCGGTTGGGAGAGTGATGTTTTGGCACATGGGAGCGTGTGTTCTTGGTTTTTAAAATATATTTTAAACATATTTTAAAATGTTCAAAATTTCAAACAAAAATTTGGCGTGTACATCTCGATATTGTACATGCTCACAAAGTCGTTTCTCGAAAATCCGACAAGTTATGTGTCGCGTGTAAAAAAGACAAAATCCGGTGTTAAAAAGTGCTTTTCACAAGACATCTTTTTGTCTTGTTTACACAAGCCACAAAAAATGTCGGTTTTCTCCGAAACTTGACGTGCACACATATAATGTCGAGATGTATGCGCTGAATTCTTATTTGAAATTTTTTCACACTTTGGAATACTTTTTCCGGTGATAGGAGCGCGCACTCCCAGGAGCACCAACGGATTTCCTCGCCGGTTGACCACTAGCTTTCCTTTTTCTTTTTTGAGGGGATTCTTCTCAACTTTTGCTTTTTTTGAGACAATCAACAAAGCTTTATTGATCTATCACACAGTTTACATGGGCGAAATGAAGATCCCCGGGGTGGCCAAACGAAACATGGCAACCAAGCCCCAGTTTATGTGCATGCTTTGCTAGATTGTGAGCTTCGACATTCGAGCTCCTAAATTCATGAACAAAATTACGGTAAGTAAAACTAGTAGAGTACTCTAGTATCTCATCTATGATAGCACTGTAACCATCCCCACTCTTCCTCTTTAGATCATCTATCACCACCAAGCAATCTGAAGCCACATGTATGGATTGTAAGTTTAGGTCATCCGCCAATGCCATAGCCTCCCTCGCCGCAAGAGCTTCTAGAGTTGTGGGATCAGTTATACCTCTGAGTACCACCGATGAAGCACCTATATAGAGTCCATCCTTGTTTCTGCATATTGTTGCCACTGAGCCCACACCTCGTCGTCTCGCCACAGCAACATCCATGTTCACCTTCATCAGGTGCTCCGGCGGTTGGATCCAATGGGACGGCCTCGCCGGTCTGGTATATGAGTGCTGGAAGTGTGGTTTCTTCAGCACTTGGAGATCACTCCAATAGGACTGAATAAATGAGTGTGTTGACATTGGGCTTTGAAAAATATCCCCGTAAACTGCTTTTCTTCTCGCTCCCCAAATAGCCCATAGCGTGATCACCATACGAAGTAGTTGTTCATGTGATAGCTTGTTGTTCATTTGGAAAATCCGGTCCTTTGCATTTTCGCTCTCATTCTGGCACATCGTTTCCACTATTTCTTCCTCAGCTAAAGCCCACACAATGCATGCCATCGAAGAGTTTATAAGCGCATGTCTCCAAGAATCTCTAGTGTCGCATAATCTGCAAGCCGCCGATGTAGCCATATTCCTGTGTTGAAGAAGATCCGCAGTTGGCATTAAGCATCTAGCCAGTCGCCACAGGAACATTTTCAATTTTGATGGAACTTGAATCTTCCAGAGCTTTGTCCACTCATTTGTTTCCCGGTCAGCACCAGATGAACCCTCAACCTCATCTATCCAATTTTCCCTTGTGATTTTCGTAGGAAGTATCATTATGAAAGCTGATTTGACAGTGAACATAGCTTGTTTCTCGACGCTCCATGACCATAAATCATCAATATTTTTGGTACATAGGGGGATCGACAAAATTTCCTCAACATCGATTGGCAAGAAAACCTGACACACCAAAGGCTCGTTCCAAGATGTTGTTGCTGTGTTTATCAAGTTGGACACAAACTCTGGTGGATTATTTATCAAAGACGCAATAGGTCTCATCATGCCCGAGCGCGGTAGCCAGTTGTGTCTCCATATTTCTGTAGACCGTCCATTGCCAATTCTCCTTATAATTCCCTGCTTCAACATATCTCGTCCATCAAGGACTGCACGCCATATTTGAGAGGGCTTGCTCCCTAACTCTTGATTAAGCAAAGAAGTCTCTAGGAAGTATGATGCTTTCAAAATCCTCGCGCTAAGAGAAGATGGCTCGCTCAAGATTCTCCAAGCTTGCCTGGAGAGTCGTGCTAGATTAAAATTTTCCATGTCTCGGAAGCCCAGACCCCCAAGGTGTTTGGGTCTAACCATGTCATCCCAAGCAACCCAACTGGGCTTACGCTTCCCTGCCTTACTACCCCACCAAAACTGTCGGATGATCGATGTTATGTTCTCACAGAGTCCTCTGGGTAATCTGAAACATGCCATGGAGAAAACTAGGTGTGCTTGTGCTACTGCTTTTACCAATATCTCCTTCCCCGCAGATGACAGAAGCTTTTGCATCCACCCCTTCACTTTCTCCCATACCCGATATCGAAGATAACGAAAGGTACCCATTTTGGATTGTCCAACATCTGTTGGCATTCTCAAATAGCGGTCACTTAGGGTCTCATTCTGAACATTGAGAGTGTGCTTGATGCTGTCTCTCAACGGTTGTGGGCACCCCTTACTGGAAAAAAATGAGGACTTACTGTGGTTGACTCTCTGACCTAATACATCACAATAGGTATTCAATAGGTTTGACACCACCGCATCCCCCTCATTACTAGCCCTGAAAAGCAGCAGGCTGTCGTCCGCAAACAGGAGATGGTTCACAGCCAGAGTTGTCGGAGCCACCTTAATCCCGCTGATAAAATACGACTGAGAACTGTGTTTTAGGAGGCACGAAAGGCCCTCTGCTGCGATCAAGAAAAGATAAGGGGATATCGGATCTCCCTGTCGAATACCACGTGAAGGTGTAAAAGGTTCCAGCTTCTCCCCGCTAAAAGAGACTGAGAAAGAAACTGAAATGATCATTCCCATTATAATGTCAACCCACTGCAGTATAAAACCAAGCTTGATCATAATCGCCCGGAGGTAAGACCATTCTAGACTGTCATATGTTGTCATCATGTCTAGCTTAAGCGCACAATGACTATTTGTTTTGGCCTTACTTCTCTTCATGAAGTGCAAGCACTCATATGCACATATGATATTATATGTGATTAGACGACCCGGGACGAAGGCAGATTGCTCTAGCAAGATCACTCTCAACCTGTTCGTAACAACCTTGGACACAATCTTGTAAACGGCGTTACATAAGCTAATGAGGCGAAACTGAGATAAGAGGGTTGGATTCATCACCATTGGGATTAGCACAAGTATTGTGTCATTAACACATTCCACACTTTCCTCCCCTCTTACAATTCTTAGGACTGCCCATGTGACCTCTTCTCCACAGCTGTCCTAATGTCGCTGATAAAACTGTGCGGGGAAACCATCGGGCCCCAACGCCTTAGTTGGAGCCATCTGAAATAGTGTCGTTTTACTTCCTCTTGGGTATAAGGGGCAACAAGCGCCTCATTCATACTCTAGGTTACTGTTGGGGATATAACTACTAGGTATGACCCGCCCAGGAGGGGTCGGGTCATGCCATTGGCGACTTAAGGACGAAGAGGCCCGATAAGGTCCAAGAAGACATGAAGATGGCGGTTCATGGAGCAAGCCTATTGAAGGCCCGAGACTCGGAGGCAAGTTGAGGCCCAAAGGGTTGAGCCACCATATGTCAACTTTTTCTGTAAGACAAGCTTAGTTAGAAACCGACCCGGTCACGTTTGTGTGAGCCGGCTGGGACTCTGTAAGCTGTCGGGCATCAACTTGTATATAAAGGGGTGACCCAGCGGCGAGTTAACTCAAGTAAGAATCAATCGAGAGCTAGGTCAAGCGTACTCTCCCACTGGTAATTGAAACCCAAGAAATACAACCTAAAGCAGGAGTAGGCTTTTACCTCATTGAGAGGGGCTGAACCTGGGTAAACCCTTTGTGTCCTTTGTCCCATTCAACCCCTTCAAGTTAACCTAGTTGCGATGGCTCCACACGTAAGTCCTTTTGCTAGGGCATCTGCTATGATAAGTCCATGACAATTGGCGCCCACCGTGGGGCCAGTGCACGGTGGTTTTGAGTTCTTGAAGGGCGGCTTCTCAGGGATCAAGGGATATGCCGTGGGCCGGATGACCAAGAGTCGCCACGGTAAAATCTACATCAACGA
This sequence comes from Aegilops umbellulata, assembly GCA_032464435.1. Taxonomy (NCBI): domain Eukaryota; kingdom Viridiplantae; phylum Streptophyta; class Magnoliopsida; order Poales; family Poaceae; genus Aegilops; species Aegilops umbellulata. The sequence continues at coordinate 107,573,638 of CP136056.1, read as the reverse complement.
CGCGGGTTGGGGTCCCCTTCGGCGGAATCCACGTCTTCATCGGCAAGATCGGCGAGCCGGAGCCTGAGCCGGACACTTACAAAGACATCATCAAGATGGCTCAGCGCGCGAGACCCGGCAAGGTTCAAACTGCCGTAAAGCTTGCTTTTGTGGGTCTTACTCACGGACCAGATCTTGAGGACGGATCTGTGTCCGGTGGAGAGACGGCCATCTACTCTGATGATGAGTCCTCAACCGGTGAGACCAATTCAATGTATCAACTGCAAGACAGCGGGCTTGGGGGCTGTTCTGATGGCGATAGTATTCCGGACCCCTATGAGCCGCCGAACAGAGTTGCGATTTTCATGGATGGTACACAACCAGGGCTCAATTCATCAACTGATGCGGCTATGACCTCCGGTTCAACAGTCAAGGCGACGGCTGGAGCAAGCGGCTCTGCGCGCCCGCCGGCTTAGGTTTTGTCCGAGCTCTTGGACGCCTTGGCAACTTTAATGGAGGCAGAGGTGACTCCAGCGACTCAAGCGCAGTATAAGGTGGACGTTGCGAAACTACAAGATGAGATACCTCAAGCCAAGGAAGAGCTTAATGTTGAGAACGTTAGGATGGCTATAGAGCGAGCCGCCCTGGACGCGTAATCACAATGGGTTCAAGCTGAGGATTTCCAGTTAAGTTTGGATCAGACTGCATCTAACGCCGTTCTGCGAAGGAGGCATCAGAGTCGTCTACCTTTGGAATACGATGCAAGGAATCTTTTCAATACCCCTGGGGCAGGACCAAGTAGTTCGCCCGAGATAACCCGGGTTGTCGAAGCGCCTGTTACGGGGGCGACGGCTCAACCACGTATTGCAGACCTGCCTCGTCTAAATTCACCCCGCCTCAGTGAGTGTCAACACCACTGGGTCATTTTTTTAAACCTCTAGATAATATGATTGATGCGGCGTCGTGGCTGGCGGCTCTACTAGTGCAAGGTGAATCTCCCGCGGCGGTTGAAGCCCGGAAGGCTGTGGAGCTTCTTCAGACGGTGGTGGCTCGGAAGGTGGCTTATTCGTACAGAGGCGAGCGGATTCATTCGACTCCATGCCATAGTCGGAGTTACAGCCGGTGTATTGAGTCGCCGGCGGCATCGAGCAGTGAGCGCCACCATAACCAGCCCCGTGGGCATGACCCGCCGTGTGCTGATAACGAGGCTCAGGCTTTGGTAGATCAGGCCAGGGCACGTCGAGAGGCTGAGCTGGCGTCTCAGCTAGCAGCTCATCGGCAGCCTCAGCACAACTCGTTGATGTCTGGAGAGGCTGGGATGACCTCTAGGACCGTTGGTGTGTCGTGTCTAGTACCAGATTTGCGCAATGAGCGCCTACCTAAGGATATCAAGGGCCCTCGCAAGGTGCCCAATTACACAGCGGATCAACCCCCGGGGGCTTGGATTGAGACCTATGAACTGGCAACGGAGATGTTGGATGTCAATGACGCTGTGTGCGCTAAATATTTCACCATGATGTTGGATGGGCCGGCTCGAAACTGGCTAAAAGGACTGCCCCCTAACTGAAGGAAATATGCCCTAGAGGTAATAATAAAGTTGTTATTTATATTTCCTTATATCATGATAAATGTTTATTATTCATGCTAGAATTGTATTAACCGGAAACTTAATACTTATGTGGATACATAGACAAAACACACTGTCCCTAGTAAGCCTCTACTAGACTAACTCGTTAGTCAAAGATGGTTAAGTTTCCTAGCCATAGACATGTGTTGTCTGATACGTCTCCAATGTATCTATAATTTATGAAGTATTCATGCCATGTTTACAACCATTTTATATGGTTTTGGTATGATTTGCATGGAACTAACCCGGACTGACGCTGTTTTCAGCAGAACTACCATGGTGTTGTTTTTTGTGTAGAAATGAAAGTTCTCCAAATGAGCTGAAACTTTTTGACATTTTTGGAACAAAAGAGACCCCTGAAGCTTTGTGGGAGGGCCAGAAGAGCCATGAGGAGGTCACAACCCATTAGGGCATGCCTTGTGGGCCTGGCTTGCCCTGATAGGTTGTGCTCAACTTGAGGCCCATCTTAGCGTGAAAACAACGCCAAAAAATCCTATAAATAGAGAAACCATCGGGGGTTAACCTAGATCAGAAGTTCCGTCGCCGCAAGGCTCTATAGCCATCGAAAACCAATCTAGACCCTTTCCGGTACCCTACCGGAGGGGGGAATCATCTCCGGTGGCCATCTTCATCATCCCGTGGCCACCACGATGAGGAGGGAGTAATCCACCCTCGGGGCTGAGGGTTTGTACCAGTAGCTATGTGTTTAATCTCTATCTCTCTCTCTCTCTCTCTCGTGTTCTTGAGATGGCACGATCTTGATGTATCGCGGGCTTTGTTAATATAGTCGGATCATATGGTGTTTTCCCCTCTCTATCTTGTTGTATGTATGTATTGCAATTGAATACTCGTGGTGACAATGGGGTATCGTATTGATTCACTTGATATATGTTTTGGCACTCAACTCGCGGATTCCCAAGGTGACATTGGGGTAATCTATGCATAGGGGTTGATGCACATTCTTGTATGTGTTTCTCCAGTAGAAATCTTGGGGCACTCCATGAAGTTCTTTGTGTTCGATTGAGTATTGTGAATATGAATTTGCTTTGGTGTTAGTTTAGTACAAACTCTAGGATAGATCAAATAGAAAGAATAGCTTTGTGTTATTTTAGTACAAACTCTTGAATAGATCGAACAGAAAGAATAGCTTTGAGGTGGTTTCATACCCTACAAACAATTTATTCTTATGTTCTCCGCTAGATAGGAACATTGGAGTGATTCTTCATCGCACTTTGAGGGGTGGTTATATGATCCAATTATATTAGCAATGTTGGGAGATTGCACTAGCAACAGTACGGACCCTAGGCCTCATTTTCAAGCATTGCAATACCGTTTTTGTGCCCGTTTACTATTTGCTACCTTGCTGTTTTTATTTATTCAGATTATAAAAATATATTTCTACCATCAATATTACACTTTTATCACCGTCTCTTCATTGAACTAGTGCACCTATACAATTTGCCATTGTATTGGGTGTGTTGGGGACACAAGATATTTCTTGTATTTGGTTGCAGGGTCGTTTGAGAGAGACCATCTTCATCCTACACCTCTCATGGATTGATAAACCTTAGGTCATCCACTTGAGAGAAAATTGCTAGTGTCCTACAAAACTCTGCGCTTGGAAGCCCACCACCTGTCTACAAGAATAAAGTTGCATAGTAGACATCATTTTCATTTGATGAATGGGATCACATCATTAGGAGAATGATGTGATGGACAAGAACCATCCGTTAGCTTAGCATAATGATCGTAAAGTTTTATTGCTATTACTTTCTTCATGTCAAATACATATTCCTTCGACTATGACATTATGCAACTCCCGGATACCGGAGGAATACCTTATGTGCTATCAAATGTCACAACGTAACTGGGTGATTATAAAGATGCTCTATAGTTATATCCGAAGGTGTCTGTTGGGTTGGCATAGATCGAGATTAGGATTTTTCACTCCGAGTATTGGAGAGGTTTCTTTGGGCCCTCTTGGTAATGCACATCATAATAAGACTTGCAAGCAATGTGACTAATGAGTTAGTTGCGGGATGATGCATTACGGAATGAGTAAATAGACTTGTCGGTAACGAGATTGAACTAGGTATGAAGATACCGACGATCGAATTTCGGGCAAGTAACATACCGATGACAAAGGGAATAACGTATGTTGTCATAACGGTTCGACCGATAAAGATCTTCATAGAATATGTAGGAACCAATATGAGCATCCAGGTTCCGCTATTGGTTATTGATCGGAGAGGTGTCTCGGTCATGTCTACATTGTTCTCGAACCCGTAGGGTCCGCACGCTTAACGTTCGATGATGATTTTGTATTATATGAGTTATGTGATTTGGTGACCGAATGTTGTTCAGAGTCCCGGATGAGATCACTGACATGATGAGGAGTCTTCAAATGGTCGAGAGGTAAATATTGATATATAGGATGATGGTATTCGGACACTTGAAGTGTTTTGGGATGCACCGGGTACTTATCGGGTCACCGGAAGGGGTTCCGGGCACCCTCGGCAAAAGATATGGGCCTTATGGGCCAAGAGGGGAAACACACCAGCCACAAAGGGGCTGGTGCACCCCCCCCCATATGGGCTGGCCAAATTGGAGAAGGAAAGGGGAAGAAGGAAAGGAAAAAGGGAATAGGATTCCCCCTTCCCCGTCTTCCCTTCCTACTCCGAATAGGAATAGGAAAGGGGGGAGGCCGAATTGGGAGGACCCCAAGTAGGATTCCTCCTACTTGGGGCGCCCCTTGGCTGCCTCTCCTCCCCTCCAACCTATATATATGACGGGGGCACCGCTAGAACATACAACAAACATTGTTAACCGTGTGCGGCGCCCCCCTCCATAGTTTACGCCTCCGGTCATATTTAGGTAGTGCTTAGGCGAAGCCCTGCACGGATCACTTCACCATCACCGTCACCATGCCGTCGTGCTGACGGAACTCTCCCTCAACACTTTGATGGATCAAGATTTCGAAGGATGTCATCGAGCTGAACGTGTGCAGAACTCGGAGGTGTCATACGTTCGGTGCTTGATTGGTCGGAGCGAGAAGAAGTTCGACTACATCAACTGCGTTGTTAAACGCTTCCGCTTTCGGTCTACGAGGGTACGTGGACACACTCTTCCCCTATCGTTGCTATGCATCTCCTATATAGATCTTGCGTGAGCATATTAAATCTTTGAAATTGCATGCTTCATTCCCCAACAATGGCATCCGAGCCAGGTCTATGCGTAGATGATATGCACGAGTAGAACACAAAGAGTTGTGGGCAGTGATAGTCATACTGCTTACCACCAACATCTTATTTTGATTCGGCGGTATTGTTGGATGAAGCGGCCTGGACCAACCTTACATGACCACGTTCATGAGACCGGTTCCGCCGACAGACATGCAACTTGTTTTGCATAAAGGTGGCTGGCGGGTGTCTGTTTCTCCAACTTTAGTTGAATCAAATTTGACTACGTTCGGTCCTTGTTGAAGGTTAAAACAGAAAACTTAACGAAACACCATTGTGGTTTTGATGTGTAGGTAAGAATGGTTAGTACTAGAAGCCCGTAACATCCACGTAAAACTTGCAACAACAAAGTAGAGGACGTCTAACTTGTTTTTGCAGGGCATGTTGTGATGTGATATGGTCAAGACATGATGTGATATATGTTGTTGTATGAGATGATCATGTTTTGTAAAAGTTACCGGCAACTGGCAGGAGCCTTATGGTTGTCTCTTTATTGTATGAAATGCAATCGCCATGTAATTGCTTTACTTTATCACTATGCGTTAGCGATAGTTGTAGAAGCAATAGCTGGCGAGACGACAACGACGCTATGATGGAGATCAAGGTGTCAAGCCGGTGACGATGGAAATCATGACGGTGCTTTGGAGATGGAGATCAAAGGCACAAGATGATGATGACCATATGAAAGGATCGAGAAGAGGTGTCTAGAGGGGGGGTGATTAGACCCTCAACAAAGAAAAGTGAGTTTTTAATTTCTTCAAGTTAAGGTGGAGTTTTAGCACAAGTTTAAACATACACAATACATTTCAAGCAAGCATGGCAAGAGTACATGAGCAGCGGAAAGTAAAGCATGCAAGTTGCAAGGAAGTAAAGGGATGGGATTGAAGTGTGCAAACGCAATTGGAGACATGGAGATTTTTGGCGTGGTTCCGATAGGTGGTGCTATCGTACATCCACGTTGATGCAGACTTCAACTCACTAGGGTAATGGTTGTGCGAGTCCATGGAGGTCTCCACCCACGGAGGGTCCACGAAGAAGCAACCTTGTCTATCCCACCATGGTCATCGCCCACGAAGGACTTGCCTCACTTGGGTAGATCTTCACGAAGTAGGCAATCTCTTGGCCCTTACAAACTCCTTGGTTCAACTCCAGAATCTTGACGGAGGCTCCCAAGTGACACCTAACAAATCTAGGAGACACCACTCTCCAAAAGGTAATAGATGGTGTGTTGTTGATGAACTCCTTGCTGTTGTACTTCAAATGATAGTCTCCCCAACACTCAACTCTCTCTCACAGATTTGTATTTGGTGGAAAGATGATTTGAGTGGAAAGCGACTTGGGGAAGGCTAGAGATCAAGATTCTTGTGGTTGGATTGGAATATCTTGGTCTCAACACATGAGTAGGTGGTTCTTTCTCAAAAAATGAATGCTGGAAGTGTAGGCATGTTCTAATTGAAGGAAATATGCCCTAGAGGCAATAATAAAGTTATTATTTATTTCCTTATATCATGATAAATGTTTAGTATTCATGCTAGAATTGTATTAACTGAAAACATAATACTTGTGTGAATACATAGACAAACAGAGTGTCACTAGTATGCCTCTACTTGACTAGCTCGTTGATCAAAGATGGTTATGTTTCCTAGCCATTGACATGAGTTGTCATATGATTAACGGGATCACATCATTAGGAGAATGATGTGATTGACTTGACCCATTCCATTAGCTTACCACACGATCGTTTAGTATTCTGCTATTGCTTTCTTCATGACTTATACATGTTCCTATGACTATGAGAATATGCAACTCCCGTTTACCGGAGGAACACTTTGTGTGCTACCAAACGTCACAACGTAACTGGGTGATTATAAAGCTGCTCTACAGGTGTCTCCGAAGGTACTTGTTGGGTTGGCGTATTTCGAGATTAGGATTTGTCACTCCAATTGTCGGAGAGGTATCTCTGGGCCCACTCGGTAATGCACATCACTATAAGCCTTGCAAGCATCGCAACTAATGAGTTAGTTGTGGGATGATGTATTACAGAACTAGTAAAGAGACTTGTCGGTAACGAGATTGAACTAGGTATTGAGATACCGACGATTGAATCTCAGACAAGTAACATACCGATGACAAAGGGAACAATGTATGTTGTTATGTTGTCTGACCGATAAAGATCTTCGTAGAATATGTGGGAGCTAATATGAGCATCCAGGTTCCGCTATTGGTTATTGACCGGAGACGTGTCTCGGTCATGTCTACATAGTTCTCGAACCCGTAGGGTCCGCACACTTAAAGTTTGATGATGGTTATATTATGAGTTTATGTGTTTTGATGTACCGAAGATAGTTCGGAGTCCCGGATGGGATCACGGACATGACGAGGAGTCTCGAAATAGTCGAGACATAAAGATTTATATATTGGAAGCCTATATTTGGATATCGGAAGTGTTCCAGGTGAAATCGGGATTTTACCGGAGTACGGGGGTTACCGGAACCCCCCGGGGGTTTAATGGGTCTACATGGGCCTTAGTGGAGAAGAGGAGGGCGGCCAGGGCAAGCCGTATGCCCCCTCCCCCTCTAGTACGAATTGGACAAGGAGGGGGGCGGCGCCCCCTTTCCTTCCTCTCTCCCTCCTCCTTGGCCCTTCTCCTACTCCAACTAGGAAAGGAGGGAGTCCTACTCCCGATGGGAGTAGGACTCCTCCTGGCACGCCTCCTCCTGGCACGCCTCCTCCTGGCCGGCCGCCTCTCCCTCCCTTGCTCCTTTATATACAGGGGCAGGAGGCACCCCATAGACACAACAAGTGATCTCTTGATCTCTTAGCCGTGTGCGGTGCCCCCCTCCACGATAATCCACCTCGATAATATCGTAGCGGTGCTTAGGCGAAGCCCTGCATCGGTAGAACATCATCATCGTCACCATGCGATCGTGATGACGGAACTCTCCCTCAAAGCTCGGCTAGATCGGAGTTCAAGGGACGTCATCGAGCTGAACGTGTGCTAAACTCGGAGGTGCCATGCGTTCGGTACTTGATCGGTCGGATCATGAAGACGTACGACTACATCAACCGCGTTGTGCTAACGCTTCCGCTTTCGGTCTACGAGGGTACATGGACAACACTCTCCCCTCTCGTTGCTATGCATCACCATGATCTTGCGTGTGCGTAGGATTTTTTTTGAAATTACTACGTTCCCCAACAGTGGTATCTGAGCCAGGTTTTATGCGTAGATGTTATATGCACGAGTAGAACACAAGTGAGTTGTGGGCGATATAAGTCATACTGCTTACCAGCATGTCATACTTTGGTTTGGCGGTATTGTTGGATGAAGTGGCCCAGACCGACATTACTCGTACGCTTATGCGAGACTGGTTCTACCGACGTGCCTTGCACACAGGTGGCTGGCGGGTGTCAGTTTCTCCAACTTTATTTGAACCGAGTGTGGCTGCGCCCGGTCCTTGAGAAGGTTAAAACAACACTAACTTGACAAACTATCGTTGTGGTTTTGATGCGTAGGTAAGAACGGTTCTTGCTCAGCCCATAGCAGCCACGTAAGACTTGCAACAACAAAGTAGAGGACGTCTAACTTGTTTTTGCAGGGCATGTTGTGATGTGATATGGTCAAGACATGATGCTATATTTTATTGTATGAGATCATCATGTTTTGTAACCGAGTTATTGGCAACTGGCAGGAGCCATATGGTTGTCGCTTTATTTTATGCAATGCAATCGCCCTATAATTCTTTACTTTATCACTAAGCGGTAGTGATAGTCGTAGAAGCATAAGTTGGCGAGACGACAACGATGCTACGATGGAGATCAAGGTGTCGTGCCGGTGACGATGGTGATCATGACTGTGCTTCAGAGATGGAGATCACAAGCACAACATGTCGGTGTACTAGAGTAGGGGTACCCTAGTATCCCGAACTTGTGCACGGGCAGTCGCAGCGTCCCGCGGCAAGGCTTGCCGGGTGACCACCAATATCATCTGTGGTTCCTTTGGAGCCATTCAAAAACAAAGTATTTAAGCCAAGGAGACAAGTCCTCGGCAAGAGGAGCTTGCCGGGAAGGCCACTCAAGGCACAAGACCCCGGCAAGAGGAGCTTGCCGGGAAGGCCAACTAGGGCATCTCAAGGGACTTGCCGCAACGCGCCACGCATCCCGGGAGGGTCCGGTGAGCGACAAGCTTCCGAACGCGACAAGACAACGGCCGCGGCAAGGCGCTTGCCACGGCGAGCAACCACTCTGTACCCACGCTTCAGCGCATCCACCAATGTGTCGCTCTGGGACCCTTCCAGGCGTACGTGGCGGGAGGCTGTGCAGCCAGGGGTACACTGTGGCAAGCGGCGCTGACAAGATCGCCATCGTGGCGAGCGGTGGCGTCCCTGACGGTCCCTTTTCTACACTGTTTGGGCGACGTAGATAGGCATTTAATGCCTTTGTCCCCTGCCGTCAGGGTTAGGTATGATACACTGTGCAGGTAGCTGTACCAACCGCAACACCTTTTCCATTTTTTCCCTTGCCTATGTTGCCACCTGTCGGTGACCCCTTGAGCATATAAAAGGAGGCCCATGCGCAACGTAGGAGGGGGAGGGGGAGGGACAGAAGAACGCTCGGTCTCGTTAGCCGCTTGTGTGTACTGTAGCACTCAGCGCTCCCGAGCAAGAACTCAATACAAACCACAAAGCAGCAGTAGGAGTATTATCTCTCCGGAGAGCTCCGAAGCTGGGTAAACTGCTCGTGTGCTCCGCCTCGATCTGCTCTTCGTGCGACCTCCGCCCCCCGCCGAACCGAAAGGGGCTCGGTCCCCATTGGTGCTCGCGGATCAGTTTTCCCCGACATCTTTGGCGCGCCAGGTAGGGGGCGTCGAGGTTGTGTGAACCTGATCCGGCGTTCACACGAGCTAGATCTTCAACATCTTCATCGACATGCCGCCGAAGAAGAAGGCTTCGAAGGCGGCTGCTCCGTCTGCGACAAACCCACCATCGCCAGAGCAAATGGCTGATGGGGAAGACGCCGGCGGAAGAACGGGCGTCGACGAGGGAGCCCACGGTGCCGCCAGGTCCAAGGACAAGGCTGCGCTGCCCGTCGGCAGCGTAGCAGGCTCCCACGACGACCGGGCGTCCGAGGATGCACCGCGCCCATCTCAGGAGGCGCAGAACCGGCAGCGTCGTGGTACTCACGGTACCATACGCTCGCTGGACCCAGATCGAGCTGGCGGATCTCGGGATGCTCCAGGCCAGCATGCGCGCCAACGTGCTGGCGCGAGCAAAGCACGGTCGCCTGGACGGGATATTGCTCCTTCTAACGCAGTTAGAAGTCCGAGCATATCCCGCTCCTCGCACCGTTCGCCACCACTACCCGCCACTCCAGCAGAAGCTTTGGCGCGAGCTCAACTGCTCCTAGACTTCCCTCCAACGCCAGACAAGATCGACGACTGGAGGGCCACCATTCAGATTCTCATCGGCTTCGCCAACGGTGACACTCCACGGCAGCCGACCACATCGCAGCCGCGGCAAGCCAGTCAGGTGCGAGCCGATGGCGACAAGACCGGTGGGGGTGCAGCCACCGTGCACTCTCCGCCCCGAAGGCCAAGATCGCCGACTCGCCGGGTCCACCGCGACAGCGACTCCACTGCTTCATCAGATCCACGAGCTCGTCGCGATCAACACCAAGTTCTTCACGAACGACAGCAAGAAGACGCTCGTACTCGCATCGAGTGCCAAAGAGTAGCCCGGCAGTCAAGTATGTACCAGTTTGTCGACAACGCACTGTACAGAAGAAGACTCAACGGTGTGAAATTGAAGTGTATTCACCGGGAAGATGGACAGAAGCTGTTGGCTGAGATACATGGAGGCGTTTGTGGTCATCACATTGGCGTAAGAGCGCTTGCCGGCAAAGCTTTCTGGCAAGGTTTCTTTTGGCCGACAGCCCTCCAGGATGCGACTGCACAAGTAACCAAGTGTGAAGCATGCTAGTTTCATTCTAAGCAGATACACCAGCCAGCTCAAGCTCTCCAGACGATCCCTTTATTCTGGCCATTTTCTGTCTGGGGGCTCAACATCCTCGGCCCCTTCCCCCGAGCAGTCGGGGGCTTTGAGTACTTGTACGTCGCAATCGACAAGTTCACAAAGTGGCCGGAAGTGGAAGCAGTGAGGAAGGTGACAGCACAGTCAGCAGTCAAGTTCTTCAGGTCGATTGTTTGCCGCTTCGGGATCCCTAACAGGATCATCACCGACAAAGGTACGCAATTCACGAGCCGCACCTTCATGCAGTACGTCCAAGATCTTGGCGCCAAGGTCTGCTTCGCTTCTATTGCTCACCCCAGGAGCAATGGTCAAGCGGAGAGGGCAAATGCTGAAGTGCTGCGTGGACTCAAGACCAGGACTTTCGACAGGCTGCACGGGTGCGGAAGAAACTGGATTGAGGAGCTGCCGGTGGTTCTTTGGTCGATTAGGATGACGCCAAATCGAGCCACTGGCCAGACACCTTTCGCTCTAGTCTATGGAGCAAAGGCAGTTCTCCCCACGGAACTCGTATACGGGTCGCCTCGAGTGCTCGCTTATGATGAGCTTGAGCAAGAGCAGCTGCGACAAGATGACGCGCTGCTCCTTGAGGAAGACCGTCTTCAGGCTGCTGTACGAGCTGCTCGCTACCAGCAAGCTTTGCGCCGCTACCATAGCCGCAAAGTTAACGCCAGAAGTCTCGAGGAAGGCGACCTTGTTCTTCGGCGCGTTCAGTTCGCCAAGAATTCCAACAAGTTGACGCCGAAGTGGGAAGGCCCTTATCGGGTGAAACGAGTCACTAGGCCTGGCGCTGTCCGCCTTGAGACCGAAGATGGCATTCCGGTGAGCAACTACTGGAACATCGAGCATCTTCGTAAGTTTTACCCGTAAGGCGCGGTTGCCGGACCCTATTCCGGCAACCACCTTTTGTACAAGTCTTGCCGCTGTTGCATGTAATCCTTTGTACAAAGCCAGGCGCAGACCCTGTGCATAAATAAAGCTCATGTGCTCCGCACATCTTGTCAATTTCATGCTTTTTATTTTTTGCATGAGTTATCTGACACTTTGTGCAGCTAACACCCCCGGTAAGCAATAACGAGCCATAAGGCTCCATATCATTATTTTCTCTACTTCCTTTTTTCTCAAGGAAATGAAGGTTCCTTCGCCCACAAGTTTGCCGGGGGGAAGGGGAAGATAATGGTATGGACCAAGCGTCGTTCAAGAAAGTTTCGCCTTGCCGGGAAGCAAACGACAGAAAAGCTAAGTTGCCAAAGTTTGAGCAATCAGATGTTTTTAAATTTTTTAAGTTATTTTCCTTGAACGACCATGCTTTGTATGGAAAACCTGTGCGCGAAGGAACCGGCTCGTGGCTAGTTGCGCCCTTACTTTGTTTCGAGTTCGCTCAACAGTTTAAGTGTGCTGCGACTAGAGTCGCGCCCTTACTTTGTTTTGAGTTCGCTCAACAACTTAAGCGAGCTGCGGCTAGTTACGACAAGGTTTCTGGTCGGCAACGGCACTGCCAGCTGGCTGCTGACGTCCCGCACTCAGCGCTCGCGGCAAGGGTGCCTGCGCCGGCAAGTTCCCTAAAAGCGTAGGGCAAAAACATACAAAGGAAGGAATCAAGTAAAGGAAATAACATTGCAATCACTACCCAAAATAAAGTTATACATTACAAGATAGCTTGTCGCGGCTCTAATAGACTGTTTTCATAACATGACCAGCAGCGACAAGAAAAGAAGAAAACGGGCGACCTAGTCTACAAGATCGCCATCAACCCTCTTGATCCCGCTCACCTTGTCCACAATGGGTGCGACAAGGGCCTTGAGCGCCTCCAGATCAGCATCCGACGACAGGGACTTGAGGACATTGGTGAGGACGAGGCCCGGGTTGCGGTAGGCCACCTTCACCAACACCTTCTGAAGAGCTCTTGCGCAGATCTTGCGCGACTCGTCGGCCAGCTGCTTTGGGATCCTCTCCCAGAGTCGCTGGAGGGCCGTCGGCACGCCTTTGAAGAACAGAGTGAGCTTGGCGCTGGATGGGAGGGTCTCATCGGAGGGATACCTGAGATCCTCCATCCCCAGCTGCGCCAGCTCCTTGTCGATGTCTGCGGCAGCATTCACAAGACCCTCCGTCCACTGCTCCACAGTTTCTCTAAAATCGTTCTGGGTGGCGGCATGCTCTCCAGCAGTGCCTTGTCGGCCTTGATCTCCTTCCTCAGGGCCGCCTCCTGCTCCTTGGCACCGTCCAGCGTCTTGGTCAAAGAAGCCAGCTTCAGCTCAAGATCGGCGTTGGAATCCTTGGCGGCGCTAAGCTCCTTGATCTTCTCGGTGAGACGACCCTGCAGCTCGCCAAAGGTGTAGGCGTCCTTCTCGCGCTCACGCTTGAGCGCGGCAAGCTCTTCACCGCTCGCCTTGAGATCAGTCTCCAGCTGCGCCACCTTCGGCTCCAGCTCCTTCTTGGCGGCCTCGGCAGCTGCGGCAGCGTCCTTTGCTTCCTTGAGAGCTCCGCTGAGTGTTTGCTCGCGCGCAGCAAGCTCCTCTTCATGGCTGTACAGGCTGGCCTTCAGCTGCGCCAACTCGCCCTCCTGCGCAGATAGCTCCTCGGCGGCAAGCCGCTGTTCCTCTGCAACTTCTGCCTTCTCGAGGATGAAGGCCTTCTGCGCCTCATCGAGCTGCACACGCTCCGCGACCAACGACCGAAGAGCTGCCTGGTTGAGACCTCGGAGCTCCTCCGCGTGCTTCTCCATATCCACCCCCGCCTTCACGACAAGCGCTTTGCGGGACTCCAGTTTGGCTTGTTGAGCGCGGTAGAGCGACACCAGCCTCCGGAGCAGCCGCTCCTCCTCAGACTCACCGCTGCTGCTGCTCGGTGCATCAACCAACGTCAGCCCAGCAGAGGCGAGCACCTCTCCACCCGCGATCTCTCCCACGACGCCGCAATCGATGCGTGTCGTTCATGGAGGGCGCGGTGGATACGGAGAAAGATACGGCGTGATCCAGGTCGCGCGTGCTCGTCCTCTGTTTTGGGCCTGGCCCAACAGCGCTCGGCACCGTGTATGGCCCAGGCCCGGGGGCTCCTATCGGTGTACTAGAGTAGGGGTAACCTAGTATCCCGAACTTGTGCACGGGCAGTCGCAGCGTCCCGCGGCAAGGCTTGCCGGGTGACCGCCAATATCATCTGTGGTTCCTTTGGAGCCATTCAAGAACAAAGTATTTAAGCCAAGGAGACAAGTCCCCGGCAAGAGGAGCTTGCCGGGAAGGCCACTCAAGGCACAAGACCCCGGCAAGAGGAGCTTGCCGGGAAGGCCAACTAGGGCATCTCAAGGAACTTGCCGCGACGCGCCACGCGTCCCGGCAGGGTCCGGTGAGCGACAAGCTTCCGGACGCGACAAGGCAACGGCCGCGGAAAGGCGCTTGCCACGGCGAGCAACCACTCTGTACCCACGCTCCAGCGCATCCACCAACGTGTCGCTTTGGGACCCTTCCAGGCGTACGTGGCGGGAGGCTGTGCAGCCAGGGGTACACTGTGGCAAGCGGCGCTGACAAGATCGCCACCGTGGCGAGCGGTGGCGTCCCTGACGGTCCCTTTTCTGCATTGTTTGGGCGATGTAGATAGGCATTTAATGCCTTTGTCCCCTGCCGTCAGGGTTAGGTATGATACACTGTGCAGGTAGCTGTACCAACCGCAGCACCTTTTCCATGTTTGCCCTTGCCTACGTTGCCACCTGTCGGTGACCCCTTGAGCATATAAAAGGAGGCCCATGCGCAACGTAGGAGGGGGAGGGGGAGGGACAGAAGAACGCTCGGTCTCGTTAGCCGCTTGTGTGTACTGTAGCACTCAGCACTCCCGAGCAAGAACTCAATACAAACCACAAAGCAGCAGTAGGAGTATTATCTCTCCGGAGAGCTCTGAAGCTAGGTAAAATGCTCGTGTGCTCCGCCTCGATCTGCTCTTCGTGCGACCTCCGCCCCCGCGAAACCGAAAGGGGCTCGGTCCCCATAGGTGCTCGCGGATCAGTTTTCCCCGACACAACATGATGATGGCCATATCATATCACTTATATTGATTGCATGTGATGTTTATCTTTTATGCATCTTATCTTGCTTTGATTGACGGTAGCATTATAAGATGATCTCTCACTAAATTATCAAGGTATAAGTGTTCTCCCTGAGTATGCACCGTTGCGAAAGTTTTTCGTGTTGAGACACCACGTGATGATCGGGTGTGATAGGCTCTACGTTCAAATACAACGGGTGCAAAACAGTTGCACACGCGGAATACTCAGGTTAAACTTGACGAGCCTAGCATATGCAGATATGGCCTCGGAACACTGAGACCGAAAGGTCGAGCATGAATCATATAGTAGATATGATTGAGGGAGTCCTGGATTAGGGGGTCCTTGGACTGCCGGACTATATACTTTGGCCGGACTGTTGGACTATGAAGATACAAGATTGAAGTCTTCGTCCCGTGTTCTGGTGGGACTCTCCTTGGCATGGAAGGCAAGCTTGGCAATTCGGATATGTAGATCTCCTCTGTCGGATCACGGGTTTCGGCAGACCCTTAAGGTTCGAACTCTGGAGTGCGCGCGGAGGTTATGCCCTCTACCTCTCCGTCTTGCAAGGATCTAAACTACAGAACGAACAGCACAAGAGACACAGGGTTTATACTAGTTCGGGCCACCATTGTGGTGTAATACCCTACTCTAGTTTGTGGTGGATGGATTGCCTCTTGGGCTGATGAGGATGAACATTACAAGGAAGAACAGCCTCGCGAGGGTCTGTTCTTGGCTAGGGGATGAACTGCTGGGGGAGTTCAACCGCCCTTCTCACTCTCTGGGTGTGTTGCTAGCTCTGTTCCTCGATCCCTAGATGTCAAGATATCAGATGCCTCTACCCTGGGGGTGGCTAGTCCTATTTATAGGCAAAGGCCCTGGGCCTCTTCCCAAATATTTAAGCGGGAAGGGCGCCAACAATTGGCCAATTCGAAGGGGAACATCTGGTACACTTATCCTGACTAAAGTTGGTCTTCGCCTGCCAAAGGCCCTGTGGTGACGCCGTTCTGGGCTCCATGGTGACCTCCTTCCCACCGTTGGACTGGTCTCGGTCTTGTTGCACCAAAATGGGTGCCTTTGCTTGATCCTCTCGCCTACGCTTGCCCCCTTTGCACCAAAGAGGGAAGGGAGACGCTGCGCGGGCTGGCGCCCGCCTGGCACCCTTGGTCGTCATGGCTTGCGTCATGGGCACCTCGCGAGGTACCCCGCCTTGATCTCTCCGCCTCCTCGCGAGCCAGCCTGAGGAGGCCGCGCCTGAGAAAGCGCCGTGTCGTCCGCCTCGCGAGGCTTGGCCCCTCGCAAGGGTCTTGAGTCTTGTGTTGATGAAGATGGGCCACGCTGGGCCCCCATTTGAGCCATGCCGTAGGCCGCAGGCAGGCAAGTCTGGGGACCCCCGTTCCGAGAACGTCGACAGTAGCCCCTGGGCCCAAGGCGCGCATGGACTTGGCCGTGCCGAGAGGCGAAAGGGCAAGGGCGAAGCGCCGCGGGCCGTAACAGCCTGCGGCCTTGGGCGCCGTGTGGCGGTCGATTGGACGTGGGCGTCTCCACTTCCCCACGATGCCTTGGTGACCACGCGGATTGGACAAGTCCCTGCATGCAAATCATGTCATGATTACCTGCGATCGTGGAGGCCGACAGTTGGCCTTCGCCGGCTATATGTACGGCACCGCGCATGTCCTTCCAGCCCATCTCTTCTTGCTTCCTCCTCTGCCTCAGTTCTTGCTCCGTCTTGGTGTGATGGCTCCAATCCACCGGTTTTCTGCGGCGAAGAAGGGAAAGGCTCCTCGAGAGGGACCAGACCCTCTCCCGCCGAAGAAGCGACCTTCCCTCTGCGGTTGCGACGAGGAGGGCCGTCAGGCGGCGCCGAGGCCTTGGTATGAGCGGCCTCCGCCGAGGTTCCCGCTTCCTTTGTACGCCCACGCCGAGGGCCTTGAGGGGGTCGGTGCCGCTCCCTGCGGCCAGCGCCGTCGCCGGCGCCGACGGATCACGAAGGTGTTGGTCGTCCCTCCTGGGGTCCATGCCGAGGGCTCCTCCCGCGAGCTCGTGCTCCACACCGCCAGGCCTCCTCGAACTTGGATTCGCTTTCCTCCCTTCTTCGCCTCCGTCTTCCCGCAGGGGAGACTCCTGGAACTATGGCTGCAGCACGCCGACTGCAGCACTCCTGCGACCGAGGCAGAGGTCGCGATCACTGCCTCGGGCGAGGTCTTCATGACTCGCGGCTGGGGCGAAATCGCTCAGGGTTGCAGAGCGAGGGGCACCCTCACGATCCACCTGGATTATGATGGCGCTTCGGTGATGTTCTTCAAGATCTTTGACGCGATCGGGCGCCGGCTGGAGTGCTGCCCCGGCGGAGGCGACCAGGACTCTGCCACGGTGAGGGCTGGTCCCGCCGACCGCTCCCCAGGTAGCTCCACAAGCGACGGGAGCGCCGGAGGATCCAGCGACTCCAGCGAAATCTTCGCGTCTCCGGAGACGAGCGACGACAGCTACGAGCCCACGAGCCAACGCCGCTCCCGGAGCAGGGCAGGCTTGCTTGGCCGTCGCCAGCCCTAATCTGGATGGGGTTGGCACCTGCGCTTGACGGCCCACTGTTGATGATGGCGTATTTTGCAGGGGCGCGTGTAGTTAGCACCCTTTAGGATCCGTTCCCTGTGAGGAATCACATTGCGCCCCATAGGGGCTTGTAAGGCGGTTGTGATCCTTGTTGTTAATATGTAACCCTTGCTATGGATCTGTGTGAATCGCAAATTCCGTCATAGTTTGGTCCTCCCTTTCGCACCTCGCGAGGGCTTGGTGCTCTGCATCGACAGGTCCCAGTCCCAAGGCGGTGTCAGCCGTCGCTGGTATGCCAGGTCGCAATGCCGTGGTCAAGGCCAGGAGGTGAGCGACCCGGGGTCCGGTAAGAGCCCCTGAGTCGCGATGCTCAGGAGGTCCCCTTTGGCGCCCAAGCAGCCGTCGCTTGGTGAGAAAGAGAAGCAATGTCGCTAGTACGGAGTCGCTTTAGGTGCGGGGGTAGTGCGACGGTAGCTAATGCTTTGGATGGTGACTTATCTTTGAGAATCGGGGATCGCCCCTAGCGCGTCATCGAGTCCGGGGGGTAATTTGGACAGAGTTGCTTGATGAGGTCCTCGCGTGCCCCTTCTCCCTCGCCTCTGCTCCCCTTTCTGCTCTACGTCCTCGGGTCCCGGCCCTCGAGCTGGTCTCAGCCGTCGCTGGTATGCCAGGTCGCGATGCCGTGGACAAGGCCAGAGGGTGAGGGCTGGAGGGCCAGTAGGAGCCCTGAGTCGCGATGCTCAGGCGCCCCCCCCTTTAACGTGCAAGCGGTTTGCGTGGGCGAAGGTGAAGGAAACGCCGTGAGGGCCTTGGCCAGCGCAGTTTCCCCCAAGGATCCTGCAGATTCATCAAAGAAAGAAGATGGGGCTGCCATGGCAGTTGTCAGTCGATCGTTAGTCGCTCAAGAGCTCGTTGGTTGGAGTAGGTGAGGTGTACCAGGGCACCCGTGAGCCAACGCGGGACTCACGAGGCCCTACCTCTTAGGCGAGTTGCGCCTGGCACTGGGCCGTATCTTGAGATGTGTTCCTGCAAAATTTGGTCAGATGCCGGCACTCTACGTCCTTGGGTCCCGGCCCTCGAGCTTGTATCAGCCGTCGCTGGTATGCCAGGTCGCGATGCCGTGGAAAAGGCCAGAGGGTGAGGGCTGGAGAGCCAGTAAGAGCCCTGAGTCACGATGCTCAGGCGCCCCCCCTTTAACGTGCAAGTGGTCGACATGGAGAAGAAGAGGTGCCGTGGACGGCATCAAGTAATCAAGCATGATAGGAGAATGCATAATTGGAAATAAACACGGGGGAGATACACGCTGCTGGGCCTGGCCCGAGCGGCTTGGGGATGATGCAGCCTGAGGGGCGCCCCCGGCAGAGCAAGCTAACAACTGAAGGAAATAAAAAGGGATACATGCCACGGGGACGGACCCACGCGGCCTGGGAGTGACACAACCCTGGGAGGGCGCTCCCAGCTGGGAATGAAACTTGAAAGATGTCACCTGAAGATGTCCTCGTCGAAGTGGCATTGGTGCAGCAGACTCGGTGGGCTGCGGAAGCCGATCCTCACGAGCCCCCGGGCCCTAGGGCCTCGGGAGGCTCTGGTGGCTCCTCGCGAGCTGTCTCCATCTCCGCCAGAGCTGCAGAACGCCTGTCTTCCTGAGCCTCCAAGATGCCCCTCATGAGGCGCTGGTACGCCGCAGCCATGCTTGGCAGGCCGTAAGGCATGCGAACGTAGCTGTGGGGCGGTCCTCCGCAGCGCCCCACTTGGGAGGGCCAGAGGCGCTCCGTCGTGGCGATCTGATTGAGCCCTGGTACGTCGACGCAGACGCGCAGCCCACCATCCTCGCCTGGATGTGGAGCCACAGCTGGTGGTCGACGACAACCTCTCATGATTCTT
The DNA here is from genome assembly GCA_032464435.1 of Aegilops umbellulata. Lineage (NCBI taxonomy): Eukaryota > Viridiplantae > Streptophyta > Magnoliopsida > Poales > Poaceae > Aegilops > Aegilops umbellulata. The sequence goes on along the minus strand of CP136056.1, from coordinate 107,554,300 downwards.
GACTCCTGTAGTTCTTGAATGGCCTTGTTAACGAACTCCTGTTGGTCCGACCTTCCTCGCGTGGCTCCTTCTCGAGGGAATCGTGCTTCGAAGCACGACTCCACATGGTGCCCAAGCGCCTCCCTCGTGACCCTGGCAAGGTCGGTGGCCCCCTAGGTGAGAGCCCCCGAGCCCTGCCTGAGGAGGGCGCCGGGCGCGCTTTCCTATGCGATGGAAGGAGGGTCCCCCTAGGCAGACACGGGACCTGAAGGGCCTGCCTCCTGAGGGACTGAGCCTAGCGACGTCTTCTTATTCTTGGGGGTGGTCTTAGGAAGCCTCCTGCTTCCGCGATCTGGGTCTTCTAGCGACGCGGCCTGAAAGGCTCACTCCAGGGAACACACTGCGTCCTTCTCTTCACAGGGCACCGTGATGACGCCGCCACTTCCTGGCATCTTGAGGACGTTGTAGCCGTGGTGGGTCACAGCCATGAACTTGGCCAGCGCTGGGTACCCGAGGATGGCGTTGTACGGCACGCGAATGTGGGCGACGCCAAAGTCGATGAGCTCGGTGCGGTAGTTGCTGCGGGCCCCGAAGGTGACAGGGAGGCGGACCTGCCTGATTGGGACTGTGGAACCGTCGGTGACTCCGGAGAAAGGCTTGGTTGGCTGAAGCTGGTCATAGGGCACTTGGAGGTTGTTGAATGTTTCCACGGACAAGACGTTGAGCCCAGCTCCACCATCGATGAGGGTCCTGGTGACCAGAACGTTGCTGATGACTGGGGAACAAAGCATCGGGAGGACTCCGGCTGTGGCCGCGCACTTGAGCTGGTCTGCCGAGCTGAACGTGATGGCGCAAGCTGACCACCTGAGGGGGCGCGTTGCTTCGAGCTTGGGGAGGACTGCATTCACTTCGCGGGCAAACTGCTTGAAGATACGTTGAGAGGCTGGGGCTTGAGCTCCGCCCAGGATGAAGGCGATTGCGCGCGGCGCTTGGAAGCCCCCAGCCCCCTCATCTTGGTGGCAGTCTTCATTCCTCCTTGGCTGAGGCGGCAGCGGCGGTAGGCCTGGATTGCCGTGAGGGCGATCCTCATGAGGCTGATCCCTCCAGTCCCCCTCGCGAGGCGGGTCCCGCCAGCGGTCCTCGCGAGTTTGGTCGCGCCACCCTTGGCGCGGGCCACGATCTTCCCAGCGTCCTGGGTATCTTCCTCCTCCTCGGTCGTAGCCCCGGTCAGCACGGTCAGGGCGACGGCCGATTCTTCCTTCTCGCACGGCGCGGAGTTCTTGGCATTCGTTGGTGTTGTGGGTGTGGAGGTCGTGGTACACGCAGTACCAGCTGCCCCTGGAGGATTCGGGCAGATCCTTGCCCCGCTTGGTGTCTGGTTCTGCCGCGAGTACGGCAGCCCCCTTGCGCTTCACGTCCTTGGCCTTGGGCTTCTTCTCTTCTGGGTCTGCGGTGGGCAGCTCGAGGAGGGAGAGGCGTCCCTCCTAAGCCCTGGTGCACTTGGTCGCCGAGTTGAACAGCTCCAGGGAGGTGCAGAGGTCTTCATGCATCGCCAGCTCCTCCTTCATCTTGACGTCGCGCACGCCATCGGAGAAGGCCGAAATGATGGCTTCCTCGGGCACCCTGGGGATCTTGAGGCGCGCGCTGCTGAAGCGCTGGATGTACTTTTGTAGGGTCTCCCCAGGTTGTTGCTTGATGCGGCGCATGTTGCTAAAGGCGGGAGGTCAGTCGCGGGTACCTTGGAAGTTGGCGATGAAGCGGGTACGCATCTGGTCCCAGGAGGAGATCGTGCCTGGGGCCAGATTTAGGAGCCAACTGCGAGCACCTTCCTTCAGCGCCATGGGGAACCAGTTCGCCATGACCTTTTCGTCCCCACTAGCAGCTTCGATTCCCAGCTCGTAGAGCTGGAGGAGCTCTGCGGGATCAATTGTGCCGTCGTAGCGAGGGGGCAGGTCCGGCTTGAACTTGCCAGGCCATGCGACACTGCGCAGCTCGGTGGTGTAGACGCGCCGGAGCTGGAGGAGGGTCTCGGCGAGCCGGAGCTGGGAGCGCCCGGGCAGCCTCTTGCGGTCGAGAGACTTCTTGGCAGCTCCGTTCCTGCTGGGCTGGCGCCTGACGGAGCGGGTTCCGCCCAGGGGCCGCGCGCCTCGGAGCCATGGCGTCTTCTTGGAGAGGAGGCGGCTGGTACTCCCCCGGAGCTTCATTGCCCACATGGGGCGGAGTGCGGCGCAGCGGTGCGGACGGCGCGGGAGAGCCCCCTGCGGCGCGGATGAGCTCGGCGACGCGGTCGAGCCACTCCTCGTAGACGTCGTCGACGGGGCGATAGCGCAGGAGCTCGTTCGCCGCGATGAGCGCAGCTCGAGCCTCCAAGGGTGCGCGAGCGCGCGGGACGAAGAGCCGGCCGGGGTGAGTGACGGAGTAGCGGTGCGGCCGTCTTGCTGCACGGACGGGTGCTGAGACGAGGCTTGCTGCTCGTTCCCCGCCGGGCCGGTGGCGGCGTTGACGGCGGGTGATGGAGAACGACGAGGACGCCCACCGACGGGGGGCGTCTGGGCGACGCGGGAAGCGACGCGGCCCGGCGCTCGGCGCGGGCCCGACGAGCGTCAGACATGGATGCGACGGTCGGAGGAGAGCGGAGCGGTGGAAGACAGATTCCGGCGCACCCCTACCTAGCGCGCCAAATGTCGGATCACGGGTTCCGGCAGACCCTTAAGGTTCGAACTCTGGGGTGCGCACGGAGGTTATGCCCTCTACTCTCCGTCTCGCAAGGATCTAAACTACAGAACGAACAGCACAAGAGACACAGGGTTTATACTAGTTCGGGCCACCATTGTGGTGTAATCCCCTACTCTAGTTTGTGGTGGATGGATTGCCTCTTGGGCTGATGAGGATGAACAGTACAAGGAAGAACAGCCTCGCGAGGGTCTGTTCTTGGCTACGGGATGAACTGCTGTGGGAGTTCAATCGCCCTTCTCACTCTCTGGGTGTGTTGCTAGCTCTGTTCCTCGATCCCTAGATGTCAAGATATCAGATGCCTCTACCCTGGGTTGGCTAGTCCTATTTATAGGCAAAGGCCCTGGGCCTCTTCCCAAATATTTGAGCGGGAAGGGCGCCAACAATTGGCTAATTCGAAGGGGAACATCTGGTACACTTATCCTGACTAAAGTTGGTCTTCGCCTGCCAAAGGCCCTGTGGTGACGCCGTTCTGGGCTCCATGGTGACCTCCTTCCCACCGTTGGACTGGTCTCGGTCTTGTTGCACCGAAATGGGTGTCTTTGCTTGATCCCCTTGCCTGCGCTTGCCCCCTTTGCACCAAAGAGGAAAGGGGAACGCTGCGTGGGCTGGCGCCCGCCTGGCACCCTCGATCGTCATGGCTTGCGTCATGGGCACCTCGCGAGGTACCCCGCCTTGATCTCTCCGCCTCCTCGCGAGCCAGCCTGAGGATGCCGCGCCTAAGGAAGCGCCGTGTCGTCCGCCCCGCAAGGCTTGGCCCCTCGCGAGGGTCTTGAGTCCTATGTTGATGAAGTTGGGCCACGCTGGGCCCCCATTTGAGCCACGCCGCAGGCCGCAGGCAGGCAAGTCTGGGGACCCCCGTTCCCAGAACGCCGACATCCTCCCTTGTAACCGACTCTGTGTAACCCTAGCCCCCTCTGGTGTCTATATAAACCGGAGGGTTTGGTCCGTAGGATGAGAACAATCATAATCATAGGCTAGCTTCTAGGGTTTAGCCTCTACGATCTCGTGGTAGATCAACTCTTGTAATACTCATATCATCAAGATCAATCAAGCAGGAAGTAGGGTAGTACCTCCATCGAGAGGGCCCGAACCTGGGTAAACATTGTGTCCCCCGCCTCCTGTTACCATCCGCCTTAGACACACAGTTCGGGACCCCCTACCCTAGATCCGCCGATTTTGACACCGACATTGGTGCTTTCATTGAGAGTTCCACTACGCCGTCACGATAAAGGCTTGATGGATCCTTCGATCATCGGCAACGATGCGATGCAGGGTTTGGTTTTTCTCCCCGGACAGATCTTCATATTCGGTGGCTTCGCACTGCGGGCCAACTCGCTTGGCCATCTAGAGCAGATCGAGAGCTACGCCCCTGGCCATCTGGTCAGGTTTGGAAACTTAAACTATACCGCCGACATCCACGTAGACTTGGTCTTTGAAGGATTCGAGCCCATGTCAGGTGCACCGCACAGTCACGACGAGCATGACTTAGCTCTGCCGTCGGATGGTGTTCGCGAGATCACACCTGTGCCTACTCCGGCCCTCAATCCGGAGCAGATTGCGCCGTCCGTGGACGGGTGGATGGACCCCGCCATGGAGGCCGCACACTCAGCAGCGATAGAGCCGAATACTGACTTCACCTCCTACGAGACCTGTGTTGCTAGATCCTTGGATTCGTCCCCAGCCACGGGCTCCGAACCGCCTGCGTCAGTGCCTATTGAATCTGATTGGGTGCCGATCATGGAGTTTTCCTCCACGGATATCTTTCAGCACTCGCCCCTGGGCGACGTGCTGAATTCTTTAAGGTCCTCTCTCCTTGTCAGGAGGCCCTTGGCCGAACTATGTCCGGCTCGAGTGGGAAGCGAACGACGAAGAAATTCGTTCCCCACCCACCACCCACTTAATAGCCACTGTCGACGACTTAACCGACATGCTCGATTTCGGCTCCGAAGACATCGATGGTATGGACGACAATGCAGGAGAAGAACAGGAGCCACCGCCCACAGGGCGCTGGACTACCACCTCATCGTATGATATATACATGGTGGACACCCCCAAAGAAAGCGATGACAATAAGGCAACAGAGGATAATCCCCTCGAGAAGCAATCTAAGCACCGGCGTCATCGGCGCCACTCTAAGCTCCGCCATAGCAAAAGCAGCGATACCGGCACAAGAGACAATAACGTTGCGGATAGTGCCGAAGACAAAGACAATCCCCTCTAGCCAGGCCTCGAGCAGGAGGATGGGCAAGCTGGCCCTAAGGAACAGGCAGCAGACGGAGAATCAGAGGATGACAATTACATGCCTCTCTCCGAAGATGAGGTGAGCCTCGGCGACGAAGAATTTATCGTGCGTGAGGATCCCATCGAACAGGAGCGCTTCAAGTGCCAGCTTATAGCCACAGCAAAAAGCCTGAAGAAAAAGCAACAACAGCTTCAAGCTGACCAAGATCTGCTAGCGGATAGATGGACTGAGGTCCTAGCGGCCGAGGAATACGAACTCGAGCGCCCAACCAAAAGTTACCCAAAGCGCAGGTTGCTACCCCAACTCGAGGAGGAAGCATTAAAGCCTATGCTTCCAACATATGATGCGGCTGACCGACCACCTCGTGGCCGAGACAAAGCGGCATATCAGGACGAAGTCCAGCCCGCACCCCGTCGCCAGTCAAAAAAATTACCAAGGCCCGGGGTAACACGCAGGACCTGCAAGACCTATTGGAAAACAAAGCAGGACATGCAAGATCGATCTACGGATCACGGGGGCGCGCCCCAACGCGTGACGACGACCGTCACGCCGGATATACTAAAAGCAAATCCGGCTGGGCTGAATACAGCAAACATGACTCGTATGAACTGCGTCGTGATATAGCCCGGCACAGAGGCGCCGCAAACCCCCTATGCTTCACTAATGAAGTAATGGATCACGAATTCCCAGAAGGTTTTAAACCCGTGAACATTGAATCATATGATGGTACAGCAGACCCCGCGGTATGGATTGAAGATTTCCTCCTCCACATCCACATGGCCCGCGGTGACGATCTACATGGCATCAAGTACCTCCCATTAAAACTCAAAGGACCTGCTCGACATTGGCTCAATAGCCTACTGGCAAACTGCATTGGCAGTTGGGAGAATTTGGAGGACGCATTCCTTGACAACTTCCAAAGCACTTATGTTTGACCACCGGATGCCAATGACTTGAGTCACATAACCCAACAGCCAGGGGAATGAGCCAGGAAATTCTGGACTCAGTTCCTAACTAAAAAGAACCAAATTGTCGACTGTCCGGATGTTGAGGCCTTAGCGGCATTTAAGCATAACATCCGCGACGAGTGGCTCGCCCGACACCTCGGCCAAGAAAAGCTGAAGTCCATGGCATCCCTCACGACACTCATGACCCGCTTTTGTGCGAGCGAGGACAGCTGGCTGGCTCGCAACAAGAACACATCAAGAAATCCTGGCAATTCAGATGCCAAAGATAGCAACGGCAGGCCACGGCGCAACAGACACAAGCGCCGCAACAACGGCGACAACGCCGAAGACACAACAGTTAATGCCGGATTCAGTGGCTCTAAATCCGGTCAGCGGAAAAATCTGTTCAAAAGAAGCAATCCGGGCCCGTCCAGCTTGGACCGCATACTCGATCGCTCGTGTCAAATTCACGGCACCCCCGATAAACTAGCCAACCACACCAACAGAGAATGTTGGGTGTTCAAACAGGGCGGCAAGTTGAATGCTGAAAACAAGGAAAAGGGGTTGCATAGTGACGAGGAGGAGGAGCCCCGGCCGCCGAACACAGGAGGACAAAAGAAATTCCCTCCCCAAGTGAAAACGGTGAACATGATATACGCAACCCATATTCCCAAGCGGGAACGGAAGCGTGCACTAAGGGACGTCTATGCGATGGAGCCAGTCGCCCCAAAGTTCAACCCATGGTCTTCTTGTCCGGTCACGTTGGATCGCAGGGACCACCCCACCAGTATCCGTCATGGCGGTTCTGCCGCATTGGTCCTTGACCCCATCATTGACGGATTTCACCTCACTCGAGTCCTTATGGATGGTGGCAGCAGCCTGAACCTGCTCTATCAGGATACAGTGTGCAAAATGGGTATAGACCCCTCGAGGATCAAACCCACCAAAAGCACCTTTAAAGGTGTCATACCAGGTGTAGAGGCCTGTTGCACGGGCTCAAAATCACTCAAAGTGGTCTTCGAATCTCCGGACAACTTCCGAAGCAAGGAGTTAATCTTCGATATCGTCCCATTCCGCAGTGGCTATCACGCGCTGCTCGGGCGAACCGCATTTGCCAGATTCAATGCGGTACCGCATTATGCATACCTCAAGCTCAAAATACCAAGACCTCGCGGGGTTATAATAGTTAATGGAAACACAGAATGCTCGCTCCGCACGGAGTAGCACACTGCGGCCCTTGCAGCAGAAGCGCAAAGCAGCCTTATGAGGCAAACCGCCAATTCGGCGAAAAAGACCCCGGACACCTTCAAGCGAATCCGGAGTACCCAGCAAGAGGACCGTCAGGCACGTTCAGAGCTCGCCTAGCAATTCGGTCTCCGCCCTAGTCCCAGTCAAGTGGCGAAATTTGCGCCGCGCATACATAATTACGCACTCAAGACACCATGGGCATAGGCGGAGGCACGGCCATGGCACGGCACACAATGCGGCTCAACCACTTCAGGACCCGTATACCTTTAACGTTTTCTTCCTTTCTGGCCCCTATCCTCTGAAGGCCCTCTCCGATCGTCTGATTATCGGACCCGTCACGGGAAGGAATCACCAAGGAAGCAAGAAGCTTTGACGTACAAGGGAATCCCCAGGTGGTCTCTGATAATGATCGATATACCTATTTTGCATACCCACACGCAGCTTACCCTTGGATAGAACATGTCAAATAGTCCTATTTTTTACTTATTGCACTACATGTATGCATACGCTTTGACGTATCATTTAAATAACAATGCACAACATTAGCTCATTATTGCATTCCTTTATCTTTTTTCCTTGTCTGCTTATTTGCGACAAATTGCACCCGTACATTCTGATACGTCCAGTGCGCCAGGGGCTTCAGTGTACCCCATAACACGGCAAGAAAAGTCCGAACACTTTCGACAGTGCGACACCCCGAACTTATAGCATTATATGCATCAGCTTCGAATCATGTCTTGGGTCAATAGTTGTGTTTGCCCGGCTCCCATGTTTTAGTACCTTACGTTCCGCTATATTGGCTAAGGTAGCACTGGGAGAACTACTGCGATTGTGTCCTGGTACTTTCGGACGAGCACCTCAGTAGAGAAAGCCGAAAACTGACTGTCATGATGCGGCGAGAGCTGGTCGCTATTCGAGAGGTCTCAAATCCTTAAAGATTTTTTCCGCTTCGGGCGAGGAGTCGACCTTGTTCGATTTAGGCATACATAACGCCCCAAGTTTGGCCTTCCGAATACTAGGAGCTTCGCAATAATTTAAAATTGTAGACTTCTATGGCTAAGTGAGGGTGATAAAGCTTTATAGTCCGATTGCCTGGTTCGTTGTGCTGAACACCTCCTTTGGAGGACCCAAAATTGGGATAAAGAGTGATCAGGTTTATCTCGAACACCTCAGTACTAGTTATATGGGGGCAGAAGCCGACGACTGGCCAACTCTCAAATTTTATAAACGGCCGCACAGAAGGTAATATTTTAAATTAACAAGCGTTACATAGCGCACATGAACTTGTCTCATATTACAGGATCACATGAGTACATTCATTCAAATATTACATCCTTAGCACATTCCTCTGCCACAAGGCGAGCACCCTTCAGGACACTTTCATAATACTTTTCGGGGTGGCGATGCTCCTTGCCCTCCGACGGCCCCTCCTTCAATAGCTTTTCGGCGTCCATCTTTGCCCAGTGCACTTTCGCCCGGGCAAAAGCCCTGCGCGCACCCTCAATCCAGACGGACCGCTTTATGACCTCAAACCGTGGGCAGGCGTTCACAAGCCACCTTACCAGGCCGAAATAGCTGCCAGGCAGGGGCTTGCCAGGCCACATCCGGACTATGAGACCCTTCATGGCCAGTTCGGACGCCTTATGAAGCTCGACCAGTTGCTTCAACTGGTCACTCAAGGGCATCGGATGTTCGGTCCCAGTATACTGAGACCAGACCAACTTCTCTGTCGAGCTCCCTTCCTCGGCCTGGTAGAACTCCGCGGCATCCGACACACTACTGGGTAGATCTGCGAACGCTCCTGGAGAGCTCCGAATTCGGGTAAGTAAAAGGAAAGTTTCCTTCACATGGTTGCTTTGCATAATGAATGCCTTACCCACCGCTATGTTCTTGATCGCCTCAATTTCCTGGAGGGCCTTTTGGGCTTCGGCCTTGGCATTTTGTGCGTTCTAGAGGGCCTTTGCAAGCTCGCACCCTTGCGTCTTAGAGTCACGCTCCAAGGACTCGTACTTCTTGACAAACTCCTAGAGCTCTTGCTGAACCTCGCCGACTCGGTCCTATTGCTTCTCGCGCTCGGCACGCTCCTTGGCCGCTTTGCCTTCGGCCTCAGACAGCGCCTTCTTCAGGGCCGCCACTTCGGTCGTGGCCCCTAGCAAAATTCATGACGATCCTATGATCTGACAACCACCTTACTTTTTCTTTATCAATAAAAAGACGGGGTATTACTTACCTTTGTTCTCTTCGAGCTGCCTCTTGGTAAGGCCGAGCTCTTCCTCGGACCGCTCAAGGTCCCGCCTTAGTGCGGAGACCTTCGCCATGCGAGCGTCAACGGCCAGCAGTGAAGCCTGCTTATTCACATAGACATATTCTGATTAGACTCCTGTGATTATTATTTGATCCTCTGTTCGGCCTTTCTTTGCGAACACCAAACAGAGCATTAGGGGCTACTGCCTATGCTGTAATATTTTCTCATAATTTGGTTACTTACCTCAAATCCTGTTAGGAGGCTGGCACAGGCTTCAGTCAGTCCGCTTTTGGTGGCTCGAACCTTCTTGACGACCGCACTCATGATAGTGCGGTGCTCCTTGTCAATGGAAGTGACACGAAGTGCTTCCAGCAAATTGTCCGATGCCTCTGGATGGACGGAGGCCATAGGCACAGACGGCCTGCCCCCATTGGCGAGGGATCGCCTGAGGGCGCAGTATTCGGCTGGGGGCTAAACTTGCTGCCCCCGGCATTAGAGTCCATGGGAGTCTTGCCCCCCATGCGCCCAGCGCCTGGAATGTCGCCTTGGGGCGCCTCCGGAACTATCTCCCCTTGGTTCAGTGCCCTTTGAGACAACACCTCGACGTCGTCCATAGGGCGGGGGGAGGAGGCGGTCGGGAGTGAATCGATGTTCATGTCCGACGGGCCCAAAGACTCATCCGAAGAGGATACGTCAATATGGGCTTTGGATGGACTGCATGATCATGTTCGGCATGATAAGAAGCAATGAATTAAAACATACCAAGAACTATTATGGTATTCGGATACTTACGACTTTGCCAGGGGCTTGTCCCTGGGTAACCACTCCTCATCGCTGAAAGCGGCCGCTGTGGAGCAGTCCAGAAGAAGGGTCCTTCCCTTCTTGGACCCTTCGGCATCCCTAGATGGGGCGGCCTTCCTTTTCTTGTCTCCCCCGGCTAGGGGGGGGGAGAACTCTCCTCTTCCTCCTCCTTGTTTTCATGGGAGGAGGGCGCCTCGGTGTTATCGGACAATGAGTCCGATACAACCTTGCGCCGGAGACCTTTCCTGGTCCCCGCGGCCTTCTTCTTGGCCTTCTTCTCCGACACCTCATAGGGCGCCGGAACCAGCATCTCCGTTAGGAGAGCCCTTGCTGGATCTTCAGGCAGTGGGGCTGGACAATTGATCCGCTCCATTGTCGCGACCCAGTCCTGATAAATGGCTTGGAGGCTCAGATCCCTCACATGATTATACTGGGGGAACATCTTATGAGATATAAGGAGCTTACCGGATTGGCAGGGCACTTTGCGCTGAGTCCGCGATCCTCGGTAAGGGGAGGAGGTACCTCAGCGGACTTGAACAACACCTTCCAGATGTCCTGGTGCGTCGTGTCAAAGAGCTCTCGCAATGTATGGTGCTTAGCCGGGTCGAACTCCCACATATTGAATGCCCGTCTTTGACCCGGGAGGATCCGGCGGAAGATCATGACCTGGACCATGTTGACAAGCTTGATTTTCTTGCTTATCAAGTTTTTAACGAAGTTCTGGAGTCTGGTCAACTCCACCGATGAACCCCAGGATAGGCGCTTCTCTTTCCAGGAGGTGAGCCGCATGAGGATGCCGGATCGAAATTCGGAGGCCGCCACCCAGTTGGTGTCGCACGGCTCGGTGATGTAGAACCACCCCGGTTGCCACCCCTTTACGGTCTCCACATAGGAGCCTTCAAGCCAGGTGACGTTGGGCATTTTGCCCACCATCGCGCCTCCGCACTCCGCTTGCTGGCCGACCACCACCTTCGGTTTCACGTTGAAGGTCTTCAACCACAGGCCAAAGTGGGGCTTGATGCGGAGGAAGGCCTCGCACACGACGATAAACACCGAGATGTTGAGGATGAAATTGGGGGCCATATCATGGAAGTCCAGCCCGTAGTAGAACATGAGCCCGCGGACAAATGGGTGGAGGGGAAATCCCAGCCCACGGACGAAGTGGGTAAGGAATACAACCCTTTCGTGGGGTTCGGGGGTAGGGACGATCTGCCCCGCGTCTGGGAGCCGGTGCGCGACGTCTGCGGCCAGGTATCCGGCTTCCCAGAGCTTCGTGATGTTCTCCTCCGTGATGGAGGAGGCCATCCACTTGCCTCCCGCTCCGGACATGTTTGGAGTGGTTTTGTGGAGAAAATGCGAACTTGGGCGCTGGAGCTCGAGTGCGCAAGAATGGATGGGCAGGGAAGAAGAAGGCGTGGGTGAAAAAGAGGAGTCCTTGTCCCTTTATAAGGGCGGAAGAAACTGTGCGCCTCCCCACCTGCCTGGTAAACTCGCTTATTCCCCAAGCGCCATGATTGATGGCGCGGTTGGGTTACCCACACCCGTATTGATGAGAATCCCGTGATAAGGGGACATGATCTCTGCTTCGACAAGACGTGCCAAGAAAACCGCCTCGCAATATGTGAAGTAGCTGGTTGAGAAAAATGGTTCGAATAATGACCGGGCCATGACGTGATGTCACACTATGAAATTTGTCGGCAGATTAGATTTGTGGAAATATTATACTCTCTACGGTGGTATGTGGAATTTGTTTTGCAGAGCCGGACAGGATCCTTGTGTTCAAGGTCTTCTATGGAGTATTCGGAGGAGGAACCCGCCTTGCAATGCCAAAGACGATATGCGCACCGGACTCATCGTCATTGAAGCCTGGTTCAAGGGCTACTGAGGGAGTCCTGGATTAGGAGGTCCTCGGACTGCCGGACTATATACTTTGGCCGGACTGTTGGACTATGAAGATAGACTTCGTCCCGTGTCCGGGTGGGACTCTCCTTAGCATGGAAGGCAAGTTTGGCAATTCGGATATGTAGATCTCCTCCCTTGTAACCGACTTTGTGTAAGCCTAGCCCCCTCCGATGTCTATATAAACCGGAGGGTTTAGTCCGTAGGACGAGAACAATCATAATCATAGGCTAGCTTCTAGGGTTTAGCCTCTATGATCTCGTGGTAGATCAACTCTTGTAATAATCATATCATCAAGATCAATCAAGCAGGAAGTAGGGTATTACCTCCATCGAGAGGGCCCGAACCTGGGTAAACATTGTGTCCCCCGCCTCCTGTTACCATCCGCCTTAGACGCACAGTTCGGGACCCCCTACCCGAGACCCGCCGGTTTTGACACCGACAAAGATCAACATAGTGATGTTCACCATTGAAACTACTCCATCTCACGTGATGATCGGACATGGTTAAGTTGACTTAGATCACGTGATTGCTACCTCTTGAGCACTGTGTTGGATTTCCCCGAAGAGGAGAGGATGATGCAGCAAAGTAGCATAAGTATTTCCCTCAGTTTTTGAGAACCAAGGTATCAATCCAGTAGGAGGCCACGCTCAAGTTGCTCGTACCTGCACAAAACAATAGCTACTCGCAACCAACGCGATTAGGGGTTGTCAATCCCTTCACGGTCACTTACGAGAGTGAGATCTCATAGAGATTATAGATAATATTTTTGGTATTTTTGGTATAGAGATGCAAAGTAAAAAGTAAAAGGCAAAGTAAAAAAGCAAAGCAAGATTAAAGTGATGGATATTGATATGATGAGAATAGACCCGGGGGCCATAGGTTTCACTAGTGGCTTCTCTCGAGAGCATAAGTATTCTACGGTGGTGAACAAATTACTGTTGAGCAATTGACAGAATTGAGCATAGTTATGAGAATATCTAGGTATGATCATGTATATAGGCATCACGTCCGAGACAAGTAGACCGACTCCGGCCTGCATCTACTACTATTACTCCACTCATCGACCGCTATCCAGCATGCATCTAGAGTATTAAGTTAAAAACAGAGTAACGCCTTAAGCAAGATGACATGATGTAGAGGGATAGTTTCAGGCAATATGATAAAAACCCCATCTTGTTATCCTCGATGGCAACGATGCAGTACGTGCCTTGTTGCCCCTTCTGTCAGTGGGAAAGGACACCGCAAGATCGAACCCAAAGCTAAGCACTTCTCCCATGGCAAGAAAAACCAATCTAGTAGGCCAAACCAAACTGATAATTCGAAGAGACTTGCAAAGATAACCAATCATACATAAAAGAATTCAGAGAAGATTCAAATATTATTCATAGATAGACTTGATCATAAACCCACAATTCATTGGTCTCAACAAACACACCGCAAAAAGAAGATTACATCGAATAGCTCTCCATGAGAGAGGGGGAGAACATTGTATTGAGATCCAAAAAGAGAGAAGCGGCCATCTAGCTACTAACTATGGACCCGAAGGTCTGAGGTAAACTACTCACACTTCATTGGAGGGGCTATGATGATGTAGAAGCCCTCCGTGATGACGGCCCTCTCCGGCGGAGCTCCGGAACAGGCCCCAAGATGGGATCTCGTGGATACAGAAAGTTGCGGCGGTGGAATTAGGTTTTTGGGTCCGTATCTGATCGTTTGGGGGTACGTAGGTATATATAGGAGGAAGGAGTACGTCGGTGGAGCAACAGGGGGGCCACGAGGCAGGGGGCGCGGCCTAGAGGGGGCGCACCCCCACCCTCGCGACCGCCTCTGTTACTTCTTGGAGTAGGGTCCAAGTCTCCTGGATCACGTTCGGTGAGAAAATCACGTTCCCGAAGGTTTCATTCCGTTTGGAGTCCGTTTGATATTCCGTTTCTTCAAAACACTGAAATAGGCAAAAAACATCAATTCTGGGCTGGGCCTCCGGTTAATAGGTTAGTCCCAAAAATAATATAAAAGTGGAAAATAAAGCCCAATATAGTCCAAAACAGTAGATAATATAGCATGGAGCAATCAAAAATTATAGATACGTTGGAGACGTATCAATGATCACTTAGAGGATTAGAGGGATGTCTATCTAAGTGGGAGTTCTTAAGTAATATGATTAACTGAACTTGAATTTATCATGAACTTAGTACCTGATAGTATTTTGCTTGTCTATGTTGATTGTAAAAAGATGGCTCGTGCTGTTGTTCCATTGAATTTTAATGCGTTCCTTGAGAAAGCAAAGTTGAAAGATGATGGTAGCAACTACACGGATTGGGTCCGTAACTTGAGGATTATCCTCATTGCTGCACAGAAGAACGTCCTGGAAGCACCGCTAGGTGCCAGACCTGCTGCAGGAGCAACACCAGATGTTATGAACGTCTGGCAGAGCAAAGATGATGACTACTCGATAGTTCAGTGTGCCATGCTTTACGGCTTAGAACCGGGACTTCAACGACGTTTTGAACGTCATGGATAATATGAGATGTTCCAGGAGTTGAGGTTAATATTTCAAGCAAATGCCCGGATTGAGAGATATGAAGTCTCCAATAAGTTCTACAGCTGTAAGATGGAAGAGAATAGTTCTGTCAGTGAGCATATACTAAGAATGTATGGGTATAACAATCACTTGATTCAACTGGGAGTTAATCTACCGGATGATAGCGTCATTGACAGAATTCTTCAATCACTGCCACCAAGCTACAAGAGCTTCATGATGAACTATAACATGCAAGGGATGGATAAGATGATTCCCGAGCTCTTCGCAATGCTAAAGGTTGCGGAGGTAGAAATCAAGAAGGAGCATCAAGTGTTGATGGTCAACAAGACCACAAGTTTCAAGAAAAAGGGCAAAGGGAAGAAGAAGGGGAACTTCAAGAAGAACAACAAACAAGTTGCTACTCAGGAGAAAAAAAACCCAAGTCTGGACCTAAGCCTGAGACTGAGTGCTTCTACTGCAAACACACTGGTCACTGGAAGCGGAAATGCCCCAAGTATTTGGCGGATAAGAAGGATGGCAAGGTGAACAAAGGTATATGTGATATACATGTTATTGATGTGTACCTTACTAATGCTCGCAGTAGAACCTGGGTATTTGATAATGGTTATGTTGCTAATATTTGCAACTCGAAATAGGGACTACGGACTAAGCGAAGATTGGCTAAGGACGAGGTGACGATGCGCGTGGGAAATGGTTCCAAAGTCGATGCAATCGCAGCCGGCACGCTACCTCTACGTCTACCTTCGGGATTAGTTTTAGACCTGAATAATTGTTATTTGGTGCCAGCGTTGAGCATGAACATTATATTTGGATCTTGTTTGATGCGAGACGGTTATTCATTTAAATCAGAGAATAATGGTTGTTCTATTTATATGAGTAATATCTTTTATGGTCATGCACCCTTGAAGAGTGGTCTATTTTTGTTGAATCTCGATAGTAGTGATACAGATATTCATAATATTGAAGCCAAAAGATGCAGAGTTGATAATGATAGTGCAACTTATTTGTGGCACTGCCGTTTAGGTCATATTGGTGTAAAGCGCATGAAGAAACTCCATACTGATGGACTTTTGGAACCACTTGATTATGAATCACTTGGTACTTGCGAACCGTGCCTCATGGGCAAGATGACTAAAACGCCGTTCTCTGGAACTATGGAGCGAGCAACAGATTTGTTGGAAATCATACATATAGATGTATGTGGACCGATGAATGTTGAGGCTCGCGGCGGGTATCGTTATTTTCTCACCTTCAGAGATGATTTAAGCATATATATGGGTATATCTACTTAAAGAAACATAAGTCTGAAACATTTGAAAAGTTCAAGGAATTTCAAAGTGAAGTTGAAAATCATCGTAACAAGAAAATAAAGTTTCTATGATCTGATCATGGAGGAGAATATTTGAGTTACGAGTTTGGTCTTCATTTGAAACAATGCGGAATAGTTTCACAACTCGCGCCACCCGGAACACCACAGCCTAATGGTGTGTCCGAACGTCGTAATCGTACTTTACTAGATATGGTGCGATCTATGATCTCTCTTACTGATTTACCGCTATCATTTTGGGGTTATGCTTTAGAGACGGATGCATTCACGTTAAATAGGGCACCATCGAAGTCCGTTGACACGACGCCTTATGAATTGTGGTTTGGCAAGAAACCAAAGTTGTCATTTCTTGAATTTTGGGGCTGCGATGCTTACGTGAAAAAGCTTCAAGCTGATAAGCTTGAACCCAAATCGGAGAAATGTGTCTTCATAGGATACCCAACGGAAACTGTTGGGTACACCTTCTATCACAGATCTGAAGGCAAGACTTTTGTTGCTAAATTTGGATCCTTTCTAGAGAAGGAGTTTCTCTCGAAAGAAGTGAGTGGGAGGAAAGTAGAACTTGATGAGGTAACTGTACCTGCTCCCTTATTGGAAAGTAGTTCATCACAGAAACCGGTTCCTGTGACACCTACACCAATTAGTGAGGAAGTTAATGATGATGATCATGAAACTTCAGATCAAGTTGCTACTGAACCTCGTAGGTCAACCAGAGTAAGATCCGCACCAGAGTGGTATGGTAATCTTATTCTAGAGGTTATGTTACTAGACCATGACGAACCGACGAACTATGAAGAAGCGATGGTGAGCCCAGATTCCGCAAAATGGTCTTGAACTGGCTTTGGAAGAGATGAACTTGAGTAAACAAGGATAGATAACACAGAAACATCTACTAAACAGAGCAAGAACAACAAACCACAAGAGAACCAAGATTGGGATGACATGTCGAGAGTGAGTACTAGGTACTCTATTGGATATAGACATGTCCCCAAGGAGTAAAGACATGCAATCAATTTGAAGATTTCCTTCCCTTAGGTGTCTTTCTCCCCCTGAATCTTATATGTGATAATGGGAGAAGGTAGGGAAAAGAAAATCAGAGCAAAACAGGAAAACCATCAAAACAATCATAACATATACATGTCTTTTCCCTTCTTAAAGACATGTGACTTATCTCCTCTTGAATACCAAGCATCTGGGGTCTCTCTCTCCCTTTGATGTTAGAAAGCTTTGATGTGATCTCTCTCTCCCCCTTTGACATCAATTTCCAAGAAGGGATCTTCTGGAGTTTGAGTCGAATAGGTTTGGTCCTCGAGTCACATAAAAAAGCAGCATATAGAATGTGATGCAGGTAGAGGACAAGAATCATGGAGTGGAGCTAGAACAAATATGCAGGATGCAAATGGCAAAGTGTTTCCTCAGTATTGAAATCGGTAACACCGTGTTGAATTCTTTGGTGGCACCGAAATGGTTCGTTTTCACTGAAAGAGACAAACCGGTGTGTCCGAGTTCAACACAAAGAGAACAATGGTCATCTCAGCTCACTAGGCAAATAGGATCTCACAATGATTTGCAAGGAATTGACTGAAACATTTGCAATGAATTGGATGCAGGAAATGTTGAACATAACAGAGAAAATAAAAGGATCTAGATGAAGTTTTTCTTATTAAAGAGAGGGAACAATCGTGCAAGAGATAAATGTAAGAACACAGAGAAACACTAGAGAACTTCATCTAGAATTGGTCGGCAACAAAGTCACCTATGTTAGAGTATATTGACTGAGGAGTCAAGTGAGAACACTTGATCGTAGGTCATACTCATCGTTTAAGCTCAAAATGGGGTTACCATTTTTCATTTAATCCTTTTGATGTATTCACATCTTGTTGAGATGCTTTGTCCCATGACTTGGAGTAAAGCTTCTCTAAGATGGAATATCATACCTTGGTGGTGGTGTTGATCTTGATCATGTAGTTGAACTTGTGTGGGATGCTCAAGGTTGATGTAGCACATCAAGAGTTGGGAGCACCACTTGTACTTTGAGTTCATCTACCTACATGGGTTAGTTTTGTAAGGAAGAGCACTTGTGTATCCAAAATGGCAATCATGAAACTTGATACCAAATGAAATTTGATATAGAAGAATTGTCAAAGGATATGTTGAAAGGTTTCATGCTTCCTTGACTTCAACAACCATATTGTAGAGACTTGGTGATGTAGAGATTGCTCAAGATGTGAGTGATTTGCATTCTCATAGATTTAGATTCATCCAAGTACCTACAAGGGTTAGATAGCATGCAAGGGTGCGAATATATATCCAAGACATATGATCATCATCATAAGAGAAATATCAAGGATTAGTCAAAGGCTCATGCCTTGCATGTATCGAAATGGAGTTTCCACTCCAAGTTTGAAGCATCAATGATGTTCAATTCACCTCTCAAACGGCAAAATAATTTCTCATAAAGCGGTTTGGTGAATATATCCGCCAATTGCTTATTGGTACGAACATGCTTAAGATCAATGTCTCCTTTAGCAACATGATTTCGAATGAAATGATGACGAACTTCAATATGCTTAGTTCGAGAATGTTGCACAGGATTATGAGCAATCTTAATAGCACTTTCATTGTCACAAAGCAGTGGAACATGTTTCACATAGATCCCATAATCTTTAAGAGTTTGGGTCATCCAAAGTAATTGAGCACAACATGAGCCGGCGGCAATGTATTCCGCTTCGGCGGTGGATAAGGATGCCGAGTTTTGTTTCTTGGAGGACCATGATGTCTACTACACAACTTTATTCTTGTAGACACGTGTTGGACCTCCAAGCGCAGAGTTTTGTAGGACAGTAGCAATTGTCCCTCAAGTGGATGACCTAAGGTTTATCAATCCATGAGAGGTGTAGGATGAAGATGGTCTCTCTCAAACGAACCTGCACCCAAATACAAGAAATCTCTTGTGTCCCCAACACACCAATACAATGGAAAATTGTATAGGTGTACTAGTTCGGTGAAGAGATGGTGATAAAAGTGTAATATGGATGGTAGAAATATATTTTTATAATCTGAATAAGTAAAAACAGCAAGGTGGCAAATAGTAAACGGGCACAAAAACGGTGTTGCAATGCTTGAAAACAAGGCCTAGGGTCCGTACATTCGCTAGTGCAATCTCTCAACGGTGCTAACATAGTTGGATCATATGAGTATCCCTCAAAGTGCAATAAAGAATCACTCCCGAGTTCCTATTAGCGGAGAACAAAAGATAGAAATTGTTTGTGGGGTACGAAACCACCTCTCATAGAGTTCGTACTAAAATAATGCAAGCTATTCTTTCCAATCGATCTAATCAAGAGTTCGTACGAAAATAACACCAAAGCAGATTCATATTCATATCACTCATTCAACACAAAGAACTACTAAGGGACCCCAAAGTTTCTATCGAAGAAAAGATAATAAAAACGTGCATCAACCCCTATGCTTAGATTACCCCAACGTCACCTCGGGAATCCGCAAGTTGAGTGCCATAACATATATCAAGTGAATCAATATGATACCTCATTGTCACCTCAAGTATTCATACCACAAGACTTACATCATGTGTTCTCAAACCTGAATATTCAACCCGACAAGACAAAACTTCAAAGGGTAAAGATTCAATTCATCACAACAAGAGTTTAGAGGGGAGAAACATCATATGATCCATCTATATTAACAAAGCCCATGATATAGATCACGAGAGAGAGAGAGAGAGGGAGATTAAACACATAGCTACTGGTACAAACCCTCAGCCCCAAGGGTGGACTACTCCCTCCTCATCATGGTGGCCGCCGGGATGATGAAGATGGCCACCGGAGATGATCCCCCCTCCGACGGAGTGCCGAAATGGGTCTAGATTGGTTTTCGATGGCTACGGAGCCCTGTGGCGGTGGAACTTCTGATCTAGGTTAACCCCGAAGGGTTTCGGAATATTTGGGAATTTATAGTGCAAAGAGGGGGTGCGGGAGGCCACTGAGGTGGGCACAACCCACCTGAGCATGCCAGGGGGGCCTGGCGCGCCCTGGTGGGCTGTGCCCCCCTCGGGGCACCCCCCAGGTGCTGCTCTGGCCCATCAGGAGTCTTCTGGCCCATAAAAAATCCACAAAATGTTTCGCGGTGTTTGGACTCTGTTAGATATTGATTTTCTGTGATGTAAAAAACATGCAAAAAAACAACAACTGGCACTTGGGACTATGTCAGTAGGTTAGTCCCAAAAAATATATAAAATGACTATAAAATGATTATAAAACATCCAAGAATGATAAAATAACAGCATGGATACTTCATAAGTTATAGATACGTTGGAGACGTAGCAGCATCCCCAAGCTTAATTCCCACTCGTCCTCGAGTAGGTAAGTGATAAAAGAAATAATTTATGAAGTTTGAATGCTAGCAAAGTGCATAAGTTTGATCAATGATAATTTCAGTAACTTTTTCTAGTATCATAACAACAGTTCTTTCTTATAAAAATTCTCATGTTATAGTAGCAACCAACTCACATGTTAAGGTTCAAACAATGAACTCTCTTGAGACTCAACAACCTATGTTCTTAGTCGCCAAGCAATTGCAATTCAACTTATTCAACGGAGTTTAAGTAAGAGCTCCACATACTCAACCATCTCATAGTCTTCTATGATTGCTAACACTCACTGCATACACATGAGCAAAACGTTTCAATTAGACACATAGAAAGATAGGGGCTTATTGTTTTGCCTCCCAACGTATTCACCTCGAGGGTGATGTCAATAATAATAACACATGCTACCCATATTCAACTAGACACATATTCCTAGATCTTTCTTCACCACATGATGCTTGCCAAAAGAGAAAAATAAAAAGGAATAGAGAGAAAAACTTTGACTCTTTGCATAAAAGTAAACACTGAAAAGTAAAAGATAGGCCCTTCGTAGAGGGAAGAAGAGGTTGCCATGCGCTTATTTGTTTGTATGCTCAACCCCTTAGTGAAAAAGAACGTCAAGTTACATTGCCCCTTGTGAGAGCGACCTTTATTATGCAGTATGTCGCTTTTATTCTTCACCATCACAAGTTCGTGCAACACTCAATTTTCTCTTACACTGAATGATCTCACACTTTTAGAAGCAATTTTTATTGCATTTTTGCATCGATGACAACTTACTTGAAGGATCTTGCTCAATCCATAGGTAGGTATGGTGGACACTTGAAAATAAAATTTGGGTTTAATGGTTTTTGGATGCACAAGTAGTATCTCTACTTGGTGCAGAATTTTTGGCTAGCAAAGATAGGGGCAAGCACCACATGTTGAAGGATCTATGACAATATGACTTCTATGTGAATATGAACAAACATAAATCATTGTTTTTTCTTCCTTGTCCAACGTCAACAATTTTGGCATCTTTATTTTGATGGGGGCTCACAATCACAAAAGATTTCCAAGATAGTGTATTTGCATGTGAAAGTTCTCTTCCTTATACTAATTATTCGTGAATTGCTTGTATGACCAAAATTGTGATTGGCAGGCCTCAAAATATTTCACTTTCTAAACCAAATGTGAGGCTACCACTAGTCATGATATGATTTCAACTTCATGACATTCAATTTATTCAACAATTTACTCATAGGATATAAGTGAAACACAAGAGCAATTCCAAAGAAAAGAGCTTCGTTGACGGGATGTGAATGCAGCTTACTTGGCCTCCTTGGCAACTATTTGAGGACTCTATTTTGTTTAAAAACTTTCAGATCTAAGTACTTCATTAAAACAGCAAGCAAAACAAAATAAAATGACAATCCAAGAATAGCACAACTCATGTGAAGAAGCAAAAACTTAGGCTCAACCGATACTAACCGATAATTGTTGAATAAGAAAGGTGGGATGCCTATCGGGGCATCCCAAAGGTTAGATGCTTAAGACTTCTTGAATATTATCTTCGGATGCCTTGGGCATCCCCAAGCTTGAGCTTGTGTGTCTCCTTAATTCTTCTCATATCACGGTTTTCCTAAATCTCAATAGATTCATCCCCACAAAAATCAACAAGAACTTGTGAGATAAGTTAGTATAAACCAATGCAAAAACCTTATCATTCTCTACTGTAGAAAATCACTAACATTATTATTCAACATGGGATACTAAATGTCTCTGCATATTTAATACTCCTATCCTCAAATAGAATCATTAAACAAGCAAACATATGCAAACATAACAGCAATCTGCCAAAACAGTACACTTTGTAAAAGAATGCAAGAGTATCAATACTTATTCAACTCCAAATATTATGAAAATTTACCACACTATAGAAAATTTATCAGAGCTTATTGTTCAAAAAGTTCCATCACTTTATCATGTTCTGACTTTTCTAGGGAATTTTTGCAACAGCGGTAAACTTTCTGTTTTCAAACAGCAACATATAGACTTGCAAAATAAGCGTAGTAAAGGCTATCAATGCCACTTTTATTGAAATAAAATATTAAAAACATAATTATAAATAACAACAAGAAAAACCTAACAAAATAAATTGACGCTCCAAGCAAAACACATATCGTGTGACGAATGAAAACATAGCCCCAAGTGAGGTTACCGATAGTGTTGGAGACGAAAGAGGGGATGCCTTCCGGGGAATCCCCAAGCTTAGTTGCTTGGATCTTACTTGAATATTTCCTTGGGGGTGCCTTGGGCATCCCCAAGCTTAGGTTCTTGTTAGTCCTTAGTCTCCTCATATCGATATCTCACCCAAAACTTGAAAACTTCAATCACACAAAACTTGACGGAACTTTGTGAGATAGGTTAGTATGATAAAGAGCAAACCGTTCCACTTTTGGTATTGCCAAAGACAAGATTCATAATTTTTATCACACAAAGCCTAATGTATCATATCGTTTCCACAATTTATATTGAGCAATATAAGCCTCAGAAACTAGAAACCAAGCAAACTATGCATTGAAAACAGAATCTGTCAAAACAGAATAGTCTGTAGTAATCTGTACTCAAACCATACATCTGCTACTCCAAAAATTCTGAAAAAATAGGCCACGTGAGCAATTTGTATATTAATATTCTAAAAAATAATCAACTAAAAAGCACTCTTCAGTTAAAAATAAGAATTATTTTTGTGAGCGTAAAAGTTTCTGTTTTCAGCAGGGTCAAATCAACTATCACCCAACATGATCCCAAAGGCTTTACTTGGCACTTTATTTAAACAAAAGAAATAAAACATGGTCAATACAGTAGCATAATCACGTGAACACACAAAAATAGTAGGTAAAAGTGTTGGGTTGTCTCCCAACAAGCGCTTTTCTTTTATGTCTTTTAAGCTAGGCATGATGATTTCAATGATTCTCGCATAAAAGATAAGAATTGAAACATAAATAGAGAATCATGAAGCATATGACTAGCACATTTAGGTCTAACCCACTTCCTATGCATAGGGATTTTGTGAGCAAACAACTTATGGGAACAAGAATCAACTAGCATAGGAAGGAAAAACAAGTGTAACTTTAAAACAATCAACACATAGAGAAGAAACTTGATATTATTGAGATATGTAAGGGCATAAGTTCCTTTCTCATAATAATTTTTAGACGGATCATGAATGTATTCAACAATATAACTATCACATACAGCACTCTTTTCATGATGCACAAGCATAGAAAATTTATCACTCTTTATGGCATACATCTCATCATAATAATCATCATAGATAGCAACTTCATTGTCATAATCAATTGAAACCTCTTCCAAAATAGTGGATGTATCACTAAATAAAGTCATGACCTCTACAAATCCACTCTCATCAATATTGTAATAAGATTCAACACCCTCCAAAATAGTGGGATCACTACTACCTAAAGTTGACACTCTTCCAAACCCACTTTCATCAATGTAATCATCATAAATAGGAGGCATGCTATCATGATAATAATTTTTCTTATCGAAAGTAGAAGGAACCAAAGGATCATATTCATTAAGCAAAGCATCCCCAAGCTTAGGATAAGCATTATTTTCAGCAAATAAATCTTTAAACATTTCATACTCATTAAACATAGCATCCCCAAGCTTGTGGTTTTGCATATCATCACAATCATTCTTATCAATAGCATGAATGGCGCCAATAGTATAGCAAACATTATTATCATATTCTAATAAGAAAGTGTCAAAAAGATTTCCAAGATCATAAGAAGTATCATTATCTTCCCAATCATAATCATCACAACAAGCAATAGGCATAACAAAATCATCATCAAGTTCATCATCTTCCACAATAATTTTTGATTCATTTTCATGGGACAAAACAATAATAGGAGCAACTTTATTGGAGAGAGATACTGAGGGAGTCCTGGATTAGGGGGTGTTCGGATAGCCGAACTATATCTTTAGCCGGACTCCAGGACTATGAAGATACAAGATTGAAGACTTCGTCCCGTGTCCGGAAGATTTTTTCCTTGGCGTGGAAGGCAAGCTAGGCGTGCGGATATTCAAGATCTCCTACCAATGTAACCGACTCTGTGTAACCCTAACCCTATCCGGTGCCTATATAAACCGGAGGGTTGTAGTCCGTAGGACGAACACATCATAACCATCATCATACCCATAGGCTAGCTTCTAGTGTTTAGCCTCCTTGATCTCATGGTAGATCTACTCTTGTACTACCCATATCATCAATATTAATCTAGCAGGAGTAGGGTTTTACCTCCATCGAGAGGGCCCGAACCTGGGTAAAATAAAGTGTCCCTTGTCTCCTGTTACCATCCGACCTTGACGCACAGATCGGGACCCCCTACCCGAGATCCGCCGGTTTTGACACCGACATTGGTGCTTTCATTGAGAGTTCCTCTGTGCCGTCGCGATCAGGAAGGATGCCTTTTCCCGTCTTTAAAGACGGGGCCGTCACTGAGGGAGATTTGGCTATCGGCCAACCCCTCCGGCTGGGTGGTTTTCTCATGACCGCCCGTTCGGCCATTACGCCGACGGTGACCTCTCGGGTCATCGAAAACAATCTCCGTGTCAGCTCGGAATTGGCCGAGCAGCTAGATCCGGTGGATCTCTCCTCCATAAACGAGCTCCTGGATCGCATCGCCGCCTTGGGGGTCGCTACAAACTACGACCAGGTTGGGCCTAATCCCGATCTAAGGGAAATCAACTCTCCCCAAGCCACCCATCATGTTGCTGTGGTGGAAACACAATGCGGTGACCCTTCATCAATCTTAAGGACCAGTTACGTCCGAATTCCGGAACCCTCCATGCCGGATATCCACGGAGGGGAGGATACAACCCAAGACCTGGGCTTGGAACCAAGCGAACCGGAAAACATACAGGACTCCGGATCTCGGAATCCGGAGGTCGTTCAGCCTCCGAACAGCAAACCGGGCGAAGTATCAGATCTAATGAATTCCGCCCGTCCGATCTTAAACGATCTCTCCCAAATCAAGCAGATGCCCGAACAAATAGTACATCATTACTGGGCCAGATTCCTCCTGCTTATGAACAGGATAAAGGACTGCCACGAGGGAGACGCGATTTCAATCTTCTGCAGTAACTGCACGGACAAGGGGATACTCAACGCCATAAGTCGTCGTAATATTACGCGCTTTGCTGACTTGGCGTCCATAGTACAAAAATACTGTGCGATGGAAAGTGCTCGGAAAACCGAAATTAAATTTTGGGATAATCCGGCCTTGAATAGCAATCCCCTCCGAATCAAAAGGGCGCACTACAGCAAAGCGCCCGGATTAAATAAAAAATCAAAACCCTCTAGGGGGCACGGAACCGTGCTAGAAAGGTGGCTCGATGGACCCTGCAAGATTCATAGTACAGAGGATGCCACCCCAACTCACAGCCTCAGGGCATGTTGGATACTCCGGCAGGTGGCCAAAATTGGCGAGGACCTCCTAAATCCAGAGGTCGAAGGAAACCAGCCCGAGAATTTCAGTACCGTTCTCACAATCTCCGAGACTTTCGCATCAAATAACATGCGCAAAAGAACACTTCGCAGCCTCGCCGAAGTCCACCAAGTAGGGACCATAAATCCATGGAGCAATACTGCCATCACCTTCAATGCGAGCGACGAACCTAAATTCCGAACAGCCAGAGCGCCAGCCGCATTGGTTCTTAGTCCCATAGTGGACGGCTGTCGCCTCGCAAAGGTACTTATGGACGGAGGCGGCGGATTGAACCTCATCTACGAGGAAACCCTCCAAAAGATGGAAATAGACTGGAACCGCATTGAGCGAAGCAGCACAACCTTGAGAGGAATAATCCCCAGTCAGGAAGCGCGCTGCACCGGAAAGATCACACTAGATGTGGTATTCGGCACGCCGGATAATTACAGGTCCGAACAAATCACGTTCCAGGTGGCCCCGTTCAGAAGCGGATATCACGCTATATTAGGACGAGAGGCATTCACAGTTTTCCAAGCCATACCCCATTACGGGTACATGAAGCTTAAGATGCCTGGGCCAAACGGAATTATCACTCTCGCAAGTGATCCGGACATAGCACTCCGCGCCGAAAACAAGACAGCCGCATTGGCCCTCGAGGCACTATCTGAAGCCCTAGCGGCCGAAGAGCTGACGGCGTTGCGATCCACGGTTAGTAGGGATGATGTGATACTCAATAAGAGATCCAAATCCACATCCTTCAAACCAGCGGACGAAATAGTCAAATTCCAGGTCCACCCAACGGACCCGAATAAAACAGCCTCCATCGGGGCACAATTGAGCCCTGATGTAAACGCCGCACTGCGCAAGTTCCTACGAGAGAACTGGGATATTTTCGCTTGGCACCCCTCAGATATGCCAGGAATCCCACGCAGGCTGGCCGAGCACAGCTTAAATATCCAGAAAGGATTCAAACCTATCAAACAAACCCTTCGGCGTTTCTCTGAACCAAAGAGACAGGCCATGGGAGAGGAGCTAGCCAAATTATTGGAGGCCGGATTCATTAGAGATATCAAACACCCGGACTGGCTAGCAAACCTGGTAATGGTACCAAAGAAGGACAAATCCTGGCGCCTGTGTGTCGACTTCAAAGACCTTAATAAGGCCTGCCCAAAGGATCCCTTTCCCCTCCCTCGAATTGATCAAATCATCGATGCCACCACAAGACACGATTCCCTGTGTTTCCTCGACGCATACTCCGGTTACCATCAAATAAAGATGGCAGAATCCGACCAAGCTGCAACAGCATTCATCACGCCATACGGCTCATTCTGCTTCAACACAATGCCCTTTGGGCTCAAAAACGCTGGCGCGACATATCAGCGCATGATTCAAACATGCTTGGCAAACCATATCGGCAAAACAGTGGAGGCGTACGTAGATGATGTGGTCGTTAAATCAAGACACGTCGAATCTCTAGTAGACGACTTGAGACTTACATTTGACAACCTGCGAAAATACGACATCAAGCTCAATCCGGAAAAATGTGTTTTCGGCGTCCCAGCCGGAAAGCTCCTGGGCTTCATTGTATCCGGCAGAGGAATTGAAGCAAATCCAGCTAAAATCCGAGCTCTGTCACAATTGGATGTCCCAAAAGATCTCAAGCAAATTCAGAAACTCACCGGATGCGTGGCGGCCTTAAGCCGCTTCATCTCCCGCCTGGGAGAAAAGGCACTACAACTTTACCGCCTCCTTAGGCGCACCGAACACTTCGAGTGGACGGACGCTGCCACGGCCGGACTCGAGGAAATAAAGGCCAACTTGGCAACAAACCCCGTCCTGGCCGCGCCGAATACCGGCGAACCCATGCTATTGTACATTGCCGCAACCCATCAAGTTGTTAGCACAGTACTCGTCGTCGAACGGATAACGGACAGACATAAATTACCCCTTCAAAGGCCGGTTTACTACGTGTCCACTGTCCTCACACAATGCAAATCACGGTACCCTCATTATCAAAAAATCGCATACGCGGTATTCATGGCATCCCGGAAGCTACGACACTACTTTCAAGAGTGTTCTATTACGGTAGCCTCGGAAGTACCACTCAACGATATTATCAACAACCGCGATGCAATAGGCCGGATAGCAAAATGGGCCATAGAGCTCCTCCTGTTCGATATAACCTACAAGCCACGGCGAGCAATTAAATCGCAAGTCCTAGCCGACTTCGTCGCCGAATGGACAGAGGCCGAACTCCCTAAAGAGTACGACACGTACTCAAACTGGATCATGCACGGCTCCAAAACGCTGACCGGACTGGCGGCTGGCGTCGTTTTGACGTCCCCTACAGGAGATACAGTCCAATATGTACTCCAAATTATGTACACGGACTCCAACAGTGGAGCCGAATAAGAGGCCCTTCTACATGGCCTCCGGATGGCGATATCCATGGGCATTCAACGCCTGGAAGTACGCGGGGACTCAAACCTCGCGATATCCCAAATAAATGGCGACTTCGACGCCAAAGACCCAAAAATGGCAGCTTATCGCAATGCCGTACTAAAAATGTCAGCTCGGTTCGAGGGACTGGAGTTCCATCACATAGCCCGAGAAAATAATCAGGCAGCGGACGTCCTGGCATGCATTGGAGCAAAACGAGATGCAGTCCCCCCCAACATCTTCTTAGAAAGATTATTCAAACCATCCGTAACATGGGAGGGGAACCCTCGGATAATAGCCCGGGCATAACCGCACAACCCAATGCCGAACAATCAGACATAATTGGCGGCCCTGCCACCGAAATTACACCCTCAGCCCACACAATAATGGCGGTCATCGCCCCGTGGACAGAACCATTCCTAGCCTACCTTACTAGGCAGGAACTCCCTGAGGACCAAAACGAGGCACGCTGCATAGTGCGGCGATCTAAAGCCTATAAAGTCCACGAGGGAGAGCTATATAAGAAAAGCACTACAGGAGTCCTTCAAAGGTGTATCTCCGAAGAGGAAGGGCGGAGTCTGTTGGCTGAAATTCATGCCGGACTCGGTGGCCATCACGCCGCGGCTCGGTCCCTTGTAAGCAAGGCTTTCCGTACTGGCTTCTATTGGCCGACGGCTAGAGCAGACGCTCAGGACCTAGTCAAACGGTGCGTCGGTTGCCAGCTCTTTGCCAACCAAAGCCATATGCCACCCAACGCCCTCCGAACTATCCCCATCACTTGGCCTTTCGCGGTCTGGGGGCTCGATATGGTCGGACCCCTTAAAGGCGGAACCCACAAGAAAAAATACTTATTGGTCATGGTGGATAAATTCACCAAATGGATAGAAGCCAAGCCTGTCAAGACGGCTGAATCCGGACCTGTGATAGACTTCGCATCCGGGGTCGTACACCGTTATGGTGTCCCCCACAGCATTATCACCGATAACGGCACAAACTTCACCTCTGATGAAGTAAAGCTGTGGTGCAAAAACATGGGCATTAAGCTCGACTACGCTTCTGTCTATCACCCACAAACTAACGGTCAGGTCGAACGTGCAAATGGTCTCATCATGAGCGGCATCAAACCCAGACTAGTGCGGTCCCTCAAGGAATCTGATATGCACTGGGTAGAGGAGCTCGACTCCGTACTCTGGGGGCTGCGAACCATGCCAAATCGTACCACCGGATTCACGCCATTCTTTATGGTGTACGGCGCTGAGGCGATTTTGCCCTGCGACATAATTCATGACTCACCTCGAGTGCGCATGTACAAAGAAAGAGAAGCCGAGCTTGATCGACAGGACAACCTGGACGCCTTAGAGGAAGAGCGTGACGTGGCTAAGGTCCGTTCCGCATTCTATCAACAGCAAGCTCGAAGATATCAAAGCAGAGAAGTACGGGCCAAAAATTACAACGTTGGCGAACTAGTTCTGTGCCTGCCGGATAAGCAAAAGAACAAACTCAAGCCCAAATGGGAAGGTCCATTCATAATCGACCAAGTCCTAACTGGTGGAGCGTACCGCCTGCGAGATGCGTCGGGCAACCGACTCGAGCCGAACCCATGGAACGCCACACGTCTCCGAAGATTCTATGCCTAGCGCCAGACTCTGTGTTTGTCTCCTTCCTCTGTCCATTATTTACATTTATACCTTTTTTTTTACTTTGTCTACTACTCTTTTCTTTTCTAGCCCGTAAAAGGCTCATTATATGACGCGCTATCCGTGCTCCTTAAACCTGGGGGCTTCTTTAACAGAAGCTTATCTATATGGGTTTCACACCCAACGCATGCGTCAGACTTCCGCATGCACCTTTTCTTCGCTATTATATACATCGATATGACTTAAGTTTTGGCCAAGCTGGGTTGCCTGGCTCCTGTGCTTACCCCTACATTCCCGATTGTTCGGCTAGGCGGTAAAGGGAGCACCTCTGCGATTGTTACTGCCGGATAAGCCGGATGTGTACCTCAGACTGGGTGAAGCCGAAAGCTAGCGTTCTTAAGGGAATATTCGGTCGGTGAACTAAAGATGAACCTTTTTATTTTATACATGCCCCCAGATGATCTTCTGCATTTGCAATCCGGACGTGCACTTTAGGGCACGCCACCCCAGCAAAAGGAACCCTTAACGGAACTATTCTCTCTGGAAGATGTTTATTACTAACCATGTAATATAACATAACTAGTTGGGCACTTGTCTGATAAAGCACTAATGACCCCTACGCCTGGTCTCCATGCATACCCCGCCTTTTATATAGCCGTTATGGTATTCGGACACACTCCGGACCATCAGGTCCCGAGGTCGAAGCGAAAAGGTCGGCAACGACAAACGATCTACAATCCGGCTAGAAGGCATTACACATGTCAATTATAAATTACATAGTCATCTTGACTGATCGTATTCCTCCTCTATACCATCTAACAGGCTGTCTAATTTACAGTCCTGCTGGGAATACTTTGAGGCCAGCTCTACCTGGCCATACACCAAGCTCACAGGGATCTCCTTCCCGTCGGGCCCCACTGGTCCGACCTCGGCCATGTGATTGGGGCCAGACTTCGTAAAGCGGGTCTTCACCATGGCCCAGGCCTCCCTCGCGCCTTGTCGGCAGGCTGATATCTTCCACAACCGGATGCACCGCCGAGCTCCCGTCAGCTTCTCCGCAAGCTCTCCAAGGCCCTCGGGCGTGGAGTGGGCAGGCCATAAGGCCCGGGCAACCCCTTGCATTGCCTGCCGAATTCGTTCGTGCAGTTGCAGGAGTTCGGGGAGAAGGTCTCCCGTAGAACCGGGCATCTCCTCTGCAGGACGACCTGTGAGCGTACCTACACACATAATTCTGTTATTTGTCTTCCTCGCCGAACTCCTTTTTTTCAAAGGGTTCGCTCAAGCACTTACTAAATATGCCGCGTCGAAGACACTGATTCTCCTTCGTGGAGTCAGATAGCTGGCCACGAACGTCTTTCAGTTCAACATCCAGCTTGGTGTTGGCATCCTGAAGATCATTCTTCTCTCGCCTCACCCTTGTCAACGTACTCTCGCCAGCCTTTAACTGGCGTAAGAGTTGTTGCCTCTCCGGATCTAGTCCGGCACCATCTGTAACATTAATTGTCAGATTCGCACATAAGCCGCACAATACTAATCTTTCAAAGTATATCATACCTGAGGGGGTCCCTTTGGGCTCCCCTGTTGCGGCTAGTGCGGCCTCTAGTTGGGCCTTGCACTTTTCTAGCTCCTGGGACAGCACGGTGTTCTCCTCAGTAAGAACCTACATATTATATGATCCTTAAATCAGTTAGTTTAACTGTTTCAAGTCTCGGAGGCTACTGGTATATATATATTTAAATTTTCTTACCCGTATGTCTTTTACATACTGCTCCGTGGCTCTGGCTAAACCATCTTGAGCAACACGAAGGTACGCATGTCCCGAATTGAAGGCGTCTAAGGCCTCTCGAGAGAAACAAGCGTCGCGTAGAACTGTCCGGCGACGCCTATGGTTCGTGGCGCTCTCCACTTCTGAATTTGTGGCAGATAGCCGGTCCGCGTCCTCTGTTGGAGGAGCGTCCGACGCAAGCCTGGTGTTTGTCCCCGGCTCCGGACCAGACGTTGGGGCCTGGCTGGTAGAGGCGCGGTTGGTGGCCCCTCCGGATATAGTCCGGCGAGGCCTCTTCGTCCAGGGAATAGTACGGATGTTAACATGCCCTGACAGAATAACGCCAGGAAGACAGAGGGCGCGCTATACCTTTGTGCAGAACTCTCAGTCCGGACTTCATCCCTTTTTACCCCACGGGGCCCGGCGGCTCCTCGTTGGCTAGCCGCCGCAGGTTCGGCCTCCCTCCTCGGAAATCAACCCTGTAAAATACGGTTGTCGTCAGAAACACCGGAATATGTAAGGACGGAATCTCTCTTGCGGGAATAAACACTCCGGTTTCTGTCACCTGGGAGGCAACCCGGGATAATCAGCCGTAATGGCCACCAAGGTATTATCTTTGCTTAACTGGTGGAACACCCCGCCGATGAGCTCCACCGATATGTCCGAATCCTCTTCGGAGTCCGGATCGAGGGACCGTTCTGGGTCCTCAGGCTGTGGAGGGCAGCTGTTGATATCCTTTACCTCCTGTCGAAGCTCCTGCATTGAAATCACCAGATTATGTATCTAGTCATGGGAGCATTAAATAAGTGGGCAAGTGCAATTGTTCACTTACCCAACTTGGAGGTTCATACATAGTGAATCCGGCCCGCGGGTTGACGCAGAGTAAGTCCTCCTTTTCTCCCTTGTACAAAGATGTTAGAATCTTTACTAGAGCGGCAGCTGTGTCTGGCCCCTTGCGGCCGTAACGGGTGGCGTCATCCTCCCCGTTGAAATCCCACATGGGGTGACTCCTATATTGAAGCGGCTGCACCCCGCGCATAATACATCCGGCCATGACTCCAATCATGGTTAGTCCGGAATGATCCAACAGTCTTATCCGGCCCATCAGGTAAAGAACGTCTCTTTTGCTTTCTCTCTGAGAGCTCCGCGGACACCAACTTAAGCATTTCTTTAAGGGAGCCATGCTGAGCTCAGGGAGGCTGACCCGGATAGGGTCCGGCAGCGGGATGTCGTCTATGTAGAACCATTCTGAAGGCTAGTCCTCGGACGCCTTCTTTGGGGTTCCGGATAGGTGTCCGGTCCCGGCAATGCGCCATATTTCGGCTCCGCCCACTTGGTATATAGACCCCTTCTGAGAACGGGGCACCAAGCAGAACAACCTCTTCCACGGCGCAAAATGAGCCTCGACGCCTAAAAATAGCTCGCAAAGGGCAACGAAGCCTGCAATATGTAGCACGGAGCCAGGCGTGAGGTTGTGCAGCTGGAGGCCGTAGAACTCCAGAAGCCCGCGGAGGAATGGATGAATTGGAAATCCCAGACCCCTTAACAAATAAGGGACGAGGCACACCCGCTCTCCTTTAGAAGGATTGGGGGTGTTCTCCGCTTGCTTGCCGCCGTTGTAGGTGGCGAGTCCGGCTCGGACCGGGACCATATATGCTTGAGGAAGGAATCCTTTGGCCTGCAGTGACACTAGCTCACTGTGTGGGATGGCGCAACTCTCCCAGTCTCCGGATTTGGGGCTGGGGGGCGAGGGGAGGAGCTACGACGGCTGGCCATGTTGGAATGGACCTTTGCTGGAGACGCTTTGATGATAACTCGCGGGGAGAAGAAGATGTGGTTTGGATCTAGATCCCCATCCCGTTAAATAGGCGGCTCATTTATATGACCAAGGGTGTGAATATAAAAACACCCCCGGGCTTTTTGCATTCGTTCAACACGTGGAAGACGGCAATTATTGGGCACCGAGACCGAGGAGTGCTACAGACACTATTCATATAGGTACACAAGATTCGGAGGGGGAACCCGCCTTGCAATGCCGAAGACAAATTTGCGCGCTGGACTCGACGTCATTGAAGCCTGGTTCGGGGGCTACTGAGGGAGTCCTGGATTAGGGGGTGTTCGGATAGCCGAACTATATCTTCAGCCGGACTCCAGGACTATGAAGATACAAGATTGAAGACTTCGTCCCGTGTCCGGAAGGTTCTTTCCTTGGCGTGGAAGGCAAGCTAGGCGTGCGGATATTCAAGATCTCATACCAATGTAACCGACTCTGTGTAACCCTAACCCTATCCGATGCCTATATAAACCGGAGGGTTGTAGTTCGTAGGACGAACACATCATAGCCATCATCATACCCATAGGCTAGCTTCTAGGGTTTAGCCTCCTTGATCTCGTGGTAGATCTACTCTTGTACTACCCATATCATCAATATTAATCTAGCAGGAGTAGGGTTTTACCTCCATCGAGAGGGCCCGAACCTGGGTAAAATAAAGTGTCCCTTGTCTCCTGTTACCATCCGACCTTGACGCACAGATCGGGACCCCCTACCCGAGATCCGCCGGTTTTGACACCGACAGATACCTTTTTACCTCTATTTTTATTCTTTTCTACTTCTTCACCACACCATGTGTGGGTTTAATTAATTTTTTCAAGCTTCTTGTTGAAGAGATTGATTAGATAGGAAGCTCCTCCTTGTTACCTGATTCATCATAATAAACACTAGGAGGGTATTGGGAAACATTTTCCCTTTCATAAGTACTCTCTTCATATTCCTTTTTTTTCTTGTATTTAGGTAGTTGGCAATATAAGGATTCTCAATGCAACTTACCGCACAAAACATATAAACTTCTTCTAGATCAAAACCAAGAAACCTCTTGGGATTCGGAAAACCCTTAGTTATACGTTTCATTTCTTGATACCCCAAAAGAAGACTAAGCTCTTTATGATGCTCAAGGGTAATCAAGTTATCACAATTTTTGGACATGATTTGATCATGAAATAATTTGCATTGGAGATTTAAATGACCACATTCATTGCAAAGTTCACAAGGATGGCGAAAATTTTTACATCTTTCAGCAACCTTTTTGTTTCTAAATATTTATGCTTCTTACAAAATATATCTTCCCTTTTTGGTGTGCAATTGCACTCCCAATTTACTCCGCAAAAAGTGACATGCTTATAAGAAACATTTTTGTCATGACTTGTGCAATCATCATTAGCATTTTGGATATTCAAAGAATTCATACTGACAACATTGCAATCATGCTCATCATTCAAATATTTTGTGCCAAGCATTTTATTGTGTTCTTCTAACAATTGAGCACAATTTTCCAAACCATCATTTTCAAGAAAGACATTATAAAGATGATCAATAATATGATGCAACCTAAATTCCATTTTTTATGTAGTTTTCTTTTATAAACCAAACTAGTGATAAAACAAGAAACTGCAAGATTCATTGCAAGATCTAAAGATATACCTTCAAGCACTCACCTCCGCGGCAATGGCGCCAGAAAAGAGCTTGATGTCTACTCCACAACTTTATTCTTGTAGACACGTGTTGGGCCTCCAAGCGCAGAGTTTTGTTGGACAGTAGCAATTTTCCCTCAAGTGGATGACCTAAGGTTTATCAATCTGTGAGAGGTGTAGGATGAAGATGGTCTCTCTCAAACGAACCTGCAACCAAATACAAGAAATCTCTTGTGTCCCCAACACACCCAATACAATGGCAAATTGTATAGGTGCACCAGTTCAGCGAAGAGATGGTGATAAAAGTGTAATATGGATGGTAGAAATATATTTTTATAATCTGAATAAATAAAAACAGCAAGGTAGCAAATAGTAAACGGGCACAAAAACAGTGTTTCAATGCTTGAAAACAAGGCCTAGGGTCCGTACTTTCGCTAGTGCAATCTCTCAACAGTGCTAACATAGTTGGATCATATGATTATCCCTCAAAGTGCGATAAAGAATCACTCCCGAGTTCCTATTAGCGGAGAACAAAAGATAGAAATTGTTTGTAGGGTACAAAACCACCTCAAAGCTATTCTTTCCATTCGATCTATCCTAGAGTTTGTACTAAAATAACGCAAGCTATTCTTTTCGATCGATCTAATCAAGAGTTGGTACTAAAATGACACCAAAGCAAATTTATATTCATAATACTCAATCCACACAAGGAACTACAGAGGGACCCCAAAGTTTCTATCAGAGAAAAGATAATAAAAACATGCATCAACCCCTATGCTTAGATTACCCCAACGTCACCTCGGGAATCCGCAAGTTGAGTGCCATAACATATATCAAGTGAATCAATACGATACCCCATTGTCACCTCAAGTATTCATACCGCAAGACATACATCATGTGTTCTCAAATCTGAATATTCAATCTGACAAGACGAAACTTCAAAGGGTAAAGATTCAATTCATCACAACAAGAGTTTAGAGGAGAGAAACATCATATGATCCATCTATATTAACAAAGCCCATGATATAGATCACGAGAGAGAGAGAGAGAGAGAGAGATTAAACTTATAGCTACTGGTACAAACCCTCAGCCCCGAGGGTGGACTACTCCCTCCTCATCGTGGTGGCCGCCGGGATGACAAAGATGGCCACCGGAGAAGATTCCCCCCTCCGGTGGAGTGTCGGAATGGGTCTAGATTGGTTTTCGGTGGCTACAGAGCCCTGCAGCGGTGGAATTTATGATCTAGGTTAACCCCGAAGGATTTCGGAATATTTGGGAATTTATAGTGCAAAGAGGGGGTGCGGGAGGCCACCAAGGTGGGCACAACCCACCTGGGCACGCCAGGGGGCCTGGCGCGCCCTGGTGGGTTGTGCCCCTCTCGGGGCACCCCCTAGGTGCTGCTTTGGCCCATCGGAAGTCTTCTGGCCCATAAAAAATCCCACAAAAAGTTTCGCGGTGTTTGGACTCCATTTGATATTGATTTTTGTGATGTAAAAAACATGCGAAAAACAGCAACTGGCACTTGGCACTATGTCACTAGGTTAGTCCCAAAAAATGATATAAAATGATCATAAAACATCCAAGAATGATAAAATAACAACATGAATACTTCATAAATTATAGATACGTTGGAGACGTATCAGACCAAGACATAAGAGATCTACCAAGAAATTGACAAGTACCCGAAGTGGACTTTCTATCAACCTTGTCACTGGCATAGTCCGAGTCGGAGTAGCCAACAAGATCAAAAGAGGACCTCTTAGGATACCAAATGCCAAAATTTGGTGTATGAATTAAGTATCTCACTATCCTTTTCACAGACTTAAGATGATATTCTTGGGGGCCGCTTGATATCGTGCACACATGCACACACTTAGCATAATATCAGGACGGGAGGCTAGATATAACAATGAACCAATAATAGAGCCGTAAACCTTTTGGTCAACTGGTTCGCCATCCTTAGTCAAGTCAAGATGTCCACTAGTAGGCATGGGTGTATTCATACCTTTGCATTCTTCCATGTTGAACTTCTTGGATAAGTCCTTGGTATACTTTGTTTGAGAAAAAAGGTAACCTCCTTAGTTTGCTTGATTTGCAAACCAAGAAAGAACTTGAGTTCACTCATCATAGACATCTCAAACTTGTCCGACATTAGCCTTCCAAACTTTTCACTAAAATCACTACTGGAAATAGGGAATTTGCCATCAGCCGGCTCTTTGCCATCTGCCAGCTGATGGCAAAGAACGTCTTTGCCATCTGCTTATAAAAAACAGATGGCAAAGAACTGACAGACGGCAAAGTACATGGTTGCCATCAGCCAATTCTTTGCTATCTTCTAGTGGATGGCAAATAATCTTTGCCATCTGCCAGCAGATGGCAAAGAGGTTGGCAAGTCCTGTGCCCTTCAAGAGTGTAACGGCGTACCAGCCCCACCTCTTTGCCATCTGCCAGCAGACGGCAAAAATTCTTTGCCATCTGCTGGCAGATGGCAAAGAGATGGGGTAATTTTTTTCCAGGTAAAAAACTGTGGGGTTATTTTTGTTCTCATTGGTTGAAATGTTTGTGTCATGGATTGATGACATGGCATCCATCCATGCATCCATCCCATTTATCTAAACAAAAAAAAGAAAGAAATAACCTAATCGCTGTGTAGTGCGCGTGCGCTATCAACCACGCTGGAACGGCCGCACCACAGCCGTCCATCTAGCGCGCCCACACAGACACGTGGGTTGGTGGACCGACCAGGGGCGGATAGCACGCGATGGTGATTGGGATTTTTTTCCTCCATCCTCCCATTCCCCGTCCCCCACTCCACTCCTCACTGCGCCGGCGACGAGCGAAACCCCAATCCCCATGAAATCCCTAGGCTTCGAGGCGAGCTAGCCGGCGACGAGTCAATTAACGAAGAAAGGCGACGCGCCCAGCGAAGGATCCCGCCCAGCATCCGACGGGTGAGGGCGGCACGCGCGTGCCGGAGAAGGAGGAGAAGGAAGCGGCGACGGGAAAGGAGAAGCAGGAAGCGACGAAGCTCTGCGCGAAGCGGCGGACGACCCGGAGACGCGAGATCCTGCTGATTCGACGCCCCGAGGTCAGTTTAACATACGATCCCCTCGTCCGCATATCTCTGTTTGCTGGGGTTTTGTCGCCACGCCCTCGTCGTCATCAACAACCGCAGGAGCGAATCAAATGGGGAGATATGGCCACGAGATAGGGTCGGGGGTAGGGGGAAGGGGGAGGCGCTCTAGAGATTTCTTTCATGCCATTTGGGATGCTGCATCATTTTGTTTTGCTCTTCCAGTATGTAGGCACAATAGTTTTGAGGATGTTTTTTCTGTAGGCAAATAGACATAGATAAGTAGGCAAATAAGCGTTGTGTTTTTGCAGGAAAATCAGAAATAGAGAATAGGCAATACTTTGTGTTTTTTCCAGGCAATTCAGATAGAAGAGTAGGACGAATAAGCAGTTTTGGAATGATGTGGGTTTCTGTAGGTTATGAGATAGAGGGTAGGCAGGCAATAATCAGTTCAGAGAATAGGGATTCCTGTGTTTTTTGTTTTAGGCAAATGAGATAGAAGATAGCTCGCCGACGTCCTATGTCGACCTGCAGGAGTTGCGGCGCGGGGAGGGTGGCATCACGGCGGGGCGGCACGGAGTGAGCGTGTTCACAGGCTGGTGGCGGTTGGGGCCGTGCTCCCGCTCTAGTGGGGGCTACTCGGAAGCATGCATCCGTGTTTCCTGCTGCCGTACGGCGCCGGGGACGAAAGGCGCCTTTTTGTGTTAAACCTGACAGACCTGAACATGTCATGTTAGTTTTAGTTTATGCTTATATGTAATAAACTGAACTAAAGCACGTTTCTGACTTAGTCCTGGTCCTATGATAGATTTTTTAGTTAGTTTATTTTTTGTAAAACTGGGATGACTTGGCCACGTATGCATCCGTGGGATGGACTGGATGCAGATAGAATTCAGCTAGTTAAACTCCTGATATTGTATCTAGAATGCATTAAATGTATCTAGTTTATGCTTGTGCATTTCACCTTGTCTGCATTTCGCATTTTGCCAGCTTCATTCTGCATTTCTTCTGCATTTTCTAGCTTAGCGCGATGAATTCACACATGTCTGCACAAACATGTTAAGTGGATAAATGCACAGATTCTTTATCTTGGCCTCTTTTTAAGCTAGCTATTTTTCTGACATTCACCCATACTGAGAAAGCTGTTATATAGTTCATGCACTAGCAAAGTAGTAAAAGATGAGAATCTTGTGGATAGTGATTTTGTAGGTCTAAAATATCTATTTCTTATTTGTGCCTAAGCAACGCTTGAGAGGCTGCATTTTTTTTACCTTTTTTGCTCAAGATCACGACTGATGCATATGTCGGAAATGTTATGTCTATTGGTTCTCTCTTTTAATTTTGTACGATGTTTTGTATGCCTTTTTGGACGATACTAACACGCATCATGTGTGTAGTTGATGCTGATGCTTAATAACGGATAGGTCTGATAACTAGCAAAACACACGTATTGCTGTGCTAAATTGAATACATACACGATGCTTTTTTCGATGAAACCAACAATGATGAGAATTAGTTAATTCATGATGCTTTAACGTGGGCAAAGTTTGCTTTTATATAAGCAAGGTTTGCCTCCAGCAATCGGGCAAAGGGGTTTTACCACACCTGTTTTCTAACCCTATTTTTTTCAAATGCAGGGAAAAAACCAAAATTGAAAAACTAGGGGGGAGGACATCTTTTTCAGTATCCCTGGAGTGGCAATTTTTAAGATGGATGACTACCCAGATCAACAGAATTGCGAGGTACAGTCGACACACTTTTTCTTCCTTTTAATGTCTCCCACGTGTTCCCGCGACATTGCCACGACTTAGGCAGAGAATCAGTGAGAACCAT
Organism: Aegilops umbellulata; assembly: GCA_032464435.1. Taxonomy (NCBI): domain Eukaryota; kingdom Viridiplantae; phylum Streptophyta; class Magnoliopsida; order Poales; family Poaceae; genus Aegilops; species Aegilops umbellulata. Next base: position 107,514,231 of record CP136056.1, on the reverse strand, counting down.
CATTTTCATTGTTGCCTGGCTGTCTCGGTGAGGTTCTTGCTGCGATGGTGGATAAGCTATGGGGTTGAAATGCTTTCGATGCAGTCTATGATTAAAAACTCATACTAATAGCTTGTTTACTGGAGTGGTTTGGATTGAGAAATAGCAGACTTATGGTTGTTCAATCATCTTATTTTTCCAACAACACTTTGCTTAGATGTGAATACTTGAATCAGCATAGTAAGGTTGGTTTGATGTTTATTCAGTTGTAGGTATATAGTACTCCCTCCCAGCCACACTTATTGTGGGAAGCAGGAAGTGCAATATTACAATGTTTATGCAACGAGCTAAACACTGGATCGATAATAAACTATCTAAAGGATGTAAGAATTGATGATTTCTTAATGCAGGGAAAGGTGATGCATCTACTCCCATTGGAGATGATAATGCCGATGCAGTAAGCCAAAATCATGGCGAACTGAAATCCAGTGACACCATGTATGTACCAAGCAACCTGTCATATTGGCGAGATGTGAGAGCAAGCTTTGTGATTCCAAAGTCGGTAAGTCCAATCCTTTTGGACTAGTTTATTCCAACTGTCGCTCTCCATTATTTTTTCTGAAAAACTCTCTCCATTATCTTGTATGAACTCAGTATGTGGAAACTGGAAGTAAATGATCTTGCTTTATAAATTGAATTCCACTCATGCTAGCTATTGAACATTGTCCCTTTAAGTGATTATTCAGTAATCGCCTAAGTGGGATAGCCTTGACTGAGTACACTTTAAGACTGCAATGGATTAGCCAAAAATATTTTAGCCATCAAAGATTTACTGCTAGTCAGTTCGTAGTGGTTCCGACTGTTTGCTGAACTTCTGTTCTTGCTTGTGCTATTTTTTTTACTGTTTAGATGGCTCAATTTACTTCCAATTTTACTCTTGAGTTTTCCCATGCATGCATACTCTGTTAGTTTATTCCGAGTGCCCATAGTTCCCTCTCTAGCAGCACCACCTGTGCTCTTGTCTCACCCATAACAACAATTTACTAGTAGTATGTCTCTTGGCATGGGTGCTAGCTTAGGTCCCTTCTACTACTACTCCACTTAGTAACTTGTCTGCATTCTATTACTTTGTACCTATGTGTGTGAGCTGTGTTATATTCATCTTCCTCAAGTACTGGTAGTTGTACACATATGATGGTGATTCGCTCCGGCCATTCCAGTTTTGGCGGTGGTGGTGCTGCTGCTCCTATGATGGTAGACTCGTCTGATTCCCCTAGCTGTATCCATGGTGATGAAGCTTGGCCTAGGCTAGAACCCCCTCGAGTGAGCTCCTCAAGTCCTCTTATACCCCTCCTACTTGCTTGTTGGTTCTATGCTCTGCCTTCGTGAGGTGTAATTGTTCAATTTTGTTCATAGTCGAGCATTGGATGATATTGTACTTGTCATGATGTACATGGTTCATGAACTATGCCAACCTGCAGCTTTGTTGTACTAGTGATAGTAGGATAATGCAAGTTTTGACAATCCATGCATATTTCCTCATCATAATAATCTTCTTCTTCTAGTCTTCTTCTTCTAACTTTCTTGTTTCCCATTTTACAGATTTGCTTAAGATCATGGAAGCTTGGGTTGATGGAGTGCTTGTATTTAGTTTTTGTTTTGACCTTGTGAAACTTGCTACCTATGGATGAAACTGTGTAATATTGATGAAACTATGTATATGTACGGATGAAACTTGCTACTATTGGTAACATGTGTTGGATATATATGTGTTCATGACTATTGGTAATATGTGTTGAATATGCTATATTGGTCATATAAATATATTTGTGTTTGATTTTCTGTGAAAAGGAACTGATATAAGAAAAATCAAAATTAAATGGGGCAACATAGTCACTTTGCCATCAGCTGGCAGATGGCAAAGAGGCCACGTGTCATCTACATGCAAAATTTGGGCTAGCCTATTTGGGCTCTTTGCCATCTGCCAGCAGATGGCAAAGCTCTTTGCCATCTGCTGGCAGACGGCAAAGCATGCAGCCTTTGCCATCTGCTGGCAGACGGCAAAGAGCCTGCAGCCTTTGCCATTTGCTGGCAGACGGCAAAGTATGTCGTTAGCCTTCTAACGGGGCTAACCCCGTTAAGAAGCTTTGCCATCTGCCAGCTGATGGCAAAGCCAAAGGCTCTTTGCCATCAGCCAGCAGATGGCAAAGAAGCCTTTGCCGATAGGGTTTCAGACAAACTGTTTGCCATCTGCTGGCTGATGGCAAAGCCTTTGCCATCCGCCGACCATGCCTTTGCATCTGCCATGGCAGATGGCAAAGTGCCAGATTCCAGTAGTGAATGGGGGTTAGTTGAACCAAGTATGATATTATCAATATAAATTTGGCATACAAATAATTCTCCATTAACCCTTTTAGTAAAAAGAGTAGAATCAATTTTTCCAATCTCAAAGCCTTTTTCAGTAAGGAACTTGGTCAAGCATTTATACCACCCTTTAGGAGCTTGTTTAAGACCATAAAGAGCTTTGTGAAGTTTGTAAACATGGTCGGGTTTCTTAGGATTAACAAAGTCGGGAGGTTGTTTAACATAAACTTCCTCCTTAATTTCACCATTTAGAAAAGCACTTTTAATGTCCATTTGGTACAAGGTAATATCATGGTGATTTGCATAGGCAAGTAAGAGGCGGATGGACTCAAGTCTAGCAACGGGGGCATATGTCTCACCATAGTCCATACATTCGACTTGAATGTAGCCTTGGGCGACGAGACGTGCTTTGTTGCAAACAACTTGTCCATCTTCGTCTTGCTTGTTGCGAAACACTCATTTGGTATCAATGATGTTGTGGTTGTTGTCGGGCTTCTCGACCAATGTCCACACTTGGTTTCTCTCAAAGCTATGTAGCTCTTCGTGCATGGAATTTATCCAATCCAAATTTTCCAATGCTTCTTCAACCTTCATAGGTTCAGTGCTAGAGATGAATGAATAATGTTCACAAAAATTAGCCAAACGAGTTTTAGAGTGAGTGATTCTCCCGGTTTGGATATCATTGTAGATTTGTTCGACGGGATGGTCTCTTGAGAATCTTGCTCAAACTCGTGAGAGCTTTTGCTCGGGTCTGGGTGGAACATCTTCTTCATCATCTTGTTCTTCCTCTTGGCCTTCTTCATTGTTGACGTTGTCGTTCTCTTGTCGAGGTGGATAAGGAGGTTGATGAGGTTCATCTTGGTGTACTTCCTCATTTTCTTCATCTTAGTGTGTCCCACTTGTGGATGCCTCCGTGTAAACTCTTGGTTCACCTTGTCGTGAGGTAGAAGCTTCCACTTGGACGGACGGGGTACTCTCCTTCACCTCCGTTGGACGAATATTGTCAATAGACAAGTCTTGGATTGCTTCCAAGGGGTCTTTGTCTCCTACATCAATTGGCAATTGCTCTACTTGCGAGCCATTAGATTCATCAAACTTCACATCTACCGTCTCTTCAACCTTTCGGGTGAAATTGTTGTAGACGCGGTAAGTGTGAGAGTTTGCGCCATAACCAAGTAGGAAACCCTCATGAGATTTAGGAGCAAATTTAGAATGACGATGCTTATCAAGAATATGACACTTTGAGCCGAATACTCGAAAGTATCCAACTTGGGGTTTGTTACCTGTGAGAAGTTCTCATGCCGTCTTGCCGAGTAGCTTGTGAAGATACAAGCGATTTGTTGCATGACAAACTGTCTCAACCACTTCTGCCCAAAAGTGTTTTGGCGTCTTGTACTCATCAAGTATCGTTCTCGCCATCTCAACACTACAAAAAAGACACTTCCGTGATGATACGTGTTTGTCATAGTAGGTCACATTTTCTGTCAAGCATGTACATCCATGAGAAATTTATGACAGAATGAAGATAGTCATAACTATGCTGTTGTAGAAGTGTTCCATGACATTACCAAAATTATCATCACGGAAGTGTGCACTTCCATGACGATAAATCCCGCGTTATATAAGTTCTTTAGTCAAGGGTGACCGACACGTGGCATCCACCGTCACGGGATGTCGTTAAGCTATCAGGTTCGGTTTTGGATCCAATACCCCGTTAACGGCCCGGACCAATGGGAATTTTCCACGTGTAAAATTCTCATTGGCCGGAGGAAACACATGTCGGCTCAACATTCGGACAGATGTCATCCACTCATTGGACACGAGGCGCCTATGATACGTCGACACGTGGCATGGTCCAACAGAGGCCCATTCCGGTGAAAAGGCCGGCCCGTTTGACTTGGTCAAAAGGTAACGGGCCGGCCCATGGAAAGCATGTTAACGGCATGTTCATCCATAGCCCATTTACAGCCCGCTTACTACCGGCCCGTTACGGCCTATCAGAATAAAGCCAGTAGCTTCATCTGGGCCATCCAATATGATTCCAGCCCGTTGTAACTTCTGGCCCATGTATGGCCCATGATGTCTTTTGGCCCATATGAGGCCCTTTGTAACTCTTGGCCCATTAAAGGCCCGAGATGAAACTGGCCCATAATAAACAGTGTATCGCTTTATACCCATTAACGGCCCATTATTCCGTCGGCCGTTTCCAGCCCGCGTTAACTTTCGGCCTTCTAAGGGCCCATTTATTCTTGGGATCATTTCTAGAATTCGGTTAGATACGGTCCGTTACTGGCCTGTTCCTTTGTGGGCCAAATACAACCTGTGGTTACATGGGGCCTGTTTGTGGCCCGTTAACCCATTGGGTTGTTTTCATAGCGTTATCAAATACGGCCTATTAACGGCTCATTATGGTCCATGAATAGTACGACCCATGTTTGGCAAAATGATTATACGCCTCCTAGAAGGCCCATGGTGTTGGGGAACGTAGTAATTTCAAAAAATTTCCTACCCACACGCAAGATCATGGTGATGCATAGCAACGAGAGGGGAGAGTGTTGTCTACGTACCCTCGTAGACCGAAGCGGAAGCGTTGACACAACGTAGAGGAAGTAGTCGTACGTTCTCCTCGCGATCCAACCGATCACAGCACCGTTACTCCGGCACCTCCGAGTTCTTGGCACACGTTCAGCTCGATGACGTTCCCCGGGCTCCGATCCAGCAAAGCGTCGGGGAAGAGTTCCGTCAGCACACGGCGTGGTGACGATCTTGATGTGTTACCGGCACAGGGCTTCGCCTAAGCACTGCAACGATATGACCGAGGTGGAATTTGGTGGAAGGGGGCACCGCACACGGCTAAGGAAAGATCTCAATGATCAATTGTCTGTCATGGGGTGCCCCCTGCCCCCGTATATAAAGGAGCAAGGGAGGGGGTGGCCGGCCTAGTGTTTGGCGCGCCAGGGTGTGGAGTCCTACTAGGTCTCCAAGTCCTAGTAGGAGTCCACCAAGAGGGGAGGAAGGGAGAAGGAATAGGAGGAGAAGGAAAGGTGGCCGGCCCCCTTTTCCCTAGTCCAATTCGGACTAGAAGAGAGGGGGGGCGAAGCAGCCTTTTTCCTCTTCCCACTAAAGCCCATCAAGGCCCATTACTTCTCCCGTAATCCCGTAACTCGCCGATACTCTCGAAAATACCCGGATCACTCAGAACCTTTCCGATGTCCGAATATAGTCGTCCAATATATCGATCTTTACGTCTCGACCATTTCGAGACTCCTCGTCATGTCCCCGATCTCATCCGGGACTCCGAACTCCTTCGGTACATCAAAACTCATAAACTCATAATATAACTGTCATCGAAACCTTAAGCGTGCGGACCCTACGGTTCGAGAACAATGTAGACATGACCGAGACACATCTCCGGTCAATAACCAATAGCGGGACCTGGATGCCCATATTGGCTCCTACATATTCTACGAAGATCTTTATCGGTCAGACCGCATAACAACATACGTTGTTCCATTTGTCCATCGGTATGTTACTTGCCCGAGATTCGATCGTCGGTATCCAATACCTAGTTCAATCTCGTCACCGGCAAGTCTCTTTACTCGTTCCGTAATACATCATCCCGCAACTAACTCATTAGTTGCAATGCTTGCAAGGCTTAAGTGATGTGCATTACCGAGAGGGCCCAGAGATACCTCTCCGACGATCGGAGTGACAAATCCTAATCTCGAAATACGCCAACCCAACATCTACCATTGGAGACACCTGTAGTACTCCTTTATAATCACCCAGTTACGTTGTGACGTTTGGTAGTACCCAAAGTGTTCCTCCGGCAAACGGGAGTTGCATAATTTCATAGTCATAGGAACATGTATAAGTCATGGATAAAGCAATAGCAACATACTAAACGATCGGGTGCTAAGCTAATATAATGGGTCATGTCAATCAGATCATTCAACTAATGATGTGACCTCGTTAATCAAATAACAACTCTTTGTTCATGGTTAGGAAACATAACCATCTTTGATTAACGAGCTAGTCTAGTAGAGGCATACTAGTGACACTCTGTTTGTCTATGTATTCACACATGTATTATGTTTCCGGTTAATACAATTCTAGCATGAATAATAAACCTTTATCATGATATAAGGAAATAAATAATAACTTTATTATTGCCTCTAGGGCATATTTCCTTCAGTCTCCCACTTGCACTAGAGTCAATAATCTAGTTCACATCGCCATGTGATTTACCAGCAATAGTTCACATCACCATGTGATTAACAACCATAGTTCACATCGATATGTGACCAACACCCAAAGGGTTTACTAGAGTCAGTAATCTAGTTCACATCGCTATGTGATTAACACCCAAAGAGTACTAAGGTGTGATCATGTTTTGCTTGTGAGATAATTTTAGTCAACGGGTCTGTCACATACAGATCCGTAAGTATTTTGCGAATTCTATGTCTACAATACTCCGCACAGAGCTACTCTAGCTAATTGCTCCCACTTTCAATATGTATCTAGATCGAGACTTAGAGTCATCCAGATCAGTGTCAAAACTTGCATCGACGTAACCCTTTACGGCGAACCTTTCTGTCACGTCCATAATCGAGAAACATATCCTTATTCCACTAAGGATAATTTTGACCGCTGTCCAGTGATCTACTCCTAGATCACTATTATACTTCCTTGCCAAACTCAGTGGTAGGGTATGCAATAGATCTGGTACACAGCATGGCATACTTTATAGAACCTATGGCTGAGGCATAGGGAATGACTTTCATTCTCTTTCTATCTTCTGCCGTGGTCGGGCTTTGAGTCTTACTCAATTTCACACCTTGTAATACAGGCAAGAACTCTTTCTTTGACTGTTCCATTTTGAACTACTTCAAAATCTTTTCAAGGTATGTACTTATTGAAAAACTTATCAAGCGTCTTGATCTATCTCTATAGATCTTGATGCTCAATATGTAAGCAGCTTCACCGAGGTCCTTCTTCGAAAAAACTCCTTTCAAATACTCCTTTATGCTTCACAGAATAATTCTACATTATTTCCGATCAATAATATGTCATTTACATATACTTATCAGAAATGCTGTAGTGCTCCCACTCACTTTCTTGTAAATACAGGCTTCACCGCAAGTCTGTATAAAACTATATGCTTTGATCAACTCATCAAAGCGTATATTCCAACTCCGAGATGCTTGCACCAGTCCATAGATGGATCGCTGGAGCTTGCATACTTTGTTAACACCTTCAGGATCGACAAAACCTTCTAGTTGCATCGTATACAACTCTTCTTTAATAAATCCATTAAGGAATGTAGTTTTGTTTATCCATTTGCCGGATTTCATAAAATGCGGCAATTGCTAACATGATTCGGACAGACTTAAGCATAGATATGAGTGAGAAACTCTCATCGTAGTCAACACCTTGAACTTGTCGAAAACCTTTTGCGACAATTCTAGCTTTGTAGATAGTAATAATACTATCAGCGTCCATCTTCCTCTTGAAGATCCATTTATTCTCAATTGCTTGCCGATCATCGAGCAAGTCAACTAAAGTCCATACTTTGTTCTCATACATGGATCCCATCTCAGATTTCATGGCCTCAAACCATTTTGCGGAATCTGGGCTCATCATTGCTTCCTCATAGTTCGCAAGTTCATCATGGTCTAGTAACATGACTTCCAGAACAGGATTACCGTACCACTCTGGTGCGGATCTCACTCTGGTTTACTTACGAGATCCGGTAGTAACTTGATCTGAAGTTACATGATCATCATCATTAGCTTCCTCACTAATTGGTGTAGTACTCACAAGAACAGATTTCTGTGATGAACTCCTTTCCAATAAGGGAGAAGGTACAATTACCTTATCAAGTTTTCTACTTTCCTCCCACTCACTTCTTTCGAGAGAAACTCCTTTTCTAGAAAGGATCCATTCTTAGCAACGAATGTCTTGCCTTTGGATCTGTGATAGAAGGTGTACCCAACTGACTCTTTGGGTATCCTATGAAGACATATTTCTCCGATTTGGGTTTGAGCTTATCATGTTGAAACTTTTTTCACATAAGCATCGCAACCCCAAACTTTAAGAAACGACAACTTTGGTTTCTTGCCAAACCATAGTTCAGATTGTGTCGTCTCAACGGACTTAGATGGTGCCCTTTTTAACGTGAATGCAGCTGTCTTTAATGCATAACCCCAAAAACGATAGTGGTAGATCGGTAAGAAACATCATAGATTGTACTATATCCAATAAAGTACGGTTATGACGTTTGGACGCACCATTATGCTGTGGTGTTCCAGGTGGCGTGAGTAGTGAAATTATTTCACTTTGTTTTAACTGAAGACCAAACTCGTAACTCAAATATTTGTCCCCGCGATCAGATCGTAGAAACTTTATTTTCTTGTTACGATGATTTTCCACTTCACTCTGAAATTCTTTGAACTTTTTCAAATATTTCAGACTTATGTTTCATCAAGTAGATATACCCATATCTGCTCAAAACATCTGTGAAGGTCAGAAAATAATGATACTTGTCACGAGCCTTAATCTTCATCGGACCACATACATCGGTATGTATGATTTCCAACAAGTCATTTGCTCGCTCCATTGTTCCGGAGAACGAAGTCTCAGTCATCTTGCCCATGAGGCATGGTTCGCAAGCATCAAGTGATTCATAATCAAGTGATTCCAAAATTCCATCAGCATGGAGTTTCTTCATGCGCTTTACACCAATATGACCTAAACGGTAGTGCCACAGATAAGTTGCACTATCATTATTAACTTTGCATCTTTTGGCTTCAATATTATGAATATGTGTATCACTACGATCGAGATCCAACGAACTATTTTCATTGGGTGTATGACCATCGAAGGTTCTATTCATGTAAGCAGAACAACAATTGTTCTCTAACTTAAATGAATAACCGTATTGTAATAAACATGATCAAATCATATTTATGCTCAACGCAAACACCAAATAACACTTATTTAAGTTCAACACTAATCCCGAAAGTATAGTGAGTGTGCGATGATGATCATATCAATCTTGGAACTACTTCCAACATACATCGTCACTTCACCCTTAACTAGTCTCTGTTTATTCTGCAACTCCCGTTTCGAGTTACTAATCTTAGCAACTGAACTAGTATCAAATACTGAGGGGTTGCTATAAACACTAGTAAAGTACACATCAATATGTATATCAAATATACTTATGTTCACTTTTCCATTCTTCTTATCCGCCAATCACTTGGGGTAATTCCGCTTCCAGTGACCAGTCCCTTTGCAGTAGAAGCACTCAGTCTCAGGCTTAGGACTAGACTTGGGCTTCTTCACTTGAGCAGAAACTTGCTTGCTGTTCTTCTTGAAGTTCCCCTTTTTCCCTTTGCCCTTTTTGTTTGAAACTAGTGATCTTGTCAACCATCAACACTTGATGCTCTTTCTTGATTTCTACCTTCATCAATTTCATCATCATGAAAAACTCGGGAGTCGTTTTCGTCATCCCTTGCATACTATAGTTCATCACGAAGTTCTACTAACTTGGTGATGGTGACTAGAGAATTCTGTCAATCACTATCTTATCTGGAAGATTAACTCCCACTTGATTCAAGCAATTGTAGTACCCAGACAATCTGAGCACATGCTCACTAGTTGAGCGATTCTCCTCCATCTTGTAGCTATAGAACTTGTTGGAGACTTCATATCTCTCAACTCGGGTATTTGCTTGAAATATTAACTTCAACTCCTGGAACATCTCTTATGGTCCATGATGTTCAAAACGTTTTTGAAGTCCCGATTCTAAGCCGTTAAGCATGGTGCACTAAACTATTAAGTAGTCATCATATTGAGCTAGCAAAACGTTCATAACGTCTGCATCTGCTCCTGCAATAGGTCCGTCACCTAGCGGTGCATCAAGGACATAATTCTTCTGTGCAGCAATGAGGATAAACCTCAGATTACGGATCCAATCCGCATCATTGCTACTAACATCTTTCAACACAATTTTCTCTAGGAACATATCAAAATAAACATATGAAAGCAACAACGCGAGCTATTGATCTACAACATAGATATGCTAATACTACCAGGACTAAGTTCATGATAAATTAAAGTTAAATTAATCATATTACTTAAGAACTCCCACTTAGATAGACATCCCTCTAATCCTCTAAGTGATCACGTGATCCAAATCAACTAAACCATGTCCGATCATCACGTGAGATGGAGTAGTTTCAATGGTGAACATCACTATGTTGATCATATCTACTATATGATTCACGCTCGACCTTTCGGTCTCCGTGTTCCGAGGTCATATCTTATATGCATAGCTCGTCAAGTATAACCTGAGTATTCCGCGTGTGCAACTGTTTTGCACCCGTTGTATTTGAACGTAGAGCCTATCACACCCGATCATCACGTGGTGTCTCAGCACGAAGAACTTTTGCAACGGTGCATACTCAGGGAGAACACTTCTTGATAATTTAGTGAGAGATCATCTTATAATGCTACCGTCAATCAAAGCAAGATAAGATGCATAAAAAGATAAACATCACATGCAATCAATATAAGTGATATGATATGGTCATCATCATCTTGTGCTTGTGATCTCCATCTCCGAAGCACCGTCATGATCACCATCGTCACCGGCGCGACACCTTGATCTCCATCGTAGCATCGTTGTCGTCTCGCCAATCTTATGCTTCCACGACTATCACTACCGCTTAGTAATAAAGTAAAGCATTACATCGCGATTGCATTGCATACAATAAAGCGACAACCATATGGCTCCTGCCAGTTGCCGATAACTCAGTTACAAAACATGATCATCTCATACAATAAAATTTAGCATCATGTCTTGACCATATCACATCACAACATGCCCTGCAAAAACAAGTTAGACGTCCTCTACTTTGTTGTTGCAAGTTTTACGTGGCTGCTACGGGCTTAAGCAAGAACTCATCTTACCTACGCATCAAAACCACAACGATAGTTTGTCAAATAGACTCCGTTTTAACCTTCTCAAGGACCGGGCGTAGCCACACTCGGTTCAACTAAAGTTGGAGAGACAGTCTTCCGCAAGCCATCTATGTGCAAAGCACGTCGAGGGAACCGGTCTCGCGTAAGCGTACGCGTAAGGTTGGTCCGGATCGTCTCGTCCAACAATACCGCTGAACCAAAGTATGACATGCTGGTAGGCAGTATGACTTGTATCGTCCACAACTCACTTGTGTTCTACTCGTGCAAATAACATCAAACCATAAAAACCTAGGCTCGGATGCCACTGTTGGGGAACGTAGTAATTTCAAAAAATTTCCTACGCACACGCAAGATCATGGTGATGCATAGCAACGAGAGGGGAGAGTGTTGTCTACGTACCCTCGTAGACCGAAGCGGAAGCGTTGACACAACGTAGAGGAAGTAGTCGTACATTCTCCTCGCGATCCAACCGATCACAGCACCGTTACTCCGGCACCTCCGAGTTCTTGGCACACGTTCCGCTCGATGACGTTCCCCGGGCTCCGATCCAGCAAAGCGTCGGGGAAGAGTTCCGTCAGCACACGGCGTGGTGACGATCTTGATGTGTTACCGGCACAGGGCTTCGCCTAAGCACTGCAACGATATGACCGAGGTGGAATTTGGTGGAAGGGGGCACCGCACACGGCTAAGAAAAGATCTCAATGATCAATTGTCTGTCAAGGGGTGCCCCTGCCCCCGTATATGAAGGAGCAAGGGAGGGGGTGGCCGGCCTAGTGTTTGGCGCGCCAGGGTGTGGAGTCCTACTAGGTCTCCAAGTCCTAGTAGGAGTCCACCAAGAGGGGAGGAAGGGAGAAGGAATAGGAGGAGAAGGAAAGGTGGCCGGCCCCCTTTTTCCTAGTCCAATTCGGACTAGAGGAGAGGGGGGGCGCAGCAGCCTTTTTCCTCTTCCCACTAAAGCCCATCAAGGCCCATTACTTCTCCCGTAATCCCGTAACTCCCCTATACTCTCGAAAATACCCGGATCACTCAGAACCTTTCCGATGTCCGAATATAGTCGTCCAATATATCGATCTTTACGTCTCGACCATTTCGAGACTCCTTGTCATGTCCCCGATCTCATCCGGGACTCCGAACTCCTTCGGTACATCAAAACTCATAAACTCATAATATAACTGTCATCGAAACCTTAAGCGTGCGGACCCTACGGTTCGAGAACAATGTAGACATGACCGAGACACATCTCCGGTCAATAACCAATAGCGGGACCTGGATGCCCATATTGGCTCCTACATATTCTACGAAGATCTTTATCGGTCAGACCGCATAACAACATACGTTGTTCCATTTGTCCATCGGTATGTTACTTGCCCGAGATTCGATCGTCGGTATCCAATACCTAGTTCAATCTCGTCACCGGCAAGTCTCTTTACTCGTTCCGTAATACATCATCCCGCAACTAACTCATTAGTTGCAATGCTTGCAAGGCTTAAGTGATGTGCATTACCGAGAGGGCCCAGAGATACCTCTCCGACGATCGGAGTGACAAATCCTAATCTCGAAATACGCCAACCCAACATCTACCATTGGAGACACCTGTAGTACTCCTTTATAATCACCCAGTTACGTTGTGACGTTTGGTAGTACCCAAAGTGTTCCTCCGGCAAACGGGAGTTGCATAATCTCATAGTCATAGGAACATGTATAAGTCATGGATAAAGCAATAGCAACATACTAAACGATCGGGTGCTAAGCTAATATAATGGGTCATGTCAATCAGATCATTCAACTAATGATGTGACCTCGTTAATCAAATAACAACTCTTTGTTCATGGTTAGGAAACATAACCATCTTTGATTAATGAGCTAGTCTAGTAGAGGCATACTAGTGACACTCTGTTTGTCTATGTATTCACACATGTATTATGTTTCCGGTTAATACAATTCTAGCATGAATAATAAACCTTTATCATGATATAAGGAAATAAATAATAACTTTATTATTGCCTCTAGGGCATATTTCCTTCACATGGATCCTGCGGCCCGTAGAAGACCAATGGATCCTACGGCCCGTAGAAGGCCAATGGATCATACGTCCCGTAGAAAGTCCATGGATCCTACGGCCCGTAAAAGGCCCATGGATCCTACGGCTCGTAGAAGGCCCACGGATCCTACGGCCCGCAGGAGGCCCATGGTTACAACAGTCCGTGTGTTGCCATGACTATTGTGGCCTAGTTACCAAAACTAGGTTATTGTGGCCACTAAAAACACGAAAAAAGAACTGCAGTGACTACAAGCAAACAACTAAACAAGACAATAAGGAAATAAATCAGCAAGCAACTAACGCTAGCCTATTACAGCTATTACACATATTACATCCACTGGGCATCAAAGTTCGCCACCAGTGCAAATATAGGGAACAAAGCAGCATATTACATACATTGGCCGTCAAAATTGGCCACCAGTGCAAATAAACGCAGCAGCAAAACAAGTCCATAACTGAAACAACTTCAAAAGAGCTCAAGAGACGTTATCCTGGGTATCCACCATGCTGGCAATAAGCTTAGCAAGCTTATTAGCTTTGTCCTGTTTGGCGCTAAAACCTCCAACGCTTGCTGTTGCACCAGAAAGCATGCATCTGAATGCTCCAGGGACTTTCGCAGTCATTCCGCTTCTTGTCGCAGCACAGCTGATTGATGTCTTTCAGCTTGTATTTGAGACTCAAGAAACCGAACTGATTCAGACAGTGAGTTTGAATAGCTTGTGCAAGCGGTAGTGGCCAGTCACTCGAACAGTAAACCAAGACAGGACTTTGGGGTTGCCTCACTGTCTTCAAGATAGTTTCCTTAGCTGTTTTATCAGCTTTGTTGGAGACCAACAAGGATGTCTCACGATCCTGAACCTTATCTGCATTGCTTCCTTTATCATTGCTTAATAAGGCACTCTTCCCAATATTTTGTCAGCATTCTAAAAGAAGAAACAAGCAGACACATAACATGTTTAGCATGCACTAGTATATGAAACTCATTTCAATGAACCAGTTCATTAGTAAGGTGGACAAGATTAAACTAACAAGTCTTCTATTGCCAAGTAGTACATTATAAAAGCATCAAACAAACATATATCTATGTCCTATGGTCACTGCATTGTCTTGCCAAATCAAAATAGAGACACGGTTCAAATCATATCAGTTCAAGAGAAAGCAGCACTGAAAGAATACAAAGCGTGGGAAACTAAACGGCACAACAAGATTTCAGATGGGTACCACAGGTCTACATGTACAACAACACTATTGGCACTTTTATGATGCTAGTAATGTGCATGATATGAGAAGTCAACTGTATGCACAATTGAAATTGAAATCAACAAAGCTATTTATAAGAGCAAGCCTGTTAAAGAAACATGCGTAAACATACCTGTTGTGCCATTGGAGTTTCCATTGGACAGTTCAATTTAAAAGTAAGTTTGTATGAGTAAATACAATGATACAAGAGCAAAGTAGTATGCACGATAGCAATGGAATCTTAAATGAGAACAGTTGTTCTTCAGGTTTAAGCACTTGTTCTACATGAACAAAGTACAGTAAGACGCAAGCATATAGTACTTAAAATAAAACGAGCTCATAGACCTTACCACATTCTTGGTTCAGGACCAGTAAAGAACAAGGCGTTCCCAGTCATCGTCCAGTAAATGTGTCTCAGGAGAACGTAAGGGAATTTGATGAGTTTCTTTGCCAGTGAAGTACGTTTTCTTCCGGTAATTCCGATACTAACACCAAGCATTCTTGAAGATAGCAGAGGTATTAGCACAGGTTACCTCATCCTGAGTTTCCAAATCGGTCCTTCTCTATAGATAAAAATGGGAAAAAATTTGTATTATAACCATCATGGAGGTAGAATGTATGGGACAAAGCAAAGTAATTGCCATGAATAACATTACTTACACATAACTCCTGGACAAACACCTGCAACTGGCATTTTCCTTCATCTTCAGTATAATATTTTCAAGATGGGAAGATACGCACATAGGACTTAACAACATCAAATGTGATAGATGCTAAACTATGAATGGCTGGTTGTGCTTCCTCCACAGGAATAGGTGTACTAACTGGTGGAGTTGGGGTTCGCCATGGTAGTACTGGCGCTTTGGGCATTGGAGCTACCTTACTAACTGCTCTTGTTTGGGAGCTCTGTGGTGGAGATGGTGTTGTGTCAACAGGAACTGGGTTACTATCTGCTGGGGTTGGGGTTAGATTGGGTGAAGCTGGTACTCTGTCCATCGCAGTAAGGGTAAAATCTGCGAGAGTCTGGGTTATGTGTGGTAGGGCTGGTTCTCGTGCATGTACAGCCAGGGTGCTATCTCCACCAAGAGGTAGCACTGTTTTATTTGAAGACCGTGTTTTTACTCCGCTAGATACTGCCATCACCATCTCCAATTCAAATGGCTGATAAAAGGGAAACATAATTGAATGTATAGACATTGTATGAGAGAGAGATGCAATAGATAGTGTGAAAAAAGAGGGCATTAAATAATTGACATGTATATTGTTTAACTAAAATGGATAGCATGACATAATTTCACATATATGATGTCTATCTAAACTGGATAGCGTAATTCAAAGATATGATGACTAACTAAACAGGATCGCATGACATAATTCACATACATGTTATCTAAGTAACAAGGATCGCATGATTTAATTCACATATGTGATTTATATGCTAAGCGGAGGGCATTCGCATATATGATGTCTGAAGTAAGAACATGGTGTTGAATATTGTGTATATGATGTCTAAACTATGCAATGGAAGACACCATATGCATGATATGAGCAGTAGAACCGTGCCAAGTTAGAGCATACACCTCGGTGGGGGAATAGGACTGGTCATCTGTCTCTGAATCCATCTCTGAGGAGCTATCGGGACCCAGCAAGAGATCTGCTTCGACAGGTAGCACTGTCTTCTCTGAAGGCCTTGTTTTCACTCCAGATTTTTCCATCACCCACTCAAATGGCTGATTCACAGGAAGAGTAGTTTAATGTACCAACATTGTCGACAAAAGGAAATTTAATGAATAAAAGGATGGGCTAGATATCATTCAAATATATGATGCCTCGTGTCAGTGTCAAAACCGGCGGATCTCGGGTAGGGGGTCCCGATCTGTGCGTCAAGGTCGGATGGTAACAGGAGACAAGGGACACTTTATTTTACCCAGGTTCGGGCCCTCTCGATGGAGGTAAAACCCTACTCCTGCTAGATTAATATTGATGATATGGGTAGTACAAGAGTAGATCTACCACGAGATCAAGGAGGCTAAACACTAGAAGCTAGCCTATAGATATGATGATGGTTATGATGTGTTCGTCCTACATACTACAACCCTCCGGTTTATATAGGCACCGGATAGGGTTAGGGTTACATAGAGTCGGGTACATTGGTAGGAGATCTTGAATATCCGCACGCCTAGCTTGCCTTCCACGCCAAGGAAAGAACCTTCCGGACACGGGACGAAGTCTTCAATCTTGTATCTTCATAGTCCTGGAGTCCGGCTGAAGATATAGTTCGGCTATCCGAACACCCCCTAATCCAGGACTCCCTCAGTAGCCCCCGAACCAGGCTTCAATGACGTCGAGTCCAGCGCGCAAATTTGTCTTCGGCATTGCAAGGCGGGTTCCCCCTCCGAATCTTGTGTACCTGTATGAATAGTGTCCGTAGCGCTCCTCGGTCTCGGTGCCCAATAATTGCCGTCTTCCACGTGTTGAACGAATGCAAAAAGCCCGAGGGTGTTTTTATATTCACACCCTTGGTCATATAAACGAGCCGCCTATTTAACGGGATGGGGATCTAGATCCAAACCACATCTTCTTCTCCCCGCGAGTTATCATCAGAGCGTCTCCAGCAAAGGTCCATTCCAACATGGCCAGCCGTCGTAGCTCCTCCCCTCGCCCCTCCAGCCCCAAATCTGAAGACTGGGAGAGTTGCACCATCCCACACAGCGAGCAAGTGTCACTGCAGGCCAAAGGATTCCTTCCCCAAGCATATATGGTCCCGGTCCGAGCCGGACTCGCCACCTACAACGGCGGCAAGCAAGCGGAGAACACCCCCAATCCTTCTAAAGGAGAGCGGGTGTGCCTCGTCCCTTATTTATTAAGGGGTCTGGGATTTCCAATTCATCCATTCCTCCGCGGGCTTCTGGAGTTCTACGGCCTCCAGCTGCACAACCTCACGCCTGGCTCCGTGCTACATATTGCAGGCTTCGTTGCCCTTTGCGAGCTATTTTTAGGCGTCGAGGCTCATTTTGCGCCGTGGAAGAGGTTGTTCTGCTTGGTGCCCCATTCTCAGAAGGGGTCTATATACCAAGTGGGCGGAGCCGAAATATGGCGCATCGCCGGGACCGGATACCTATCCGGAACCCCAAAGAAGGTGTCCGAGGACTGGCCTTCAGAATGGTTCTACATAGACGACGTCCCGCTGCCGGACCCTGTCCGGGTCGGCCTCCCTGAGTTCAGCATGGCTCCCTTAAAGAAACGCTTAAGTTGGCGTCCGCGGAGCTCTCAGAGAGAAAGCAACAGAGACGTTCTTTACCTGATGGGCCGGATAAGACTGTTGGCTCATTCCGGACTAACCATGATTGGAGTCATGGCCACATGTATTATGCGGGGGGTGCAGCCGCTTCAATATAGGAGTCACCCCATGTGGGATTTCAACGGGGAGGATGACGCCACCCGTTACGGCCGCGAGGGGCCAGACACAGCTGCCGCTCTAGTAAAGATTCTAACATCTTTGTACAAGGGAGAAAAGGAGGACTTCCTCCACGTCAACCCGCGGGCCGGATTCACTATTTATGAACCTCCAAGTTGGGTAAGTGAACAATTGCACTTGCCCGCTTATTTAATGCTCCCATGACTAGATACGTAATCTGGTGATTTCAATGCAGGAGCTTCGACAGGAGGTAAAGGATATCAACAGCTGCCCTCCACAGCCTGAGGACCCAGAACGGTCCCTCGATCCGGACTCCAAAGAGGATCCGGACATATCGGTGGAGCTCATCGACGGGGTGTTCCACCAGTTAAGCAAAGATAATACCTTGGTGGCCATTACGGTTGATTATCCCGGGTTAATCCCGGCCTCCCAGGTGACAGAAACCGGAGTGTTTATTCCCGCAAGAGAGATTCCGTCCTTACATATTCCGGTGTTTCTGACGACAACCATATTTTACAGGGTAGATTTCCGAGGAGGGAGGCCGAACCTGCGGCGGCTAGCCAACGAGGAGCCGTCGGGCCCCGTGGGGTAAAAAGGGATGAAGTCCGGACTGAGAGTTCGGCACAAAGGTATAACGCGCCCTCTGTCTTCCTGGCGTTATTCTGTCAGGGCATGTTAACATCCGTACTGTTTCCAGGACGAAGAGGCCTCGCCGGACTATATCTAGAGGGGCCGCCAACCGCGCCTCTACCAGCCAGGCCCCAACGTCTGGTCCAGAGGCGGGGACAAACACCAGGCTTGCACCGGACGCTCCTCCAACAGAGGACGCGGACCGGCTATCTGCCACAAATTCAGAAGTGGAGAGCGCCATGAACCATAGGCGTCGCCGGACAGTTCTACGCGACGCTTGTTTCTCCCGAGAGGCCTTAGACGCCTTCAATTCGAGAGATGCGTACCTTCGTGTTGCTCAAGATGGTTTAGCCAGAGCCACGGAGCAGTATGTAAAAGACATACGGGTAAGAAAATTTAAATATATATATACCAGTAGCCTCCGAGACTTGAAACAGTTAAACTAACTGATTTAAGGATCATATAATATGTAGGTTCTTACTGAGGAGAACACCGTGCTGTCCCAGGAGCTAGAAAAGTGCAAGGCCCAACTAGAGGCCGCACTAGCCGCAACAGGGGAGCCCAAAGGGACCCCCTCAGGTATGATATACTTTGAAAGATTAGTATTGTGCGGCTTATGTGCGAATCTGACAATTAATGTTACAGATGGTGCCGGACTAGATCCGGAGAGGCAACAACTCTTACGCCAGTTAAAGGCTGGCGAGAGTATGTTGACAAGGGTGAGGCGAGAGAAGAATGATCTTCAGGATGCCAACACCAAGCTGGATGTTGAACTGAAAGACGTTCGTGGCCAGCTATCTGACTCCACGAAGGAGAATCAGCTTCTCCGACGTGGCATATTTAGTAAGTGCTTGAGTGAACCCTTTGAAAAAAAGGAGTTCGGCGAGGAAGACAAATAACAGAATTATGTCTGTAGGTATGCTCACAGGTCGTCCTGCAGAGGAGATGCCCGGTTCTACGGGAGACCTTCTCCCCGAACTCCTGCAACTGCACGAACGAATTCGGCAGGCAATGCAAGGGGTTGCCCGAGCCTTATGGCCTGCCCACTCCACGCCCGAGGGCCTTGGAGAGCTTGCGGAGAAGCTGACGGGAGCTCGGCGGCGCATCCGGTTGTGGAAGATATCAGCCTGCTGACAAGGCACGAGGGAGGCCTGGGCCATGGTGAAGACCCGCTTTACGAAGTCTCACCCCAATCACATGGCCGAGGTCGGACCAGTGGGGCCTGACGGGAAGGAGATCCCTGTGAGCTTGGTGTATGGCCAGGTAGAGCTGGCCGCAAAGTATTCCCAGTAGGACTGTAAATTAGACAGCCTCTTAGATGGTATAGAGGAGGAATACGATCAGTCAAGATGACTATGTAATTTATAATTGACATGTGTAATGCCTTCCAGCTGGATTGTAGATCGTTTGTCGTTGCCGACCTTTTCGCTTCGACCTCGGGACCTGACAGTCCGGAGTGTGTCCGAATACCGTAACGGCTATATAAAAGCCGGGGTATGCATGGAGACCAGGCATAGGTGCATTAGTGCTTTATCAGACAAGTGCCCAACTAGTTATGTTATATTACATGGTTAGTAATAAACATCTTCTAGAGAGAATAGTTCCGTTAAGGGTTCCTTTCGCTGGGGTGGCGTGCCCTAAAGTGCACGTCCGGACTGCAAATGCAGAAGATCATATGGGGGCATGTATAAAATAAAAAGGTTCATCTTTAGTTCACCGACCGAATATTCCCTTAAGAATGCTAGCTTTCGGCTTCACCCAGTCCGAGGTACACATCCGGCTTATCCGGCAGTAACAATCGCAGAGGTGCTCCCTTTACCGCCTAGCCGAACAATCGGGAACGTAGGGGTAAGCACAGGAGCCAGGCAACCCAGCTTGGCCAAAACTTAAGTCATATCGATGCATATAATGGCGAAGAAAAGGTGCATGCAGAAGTCTGACGCATGCGTTGGGTGTGAAACCCATATAAATAAGCTTCTGTTAAAGAAGCCCCCAGGTTTAAGGAGCGCGGATAGCGCGTCATATAATGAGCCTTTTACGGGCTAGAAAAGAAAAGAGTAGTAGACAAAGTAAAAAAAGGTATAAATGTAAATAATGGACAGAGGAAGGAGACTAACACAGAGTCCGGCGCTAGGCATAGAATCTTCGGAGACGTGTGGCGTTCCATGGGTTCGGCTCGAGTCGGTTGTCCGACGCATCTCGCAGGCAGTACGCTCCACCAGTTAGGACTGGGTCGATTATGAATGGACCTTCCCATTTGGGCTTGAGTTTGTTCTTTTGCTTATCCGGTAGGTGCAGAACTAGTTCACCAACATTGTAATTTTTGGCCCGTACTTCTCTGCTTTGATATCTTCGAGCTTGCTATTGATAGAATGCGGAACGGGCCTTAGCCACATCACGCTCTTCCTCTAAGGCGTCCAGGTTGTCCTGCCGATCAAGCTTGGCTTCTCTTTCTTCGTACATGCGCACTCGAGGTGAGTCATGAATTATGTCGCAGGGCAGAATCGCCTCAGCGCCGTACACCATAAAGAATGGCGTGAATCCGGTGGTACGATTTGGCGTGGTTCGCAGCCCCCAGAGTACGGAGTCGAGCTCCTCTACCCAGTGCATATCAGATTCCTTGAGGGACCGCACTAGTCTGGGTTTGATGCCGCTCATGATGAGACCATTTGCACGTTCGACCTGACCGTTAGTTTGTGGGTGATAGACAGAAGCGCAGTCGAGCTTAATGCCCATGTTTTTGCACCACAGCTTTACTTCATCATAGGTGAAGTTTGTGCCGTTATCGGTGATAATGCTGTGGGGGACACCATAACAGTGTACGACCCTGGATACGAAGTCCATCACAGGTCCGGATTCAGCCGTCTTTACAGGCTTGGCTTCTATCCATTTGGTGAATTTATCCACCATGACCAATAAATATTTTTTCTTGTGGGTTCCGCCTTTAAGGGGTCCCACCATATCGAGCCCCCAGACCGCGAAAGGCCAAGTGATGGGGATAGTTCAGAGTGCGTTGGGTGGCATATGGCTTTGGTTGGCAAAGAGCTGGCAACCGACGCACCGTTTGACTAGGTCCTGAGCGTCTGCTCTAGCCGTCGGCCAATAGAAGCCAGTACGGAAAGCCTTGCTTACAAGGGACCGAGCCGCGGCGTGATGGCCACCGAGTCCGGCATGAATTTCAGCCAACAGAGCCCGCCCCTCCTCTTCGGAGATACACCTTTAAAGGACTCCTGTAGTGCTTTTCTTATATAGCTCTCCCTCGTGGAATTTATAGGCTTTAGATCGCCGCACTATGCAGCGTGCCTCGTTTTGGTCCTCGGGGAGTTCCTGCCTAGTAAGGTAGGCTAGGAATGGTTCCGTCCACGGGGCGATGACCGCCATTATTGCGTGGGCTGAGGGTGTAATTTCGGTGGCGGGGCCGCCGATTATGTCTGATTGTTCGGCATTGGGTTGTGCGGTTATGCCCGGGCTATTATCCGAGGGTTCCCCCTCCCATGTTACGGATGGTTTGAATAATCTTTCTAAGAAGATGTTGGGGGGGACTGCATCTCGTTTTGCTCCAATGCGTGCCAGGACGTCCGCTGCCTGATTATTTTCTCGGGCTATGTGATGGAACTCCAGTCCCTCAAACCGAGCTGACATTTTTAGTACGGCATTGCGATAAGCTGCCATTTTTGGGTCTTTGGCGTCGAAGTCGCCATTTATTTGGGATATCGTGAGGTTTGAGTCCCCGCGTACTTCCAGGCGTTGAATGCCCATGGATACCGCCATCCGGAGGCCATGTAGAAGGGCCTCGTATTCGGCTGCATTGTTGGAGTTCGTGTACATAATTTGGAGTACATATTGGACTGTATCTCCTGTAGGGGACGTCAAAACGACGCCAGCCGCCAGTCCGGCCAGCATTTTGGAGCCGTGCATGATCCAGTTTGAGTACGTGTCGTACTCTTTAGGGAGTTCGGCCTCTGTCCATTCGGCGACGAAGTCGGCTAGGACTTGCGATTTAATTGCTCGCCGTGGCTTGTAGGTTATATCGAACGGGAGGAGCTCTATGGCCCATTTTGCTATCCGGCCTGTTGCATCGCGGTTGTTGATAATATTGTTGAGTGGTACTTCCGAGGCTACTGTAATAGAACACTCTTGAAAGTAGTGTCGTAGCTTCCGGGATGCCATGAATACCTCGTATGTGATTTTTTGATAATGCGGGTACTGTGATTTGCATGGTGTGAGGACAGTGGACACATAGTAAACCGGCCTTTGAAGGGGTAATTTATGTCCGTCCTTTATCCGTTCGACGACGAGTACTGCGCTAACAACTTGATGGGTTGCGGCAATGTACAATAGCATGGGTTCGCCGGTATTCGGCGCGGCCAGGACGAGGTTTGTTGCCAAGATGGCCTTTATTTCCTCGAGTGCGGCCGTGGCAGCGTCCGTCCACTCGAAGTGTTCGGTGCGCCTAAGGAGGCGGTAAAGGGGTAGTGCCTTTTCTCCCAAGCAGGAGATGAAGCGGCTTAAGGCTGCCACGCATCCGGTGAGTTTCTGAATTTGCTTGAGATCTTTTGGGACATCCAATTGTGACAGAGCTCGGATTTTAGCTGGATTTGCTTCAATTCCTCTGCCGGATACAATGAAGCCCAGGAGATTTCCGGCTGGGACGCCGAAAACACATTTTTCCGGATTGAGCTTGATGTCGTATTTTCGCAGGTTGTCGAATGTAAGTCTCAAGTCGTCTACTAGAGATTCGACGTGTCTTGATTTAACGACCACATCATCTACGTACGCCTCCACTGTTTTGCCGATCTGGTTTGCCAAGCATGTTTGAATCATGCGCTGATATGTCGCGCCGGCGTTTTTGAGCCCAAAGGGCATTGTGTTGAAGCAGAATGGGCAGTATGGCGTGATGAATGCTGTTGCAGCTTGGTCGGATTCTGCCATCTTTATTTGATGGTAACCGGAGTATGCGTCGAGGAAACACAGGGAATCGTGTCCTGCGGTGGCATCGATGATTTGATCAATTCAAGGGAGGGGAAAGGGATCCTTTGGGCAGGACTTATTAAGGTCTTTGAAGTCGACACACAGGCGCCAGGATTTGTCCTTCTTTGGTACCATTACCAGGTTTGCTAGCCAGTCCGGGTGTTTGATATCTCTAATGAATCCGGCCTCCAATAATTTGGCTAGCTCCTCTCCCATGGCCTGTCTCTTTGGTTCGGAGAAACGCCGAAGGGTTTGTTTGACAGGTTTGAATCCTTTCTGGATATTTAAGCTGTGCTCGGCCAGCCTGCGTGGGATTCCTGGCATATCTGAGGGGTGCCAAGCGAAAATATCCCAGTTCTCTCGTAGGAACTCGCGCAGTGCGGCGTTTACATCAGGGCTCTATTGTGCCCCGATGGAGGCTGTTTTATTCGGGTCCGTTGGGTGGACCTAGAATTTGACTATTTCGTCCGCTGGTTTGAAGGATGTGGATTTGGATCTCTTATTGAGTATCACATCATCCCTGCTAACTGTGGATTGCAGCGCCGTCAGCTCTTCGGTCGCTAGGGCTTCAGATAGTGCCTCGAGGGCCAATGCGGCTGTCTTGTTTTCGGCGCGGAGTGCTATGTCCGGATCACTAGCGAGAGTGATAATTCCGTTTGGCCCAGGCATCTTAAGCTTCATGTACCCGTAATGGGGTATGGCTTGGAAAACTGTGAATGCCTCTCGTCCTAATATAGCGTGATATCCGCTTCTGAACGGGGCCACCTGGAACGTGATTTGTTCGGACCTGTAATTATCCGGCGTGCCGAATACCACATCTAGTGTGATCTTTCTGGTGCAACGCGCTTCCTGACTGGGGATTATTCCTCTAAAGGTTGTGTTGCTTCGCTCAATGCGGTTCCAGTCTATTTCCATCTTTTGGAGGGTTTCCTCGTAGATGAGGTTCAATCCGCTGCCTCCGTCCATAAGTACCTTTGCGAGGCGACAGCCGTCCACTATGGGACTGAGAACCAATGCGGCTGGCACTCTGGCTGTTCGGAATTTAGGTTCGTCGCTCGCATTGAAGGTGATGGCAGTATTGCTCCATGGATTTATGGTCGCTACTTGGTGGACTTCGGCGAGGCTGCGAAGTGTTCTTTTGCGCATGTTATTTGATGCGAAAGTCTCGGAGATTGTGAGAACGGTACTGAAATTCTCGGGCTGGTTTCCTTCGACCTCTGGATTTAGGAGGTCCTCGCCAATTTTGGCCACCTGCCGGAGTATCCAACATGCCCTGAGGCTGTGAGTTGGGGTGGCATCCTCTGTACTATGAATCTTGCAGGGTCCATCGAGCCACCTTTCTAGCACGGTTCCGTGCCCCCCTAGAGGGTTTTGATTTTTTATTTAATCCGGGCGCTTTGCTGTAGTGCGCCCTTTTGATTCGGACGGGATTGCTATTCAAGGCCGGATTATCCCAAAATTTAATTTCGGTTTTCCGAGCACTTTCCATCGCACAGTATTTTTGTACTATGGATGCCAAGTCAGCAAAGCGCATAATATTACGACGACTTATGGCGTTGAGTATCCCCTTGTCTGTGCAGTTACTGCAGAAGATTGAAATCGCGTCTCCCTCGTGGCAGTCCTTTATCCTGTTCATAAGCAGGAGGAATCTGGCCCAGTAATGATGTACTGTTTCTTCGGGAATCTGCTTGATTTGGGAGAGATCTCTTAAGATCGGCCGGGTGGAATTCACTAGATCTGATACTTCGCCCGGTTTGCTGTTCGGAGGCCGAACGACCTCCGGATTCCGAGATCCGGAGTCCTGTATGTTTTCCGGTTTGCCTGGTTCCAAGCCCAGGTCTTGGGTTGTATCCTCCCCTCTATGGATATCCGGCATGGAGGGTTCCGGAATTCGGACGTAACTGGTCCTTAAGATTGATGAAGGGTCACCGCATTGTGTTTCCACCACAGCAACATGATGGGTGGCTTGGGGAGAGTTGATTTCCCTTAGATCGGGTTTAGGCCCAACCTGGTCGTAGTTTGTAGCGACCCCCAAGGCGGCGATGCAATCCAGGAGCTCGTTTATGGAGGAGAGCTCCACCGGATCTAGCTGCTCGGCCAATTCCGAGCTGACGCGGAGATTGTTTTCGATGACCCGAGAGGTCACCGTCGGCGTAATGGCCGAACGGGCGGTCATGAGAAAACCACCCAGCCGGAGGGGTTGGCCGATAGCCAAAGCTCCCTCAGTGACGGCGCCGTCTTTAAAGACGGGAAAAGGCATCCTTCCTGATCGCAACGGCACAGAGGAATTCTCAATGAAAGCACCAATGTCGGTGTCAAAACCGGCAGATCTCGGGTAGGGGGTCCCGATCTGTGCGTCAAGGTCGGATGGTAACAGGAGACAAGGGACACTTTATTTTACCCAGGTTCGGGCCCTCTCGATGGAGGTAAAACCCTACTCCTGCTAGATTAATATTGATGATATGGGTAGTACAAGAGTAGATCTACCACGAGATCAAGGAGGCTAAACCCTAGAAGCTAGCCTATGGGTATGATGATGGTTATGATGTGTTCGTCCTACGGACTACAACCCTCCGGTTTATATAGGCACCGGATAGGGTTAGGGTTACACAGAGTCGGTTACATTGGTAGGAGATCTTGAATATCCGCACGCCTAGCTTGCCTTCCACGCCAAGGAAAGAACCTTCCGGACACAGGACGAAGTCTTCAATCTTGTATCTTCATAGTCCTGGAGTCCGGCTAAAGATATAGTTCGGCTATCCGAACACCCCCTAATCCAGGACTCCCTCACCTGGTTAAACAGGATGGCATTGCATAATTCCCATATATGATATTGAAACTAAACAGGTGGCATTACAGAACATGTCTAAACTATGCACATGACATATATGATGTCGAAAGTATGCACTTCAAGGCAACATATGCATGATATGACTAACATCATCATGCCAAGTTACAGCAAACACCTTGGGGGTAAATAGGAGTGGTCAGCTGCGTCTGAATCCGCATGAGAATAGATATCTTCCTCTGGATTACAATCTAGAGAGGGGGGGAGGGTTTGCCATTGAACCTACCATGGAGTGATGTCCGCATGACATTGTATTGCCGTGCAAAACTCTTCTCTTTTTCTCTACATGTTCAGCATGACTGTGTACAATATCTGACTTGGATACAAAAAAATATAGTAAGATTATGTAAGGAGAGCATGCAGAAATCTAGATTAATGGTAACAATCTAGAGTAATGGCAACAACCAGTGGATGGATCCAAAAATAATGATAGCAGGCTGATGATTGCTTTAATTTAATAAAAAACAGATGATGATTGCTTTACTATTTGTTTCCCACCCAAGATGAAAAACATAGGCATACCCTAGGTGAACCGGATATTAGACAAAGATACTATTCATTGCTGCCTCGATATGTCCACACAACTAATTTAGAACTCAAGTTTGAACATCAATTTGGACCTGACTTGGAGTCTAAGAGGTGAACAGGACAATAAAGTAGCAGGTAATATTAAGCAATGCATAACATAAGCAGAAACAAAAGAGTGCGACCTCTCTTGTGGACCCGTGTGCTCCTCAGGTTCATCTGCTGAGTCGATGATGGTGATGCCGTTGTGGTGAGTGCCGGCGGCAGGGAAGGAGGTCTGAGGCGGCGAAAGACGGTCAGGAGTCGTGATGTCTGGTTTGGTGGATGCTTCTGTCGATGGAGCAGCTCAGGTGAGGTGGACGACGTCGCGGCAGGAGCAGGACAAACCACACAAAGTTTTCTTCGACACCTACCTGTAACTGAAGTAATTATGTAAGGGCTCATTTGGCTTCCATGATTCTAAAAACGCAGGGATAGGAGGAAAAACACCAGAATAGGATAGGAATGCACATGGGAAACATAGCATTTCTGAACACATGATTTCTGTCAACTTGGGTGTTTGGTTCACAGGAAAAGGAGGAGCAGAGGAATGCAAAGAAACATGGCCAAAATAATGTGAAACCATATGAAAGCGTGTACAGTTAGAATGTTATTCTGCTACTAATGCACTTGGTCTTGTTTTCATGCATAGTATTTTGAAAAGTAGGTCCAGGTGGATGTTTTGCTCCATTCCTTTCAACAAAATGCATGAATAATTGAATAGTAGAGTGCCATAGGAAATTTTCCTATTGCTATGTTTTTCCATTGAACCACAATAGCCCTAATGGATCGACATGAATGTAGAGTAATAAGTGATGCGGCAAGTGTACAACCTCTTTGCCGTAGCCGTGTTGACCTCAGCATCATTGGGTTGGTCACTGAAGAAGTTGAGGCAGAGGTGGCTGTCGGAGGTGTGGAGGAAGATCTGAGGAATCTGTAGACGGCGTCCAGGGCACTGCTCTGTTGTGATGGATCGTTCCGTCCTTGGAGCAGCTCCGGTGAGCCGTAAGACGTCAAGGCTGAAGCAGCACAAGACTGACATCGTTAATCTCAAGTGGGATTCTAATAGCATCTCCAATAGATGATGTAAAATGCATTACCAAAAAGTGATAGATGTAAAATTTACATCACCAAAAACCACCTGACTACAACAGATGAGGTAAAAACTGTTGACTCTGAACTTAACTGTCGAAACTGAAATTTACTGTGGAATATTAATGTTACTGTCGAAACTGAACGCAATAGTAGCGTCGAGGCACTTCACATGGGATAGTTTAGGGAGGGCTTGCAGCTCATCTTCAACATGCACCCCCTAAGCCCACCACCAGTTGAACCCCGCGCCGCCTCGCCGCCCCAAAACAACTCCCCACCGCCGCCTCGCCGCCCCAAAACAACTCCCCACCGCCGCCTCGCCGCCCTAAAACAACTCCCCACCACCGGTCCACCGCCGCCTCGCCACCCTGAAACAACTCCCCACCGTTGGTCCATCGCCGCCTCGCCGCCCCGAAACTACTCCCCACTGTCGGTCCGCTGCCGCCCCGACTAGCCCTCTACCCCCCCTACGCCAAGCTTTTTCTCCGGCGATCCCCACGCCACCGCGCCCCCCACCGCCGGCGAGCAGCATCTCACCCAGAACCCTAAGATAGATAGTGGGGTACCTCTCGGGTGAGCCCCCCTCCCCACTGCGGGTGGTTCTTCCTTAACTCCGGCGAGACCCACCACCCCCTGAAAATCGACTGACCCAAAAGTCGATTCAGTCGACTGAAGTGTAGCTAAATCGGAGCAGAGCAGCAGCACGAGCGTGGGGGAGAGCAGCAGCGCGAGCGAGCGAGATCCCGGGCAGCAGCAGCAGCGCGAGCGAGCGAGAGACGGAGCAGCAGCAGCGCGAGCGACCGAGCGACAGCCGAAGCAGAAGTAGCAGCAGATCTGGCTGGTATGGATGCCGCCGCCAAAGGGGCCTCGCACTGGGGAGAGCCGCCGTAGAGATGTCACCCGCGGCGCCGGCTTCGAGGTAGCCGCTCCATGGGGGTGCGGGATGGAGCATCGTCGGCGCCGGGAGGTCGAGTGAAGGAGAAGGTGCGATCCGATGAGTGTACAACCTCTTTGGTGGCGCCGAGTAGGCCTCGGCTTCGTCCGAGGAGTCGGTTGGGATGTTGCGGTTCCGATGGAGCAGGTTAAGGCGGCGCTGTGGGGATGGAGTAGCCGCGATAGACGAGGCGATCGTCGGAGCAGCTCCTTGGAGGTGGAGGACGGGGCGGCTAAACCGGCGGGATGACGGAATGGACAACGAATCCTCATCCGGGGAGGCGGATTAGGGACGTTGAGCTGTTGCGGTGGACGATGTCGTCGGGGAAGAGGCTCCGGCTGGGCAGCAGTGAGGTGGCGAACGGAGGAGGGTGGGGTTTTGCGGCTGGAGCGGAGAGGTTATGGCGGCCAGATTTCGAATGGAAAAAAGGAAGCGATGGGAGGGGGAACCATGACTTAGGGACGCGCTTGTCGGGGATATACCCCGCGGTGTAAACCGGCCGGAAATTAACCCGGCCGGACTTGGCGGTTTATCTGAAGACCCGCCCTGACCTTGGCGGTTTACAAGCAATCCGCTTGGTCGTTATGACTCACTGGTAAACCGACGGGCGGATCAGACGGATGACAAGACCCAAGGCCTAGAAGGCCGGTTCAACTATGGTGGGCCGGTTTAAGAGGAAAGGAATATTTATCTTACAAAGAGTTAAGACCAGGACTTGTATCCGGTTTGTATTAGAGATAGACTAGTCTTAATCCTAATAGGACTCCACATGTAAACCGCCCCTTCAACATATATAAGGAAGGGCAGGGCTCCCCAAAGAGGAACAAGTTAGAAGCTACAAGCTGCAAGCAATCAATAATCTCTAGGGCTAGACACAAGAGTCGGTTTACGGCGTCTCCCTCGGGATGATAATGAGACCTAGCCTCAAACAGCATGTAGGGTTTTTACCGGATGATGTTTCCCGGGGCCCGAAGCTGTCTAAAACCTTGTCTTGCGTGTTGATCCGCCCTGCGTCTCTCGTCCCACTCAACCCCTCTCAAGCTACCACATGGATGCGTTGGCCTCGCGACTAAGTCCTGACACTAAGGACATCTGCCGTGACAAATCCATGACAGTTGGCGCCCACCGTGGGGCTTGCGCACAATGGTGTTGAGTTCTTGAAGGGATACTCTCCTAGGGATCGAGGAGCTCGCGATTTTCAGATGAAGAAGAACCAGTCTGAAAGGATTTACATCAGTTGAGTTCATCGGTCAGATTGTTAGTCTAAGATTTAAAATTCAAGAGAAGTAAGGCTGCGACATGTTCGTTTTCCGCAAGTCGTCGAGATCGACAGGAGCGTTTCTGCCGCACACATATACTACAGAAATCCACCGCAGTCATTGGTGAATTTTTCTACGGATTCGACAGCCGGGTCCGAGTGTTATTAGGCGGTTGCCACAAAAATCAGTCCGATCAATGGTCGATAAACCGATTCCGTGCAACTGTTGGATGAGCACATGCACCGCTGATATTTTCTATCAAAGTACTGGTCTACAAACGCCTTTGTTTATTGGGAAACAGACTGACCCCATAGTTGTACCCAAGGCGCCCCTGGAACTTGGTTTTTTGTGCAGAGTGGACACACCTGAAGATATTAACTGTTGTTGATGCCACCTCCACGTGAAGAGCAAGAATCAATTCGTCTACGGAGTACTACTTTTTGCTCCTTGTATGATTGAAGGGAAAATAAAACAAGAAGAAGACTGTGCTTGGAGGGGATTCTTTGGAAAGTATTATATGCATCGCCTGCCGGTTCGTCCCCGAGTAAAACCCGCAGCTGCAAGCCGTCATTACACCCAGCTCCGAGTTACCTACCTCGGTCGTCTTCTACTTTTTTCTTAAAGTCACACTGCTCCATCTCTGCTGGAAAGTTGTTCGCCGATCCACCTCAACCACAGCGGGGCCAAGCTGCCCGCCGCTACTCCGCCCGGGCGCTCGGCGGGCTTCGCGCTGCCCCGGATCAGCTCGCCGCTAGATAGGATCTAAGTTGGACTGACA
Organism: Aegilops umbellulata; assembly: GCA_032464435.1. Classification (NCBI taxonomy): domain Eukaryota; kingdom Viridiplantae; phylum Streptophyta; class Magnoliopsida; order Poales; family Poaceae; genus Aegilops; species Aegilops umbellulata. Next base: position 107,483,126 of record CP136056.1, on the reverse strand, counting down.
GATAGCAATTCTAGTAATCAAAGGATCAACCAGAAGAAAAAACATTAAAGTGCATCGGGACGGATTGATATACAGGCGAGATTTTTGTCAGTAAACCGGATACAACGCCATGGACGACTTGCCCGTCCGCTCTCGCGGCCGGTTCACGCGTCCGCACCAGCTTACAACGTGGAGGACAACTTGCTCGTCCGCGCCGGTTTATATGTTGCGACCGGATCGTCAACATCACGGCGGATAATTTCCAGCTAAACATATCAGGTTAAATCCATCCAGTCAATTTTTATTGATATATTTTTTATAATTTCGAGAACAATTACTCTCGCCTGCAATACCTTTTATGCAGGATAATTAGTCACAGCAAAAAGTGGCTCATACCATGGGTACGGAGCACGCGCTGGCAACATCATGCCCAGTGTTTGTCCATACCATATTACACGGTGAATGGATGCGTGCAAGACGCCTTCTTTACGACCCGGTTTACATCAGCTTGCTTGGACCGCGCCTGCGATTAACTCGTTCGTCCGTGCCGGTTTACAATGCCGCGACCGAATCATCTGTCCGAGCTGCCTCTGATGCTGCGGTCATCTTTGCTGTCCGTCTCTCGCAGCCTGGTCTACATCAACACGCCAGGCCACACCTCTCTACATGAGCTGTTTATTGAGTATAAAGCCAGTCACTGCTTGGGTAGCCCGGTTTTCTTTCAAATTGGAGGCAAATTATCATCAACTGCCGTCTGCACTGGATGGCTTAATGAGCAGGCGCACAAGTCGCCGCCACTACAGTTTGATTAACTTCAAATCGCCAGTTGGAAGGAACCATTGGCCGAGTTGCTGACATGGCTCATACGGGATTATTTATAACCCGCCGCAGTCACCTCAACCTTCTGTGGTTTCACATCGTGCTATCAACATCAATGATATACAAGTTATGCCGGTTTATATCACGGTAAAATATGGAGAGTCTCAAACCAACTCCTCGAGTCACCTTTGAGACTCGGGGGCTACGATGGCATGACTCAGCAAATCTTGCCAGTTTCAGCCGGTTTAAGAAACCCATGACGATGGAGGGAAAGATAACCCGGTCCCGGAGGCTACTGTTATATTGATGACAATTTAAAGGCCGTCAGATAATTTCCGGCTTAGAAAGTATATGACAGTTACAAAATCCCGGCTCAATGAAGAAGATCCGGGTCATCAGAAAGGATTCCGGTTTAAAATCCGGCTCAAGGGAAGTCAGTCTCACTGAAGCTCTCAGATATCCAGTTTACAATCCGGTTCAAGAGAAATCTATTCTCCCACAAAGCTCTGAAGCGCTCAGATCCGGTTTAACAATGTACGGTTCAAAAAGGAATTAACTTCTCGCAAGTTCGAGTTTAAAGGCCGTTAGAAAATTTCCGGCTGAAAATGAAGATTCCGGTTTAAAATCCGGTTCAAGGGGAAGATGTCTCCCACAACTTTGAAGCTTTCAATATCCGGTTCAAGATCCCGGTTCAAGAAGAATTTACCTCTTGCAAAAAAGTTAAAAATTACCGAAGAGGACCTGCTGCCATGATGCGCGGTTCAAACATGGGTATCCGGCCTTATTGGCTTGACATATTATTTATCACATGGGGGCTCCCGCTTTGTAAAGCGGGGTATCTATTCCTTATATCATGCGTGGTTACACGGAGTGGATTCGCTTTAGGGCAACCTCCGGTTTACCCCTTGAGGTCGCTTCACAGAAGAGCAACAAAGTCAGTTGGGGACCTAGTCGACTTGAACCGTAGCTACACCTCCTGGGAGCTTGGTCATGTCTTGACGACGGTAATGCCTTCTGGCTGGCACATTTGCCACTAAGTCGGTTGGGGACCTAATCGACTTGAACCGTAGTTACACCTTATGGGAGCTCGGTCATGTCTTGATGATGGTAATGCCTTCTGATCGGCTTTTAAACAGCCAATAAGTCATTTGGGGGCTTGGTCGTGTCCGAACCAATGCAATGCCACTTGATCGGCCCTAGGCCACTGAGTCACTTGGGGGCTTGGTCGAATCCGAACCAATGCAATGCCACTTGGCCGGCGTAACGCCACACGTCATTTTGGGGTCCTGGCTGACTGGCACCATTGCTACGCCTTCGGGGGGCTTGGTTGCGTCTGACCATGGTAATTGCATCTGACCAAGCTCAGTAGAGCTCTTCTTTTGCAAAAAATTGTTGCCATTGCTTTTGCTTTAATAGCCTTTCTTGAGAAGTTGCTATTTTATTTGCGTTTTTTAAACCGACAGTATTTTGTACCGGTTCAAACAACTAAATTGGCGGAACACGGTCCATTTTTAGACCGGAGATTATCTGCCCGGTTTAATTTTCTGTTACCATCCTATTATGGAGTAAACCGGTGTTTATCAACCCGGCTCGGCTTTCAACTACAAGTTGTGAGTGCATGATCAAATTATAATCCGGAGATTATCAGCCCGGTCTGGTTTGACTACAAGTCACCAGTATATATATGGTTAATCCGGTGTTTATCACAACCCGGTACGGTTTTATCATAAATCGGCGCAATATGGAAGGAGTTATCATTATTCAAGATTGGGGTTATCACTCTTACTACAAAAAGTTGGTAAACCAACGATGTGATTCAATGTCACAGGTATGATATATTTCATATTTTTAAGTGCAGCCCTGGTTATAAACCCAGGTTATATGTTGAGCATTATGACCCGTCCGGCGGTAAACCGCCAGGACACTTTAAACTTGTTGTATGCAGAAACAGGTTGAAAAAAGCATGATTATAAATTATCCGGTGTTTGTTAAACCGGCCTGGCTTTAAGACAATAAGTCGCTAGTATGATGATAAATTATCCAGTGTTTATTAAACCGGTCTGGCTTTGGGCTATAAGTCGCCAGTATATATTTGGATTGCGCCATTGAAATCATGCGCTTATAAATTATTGGATTATATTATTCAAATAGCCAAACTTGGCTGAATTTTCATTATGATATTGGATGAATAAAGGTTTTCATACGAGATTATATTATCTTGAATGGCCAACATGGCTGGATTTTTATTACGGTTATTAATATTATGATTAAGGTTTTCAAAGTCGCTTTAGCGCAATGGTTATCATTTTATACAATTGAAGGAATAGTCCCGAGTCGCTGCAGGCTTACAACCCGGCACTTGGGGGCTACATTATTCAAAATTGAGATTATATCAAATATGCAAGTCTCATGTTGCTGCAAGCATGCACCATGACACTTGGGGGCTAATGCAAAGTCATTTTTGCTCATCTTATTGAAGACCCGACTCATCACATCGTAATGAGCTGGCCCTTGGGGGCTACCAATTGCTCCTGTCAACTATTCAAGTATATATCAAAGTCCCTGCTGATTATTACATAATGAGCCGGCCCTTGGGGGCTACATTGGTTGAAGTTTTATGGCATCAGTCAATTACAAGTCCCAGGTTGCTGCAAGCATGACAACCCGACACTTGGGGGCTACAGGTAATATGGATATAAGGGAGAAATATCTTCCAATTTTCTGTTTTGAGCCAATCATTATGACCCGGTGTCTACAACAATCATGAACCGGCATTGGAAATAATCATGACCTGGAATTCAGTTCTTATAAACCGGCAATCTTGACAATGATAAACCGACGAGTCTACATTTTCAAACCGGCTGAATATCAGATGAGTATTACAAGACCAATATTTCTTAAACCGGCGCTTTGGAAGCCAACTCAAGTGGATTATTCTTTACAATATTTTTTTATGAGAAACCAATGTCAGCAATTTGAGTATGAAGCTGGTTATTAACCTGGATTTTCTAGAAAGAGGAATGACAAGGACTTAAGGATGATCAGGTGCCGGTTTACAAGAATTCTTAACCCGGAGCGCAACCTGTCAAATTTGTTCTTATGTTTATTTTGCAGCATAAGTTTACCATGGATGAATCCAAGCTAAACTTGGGGGCTAATGTCGGGGATATACCCCGCAGTGTAAACCGGCCAGAAGTTAACCCGGCCGGACTTGGCGGTTTATCTGAAGACCCGCCCTGACCTTGGCGGTTTACAAGCAATCCGCTTGGTCGTTATGACTCACTGGTAAACCGACGGGCGGATCAGACGGATGACAAGACCCAAGGCCTAGAAGGCCGGTTCAACTATGGTGGGCCGGTTTAAGAGGAAAGGAATATTTATCTTACAAAGAGTTAAGACCAGGACTTGTATCCGGTTTGTATTAGAGATAGACTAGTCTTAATCCTAATAGGACTCCACATGTAAACCGCCCCTTCAACATATATAAGGAAGGGCAGGGCTCCCCAAAGAGGAACAAGTTAGAAGCTACAAGCTGCAAGCAATCAATAATCTCTAGGGCTAGACACAAGAGCCGGTTTACGGCGTCTCCCTCGGGATGATAATGAGACCTAGCCTCAAACAGCATGTAGGGTTTTTACCGGATGATGTTTCCCGGGGCCCGAAGCTGTCTAAACCCTTGTCTTGCGTGTTGATCCACCCTGCGTCTCTCGTCCCACTCAACCCCTCTCAAGCTACCACATGGATGCGTTGGCCTCGCGACTAAGTACTAACACTAAGGACATCTGCCGTGACAAATCCACGACGCTTGTCCAAAATGTAGGGTGTGTTACAAAAGTACCCCCACCGATTTTGAACTAGCGGCCCTTTCGGCTCAGGGTTAGAAGGGGGATTTCGCGTGTCAGGATTTGGCAGCTGGAGGGAGTTTTCGCGCGCGTTGTAATTTCGGGATAGCAAGGCGCGGGTTGTGAAGGCGCTAGTTTTGAGAGCACGATATCAGAGTTTTCAGGATATAACAAGGCGCGGGTTGAATTTTAGGGACAAGCCTAACGTGTAATATTTTACTTGTACGTACCAAATCAATTCACGCTTCCCTCAACGAAAAAAGAACAAAAAAATAAAACTATTCACACCACACAAACAGAGAATCTTGTCCCGTTTTACTATACAAATGTTATTCAAAGCTACACAAGAGAGAGTATGAATCCATGTTATGTCCAATTAATTTTTTTCACTGGCTGTATAATGCATGTAACCTACTCATACCAACATTTTAGTGCATTCCAAATGTTAATACTACCGCTGCAATTCGAACTGAATTTGAATTCGTTTCTCTATTTCAATAAGAATCTACAATCATGATTGTTGCCAACTTCAACCATCATTTGTGTATTACCTTAACAACAGACCACATGATTACTATAGAGATAGATATGAACTATGTGTACTATATGAACTCGAATTCAATCTTTTGAATACACTTGATGTTGATTCCAAATAATAGTACATTTGATGTACTAACTATATATTCATAATCTAAACCATGTTCCATACGTACACCGTGTTTATCACACAAAGTATAGTGCCCCGCCCCCTACATTATGACAAGTATTTAGCCCTGAGCTGCAAAAGCCACACATTAGCCCAAATTATAATCAATGTTCTACATTATGATATCTTCTTCAAGTATTTGTATCCACTTTTTCATAATGAATTATGATCTATGTTCATCTTTAACACCTTCACGATCCTCTTCTCTCTGTAGCTAGCTAGCGCTAATTTTCTATCGTGCATGCACACGCCCGCCCCCCTCTCACCCTCCCTCAGCGTCCCCTCCATCGCGCACATTCGTTATTTCTCTTTAGGTTGTTCACCCGCGGCGTGTGTAGCCCGACTCCTTTCCGGCACACACCGGGCGATATACCTCTCCATCCAAGTGTGCCTACCACAAACACATACTTCCCCTCTTCTCTTCTCACCGTCCATGCCCCCTATGTCCAATACGGTTCCACGCAGGTGCACACTCCCGCCCCTCTTTTCATCGATCTCATAGTCGCACACTCCTCCCCCCTCGACATAGTAGGCCTCTCGCACCACCTCCTAGCCGCACCCCTCTCCCCCTGTCTGTCTCTCCGGACCTTATTTGCTTCTAACACATGCATGCATGTATATGTACTGATCTCCCTACATATAGCTAGGTCGACTATAATTCTTTTCCCCACGCACCGATAGACTTGCCTCACTAGTTATGTCTCTCCCTTTCTCGGACACACGACAGTTGATCTTCCTATGTAGTTACGTATGCTTGCCACAACCATATCGTCTCCCCTCATAATCCTTGCATACCTCCCGACCCGTCTCTCACATGCACGTGCATAGACAGACAGACATCCCCGCCCTCTCGTATTGATATTGCACTCGTACCCTCTGTTTGTCTAGCAGGCCTCTCCCACCATTTGTGAGATGCCACTCCACCACCAACCCTCCGACACTCTACCTTTGTCTTTCTCCCAACCTTATCCCTCTGCTACACATATCCAAGGATGCCGATCGATCTCCCTCTATACATAGCTAGGCCTCTCTCCTTCTCCACACATATACTAGTCGATCTATCTCTCTATAGTTAGGTCTCTGCCCCCTCCCCCCCCACCGATAGTTGAACGTTGTAGGTAGGTATCCATGCCATAGAGAAAAACTGCACCTCTGCCCCTCTCAAATTCCAGTAGGCCAGCCGCCCTGTATCTTTGATGTGGGCAAACACAAATTCGATGTCACTCTTTATTGATCGCGCACCACACACTTCATCCTTGTTTTTGATTCTATCGGTATCTCACGCGGATGATGCCTCCACTCTGTTCTCGTGGATCGCTCCCTCTATATATGATATATCCATTACTCTGTTTCACACACATTGCATATGTTACATTTTTTTGTTTGAGATATCATCGACACATTGCCTCGGTTTCGCACAAACCATCTCTCTCACACCCACCCACATACGTACCTGCACCTAAAGAAGAGGTGCACGCAGGACGCAAGTACTCACGTCTCGTTCCCGGCCACACCCGTGCGGGTACACGGTGGAGTTCGTTTCTGTACGAAAAGGCAGCCCACGTGATAATTTGACGCATGTAGCGGTTGTTTACTCGAAGGAGGGTCGGGTACCACGCCTAGATGGAACAAAGTTCGACTTGACGCGTTTGTATTAAATAAACTTACATATTACTCCTAAATGGCGCGTAGTACAGAATATAAAATGATTGCCATGGGGAAAATGGAAAATCGGCTCAACTATATACAACGGAGCCTGCCTGCCAGGGTTTGTCTCTCGTCACACCATCTCACACAAGGCGGCGGTGGCCTCTCTCTCTCATCCTTGGTCAATGATCTAGCCGCATCCTATCCGCTGGCGGAAAGGGAGGATGTGCATCGTTTCTCCGTTCGACGGCATTGAGGCAGCACGTCCCGATCTGCGGTACCCTCCGTTCTCTCTGACCAAGCTCTGGCGCGGTAGGGCCTTCGCCACTTGCTTGCTACCGCAGTATGGGCAGATCCCGGCCGCCGGCGCGCTCCTAGTAACATCCCGATGACCCTCAGGTACATCTTCCTCCGGCCTTGCTCCACTGCCCATCTTCCCACGTTGCTGCATGTGGATCTTCTTTAGTTGTTTTCTTAAAACGTATCTCAGCCGGCGTACTTTCCATCTTGCAATCTCATCCTCAAACCATTTTTGATAAACCACCATGCTGCTATCTTTCCCTCATTACATGGAATATGCTTCTTTTTTGTCGGCGTATGTGTCTTTAACTCGTGTTATTCGCCAGTAATTGTTTCCTTTCTACCTCTTTTTTGCAAACAGGGCTAGACATTTCACCTCGTTGCTATTGTGACCTTTTTGTGAACTGCACAAATCACTTTTTTCTTAAGAGTGTTTTGTGCAGTTCTGCCAAAATGTCACACGGGCAACGATTTTACATTTCTGTGGGACTGCAGAAAGGGAGATTGGTTTTGCTATCCTCCTCATCCAACTCATGCCTAATATTCTCCAATAAGTAGTTAGTCCTAAAGAGAGACTGCAGAGGTGATCGGCTTCTATTTGTGTGTGTTATGTGTCATCATCTAGTTCCACTATTATTGTAATCACACTGACTGGATATCTTTGCAAACAGGGATGGTAGCTCGATTTTAGTGGAGCTGCACAAAATGATCGGATTGTGGTGTCCTCCGTACACCCCCTTTTTGGCTACAGCACTGGGTGAAACTAGTTGCCAAGCAATGAACATTGTGCCCAGGAAATGGACCCATTCCTACGAACAGCATCGATCAATTATATATTTTTCTTTATTTGTACACCTTCTCACAACTTTGTCTTCCGTTGTGATGTGAATATTGGCGCTAATTTGCGAACCATTGAGATGCATTAGCAGCCATGGTAGTTTCATTTGTATTTGACGGAATTTTGTAATGAGATAATCTTGAGGCAAGAGGACACATGAATCCTAAGTTGAAACCTCTTTTTCTTGCGGAAACCAAAGTTGAAACCTTCATATCATCACAGTACAATTTCATTAAAATTATGCGTACATATAAAAAAATCCTGAAGGATTGATAGCAATGCCAGAAACAATTCAACTTCGTTTCGCCGACATGTGGGACATCCTTCATCCGGCTCCACCTGCCGTGTAGCAATATTGAGGGCACAACTGCAGGGAAAGATTCACCCTGGTCGTTGCGCCACATTAGTAATGACTAGTGAGCAGTCAAATCACAAAGCCCCACCTTTGCCACAGTAAGTTGCTCAGACGAAGCAACCATCATTTCTCCGTTCCTTGAATCCGCTGGTACTCCCATATTCCCAGAGTACTAAGTTGCTCGGGTGAAGCAACCATCACTTCACCTTTCCCACAGTAAGTACCTCCTTGGGCCCACTGAAAAATCACTTTTCTCTCTCCATCAAGTGCATTTATTGTCAATCTAACCCTGTCACCGAAACACCTCTTTGGCTACAGTTAGTTCAGGCCTAGTCATGAGTTAGTCTAATCTCTAGCTAAGTGTATCCAAACAGGAGCAGTATGGGACATGCAAGTTGCTCAAAGCATACAGTCAAATTCGTACGTGAAAGGATCTTTTTTCTTTTTGAAAACGGAACGTGAAAGGATCTTTGAATGATATGATTTTCAAATTATATAAAATCTTATCAACAGTCAAAGGTATCCTCGAAGAATACATTAGGCCCTACTCCCTCCGTCTAGGTGTATAAGTCACCTTACGAAAACCAAATAATCCCAAAATACTTAGGTGCAGTGCATTAACTCCCACCTCGTTGGCCACGTACGGGCCGGTGGATTACTACAGCTAGGTGTTGCACAGAAGCCAAGAAACATGGTGATAGCGTGGGTTGGCCACGTACAGTATGATGTAACTACACTGGGTTGCCGTGTTTTGTACTCTTCCGGTCTACTGTGGAGATGATTGGTTGATTTTATATCGCTAAATAATATAAAATACTATGAGTGCAGACGCTCCACCACGAGGTTCCTTGCTCCTTCTCGGTCGTCGGGAATCTATGTTCTTCCACTCTTTTTTTAACATGAGCTTTGTTCATCCTTTTGCCAACACGCGGGACATCTAGCATCAAGGTGCACGTGTCATGCAAGAAAATGGAGATAAGCAGTGCGTGAGTGAGTCATGCACTACGATGGCACCTAGTACTACATAATATTTTTCCTCCTCGATGGCACGTGAATACTGCACGTACTCAATGATGGAGCACGGGATGGTAGCCATGGACTGATGGACATCGTTGGCCCTTTTTGGAGAGAGTACTGAATACGTATTAAATTTGATGTGTCCCGTCAACTCGCAGAACAACGAGAAGCACACACTGAACGACGAAGCATGGGATGGTAGCCATGGACATGGTCAACCCTTTTTGGAGACTAATGCATTAATTTTGATGTGTCTGGTCTACTCGCAAATGAGGAGAAGCTTTTCTTACTAGTACGAACACTATCGACCGTAGTACCATCATCATTGTTCGACTTTCGAAAGAGACGGGAGAACTTAATGTTTATTTGCTAATTAATAGTATTGCATGAAATGAACTAACCACGGCATGTGATTTGCTAGTCTCAAGTCATTAAAAGCATGCACACCCACATCTCTTTGGTTGATATGTCAAGAAACAAGAAACGAGGTAGAAGTTAATGCACAGCACCTAAGTATTTTGGGATTATTTGGTTTTCATAAGATGACACCTAGACGGAGGGAGTATTATACTTTACGGCTACAAGGTTGGCTATAGATGACGTGGCAGTGTCATGTAGCCATCGGTTGGTTATACTATTAACCATGCTCTTATAATACTCCTATATTTAGGGACGGAGGGAGTAGTTGGCATGCATGATACTACCTATAATACTCCCATTACAACCAACCTGGTAGAATTAAAATACCTAATCTAAATGGTCACCGCCTAATCTCTTTGTCCTCCTCCATCATCCAGCAGAAGAAGAATCGAGCAAGACACAGGCTGTATTCGCCTGCGTCACCTCGACGGTGGCTTCATGTGATACAATCGGTGGCGGCCTCTCGTGTTCTACTTTTCCTCGATGATGGCGGCGGGCGGGGACGTGCTGCCCATCACCTCGTCCACATCCGCGTAGCCGCATCACCTCGTCGACATCCGCGTCAGCTTCTTTCTCTGCCTGCATGTCGCGGCTACGCGCGCGTCGACGACGGATGGCGCAGTCGCAGACACTGGAGGCGTTGTACGATGCGGAGGCATCGAGGGCAGCGATGATGTCCGTGCCGCTGTGCTCCCCGACAAGCCGGTGTGGAGCAAGTCGGCACTCTTCCTCAAGCTATATTGGAGAGGCCAGCTGCAGAACCACGTGCTGGCTTAGTGCGGCAACTACCTCCGACGGGCTAGGCTAGGTAGGTGGTGAAGCAAGCGCCAGGCTCGGCGGGCCACCCAGACAACTTTTATGCCGGAGAACTGCTCTTCCTGCTCGTCGAATGCCGCCGAAAGAGTGGGCAAAATGGTGGAAGGAGGAGCTTGGCCGGCGTCCTGCTCCTGAATGGATGTGTGTGGCCGGAGTTGGTTTCTCACATTCCACGCGGGTTTCTATATCTATGTCTATACTACTATATAGTGTACCAATTTTAAGTAGGACTAAGAACATCAATCATAACCATTGATATTCTATATCCAACGGCCAATATCAATAGGATTCGCATGAACAGTTATAACGCCCTCGATGCGGCTATATCTCCCACGTGTCGAAGCACGACTTAGAGGCATAACCGCATTGAAAGCAATGTCGCAAGTGAGGTAATCTTCACACAACCCATGTAATACATAAGGGAAAGAGATACATAGTTGGCTTACAATCGCCACTTCACACAATACATAAATAAACATCCATCATCCAGATTACACTCAAGGTCCGACTACGGAACCAAAATGAAAGAAGACTACCCCAAATGCTACACAGATCCCCGATCGTCCCAACTGGGCTCCACTACTGATCATCAGGAAAAGACACATAGTAACGACCACGTTCCTCGTCGAACTCCCACTTGAGCTCGGACGCGTCATATGCACTGGCATCGTCGGCACCTGCAACTGTTTTGGTAGAATCTGTGAGTCACGGGGACTCAGCAATCTCACACCCGCGAGATCAAGACTATTTAAGCTTAAAGGTAGGATGTGGTTGTGAGGTGGAGCTGCGGCAAACGACTAGCATACATGGTGGCTACAATCGCAAAAGAGAGCGAGAAGAGAAGCAAAGCACGGTCGTGAAGCTAGAAGTGATCAAGAAGTGATCCTAGAACAACCTACGTCAGGCATAACTCCAACACCGTGTTCACTTCCCGGACTCCACCGAGAAGAGACCATCACGGATACTGTCGGGGATATACCCCGCGGTGTAAACCGGCCGGAAGTTAACCCGGCCGGACTTGGCGGTTTGTCTGAAGACCCGCCCTGACCTTGGCGGTTTACCAGCAACCTGTCGGGACGTTATAACTCACTGGTAACCCGACGGACGGGTCAGAGAAGCGACAAGACTCGGTGGCCCGTCTGGCGGTTCATGAAGGCCGGTTCAACTATGGTGGGCCGGTTTAACAGGAAAGGAATATTTACCTTACAAGGAGTTAAGACCGAGACTTGTACCCGGTTTGTATTAGAGATAGACTAGTCCTAATCCTAATAGGACTCCACATGTAAACCGCCCCTTCAACATATATAAGGAGGGGCGGGGCTCCCCAAAGAGGGAGAGGTTAGAAGTTAGAAGCTACAAGCTACAAACAATCAATAATCTCTAGGGCTAGACACAAGAGCCGGTTTACGGCGTCTCCCTCGTGATGATAATGAGACCTAGCCTCAAACAGCATGTAGGGTTATTATCGGATGATGTTTCCCGGGGCCCGAAGCTGTCTAAATCTTTGTCTTGCGTGTTGATCCGCCCTGCGTCTCTCGTCCTACTCAACCCCTCTCAAGCTACCACATAGATGCGTTGGCCTCGCGACTAAGTCCGGACACTAAGGACATCTGCCGTGACAAATCCACGACAGTTGGCGCCCACCGTGGGGCCTGCGCACGGTGGTGTTGAGTTCTTGAAGGGATCTCATCTAGGGATCGACGAGCTCGCGATTTCATCGGATGGAAAATTATCGGCAAGTTTGTTATTTGTGATCAAGAACATGATTAAGTTTGAAACCAGTAGTACATGGTTTGAGATCGACAGAAGCTAGGGTTCCGTGCGCGCCATCGCACGTGACCTATTGATCCGCCGGTCTGAGTAAAGTTGATTTCCGCCGGAACGGCAGTACAATCCGGCGAAACCGAAACCGGTTCAAAGTACTTCACTGACCGATTGCCGTTTTATACGGGGGAGCCAGCGCACGTATGAGTAATCACCTACTCACGGTTCAATCATGACCAAATCAAGAGGGTACTACTTAAACTAGTACTATGCCACGTGAGATTCATCATCAACAATTCTTTTTTGGGAAAAGGGCCAGTACCACTTGAACACTACTACTAGATCATAGGTCTTTTTACCTTGACTACTGCATCCACCCGACTGGGAAGAGATCAAGTGCTGCTGCCAGATCATCATCAGGGCAATTTTTCAAAAGGAAAATAAAAAAAGGGGGAGGAGGAGACCACCGAATCAAGTCGACCCGGCCTCACCGTTGCCCCCGCGGCTGTCCGAGTCACCGTCGCTGGGTGACCCGCTTTACCAAGACGTTGGATTACCACTGCAGCCTTAAGATGCTACTCACACGGCCACCATGAGCCGGCCTTCTCCCGCCAGATCACCTCCGCCGCCGTTCATGAACTGACCGAACTTCACCATTTCGAACGAGCTGCCATCGCCGGTTCGTGCCTACAACCCGCCGGCTACTCACAAAGCTGCGAACGGCCTTGTTTCTGATGCAAACTGCCGGCGCGCCTCCTCATCCGATTCGGTTCGCCTGCGCTGCAAACCGCCCGTGACCCGAGACTCATCTTTGCGGCCCCCAATCGCTCCGCCTCGTTCGTTGCAGGCTCGTCCCGCGCCTCTGCCAAATCACCGTTGCCGGTTCACCTCCACCTCAAGCCGGATGCTACTTCGCCAGATTTACTAACCCGCCGTGGTCGGCTGCTCCTCTGCTCCAGGCCTCGTCCGCACCTCGTCTCCACCAGGCCGCCCCCGGGTCATCGCCACGGTGCTCCCAGTCCTGCGCCGAGCACCCGCTTCTGCGTAGTGTTCCCGTGGCAGCGGCATGACCCGCACCGGCCCTTCTGCAAGCTGCAAGACCAGCCACAGGCCGCCCGGTTCGTCTCTGCCGTCGAGCCGCCGCCGCTCCTGAACCGCCTCCGCGGAGTCGCCTTCTGTACGAGTTTCCTGTGTTCGGCCACTGCGCTCGTTTCAAACCACCGGATCATCAGTATTCACGTACAGATCATCTGTCGTTCAGAAACATCAGGTGATATCCATCTAAATTTCTCTTATTAATACTTATTGTTTTTGTCAAAAGAACAATTACTTTGCACTGTAAATATTTTTATGCAGGATAATTACTTATGACAAAGGTATTGTTATACCGTGGACATGGAGCGCGTGCCAGTATAATTTTGCAGTGGCGTTCTTTCGGGCCATGCTGCTCGATAGATACACATGCAAATCGCCGCCCCCGCTGTTCGGTTTACATCCGTCCAACGCATGCGGATGATTCATTGTCCGTGTCGGTTTACGAACATCACGGCCGACTCACCCGTCCGCACCGGTTTACCACAATGAGGCTGGTTCACCCGTGGTTAATTTCAGCTTTATACAGTTATCATCAACTTCATGGCGGGTTATTTCCGACCTAAACACATCAGGTGATATCCATCTAAGATATATTTTATTAGCACATATCAAAGAGCAGTTTATCTTTGCCTTGGTCTGCAATACTGTTTATGCAGGACAATTGTTCATTACAAATGAGGCGCTATGTTACGGGCACGGAGCACGCGCTAGCAACATTCTGCATCGGCGTTTCGTCCGTGTCATACCACCCGATGAATGAGCATGCGCAAGTCGCCGTCCCTGTGGTCCGGTTTACATCAGCTTACTGGGACCGCGCCTGCAATTAGCCCGTCCGTGCGGTTTACCGCACTTGCGATTGACTCGCCCGTCTGTGCCGGCTTACAGCGTCGTAACCAACTCTCGCGATCGCACCGGTTTACAACATCCTCCCGTGACTGCGCTGGTTTGCGGGGCGGAGGACTACTTGCTCCGCACCGGTTTACAATGCCGCGACCGGTTCATCTGTCTGTTCGCATGGCTGACTTGCCAGGATTGACTTCAGTTTCACTGTGGTGATCGTCAACTCCGCGGTGGATATTTTCTGGCTAACATATCAGGACAAATTGTCTGTTGCAAAAAGGGGATTATTATATCACTGAGCTATTGGATAACCCGTGCCGGTTTATATCGCGATCCAGATTGCATCAACTCGTCAGGACCATGCGAATTACCCGATAGCGCATGCACAGGCTGCCATCCCCCGGAGTTCGGTCTACATCAACATACCGGGCCGCACCTGTCTGCGCGAGCCATTTATTGAGTATGAACAAGTCACGGCTTGGGTAGCCCGGTTTTTCTTTCAAATTGGAGGCAAATTATCATCAACCGCCGTCTGCACTGGATGGATCAATGGGCAGGCGCACAAGTCACCGCCACTACAATTTGGTTAACTTCAAATCACCAGTTGGAAGGAACCATTGGCCGAGTTGCTGACACGGTTCATACGGGATCATTTACAACCCGCCGCAGTCACCTCAACCTTCTGTGTATTCACATCGTGTTATCAACACCAATGATATACAAGTTATACCGGTTTATATCACGGTTAAAGATGGAGAATCTCAAGCCAACTCCTCGAGTCACCTTGAGACTTGGGGGCTATGATTATATGACGCAGCAAGTCTTGCCAGTTTCAGCCGGTTTAAGAAAACGAGGACGATGGAGGGAAAGATAACCCGATCCCGGAGGCTACTGTTATGTTGATGAAAATTTAAGGGCCGTCAGAAAATTTCTGGCTTAGAAAGTATATGACAGTTACAAAATCCCGACTCAATGAAGAAGTTTCGGATCATCAGAAAGGATTCCGGTTTGAAACCTGGCTGAAGCGAAGTCAGCATCACTGAAACTCTCAAATATCCGGTTTATAGTCCGGTTCAAGAGAAATCTATTCTCCCACAAAGTTCTGAAGCGCTCAGATCCGGTTTAACAATGTCCGGTTCAAAAAGGAATTAACTTCTCGCAAGTTCGAGTTTAAAGGCCGTCAGAAAATTTCCGGCTGAAAATGAAGATTCCGGTTTAAGATCCGGTTCAAGGGGAAGATGTCTCCCACAGCTTGAAGCTTTCAATATCCGGTTCAAAGATCCCGGTTCAAGAATAATTTACCTCTTGCAAAAAAAAATTACCGAAGAGGACCTGCTGCCATGATGCGCGGTTCAAACATGGGTATCCGGCCTTATTGGCTTGACATATTATTTATCACATGGAGGCTCCTGCTTTGTAAAGCGGGGTATCTATTCTTTATATCATGCGTGGTTACACGGAGTGGATTCGCTTAAGGGCAACCTCCGGTTTACCCCTTGAGGTCGCTTCACAGAAGATCAACAAAGTCAGTTGGGGACCTAGTCGACTTGAACCGTAGCTACACCTCCGGGGAGCTTGGTCATGTCTTGACGACGGTAATGCCTTCTGGCTGGCACATTTGCCACTAAGTCAGTTGGGGACCTAATCGACTTGAACCGTAGTTACACCTTATGGGAGCTCGGTCATGTCTTGATGATGGTAATGCCTTCTGATCGGCTTTTAAACAACCAATAAGTCATTTGGGGGCTTGGTCGTGTCCGAACCAATGCAATGCCACTTGATCGGCCCTAGGCCACTAAGCCACTTGGGGGCTTGGTCGAATCCTAACCAATGCAATGCCACTTGGCCGGCGTAATGCCACGAGTCTTTTGGGGACCTGGCCGACTGGCACCATCGCTACGCCTTCAGGGAGCTTGGTTGCGTCTGACCATGGTAACACCATCTGACCAGCTCAGTAGAGCCTTTCTTTTTGCAAATGATTTTATCATTGCCTTTGCTTGAAATTTTGTTTTTATAAGTATTTCTTTTGTTGCGATTTTAAACCAACAATTCTTGAACCGGTTCGATTGTCAAATTATAAATTGATGGAACACGGTCAAATCTTAATCCGGAGGCCATCTGCCCGGTTTGATTTTCTATTACCATCCTATTATGGAGTAAACCGGTGTTTATCAACCCGGCTCGGCTTTCAACTACAAGTTGTCAGTACACAATCGAGTTATAATCCGGAGATTATCAGCCCGGTCTGGTTTGACTACAAGTCACCAGTATTATATATTGTTAAACCGGTGTTTATCACAGCCCGGTACGGTTTTATCATAAACCGGCACAATATGGAAGGAGGTATCATTACTCAAGATTGGGGTTATCACTCTTACTACAAAAATTTGGTAAACCGACTATATCACAGGTTGAATAAAGCATGATTATAAATTATCCGGTGTTTGTTAAACCGGCCTGGCTTTAAGACAATAAGTCGCCAGTATGATGATAAATGATCCAGTGTTTATTAAACCGGTCTGGCTTTGGACTATAAGTCGCCAGTATATATTTGGATTGCGCCATTGGAATCATGCGCTTATAAATTATTGGATTATATTATTTAAATAGCCAAACTTGGCTGAATTTTCATTATGATATTGGATGAATAAGGTTTTCATACCAGATTATATTATCTTGAATAGCCAACATGGCTGGATTTTTATTATGGTTATTAATATTATGATTAAGGTTTTCAAAGTCGCTTTAGCGCAATGGTTATCATTTTCTACAATTGAAGGAATAGTCCCGAGTTGCTGCAGGCTTACAACCCGGCACTTGGGGGCTACATTATTCAAAGTTGAGATTATATCAAATATGCAAGTCTCATGTCGCTGCAAGCATGCACCATGACACTTGGGGGCTACCAATTGCTCCTGTCAACTATTCAAGGTACAAAGCTTTTTATCCATTATATTGAAGGGCCCACTGCTCAGTTGGTAAAGCACAAGGCTCTTAACCTTGTGGACGTGGATTCAAGCCCCATGATGGGGGTTACATCATATGATATTATTTTCATTGAAGTGTATATCAAAGTCCCAGCTCAATATTATCTTACTGAGTCGGCCCTTGGGGGCTACATGCTGCTGTTCAAAGTTTAAAAGATTATATTTACAAAGTCCCTGCTGATTATTACATAATGAGCCGGCCCTTGGGGGCTACATTGGTTGAAGTTTTATGGGCATCAGTCAATTACAAGTCCCAAGTTGCTGCAAGCATGACAACCCGACACTTGGGGGCTACAGGTAATATGGATATAAGGGAGAAATATCTTCCAATTTTCTGTTTTGAGCCAATCATTATGACCCGGTGTCTACAACAATCATGAACCGGCATTGGAAATAATCATGACCTGGATTTCAGTTCTTATAAACCGGCAATCTTGACAATGATAAACCGACGAGTCTACATTTTCAAACCGGCTGAATATCAGATGAGTATTACAAGACCAATATTTCTTCAACTGGCGCTTTGGAAGCCAACTCAAGTGGATTATTCTTTACAATATTTTTCTATGAGAAACCAATGTCAGCAATTTGAGTATGAAGCTGGTTATTAACCTGGATTTTCTAGAAGGAGGAATGACAAGGACTTAAGGATGATCAGGTGCCGGTTTACAAGAATTCTTAACCCGGAGCGCAACCTGTCAAATTTGTTCTTATGTTTATTTTGCAGCATAAGTTTACCATGGATGAATCCAA
The DNA here is from genome assembly GCA_032464435.1 of Aegilops umbellulata. Taxonomy (NCBI): domain Eukaryota; kingdom Viridiplantae; phylum Streptophyta; class Magnoliopsida; order Poales; family Poaceae; genus Aegilops; species Aegilops umbellulata. The sequence continues at coordinate 107,464,948 of CP136056.1, read as the reverse complement.
GCTAAACTTGGGGGCTAATGTCGGGGATATACCCCGCGGTGTAAACCGGCCGGAAGTTAACCCGGTCGGACTTGGCGGTTTGTCTGAAGACCCGCCCTGACCTTGGCGGTTTACCAGCAACCTGTCGGGACGTTATAACTCACTGGTAACCCGATGGACGGGTCAGAGAAGCGACAAGACCCGGTGGCCCGTCTGGCGGTTCATGAAGGCCGGTTCAACTATGGTGGGCCGGTTTAACAGGAAAGGAATATTTACCTTACAAGGAGTTAAGACCGAGACTTGTACCCGGTTTGTATTAGAGATAGACTAGTCCTAATCCTAATAGGACTCCACATGTAAACCGCCCCTTCAACATATATAAGGAGGGGCGGGGCTCCCCAAAGAGGGAGAGGTTAGATGTTAGAAGCTACAAGCTACAAACAATCAATAATCTCTAGGGCTAGACACAAGAGCCGATTTACAGCGTCTCCCTCGTGATGATAATGAGACCTAGCCTCAAACAGCATGTAGGGTTATTACCGGATGATGTTTCCCGGGGCCCGAAGCTGTCTAAATCTTTGTCTTGCGTGTTGATCCGCCCTGCGTCTCTCGTCCTACTCAACCCCTCTCAAGCTACCACATAGATGCGTTGGCCTCGCGACTAAGTCCTGACACTAAGGACATCTGCCGTGACAAATCCACGACAGATACACACGCGGTTAATGTGTTTTAATTAAGGTCAACTTCGGGTTTTCTACAACCGGACATCAACAAATTCCCATCTGCCTCATAACCGCGGGCACGGCTTTCGAAAGATAATACCCTGCAGGGGTGTCCCAACTTAGCCCATTATAAGCTCTCACGGTCAACGAAGGATATTCCTTCTACCGGGAAGACCCGATCAGTCTCGGAATCCCGGACTACAAGACATTTCGACAGTAATAAAACAAGACCAGCAAGACCACCCGACTGTGCCGACAAATCCCGATAGGAGCTGCACATATCTCGTTCTCAGGGCACACTGGATAAGCGAAGCGTACAGGTACCAACGTGACCCAAGTTGCCTAGGGACGGTCCCGCACGGTGCTCTAGTTTGGACCAACACTCAGAGGAGCACTGGCCCGGGGGTTAAAATAAAGATGACCCTCGGGCTCGCGAAAACCCGGGGGAAAAAGGCTTAGGTGGCAAATGGTAAAACCAATGTTGGGCCTTGCTGGAGGAGTCTTATTCAAGGCGAACTGTCAAGGGGGTCCCATAAATCACCCAACCGTGTAAGGAACGCAAAATCAAGGAACATAACACCGGTATGACGGAAACTAGGGTGGCAAGAGTGGAACAAAACACCAGGCATAAGGCCGAGCCTTCCACCCTTTACCAAGTATATAGATGCATTAATTAAAATAAGAGATATTGTGATATCCCAACATAATCATGTTCCAACATGGAACAAACTTCATCTTCACCTGCAACTAGCAACGCTATAAGAGGGGCTGAGCAAAGCGGTAACATAGCCAATCAACGGTTTGCTAGGAAAGGATGGTTAGGGGTTTGACATGGCAATATGGGTGGCATGATATAGCAAGTGGTAGGTATCGCAGCATAGGCATAGCAAAAGAGCGAGCATCTAGCAAGCAAAGATAGAAGTGATTTCGAGGGTATGGTCATCTTGCCTGCAAGGTTCTCAGAGTTGTCGAAGGCTTGATCCTCGTAAGTGTTCTCAACAGGTTCCTCGCTCACGTACTCGTCTCCCGGCTCTACCCAAAACAAGAACACAAGCAAAGGAACAACTATCAACCACGATGCAATGCGCAAGCAACATGATGCAAAACATGGCATGATATGCGAGATGTGGTATGCAATGCATATGCGTGCTCCGGAAGGAAAAGATGAACAAGGCATAATATTGGCAAACCAAGTATGCCACTGGAAAGGTGAGGTGATTTCGGTTGAAATCGATATAAAGATCACCGGAATCGGATGCACGGTTTGCAAATGACAAGCAAAACAAGAATGACATATTTCTGCGTTTAACAGCATGATGCCACTTAGCATGCAACAAGAAATTAAGATACTGCACCCAAACATATCAGCGAAGCATACGGCAGCGATCTACTCAAGATGCTTGACAAAAGATGAACACTGAGCTACGGCTAAATCACACCATAACAGGTTCAAACAAGCATGGCAAAAGTGCAAAACATATCAGCTTCACAGACTTTGTGAAAATACTATCATACCAAATATTAACATCAGGATGACATGTTTAGAGCAAGGAAACAGTATGCTACAGGAACACAATATAGCAAACAAGGCATGGCATGAATCTACTCAAAACATAGAACAAAAGTCCCTTACTGACCATGAGCCAAAAAGGACCAGAAAATATAATAACACCCATGTCAAATAAGCAAGTTACGTTACATTTTTCAGACAGCAGAAAACTGGACATGTCAAAAACAGATAACAAGTAGGCATGTTTACGAGCTCGATGCACTCACTATAGAGCATTTCATAATAAACTAATCATACACCCATCAAGAAGATATGACATATAAGCTATTCATGGCAAGAACAACATCATAGCATGTAAGGATCAACTACAACAAGCTTGGAAAAATCGAATAACATGTAAACAATCTGCCAATAACATTTTATAGCAAAAGTAGAGCTCGATTGACTCAAGCTATGGCACTCCATAATTACAAACAAAGGCATGGATGGATAGAGCACATTCATATGTCAAAAACATCCTTACTGATCATGCTCAAAAGAGGCATAGATCTCCCTGAAACAACATGAACACATGGCATGAAAATAACAGCAGGACATGACTTAGTGAAATTACTAAGTCTCTGAAATCAGCAACATTATGATCCCTGGTTTGCATACTTGTGCTAGTCACCACAAAGATCACAAAAATACATGGCATACACCCCTCTAAAGATGGCATGGCATATTACAAAACACATGTAGGACTTCAGTTCATAGGGTGCACACATCAATCATGGAAAAAATGACAATAGTGCATCTACTGAAACAGATCTGAAACTAACATCACATAGCCCTCTTCTAACAGCATTTCCGGCATCAAGATGAGCTCAAATGAAAATGATGCAATAAGATGGAATGATGTACTCATCGGGGCGAACAATTTGACATATTACACACACGAAACGGAGCAGTATGCAGCAAGTTATGATGCGATGAACAGGAGCTAAAATTATACAAGAAAAATGACTTGGACGAAAATCTGGACATCCAGATCTAGGGTTTGCACGTGGATCGAGGCAGGGCCGGAGATGCTCGCCGGAGGAGGTCACTGGCGGGTGCGGGGGCGGCGGCCGGCGAAGGAGAGGCGGCGGCGCGCGGGCGGAGGACGGCGCGGGCGGCGGCGGCGGAGGACGGCGCGGGCGGCGAAGGTCGGCGGGGCCGGGGCGGCGAGCGGGGACGCGGCGGCGCGGGCGGCGGGGCCGGCCGCGGGGGTGAACAGCGGCGGGGCAAGGTGCGGAGGTGGCGGCGGCGCGCGGCGGGCCTGGCGGCAGGAGGCGCTCGGGCGCGCTCGTGCGGCGGCGTCGGCGCGCGGGCCGCGCGGGCCAGCTGCGGGCCGCGCGGGCCGGACGGCGGAGGCGGCGGGTAGTGCCACGTGGCGCTCCTGGGTTGGCTGGGCGCGGCGGCGGGATTTAGTCCGGCCGGACCGGACGTGTCCGGCGGCGCGGGGTGGAAGAAGACTAGGGTTTGCCCGAAAATTTCGGAGGGGGAGGTGTATTTATAGGTAGGAGGGGCTAGGAGGCTCCAAATTGAGCATGGTTTTCGCCCACAAGGTCGTGATCGAACGGCGATGGACATGGGAGTGACTTAGATGGGTTATTGGGCTGATTTGGAGGGGTTCTAGGCTGCAACCCAAAAGAGGCCTTCACGGTTACCCGGTTAACCATTGGAGTATCAAACGACCTCCGAATGACCCGAAACTTGACAGGCGGTCTACCGGTGCTATACCAAGGCCGCTTGACAAACCTCGGTCCATTCCGAGAAAGTTTAATACACGCTCACGGAAAAAAGGTAAAAGGGGACGCCGGGGAACATAGGAGCGCCGGATTGCAAAATGGACAACGGGGAAAATGCTCGGATTCATGAAACGAACACGTATGCGAATGCGATGCACATGATGACATGACAAGAAATGCATGACAAGGACAAAATGAAAAAATGAAGGGAAACCCAACCACGGAGGGAATATCATATCACATTGTCTAAAATGGCAAGAGTTGGAGTTACAAATATGGCAAGTTACATCCGGGGTGTTACAACACTCCACCACTACGAGAGGATCTCGTCCCGAGATCTAGTACTGAAAGAACTCCGGATATTCGGAATGGAGGTGGTCCTCGAGCTCCCAGGTGGCTTCTCGGTCTGAATGGTGTGACCACTTCACTTTCAGGAATTTGATAGACTTGTTGCGAGTCTTGCGCTCAGTTTCTTCAAGAATAGCAACGGGATGCTCATGATAGGACAAATTTCTTGAAGATCAATCTCTTCGAAGTTGATGGTGCGCTCAGGCGTCTTGAAGTAATTGTGAAGCTGTGACACGTGGAACACATCGCGCACATTTTCAAAGTTGGGGGGAAGCTCAAGTTGAGAGGCGAGATCGCCTCTTTTGCCGAGAATCTTGAAAGGACCGACGTATCTAGGGGCAAGTTTCCCTTTGATACCGAAGCGACGAGTGACTTTCATTGGAGAGACGCGGAGGTAAACATGGTCTCCGATCTCGAAAGCCAAATCACGGTGTTTGCTATCATAATAGCTCTTCTGGCGCGATTGAGCGGCTTTGAGATTCTCACGAATGACTTTTCACATATCTTCAGCCTCTGTGATCAACGTTGCCAAGAAGTTGGCGTTCGCCCGTCTCAGACCAATTGAGAGGAGTACGACACTTTCTGCCATAGAGAATCTCGAATGGGGCCTTGCCCGAGCTCGCTTGAAAGCTGTTGTTGTAAGAGAACTCAGCATATGGAAGACAATCCTCCCACTTCATGCCGAAAGAGATGACACAAGCCCTGAGCATATCTTCAAGAATTTGGTTGACACGCTCGACTTGTCCACTAGTTTGAGGATGGAAAGCTGTGCTGAAGCGAATGTTTGTGCCCATGGCCTTCTGAAAAGAATCCCAAAACTTGGAGGTAAAGATGTTGCCACGGTCTGAAGAAATCAATTGTGGAATGCCATGCAAGGAGACAATTCTGGAGGTGTAAAGCTCTGCCAGCTGCGCTGCTATGATAGACTCATTGATAGGAAGAAAATGAGCCACTTTAGCGAGCTTGTCGATGACGACGAAGATAGCATCATTTCCACGCTTGGACTTAGGAAAACCAGTCACGAAGTCCATTTCGATATGATCAAACTTCCATTCTGGAATAGCAAGAGGTTGGAGTAGACCAGCTGGTCGTTGGTGTTCTGCTTTCACCCTTCTGCAGACATCACATTCATTCACGAATTGAGCAATTTCTCGCTTCATTCGCGTCCACCAATACGACTGCTTGAGGTCATGGTACATCTTCGTACTTCTTGGATGAATGGATAGGAGTGAATTGTGAGCCTCGTTCATAATGACTTTACGAAGATCACCCTTAGGAACCACAATCCGGTCCTCGAAGAAAAAAGTATCTCTGTCATCAACGCGATAGCACTTGTATTTGGAAATGCCCTTGTCAATACCATGTTTCACCTTCTTCACCATGGTATCCAGGAGTTGTGCCTCACGAATTTGATCTTCCAAAGTAGGAGAGACTATGAGGTTGGCAAGAAAACCTTGAGGAACAACTTGGAGATTCAACTTGCAGAAAGCTTCACAAAGGTCCGGTTGAAAGGGCTTGAGGATTAAGCTGTTGCAATAAGCCTTCCTGCTCAAAGCGTCTGCAATCACATTAGCCTTGCCTGGAGTATATTCAATACTCGGATTATACTCTTGAATCATTTCGACCCATAGAGTTTGCCTGAGGTTGAGGTCGGGCTGAGTGAAGATGTACTTGAGACTCTTGTGATCGGTGAATATGTCCACTTTCCTTCCCAACAGGAGATGTCTCCATGTTATTAATGCATGGACAACTGCCGCCAACTCAAGATCATGAGTGGGGTAGTTCTTTTCGTTGGGCTTCAACTGACGAGAGGTATAGGCCACAACCTTCTTCTCTTGCATTAACACAGCACCGAGACCTTGAAGAGAAGCATCATAGAAAACTTCATAAGGCTTGGATTCGTCAGGACAAGTCAAAACTGGAGCAGTGACGAGTTTCTCTTTGATAGCATTGAAAGCAACGTCACACTCAGGAGACCAGACATACTTCACATGCTTCTGGAGGAGGTTGGAAAGAGGCTTTGCAATCTTTGAGAAATTCTCAACGAATCTTCGGCAATAGCTTGCAAGTCCAAGAAAACTGCGAAGATGCTTGACATTCTGAGAAGGTTCCCAATTCAAAACTGCAGACACCCTCTCGGGATTAATAGCAATGCCCTTGGCAGAGATGATATGCCCAAGGTAAAGAACTTCATCAAGCCAGAATTCACATTTGGAGAACTTCGCATAGAATTGATACTCTCTGAGCTTGTCGAGCACCAATCGCAAATGTTTGGCATGATCCTTCTTATTCTTGGAGAAGACCAATATATCATCGAGATAGACCAAGACGAATTCATTGGTCTAGGGGTTGAAGATGAAGCTCATCATTCGAGAGAAAGTTGGAGGAGCATTGACAAGGCCAAACGACATGACAGTATATTCATAAGAACCAAAGCTTTTTCTGAATGCTGTCTTGGGAATATCTTCTTCACGAATGCGAATCTGATGATAACCCATACGAAGGTCAAGCTTGGAGAACACTTTAGCACCTTTAAGTTGCTCGAATAGCTCATTGATGTTGGGAAGTGGGTACTTGTTCTTGATTGTCTTCTTGTTCAATGGACGGTAATCGACGCAAAGTCGGTCCGTGCCATCCTTCTTCTGGACAAAAAGAACACCACAACCCCAAGGAGAAGAACTCGGTCTAATCAGACCCAGACGCTCTTGTTCATCGAGTTGTTTCTTCAATTCCTTCAACTCTTTTGGCCCAAGCTTGTATGGACGCTTGCAAACGGGTTCCGTGCCAGGCTCAAGATCGATAACAAATTCAACTGGCCGGTGAGGAGGCATACCCGGAAGCTCTTCTGGAAATACATCTTGGTACTCACAAACGACTGGAATTTGAGAGATAGCATCCAATTCCCCCTTCTCATTGAGAGAAAACAACCGAATGGTTTCATCACGAGCAGCATAGATTATCACATCGTCAGAAGAGTGAGTCAATTGAATTTCCCTAGCCGCACAATCAAGCTGAGCCTTGTGCTTAGAAAGCCAGTCTATCCCAAGAATTAGATCAATATCAGAGTCGCCAAGAACCATTGGAGAAGATAGAAATTTGTAGTCGCCCATCTTGATAGAGACATTAGGAACTATCGAGTTTGCTCTCATTGTCTTCCTCGGAGAAATAGCACCCAAAGGTTTATCCAGGTAAGACCAAGAAAAATCATTCTTTGCAAAGAACAATCTTGACATGAAACAATGCGATGCACCAGTATCAAATAAGACTTTTGCAAGAATATCATTAACTAAGAGATTACCCATGATCACTTCTGAAGAATCCTCTGCCTGAGCCGCGTTCATCATGTTCACTTTGTCATGCTTAGGATTATGCTTGACCACTGCATTGCTGGAAGATCTCACAGGAGGAGGAGGCGAAAGGCGCCTTTGGTTGAAGCACTTGTTCGCATAGTGACCCTTTTGCTGACATTTGTTGCAAGTCACCTCTAAGAGCGGACGGTGATAAGGAGCATTTGTCCTTGGAGCTTGGTTCTGAGACTTGTTATGATAGCCTGGGTTGGGTGGGTAGGAAGATCCACGACCACCTGAGTTCTTCTGCTGATAAGGCTGACGGAACGGAGGAGGAGGAGGCAACCAGAACTTCTGTTGCTTGGCTGCCACTAGTGAGAAAGAAGAGGACTGAACTGCGTCCCTGACTCTCTTCTTAGATGCCTCACACTTGAGCTGAGCAGCTTCTTGTTTCAGTGCCATGTTGTAGAATTCATCATACTTTATCGGCTCAAAAAGCACGAGAGCTAGTTGCAGATCTTCTCTGAGGCCATGCCTGAATTGGTAAATCATGCTCTTCTCATCAGGGATGTCTTGTTTAGCAAAACGAGAGAGCTTCTGGAACTGAGTGTTGTATTGATACACAGACATGTTGCCTTGCTTGAGATTGCGGAACTCCTCACGCTTAGTCTCAACAACACTTTCTGGAATGTGATGAGCTTTGAAGTCACGGCGGAAATCATCCCAGGTAATCACACGACCTCCTCTCGAATCTTTGTATTGTTGGTACCACTCAGCAGCTTGATCCTTGAGTTGAAAAGAGGCAAACTTGACAAAATCCTCAGGTCTGACATTGCTACATTCGAAATGCTTGTTGATGTCCACGAGCCAATCATCGGCGTCTGCGGCCTCGACATAGTAGCTGAAAGTCTTTGGCTGATTTGCAAGGAACTGATTGAGGGTAGCAAAATGTGGCTGATTGTTGCCTTGGCCTTGATTTCCCTGATTACCTTGCCCTTGGTTGCGATCTTGCAAGAGATGAATCAGAATCTGAGCGTTGGCATTGGTGGCTGTCATCAAGGCTTGCCATGCCTCCGGAGGCGGAGGTGGTGGCGGAGGGTTAGCCTGACTTCCTTCATTGCGTTCCGGATTCTGACGCGTTGGCGGAGCCATCCTGAAGAGGGTGACATCCATTAGCATCTTGAAAGACATATATTCAAGCTGAATCAAAGGATCGAAATTGCAACATATAGTCTTCACAACAAACATTCGAACAAGAATGAACGAATGAATTCCAAAGTAAAGCATCACACTTCCATAAGCCGAGAAGCCATTTAGATAAAGGTATGGAATCACCATCTGCCTAAAACAACTCGAATATCACAACTGAAAACAAAACAAAGGATTGGCTTGCAGAATAAGCCGGAACAAACATATGATAGATCCCATATCATATCATGTGTCTGTTGGAAAGATATTCTAGGAGCTACTTGAATTCCCACTTATAAACTGCCGAAACTTTCTGGTTATGCAATTAGGTGTTGGGGATACAGGGGACACAAAATATATCACCCAAACTAACAATACCTAGATCCAGCTGTGTCCATCCTTCAACACATAACCAAGAAACCTTCGGAAATCGTCTACCTCAACCTTCGAAAAAACATCCGTTATACGAGTTATGGCAATACTCCCGCACTCGCCTCAGTACTGGGCTATCAGGGTTATCTCACAAACAACTGTACAAAAGAGATTTTCGATGTCGGCGTACTAAACTCAGGTATTCCAGAACTGCAACGATAAAATTATGACGACAACACCTCAGACCTCAACTCCCCGGTACACTTCCACTAAACCCCTGCTGACAGGAGGCACCAAGACAATGTTGTCATCACAAAACCATCGGAACGATTCTAAGATACCCGCGTGATCACACCATAACAGGTTCAAACAAGCATGGCAAAAGTGCAAAACATATCAGCTTCACAGACTTAGTGAAAATACTATCATACCAGAAATTAACATCAGGATGACATGTTTAGAGCAAGGAAACAACATGCTACAGGAACATAATATAGCAAAACAAGGCATGGCATGAATCTACTCAAAACATAGAACAAAAGTCCCTTACTGACCATGAGCCAAAAAGGAACAGAAAATATAATAACACCCATGTCAAATAAGAAAGTTACGTTACATTTTTCAGACTTAGCAGAAAACTGGACATGTCAAAAACAGATAACAAGTAGGCATGTTTACGAGCTCGATGCACTCACTACAGAGCATTTCATGATAAACTAAGCATACACCCATCAAGAAGACATGGCATATAAGCTATTCATGGCAATAAAAACATCATAGCATGTAAGGATCAACTACAACAAGTTAGGAAAAATCGAATAACATGTAAACAATCTGCCAGTAACATTTTATAGCAAAAGTAGAGCTCGATTGACTCAAGCTATGGCACTCCATAATTACAAACAAAGGCATGGATGGATAGAGCACATTCATATGTCCAAAACATCCTTACTGATCATGCTCAAAAGAGGCATAGATCTCCCTGAAACAACAAGAACATATGGCATAAAAATAACAGCAGGACATGCCTTAGTGAAATTACTAAGTCTCTGAAATCAGCAACATTATGATCCCTGGTTTGCATGCTTGTGCTAGTCACCACAAAGATCACAAAAATACATGGCATACACCCCTCTAAAGATGGCATGGCATATTACAAAACACATGTAGGACTTCAGTTCATAGGGTGCACACATCAATCATGGAAAAAATGACAATAGTGCATCTACTGAAACAGATCTGAAACTAACATCACATAGCCCTCTTCTAACAGCATTTCCGGCATCAAGATGAGATCAAATGAAAATGATGCAATAAGATGGAATGATGTACTCATCGGGGCGAACAATTTGACATATTACACACATGAAACGGAGCAGTATGCAGCAAGTTATGATGCGATGAACAGGAGCTAAAATTATACAAGAAAAATGACTTGGACGAAAATCTGGACATCCAGATCTAGGGTTTGCACGTGGATCGAGGAAGGGCCGGAGATGCTCGCCGGAGGAGGTCACTGGCAGGCGCGGGGGCGGCGGCCGGCGAAGGAGAGGCGGCGGCGCGCGGGCGGAGGACGGCGCGGGCGGCGGCGGCGGAGGACGGCGCGGGCGGCGAAGGTCGGCGGGGCCGGGGCGGCGAGCGGGGACGCGGCGGCGCGGGCGACGGGGCCGGCCGCGGGGGTGAACAGCGGCGGGGCGAGGCGCGGAGGTGGCGGCGGCGCGCGGCGGGCCTGGCGGCAGGAGGCGCTCGGGCGCGCTCGGGCGGCGGCGTCGGCGCGCGTGCCGCGCGGGCCAGCTGCGGGCCGGGCGGGCCGGGCGGCGGAGGCGGCGGGGAGTGCCACGTGGCACTCCCGGGTTGGCTGGGCGCGGCGGCGGGATTTAGTCCGGCCGGACCGGACGTGTCCGGCGGCGCGGTGTGGAAGAAGACTAGGGTTTGCCCGAAAATTTCGGAGGGGGAGGTGTATTTATAGGTAGGAGGGGCTAGGAGGCTCCAAATTGAGCATGGTTTTCGTCCACAAGGTCGTGATCGAACGGCGATGGACATGGGAGTGACTTAGATGGGTTATTGGGCTGATTTGGAGGGGTTTTAGGCTGCAACCCAAAAGAGGCCTTCACGGTTACCCGGTTAACCATTGGAGTATCAAACGACCTCCGAATGACCCGAAACTTGACAGGCGGTCTACCGGTGCTATACCAAGGACGCTTGACAAACCTCGGTCCATTCCGAGAAAGTTTAATACACGCTCACGGAAAAAAGGTAAAAGGGGACGCCGGGGAACATAGGAGCGCCGGATTGCAAAACGGACAACGGGGAAAATGCTCGGATTCATGAAACGAACATGTATGCGAATGCGATGCACATGATGACATGACAAGAAATGCATGACAAGGACAAAATGAAAAAATGAAGGGAAACCCAACCACGGAGGGAATATCATATCACATTGCCTAAAATGGCAAGAGTTGGAGTTACAAATATGGCAAGTTACATCCGGGGTGTTACAACAGTACACTACTGCTACCTCACCTGTGTTCTAAAACAATCAAGATGGAGGGATGTGATGGTTGCTTGTCCGTTTATTTTACGAGGCCACTTATTAGTGGTTGGGTTTTGTGATATCATGGATTTACTGCTGCGAGACTCGCGTGCAGCGCCGCCCTCTACATTAGTACTACATCGGTCGTGGTTTATTAGCCCCCCATTGAATTTGACTGAAGATTTAACTGAGAAAATGTTAGTGCATGTCAACAAAAACTATATAGTTGGATTAGCATTTGAACATAGTTTTCAATGATATAATTTTAGGTGACATGCATCAGCATTTATCGTACTATATATAATGTTAGTTCAATTTTTGGTCGTACTAATCTATAGTAAGGTGCCCGTGTGTTGCACGGAATAGCTATGTTAAGACGTGCCTTACACGTGTATACATACTAGTAAATGTAGGTTTTTGAATGCGGCGAGGAGGTGGGTACAGCTGGGAGTGCAGCGGGCGGCGCCCTGGGCCGGCGCACCGCTTCAAATAGCGGATGAAGTAACAGGTCGCGTCAGCCCTGACCCCCTTGACGGTGCATGTCACTGTGTGCCCAGATCTGAGATGCCACGTGTACTAGATGAATGACTCCAAGCTCGACCACCGTGATGCAAGAGGTGCGAGCCGAGGAACAATGTTGGAGACACCCTCCTCGTCATCATCTAAGTCCTAGAAGACCTCACCCACATCATCATTAGGCATGCAGCCGCCTTCATAGACAACGTGCGCAGAAGGAGTAGAGGCGACTGGGGGCGCACCACGACGTGGGCACTCCGTACGTGCTCGTGTGCGTGCAGCATGCGTGCTTTTCCATTGGTGCTAGCTCTAAGGCCGAGGCTGCGGTCGTCTTCGTCTCTAGCTAGTCGTTGAGCAACCATGGCAAAGAGGTGCTGCAAGAGATGCATAGGCGCCGTTGTGTGCGAGCTTCGCCGTAGCACAATGAACCGGACGTCAGCACAGATGGTGCACGCCTCCATGTAGCCGAGTGTATGCACATGCATGTGTTATTCACATGCATTCTGCGGCCGAGTGTGTGTGCATGCATGTGTTGTGTACGTGCGTTGTGTGCTCCATGCTGTGCGCGTTTGTGCATGAGTTAGTGCGTTGGCGTGTGTACATGTGTGGCTGCATGCGTCCTGTACATGTGTGGCTTCTTGCATGGTTATCAATATAAACTAATAAAATATTGGGGTTGTTTGGTTTGAGACTAAATTTGCCAAAGCTTGCCACACCTAAGGTTAGGCAAGTTTGACCAACTTATGTGTGTGTTTGGTTCAAGACACATCTTAGGCAAGCCATACCATGGTCCCACATCACATACACACAAAAAGTGTGGCAAGATTCCCTTAGGCTTGCCAACTTGTGGCTCTCATTTTGAATAACCAACCTTAGGCAAGTTCGGCAACATTGTGTGGCAAAGTGTGGCACTCCTAGGCCTAGAACCAAACAACCCCATCTTCAACTTAGCATCCTGATGTATCGTCTCTAGTGGTTAGCGAATAATTCATGTTCTTTTATTTGTTTCTAGGCGGGCAGGTGGCAAAAAATAGGGGAAATGCGCAAGATTCCTTGCAGATGCTCCACCGCGAGGTTCCTTGCTCCTTCTCGGTCGTCGGGAATCTATGTTGTTCCACTCTTTTTTTTACGTGAGCTTTGTTCATTCTTTTGCCAACACGCGAGACATCTAGCATCAAGGTGCACGTGTCATGCAAGAAAATGGAGATAATCAGATAAGCAGTGCATAAGTGAGTCGTGCACTTCGATGGCACCTACTCCTGTACACAATATTTTTTCTTCTCGATGGCACGTGAATAGTACACGTACTCAACGAAGGAGCACATGATGGTAGCCATGACATGGTCAGCCCTTTCTTGGAGAGAGTACGTACTAAATAACTTTGATGTGTCCCGTCAACTCGCAGAACGACGAGAAGCTTGCTTACTACGCCTTCTCCCTCGCCAACGCATGCGCGGTGGCTCTCAGCACGAGGAGAAACTTTTGCTTACAAGCGGTGGACGTGCAACAGTTCATTTGGTGTCAGATTGCCAGAAGTACTACTGTAGTACAACCATTATTGTTCGACTTCCAGAATAGGCGAAGAGCCAAGCGCAAGGCTAGCCATAGTGGGAGTAACATAAGTAGGAGTACCTCCTTTTTTCTATTCTAGAAACAACCACACACGAATATTGGACGTTAGCAGCACAGCAACTGAATCAAAAATCGAAACCTTCCCGCCCGGCGCCAGCTGAACCCACTACTCCACATTGATGGCAAGTCAGGGCGACGCAACCTCTCACTACTTCCGCCATTGAAGCGGCGCGCCGACTGAGGGCACTGCCCACTGCACGCCCGGCATTTCAGACTACACATACTTTGTGAGACAAAAGGTGGGGCCATTAGTAATGATATAGTATTATACTAAAGGGAATAACTATTGTAAGCAGGCTCCGTATTAGGTTGGTTCTAGATGATGTGTCAACTTCATATAGCCGGATGTTGGCTACTACCTCCGTCCTGATTTATAGGTCCCCTTTGTAGTTTGTGCCAAATTTTGACCAAAGATTTAACTAACAAAATGTTAATGCATGTGTAGCGACCCGACCTCAGATGGTCAAGTCTCTGTGCTTCAGTGTCATCCCTGGATCGGTAATGCTGACACACACAGTACTCGAAGGATTTATAACAGTGTAGCAATCACACACTTATTACATCGAATGTCTCAAAAGAGAACGTATTACAATAATATGGCTTAAGGCCATCTAATACGATAACAGCGGAAGGCTTGGAAGATAAAGCGAGTCCATCAACTCCAACGGCATAGCTGAGCTGCATGGCAACGACCTAACGAACCTTACTCCTCGTCTGAAAAGTCTGCAACATAATACGTTACAGCCCGAAAACGGGTCAGCACATGGAATATGTTGGCAATATAACACAGTAGAGCAAGAATAGAATAATGCTATCACTACATGCATATATGGCTGGTGGAAAGCTCTATGGGTATAGTTTTTGCGGAAAGCCATTTTTTTCCTACAACAAAGGAATAGATTTTAATTTAACTATCATGGTGGTTGAACAACATTGAGAAAGTTCCTCCAACTCAATCCCAATTAAAGTGATTAACAACCCAACAGTATTAATTAAACATGATGAGATACATGTGATAACCCAAGTAGTAGATACTCAAGATTGTCCATAACCGGGGACACGGCTAACCATGATTAGATCGTACACTCTGCAGAGGTTTGCGCACTTTTCCCCACAAGACTCGATCGCCTTCATTGGATTTCTCGCACTACATGGTGTTTGAGAAACGAATGACCGAGACACAGTCTTTTAGAAACATTAACTCTCAACTCCGGATAGACCATACCAAACCTACATCCCACTACCTGCTGATCTACCTCTTCAAGAGCTTCACGTAACTTACTCAACTATGCTAGAGCCCATAATAGCTTGTGGCTGCACATGGAAGTTTCTAGCATGAATTATCTCAGTTCCCTTTGAGCCTGGGTGGCGGTCCATAGGAAAATCACACGAAACCCCGGGATTTCCAAAAATACAGGCAACACTGGGTTCCCCAGGTGCCTCAATCCACCCAGATGTTTGATTTAAGTTGCCACCTTAAGTTGAACCAATAATTAACAAACTCACATCTGTCATGGATTTCACTCAAAACCCGAACCACGTCTACGAGCATAGCATAGCATAGTAATATAAGCAAACGTAGAAGTAACTCCCAAGGGTTTGAATATAACAGGGCAATAGGTACTACCTCAACAACTACTTCCCAACCCACATGTTAATGACATCCTAATCATGCAATGTTTGAGGATTGGAACTAATGCATAAAAACTGGGTATGAAAGGAGTATGATTAATGTGTTACTTGCCTTGCCGACGATCCGCGAATCCTAGAGACTCGTAGTAACACGCTTCGCACTCCGAGAATTCTATCGCAAGCAAACAGTAGCATACATAAGTAACAAGCAAAGATGCACAAGCAAAACTCAAATAAAAGAGGTTGACCAGAAAGTTCAACTTAAGAACTCCGGTTCACAAAAAGAATCAAATCGAACGAAGCAACGAAACTCAAACGGCGAAAGAAAGAAGCTTCGTTTACTAATCTGAAAGTAGGTCAAATTTTACAGTAGCAAAAACTTATTTGAGTTGGTTAAACGGAAAGAGGGTTTCGAGACAAAACTCCAGGCGCTTGAATCGCCTGATTCCGATAAACGAGCGAAAAGATAAACAGAAACTAAGATCGGATCTGAAATCGTGATCAGAAAAATCGCGGAATAAATCCGAGAAAAAGAAAAACGTAGAACAGTTAACGAGCGGACGTTCGTTAACTGTAACTAAATGAAGAACACGTTCGTCGGAATGAACGAACGAGCGAACGCTCGCTGAACAAATAAATCGGAGAAAAACCGATCTAAAAAAATAAAACCTAGGGTTTTCAAAAAAACCGAAGGGTTTTCTTTAGAAAATCAGGGCGGCGGGGCGGCTACCTCGGCTCGGCTCCAGCGGGGCTCCGGTGGGACTTCAGTGCGGCGGCGGGGCGGCCGCAAGAGGCGGCGCGGGCGGCTGCGGGCGGGGCGCGGCGGCTGCAGGCGGCGGGGCGGGCGAGCGAGGGGCTCCAGGGGGGCCCTGGGGTTGCTTTTAAAAGGGGGAGGGCGGCGGCGGCTCCGACTTGGGGAGGGGGTCGGGCGGCGGCGGCGGCTAGGATTCTCCCGAGTCCGGCGGCGGTACGGGACGAGGAGGCGATGTCGCGGGCGGGCCGGCCTGGCTCGGCTGGGCTTCGGCCCACTCGGGCGCGGGAAAGTTTTTTTTAATAATTTCGCCGACAGAAAATAAATCCTAGAAAAATAAATAAAAATCTAAAAATGCCAAAACAAATTTTCACCGTCTAAATAAAATATTTAGAACGAGATGAACATTTTCTTGGCCCTAAAGTGCAACTTTGAAAACGTGCAATTTTTGTAATGCAAATAAAATCCGAAAATAATAAAATTAAATAAATGATTTCAACATTTTCCCTCCAATATTTCAATTATTTTGGAGAAGTCATATTATCTACTCTCATTTATTTTGATAAGAAATATTTTTTGGAGAGAAAAATAATTAAAATCAAAATCCTGGTTTCATCATTTGATAAAAATCAAATATGAAGAACCGGGAAAATCCCCAACTCTCTCCGTGGGTCCTTGAGTTGCTTAGGATTTAGAGGATTTGCGGAATGGAAATGCAATAAAATATGATATGCATGGATGACTATGTATAACATTCCAAATTGAAAATTTGGGATGTTACAAACCTACCCCCATTAAGATGAATCTCGCCCTTGAGATTCGGGTTGGCTAGAAAATAGGTTTGGGTGGTCTTTGCGGAGATCATCCTCTCGTTCCCAGGTGGCTTCATCCTCGGTATGGTGGCTCCACTGAACTTTGCAAAACTTGATAACCTTACTGCGGGTGACTCTGCTGGCAAACTCAAGAATCTTAACTAGCTTCTCCTCGTAAGTTAAATCACTGTCCAACTGAATTGCCTCCAAGGGTACTGTAGCTCTTAACGGTATATCGACCATCTCATCATGACACTTCTTTAGCTGGGAAACGTGAAACACGTCATGAACTCCTGACAATCCTTCAGGTAACTCCAACTTGTAGGCAACTTCTCCCATCTGTTCCAAAATACGATACGGTCCTTGAAATCTCGGAGCTAACTTTCCCTTAACTCCAAAATGTTTCACTCCTCGCAAGGGTGATACTCGCAGGTATGCTCTATCTCCAATTTCATAGGCTACCTCCTTTCGTTTTGAGTCTGCATAACTCTTCTGCCTGGACTGAGCAATATTCAGTCTGTCACAAATCAGTTTAACCTTCTCCTCAGACTCTTTGATCAAGTCTGGTCCAAACATCTGTCGGTCTCCTACCTCATCCCACATCAACGGTGTTCTGCACCTTCGTCCATGCAGAGCTTTAAACGGTGCCATCTTCAAACTGGCTTGGTAGCTGTTGTTGTATGAGAATTCTGCGTAAGGCAAATTGTCATCCCAACTATATCCATAATCTAGCGCACAGGCTCTCAACATGTCCTCCAAAATTTGATTGACTCTCTCAGCTTGTACATCTGTCTGTGGGTGAAATGTTGTACTGAACTCCAATCTCGTCCCCAAAGTCTGGTGTAACTGATGCCAAAACTTTGAAGTAAACTGTGTTCCTCTATCTGATACGATGGTCCTCGGAACTCCATGCAGACATACGATCCTGGACATATAAATCTTGGCCAACTTAGCACTTGTATAAGTGGTTTTCACTGGAATGAAGTGAGCCACTTTGGTTAAGCGAACCACTACTACCCATATGGAATCATATCCTGCTTTAGTCCTGGGAAATCTGGTGATAAAGTCCATGCCAAGTTTATCCCACTTCCATTCGGGTATCGGCATAGGCTGTAACAATCCTGCTGGCTTCTGATGCTCTGCCTTCACTCTCTGACATACATCACATACGGCTACATACTCGACGATATCCTTTTTCATACCGGTCCACCAGAAACGTTCCTTCAAATCCAAATACATCTTGGTGTTTCCGGGGTGTATCGAGTAGGGTGAGTCATGAGCCTCTTGAAGTATTAACTTCCTGATCTCCTGGTAATTGGGCACATAAACTCGGTCCTCAAACCATAGGGTATCATGCTCATCCTCACGAAAACCCTTGGCCTTTCCTTTGCCCATCTTCTCCTTTATCTCGGCAATCTCTTTGTCAGCCTTCTGAGCTTCCCGAATCTTGTCCAGCAATGTCGACTGAACCTCCATTGTTGCAACGAATCCTCTAGGAACAATCTCTAATCGAAGTTCCATGATATCCTCTGCTAACTCCTTCGGCAGTCCCTTGCTTTCAAGGATATTAGCATAACTCTTCCGACTCAAGGCGTCTGCTACGACATTGGCCTTTCCTGGATGATAGTGCAGCTTCATGTCATAATCCTTTATGAGCTCCAACCATCTCCTCTGTCTAAGGTTCAGCTCCTTCTAGGTGAAAATGTACTTCAAACTCTTATGATCCGTGTACACATCACATCGGTTCCCAATAAGGTAATGTCTCCAGGTCTTCAATGCATGTACTACGGCTCCTAACTCCAAATCATGCGTGGCATAATTCACCTCATGAGGTTTTAGTTGTCGTGAGGCATACGAAACAACTCTTCCATCCTGCATAAGCACACATCCAAGTCCTAAGCGAGAGCCGTCGCAATACACTTGGAACTCCTTATGTATATCTGGCAGTGTTAGAACTGGTGCTGTAGTCAAACGTTTCTTCAACTGCTGGAAACTTGCCTCCAATCTTCTATCCATTTAAACTTAGTATCCTTCTTCAACAGTTCAGTCATTGGTTTCGCAATCTTGGAAAAGTTCTCAATGAATCTCCGGTAGTATCCTATGAGTCCAAGGAAAATGCGGATCTCGCTAACTGAAGTGGGTGCCAACCATTCAGTGACTGACTGAACTTTGCTGGGGTCTACTGCTATACCTTCTCCTGATATAACATGTCGAAGGAATCCAACTTCCTTCAACCAAAATTCGCATTTGCTAAACTTAGCATACAACTGGTGTTCCCTGAGTTTCTCGAGAACTAAGCGCAAATGCTCCTTCTGCTCCTCCTCGCTCTTCGAGTATACCATATTATCATCAATAAACACCACAACAAACTTGTCCAAATACTCCATGAACACCTTGTTCATCATGCTCATGAAATATGCAGGGGCATTAGTCAGTCCAAATGACATGACCGTGTACTCGTATAATCCATACCGCGTTGTGAACGCTGTCTTTGGTATATCCTTCTCTTGTATCTTCAACTGATGGTATCCCGATCGCAAATCGATTTTCAAAAACACTTTAGCTCCTTGCAAGTGATCAAACAGATCGTTGATCATCGGCAGTGGGTACTTGTTCTTAATCGTTGCTTCATTGAAGGCTCGATAATCAACAACCATCCTTAGGGATTTATCCTTCTTCTCAACCAAAAGTACTAGGGCTCCCCAAGGTGATGAACTTCTTCGGATGTATCATTTCTCCAATGACTCCTTGATCTGTTTCTTAATTTCCTCCAGATCATTCGCGGGCATCCGATAGGGTCTCTTGGATATTGGTCCTGTACCTGGCAACAGCTCTATCAAAAACTCAATGTCTCTATCCGGTGGCATACCTGGTAGCTCCTCTGGGAAAACATCCGGATAATCCTTCACTACAGGCACTTCCTCCTGAACAACTCCCGTAAGGGCATTCACTTGGCTACTCCTAGGCACATGTCTAGATACATACTTAATCCTTTTTCCTTCCGGGGTGGTGAGATAAATCGACTTACTAGCACAGTCAATACTTCCTCCCAACTTTGATATCCAGTCCATACCTAATATCACATCCAATCCTTGTGACTCCAAGATAAATAGGTCGGATGGAAAAACATGTGTACCAATGGTTAAGGGTATCTGGTCGCACCATCGACTAGCCATATATTATGCTCCGGGTGAACTCACTAAAAGAGGGGTCCTAAGGGTTTGGGTTGGTAGTTTAAACTTATCCACGAATCCCCTTGATATCTAGGAATGCGATGCACCAGTATCAAAAAGAACAAGAGCGGTAAATGACTTAACCAAAAACTTACCTATTACCGCGTCCGGCTGCTCTTCAACCTCCTCCACATTAACGTGGTTCCCTTGTCCTTTGTTGAATGGGTTTGGCTTCTTCCCAGCGCTCCCATTTCCATTTCCATTCTTTCCTTCAGGGCACTCCGTGGCGTAGTGTCCAGTCTTCCCGCACTTGAAACAAGTAACGTGGCTTAAGTCCCTTTTGGCGGGTGTGGCTGGATTGGGGCGGTTCTGATTATTGTTGGCTCCGTTCCCATTCCCATTCTTAGAACCATTGTGGTTATGCGATCCTCCTCCAGTGTGGTTGTGACATCCATGGTTATGAACAAGTCCTCCCGAGTTCGGGGTTAGGCGAGGCTTCTGCTGAGCTCCTGAGTTGTACTTCCCTTGTCCATACTTCCTCTTGCGGCTCTCAATCTGCTGCTGCTTCCCTTCAATCATAAGAGCCTTATCTACCAACTCCTGGTAGTTGTTGAAGGTTGCTACCATCAACTGCATGCTCATCTCATCTTTCAGCCCTTCCATAAACTTCTCATGCTTCGCGACATCCGTGGCTACATCATCAGGGGCATAGCGTGATAACTTAATAAAGTCACCCACGTACTGAGCCACAGTACGGTTCCCCTGGCGTAAGTTGCGAAACTCCCGTTTCTTCATCTGCATAGCTCCAGTTGAGACATGGGTCGTGCGGAAAGCTTGCTGAAACTGGTCCCAAGTGACATTGGCTATAGGAAAAGTGGTTGTGCAATTCTCCCATCATGAGGCTGCTGGTCCATCCAATTGATGTGCGGCAAAGCGCACCTTCTCAGCATCTGTTCAACCTGCGGTGGTCAACTCCCTTCCAATACGGCGTAGCCAATCGTCAGCAACTATGGGCTCGGTGCTACTGGAAAACACCGGCGGCTGTAACCTTAGAAAACCGGCTAGGTTGTCCACTGGCGGTGGGTTGTTGTTGTTGTTGTTGTTGTTGTTGTTGTTGTTGTTGTTGTTGTTGTTGTTGTTGTTGTTGTTGTTGTTGTTGTTGTTGTTGTTGTTGTTGTTGTTGTTGTTGTTGTTGTTGTTGTTGTTGTTGTTGTTGTTGTTGTTGCCCTGGTTCTGAACTAGCAATTGCATCAACGCATTCTACTGCTGGATCAACTGGGTGAGCTCCGGTGGGAAAGCAAAACCGGTGTCACGTCTCAGAGGCATCTGATGGGTTTAGATGGAAGAGAATAGAATAGAACAGGGGTCTAATGAGAAAACACTACCCATATGCACATGAGACAAACACAAACATTTCACTCACTCAATCAATCAAGGGCATACAAACGGTCCAGAACTATCGCAAAAAGTGCTCAACTACTACTAAATACATGGGGGAAATACTACTAATAGTTGGTGGTCATCTAGAAATTTTGATCGGTGGAAAACTCCATGATGTCTGCTCCAGCTTCGTCTTCAAAGTCGTCATCACTAGGGTCGGAGTCGGTGTCGTCGATGATGATGTAGTTGTCCGGGCAAGTGGGATCATCGTCTTCTTCTCCCGGTGCTGGTCCTCCCATGAATACTCCGATCATCTTAATCAGGTCGTCATTCTTCTCCAGTAGTGTCTTGATTTCCTCCTCATATCCATCGCGTGTAAACTTGAGTTCTTCCTCCAGTTCGATGATCCTGGTCTTCGCCTTCTTCAAGTCCATCATGTCCGTGCACATCTGGTTCTCCTGACATCGAATGTGCTGGTTTAACTCCTGGATGAAAGCTGCAATGGACATATCCTTCCTAGTGCTGATTACTTCCCATTGCTCATCTCGGCGCCCACATATTTGGTAGATAGTGTCCTTAAGATCCCTGTTGTAAACTTCTCCAATGCGTCCCATGGTAATGTGGGCTGCCATGCTCTTGCCTAGACTCCAGGTGGGTGCTTCGAAAGAGAACTCTATGGGTTTAGAAGTTGGCGAGAATGTCCTTCCTGGAACTTGTACTTGAATCATCCAGCGCTCCTCTTCAGGTAAAGTGGCATTGTACGTCTCGGTGAAGCTTGGTATTCCAATGTTCAAGTATCTAGTGACTTCCTTCAAGTGGCATCCAAAAGGTGTGTCTTCATCCGGTTGTGCAAACTTGGTCTTCATCTCCGCCATCCTAAAGAGTAGAAAATGGAGAGGAGGCAGAAATGAGTAGAGAAGTGTGACCTATGGTTTTTCTTAGTGGTCGTGTCCTACACTCAGCTTGTGCTCTGATACCATCTTGTAGCGACCCGACCTCAGATGGTCAAGTCTCTGTGCTTTAGTTTCATCCCTGGATCGGTAATGCTGACACACACAGTACTCGAAGGATTTATAACAGAGTAGCAATCACACACTTATTACATCGAATGTCTCAAAAGAGAACGTATTACAATAATATGGCTTAAGGCCATCTAATACGATAACAGCAGAAGGCTTGGAAGATAAAGTGAGTCCATCAACTCCAACGACATAGCTGAGTTGCACGGCAACGACCTAACGAAACTTACTCCTCGTCTGAAAAGTCTGCAACATAATACGTTGCAGCCCGAAAACGGGCCAGCACATGGAATTTGCTGGCAATATAACACACTAGAGCAAGAACAGAATAATGCTATCACTACATGCATATATGGCTGGTGGAAAGCTTTGTGGGTATAGTTTTTGCGAAAAGCCAATTTTTTCCTACAACAAAGGAATAAATGTTAGTTTAACTATCATGGTGGTTGAACAACATTGGGAAGGTTCCTCCAACTCAATCCTAATTAAAGTGATTAACAACCCAACAGTATTAATTAAACATGATGAGATAGATGTGATAACCCAAGTACTAGATACTCAAGATTGTCAATAACCGGGGACACGGCTAAGCATGATTAGATTGTACACTCTACAGAGGTTTGCGCACTTTTCCCCACAAGACTCGATCGCCTTCATTGGATTTCTCGCACTACATGGTGTTTGAGAAACGAATGACCGAGACACGGTCTTTCAGAAACATTAACTCTCTACTCCGGACAGACCATACCAAACCTACATCCCACTACCTGCTGATCCGCCTCTTCAAGAGCTTCACGTAACTTACTCAACTATGCTAGAGCCCATAATAGCTTGTGGCTGCACACAGAAGTTTCTAGCATGAATCATCTCAGTTCCCTTTGAGCCTGAGTGGCGGTCCATAGGAAAATCACACGAAACCCCGGGATTTCCAAAAATACAGGCAACACTGGGTTCCCCAGGTGCCTCAATCCACCCAGATGTTTGATTTAAGTTGCCACCTTAAGTTGAATCATTAGTTAACAAACTCACATCTGTCATGGATTTCACTCAAAACCCGAACCACGTTTACGAGCATAGCATAGCATAGTAATATAAGCAAGCGTAGAAGTAACTCCCAAGGGTTTGAATATAATAGGGCAATAGGTACTACCTCATCAACTACTTCCCAACCCACATGTCAATGACATCCTAATCATGCAATGTTTGAGGATTGGAACTAATGCATAAAAACTGGGTATAAAAGGAGTATGATCAATGTGTTACTTGCCTTGCTGACGATCCGCGAATCCTAGAGACTCGTAGTAACACGCTTCGCACTCCGGGAATTCTATCGCAAGCAAACAATAGCATACATAAGTAACAAGCAAAGATGCACAAGCAAAACTCAAATAAAAGAGGTTGACTAGAAAGTTCAACTTAAGAACTCCAGTTCGCAAAAAGAATCAAATCGAACGAAGCAACGAAACTCAAACGGCGAAAGAAAGAAGCTTCGTTTACTAATCTGAAACTAGGTCAAATTTTACAGTAGAAAAAACTTATTTGAGTTGGTTAAACGGAAAGAGGGTTTTGAGAAGAAACTCCAGGCTCTTGAATCACCTGATTCCGATAAATGAGCGAAAAGATAAACAGAAACTAAGATCGGATCTGAAATCGCGATCAGAAAAATCGTGGAATAAATCCGAGAAAAAGAAAAACGAAGAACAGTTTAACGAGCGGACGTTCGTTAACTGTAACTAAACGAAGAACGCGTTCGTCGGAACGAACGAACAAGAGAACGCTCGCTGAACAAATAAACCAGAGAAAAAGCGATCTTAAAAAAACCGAAGGGTTTTCTTTAGAAAACCGGGGCGGCGGGGCGGCTACCTCGGCTCGGCTGCGGCGGGGCGGCAGCAAGCGGCGGCTCCGGCGGGCCTCCGACGGGACTCCAGTGCGGCGGCAGGGCGACGGCAAGCGGCGGCGCGGGCGGCTGCGGGCGGCGGCGCGGCGGCGGCAGGCGGCGGGGCGGGAGAGCGGCGGAAACTTGGGGCTCCCGGGGGGCCCCGGGGTTGCTTTTAAAGGGGGAGGGCGGCGGCGGCTCCGACTTGGGGAGGGGGTCGGGCGGCGGCAGCGGCTCCGACTCCCCCAAGTCCGGCAGCGGCACGGGACGGGGAGGCGGCGACGCGGGCAGGCCGGCCTGGCTCGGCTGGGCTTCGGCCCAGTCGGGTGCGGGAAAGTTTTTTGAAAATAATTTCGCCGACAGAAAATAAATCCTAGAAAAATAAATAAAAATCTAAAAATGTCAAAAAAAAATTCGCCGTCTAAATAAAATATTTAGAACGAGATGAACATTTTCTTGGCCCTAAAATGCAACTTTGAAAACGTGCAATTTTTCTAATGCAAATAAAATCCAAAAAAACTAAATAAAATTAAATAAATGATTTCAACATTTTTCCTCCAATATTTCAATTATTTTGGAGAAGTCATATTATCTCCTCACATTTATTTTGATAAGAAATATTTTTTGGAGAGAAAAATAATTAAAATCAAAATCCTGGTTTCATCATTTGATAAAAATCAAATATGAAGAACCGGGAAAATCCCCAACTCTCTCCGTGGGTCCTTGAGTTGCTTAGGATTTAGAGGATTTGCGGAACGGAAATGCAATAAAATATGATATGCATGGATGACTATGTATAACATTCCAAATTGAAAATTTGGGATGTTACAGCATGTCAACAAAAAATATACCGTTGGAATCGTATTTGAACATAGTTTTCAATTTAATATTTTTTTGTGACATGCATGAATATTTTTTAGTTCAATCTGTGGCCAAAATTTGGCACAAAATACAATGGGGACCAATAAACCAGGACGGAGGTAGTATACTATTAACCATGCTCTAAGTATGGCGTGAGTCGGAAAATTTACTAAGTCATTAATTAATAATTAACGGACGCCTTAATTACTCAGGTGATTCTGATTCTTTTGGATAGTGGGGCTATTATTGACTTGGACGTGGGGTTTGGGCCAAAGGCCTACTATTATACTACTTGGTCTTACTCGCACGACGGACCTGACAGGATCTACCCTAGCCGCCGCTGTATCATATGGTTTCGCACCATTCCAGATCTTAGCGCCGCCACGCAATTCTTCTCCATCCCTCCTTTCGGCCTGCACCGCGAGAAGGGACAGCAGTCCTCCAAACCTCGCCTTTCGTGATCCTTTACGGGAGAGGGCAGGTTTTTGGGGAGCACACTCCTGTGACTGCTGCCAGCGACGACTTCCTCAATGACAACCTTCTTCCCCGACCACAGTAACCTCTTCATCAACGACATGAGTGACAACATCAACCACAGCGGTTCTGCTCCCGCTGTACAATATGTGATTTTGTCCTCCTGGTTTAGTCCACATCATTACTTTGATCTTTGCAATTGTCGTCATGATCTATTTACTGTTGATTCGAATTACATCTCATAGTAAATTGCTCATATATTCAACAATCCAGTCCAAAAACCTGATTATAGGCAATTTACTCCGAGTGGTTTTGCTGCGCTTTTGAAGCCACCTAGTTTTAAGAGGGTGCAATATAAAAGGTGGCGCACAAGAGCAGTATATTGGTTTCAGATCATGTATTGCTATGACGCCACTAAGGGTAAGCCTGAGGGCGATCTTAATCCTACACAGCAGGAACCTTTTGAGAACATGGATACCCTCTTCAAAGCCGCCCTGCTGAGTGTTCTTGACGATTCCATTATGGATTCATATAAGTTGTTTGACAGCGGCAAAGACATGTGGGCTGCGCTCAAGGCCATGTTTGGGGCCTCGGGCGCTGGCAACGAGTTGTACGTCATGGAGCAATTATGTGACTACAAGATGACTGATGAGTGCTCTATTGTTCAGCAAACTCATGAGATACAGTCACTCGCTAAGGAACTTGAGTACTTCAAGTGTGTGTTGCCCGACAAATTTGTTGCTGGGACCATCATTTCCAAGCTTCCACCTTCGTGGAACAATTTTGCTACTTCTCTGAAAAACAAGAGACATGAGTTTTCCGTTTCGGGTCTCGTTAGCACTCTTCATTTTGAAGAGAAGGCGAGAGCAAAAGACACACATGCTTGGGTCGCTGAGGGAGCTTCTAGTGCCCACATGGTACACGAGAAGAACTTCCAGCCCAACCAGCCCCAAAAGAACAAGAACAAATCTTAGGGGAATGGCAAGTTTCATGCAAAGAACAAGCCGTCACATTCTACCAACTTCAAGAAGAATTCTCATAATGGGAAGGGATACAAACCTCAATTTTGGTAGCACCGCACAAAACTTATATGGCTGCATCTACTTGCTGTCAGCTAACCTCATGGTGCTCCAGGTATTCCTACATTCATAACTAGGTACAATCACCACCGCAAGATGAAATAAGCTTATTGTAACATCCCAAATTTTCAATTTGGAATGTTAAACATTAGATCATCATGCATATAGTATTTTCTTGCATTTTGGTCGATCCTAGAAATTTCACGCAACTCAAGGACCCTTGGAGAGAGTTGGAGATTTCGTTATTTTCATATTTGAGTTTTCTCAAATTTTGAAAAGAGGATCATTTGATTTTATTTATTTCATCTTCAATTATTTTTCCAATATCAAAAACATGATAGAGGAATAATATAACTTTCCCAAATTTAGGAAAAATGAAGATTTAATAAATAAATCAAATTTTGGATTTTCCGGAGTTTATTTGCATTTTATTTGGATTAGGGAAAAATGCGTGTTTTCAAAATATTGAATTTAGGTCCCGAGTAAAAGTTCATTTTGTTCGACTCATTTTTAGGAGTCGGAGAAAATTTACTTCGTAAATTTTGGAGCTCGTTAGATTTTATTTTTCTTCGTTTTTCTGCTCGCGAAATTATTTTTAAAAAAATGCGTCGCGCCCACCTAGGCCAAAGGCCCAGCCGGCTAGCCGGCCCAGCCGCCCGCGCCCTCCCCTCGCGCGCGCGCGCATCGCGTCGTCGCCGCGCCTCCCGCCGCCGCCATCGCCGAGTCCGACTCGGACTCCGTTTCTTGCCCCCTCCCCCAAGTCTCCCCCCTCTTTATATACCCCCACACCCCCCCTCTCCTCCACCCCAAGCCGCCGCCGCCCCAAGCAGTAGCAGCCAGCGCCGCCCCGCGCCGCGCCTCGCCCGCCGCCGCCGCCGTTCGCCGCCGCCAGCGCCCGCCGCCGCCGCCGCCAGCGCTGCACCCCGCCACCAAGCCGCCGCCCCGCCGGAGCCCCGCCTCGTCGAGGTAGCCACCCCGCGCCGCACCGCCCCCTCGCCCCGGTTCGTTTTTTTCCGGTTTATTTTTCGATGTTTCGGTTTTTTTTTAAAAACCCTAGATCGGTTTTCGTTTTTTTTTTGGTTTTGTTGTTTAGCGAGCGTTCGCCGGACCATTCGCCTTAACGAACGTGATAACCGGTTATTCCAGGTTAATGAACGTCCGTTCGTTTAACTGTTCATCGTTTTCTGATTCCTCGGATTTACTCCGCGATTTTCTGATCGCGATTTCAGATCCGATCTTCGTTTTAGTTTATCTTCTCGCTCGTTTATCGGAATCAGGTGATTCAAGCGCCTGGAGTTTCGTTTCAAAACCGCCGTTCCGATTAACCAACTTAAATAAGATTTTTATACTGTAAAAATTTGACCTAGTTTCAACTGAGTTGTTTTCTTCCACCGTTGTTTTCCGTTGCTTTGTTCGATTCGATTCTTTTTGCAACCAGGGTTCTTAAGTTGAACTTTCTGGTTCGATCTTCTGTTCGAGTTTTACCTGTGCATTAGATGAGTACTTATTGTATGCTTGTTGTTTGTCTGCGATAGATCACCCGGAGTGCGCCGCCTGTTATTTCGAAGCTCTAGGTTTCGCGGATCCTCAGCAAGGCAAGTAACACTTTGATCATACCCTTTTCTACTACCCAGTTTTATTGCATTAGATCAATCCTCAAACATTGCATGACTAGGATCTAATTAAATTGTGGGATGGGAAGTAGTTGAGGTAGTACCTATTACCTGTTTTACTTATGAAACCTTTGGGAGTTACTTCTACGTTTGCTTATTATGCCATGCTATGCTAGTAGACGTGGATTGGGTGAGTGATATCCATGACAGATGTGAGTATTGTTAATTAATGGTTTATCTAAGGTGGCAACTTGAACACACAACTGGGTGGATTGAGGCACCTGGTTTCTATCAGGACTTGCCTGTTTCTTTTTGGACCGCCACCCAGGCTCAAAGGGGACATAAGATCTTTCATGCTAGTAACTTCCGTGTGCAGCCACAAGCCATTATGGGCTCTGGCATAGTTGACTAAGTCGTGCGAACTCTTACAGGGTAGACTAGCAGATGTAGGGGAAAGTAGGTGTACCGGTCTATCCAAACGTAAGGTGCTAGCGCTTCTGAAAGGCTATGTCTCGGTCATCCGTTTCTCAAACACCGTGTAGTGCGAGAAATCCAACGGAGGCGATCGAGTCTTGTGGGGAAAAGTGCGCAAACCTCTGCAGAGTGTACAAACTAATCATGATTAGTCGTGTCCCCGGTTATGGACGTCTTGAGTATCTAGTTCTTGAATATCATGTGAATCTCATCATGTTACTTCTAATTAATATTGTTGGGTTTTAATTGTTCACTTAATTGGGATCGGAATGCTGTCAACCATTCTCGATGTTTCAACCACCATGATAGTTAAATAAAATCTATTCCTTTGCAGTAGGGAAAAATTAGCTTTTCGCAAAACTGTAACCATAGATCTTTCCACCAGCCATACATGCATATAGTATAGCTCATTACTGTTCATTACTCTCTATGTGTTACATTGCTAGCATATTCCATGTGATGACCCGTTTCGGGCTGCAACTTTCATGTTGCAGACTTTTCAGACGACGAGTAAGGTGCTTTTAGGTCGTGGTTCTATACTCAGTGATGCCGTTGGAGTTGATGGACTCACTTATCTTCCAAGCCTTCCACTGTTATCATTATTAGACGACGAGTAAGGTGCAGTTGTTAGTCCAGAATCAGCAGAACAACAACAACAACAACAACAACAACAACAACAACAACAACAACAACAACAACAACAACAACAACAACAACAACAACAACAACAACAACAACAACAACAACAACAACAACAACAACAACAACAACAACAACAACAACAACAACAACAACAACAACAACAACAACAACAACAACAACAACAACAACAACAACAACAACAACAACAACAACAACAACAACAACAACAACAACAACAACAACAACAACAACAACAACAACAACAACAACAACAACAACAACAACAACAACAACAACAACAACAACAACAACAACAACAACAACAACAACAACAACAACAACAACAACAACAACAACAACAACAACAACAACAACAACAACAACAACAACAACAACAACAACAACAACAACAACAACAACAACAACAACAACAACAACACCAACAGCACCAACAACAACAGCACCAACAACAACAACAACAACAACAACAACAACAACAACAACAACAACAACAACAACAACAACAACAACAACAACAACAACAACAACAACACAAACAGCAACAGCAACAGCAACAGCAACAGCAACAGCAACAGCAACAGCAACAGCAACAGCAACAGCAACAGCAACAGCAACAGCAACAACAGCAACAACAACAACAGCAACAACAACAACAACAACAACAACAACAACAACAACAACAACAACAACAACAACAACAACAACAACAACAACAACAACAACAACAACAACAACAACAACAACAACAACAACAACAACAACAACAACAACAACAACAACAACAACAACAACAACAACAACAACAACAACAACAACAACAACAACAACAACAACAACAACAACAACAACAACAACAACAACAACAACAACAACAACAACAACAACAACAACAACAACAACAACAACAACAACAACAACCCTCCGCCGCCGCCACCTGTTCATCACCTAGCCCGTTTCCTTAGGCTGAATCCGCCGATGTTTTCCAGTAGCACCGAGCCGATAGTAGCAGACGATTGGCTCCGCAAGATAGGAAGGGAGTTGACCACGGCAGGATGCACAGATGTTGAGAAAGTGAAGTTTGCCGCACATCAGCTTGACGGACCCGCGACAGCATGGTGGGAGAATTTCACAGCCACTTACCCAGTTGACATTGTCACATGGGATCAGTTTCAGCAAGCTTTCTGCACTGCCCATGTTTCAGCAGGAGGTATGGCCATGAAGAAGCATGAGTTTCGCAACTTACGCCAAGGAGGAAGGATAGTTGGCCAGTACGTTGACGACTTCAGCAAGTTAGCACGTTATGCCCCAGATGACGTTGCTACGGATGCAGCTAAGCAGGAGAAGTTTCTGGAAGGATTGAATGATGGGCTAAGCATGCAGTTGATGGTAGCAAGTTTCAACAACTACCAGGAGTTGGTAGATCGTGCCATCATGATTGAAGGGAAGCAACAGCAGATTGAGAACCGCAAGAGGAAGTATGGACAGGGGAAGTATAACTCTGGAGCCCAGCAGAAGCCCCGTTTTACCCCTAAACCGGGAGTTCAGTTTCAGCATACCCATGGAGGAAGTAGTTCGCACAATCATAATGGCCACAAGAATGGTAATGGGAATGGAGGAAGCAACGGCCAGAACCGTACCACCCCATCAACCCCGGCCAAGATAGATCTGAGTCAAGTCACCTGTTTCAAGTGTTCCAAGACCGGACATTATGCCAATGAATGTCCCGAAGGCCAGAATGGCAACGGAAGCTCTGGGAAGAAGCCAAACCCTTTCAACAGGGGACAGGTGAACCACGTTAGTGTGGAGG
This sequence comes from Aegilops umbellulata, assembly GCA_032464435.1. Classification (NCBI taxonomy): domain Eukaryota; kingdom Viridiplantae; phylum Streptophyta; class Magnoliopsida; order Poales; family Poaceae; genus Aegilops; species Aegilops umbellulata. Next base: position 107,433,472 of record CP136056.1, on the reverse strand, counting down.
AGGTTGAAGCTCAGCCCGATGCAGTAATCGGTAAGTTTTTGGTTAAGAAATTTACTGCGCTTGTTCTTTTTGATACTGGTGCATCGCATTCATACATATCAAGGGGATTTGTGGATAAGTATAATCTGCCAACCCAAGCCCTTAGGTCACCCATGTTAGTAACCTCACCTGGAGCAGAGTACATGGCTAGTCGATGGTGTGATCGGTTACCATTAAGGATTGGTAACTATGTGTTTCCCTCAGACTTAATAGTATTGGAATCTCAAGGATTGGATGTGATATTAGGCATGGATTGGTTGTCAAAGTATGAAGGGAACATTGAATGTGCCAGTAAGACAATTTTGCTCACGACGCCCGAAGGGAGAAGAATTAAGTATGTATCCCGACATACGCCAAACAGGACACAAGTAAATTCCTTATCAGGAGTTGTACAGGAGGAAGTACCAGTGGTGAAGGATTTTCCTGATGTGTTTCCTGAGGAATTGCCAGGAATGCCACCTGATAGAGATATCGAGTTCTTAATTGAGCTTTTGCCAGGTACTGGGCCAATATCGAAGAGACCGTACAGGATGCCCGCACAAGATTTGGTGGAAATTAAGAAGCAGATCAAGGAGTTATTGGATAAAGGTTACATACGCCCAATTTCTTCGCCTTGGGGATCACCAGTACTTCTAGTGGAGAAGAAGGATGGATCATTAAGGATGGTTGTTGATTACCGTGGATTGAATGCAGTAACCATCAAGAACAAGTACCCACTGCCAATGATTAATGATCTGTTTGATCGTTTGCAAGGAGCTAAAGTGTTTTCCAAGATCGATTTACGATCAGGGTACCATCAGTTGAAGATTCGAGAGCAGGACATACCCAAGACAGCTTTTACTACGAGATACGGATTGTATGAGTATACCGTTATGTCATTTGGACTGACTAACGCACCTGCCTATTTCATGAACCTGATGAACAAGGTATTTATGGAGTTCTTGGATAAGTTCGTCGTAGTGTTCATTGATGACATTCTGATTTTCTCGAAGAATGAAGAGGAGCATAAGGAACATTTGCGTTTGGTTTTGGAGAAACTAAGGGAACATCAGTTGTATGCCAAATTCAGCAAATGTGAGTTTTGGTTAAAGGAAATTGGATTTCTTGGACATGTCATATCCGTAGAGGGTATAGCAGTTGACCCCACCAAGGTTGAGACCGTAACCGAATGGGAAGCACCCACGACAATTGGAGAGATCCGGAGTTTTCTTGGACTCGCAGGATACTACCGGAGATTCATTGAGAATTTCTCAAAGATTGCAAAGCCTATGACTGAATTGTTAAAGAAGGATACCAAGTTCAATTGGACTGAGGAATGTGAGGCCAGTTTTCAGGAGTTGAAGAAACGATTGGTTTCCTCACCAGTGTTGATTTTGCCGGATCAGACCAAGGATTATGAGGTGTATTGCGACGCTTCACGTCGAGGACTTGGAGCAGTGCTTATGCAGGAAGGAAGAATTGTTTCGTATGCCTCTCGACAACTGAAACCTCACGAATTGAATTATGCTACACATGATTTGGAGTTAGCAGCCGTAGTGCATGCATTGAAGACATGGAGACATTTCCTCATTGGAAATCACTGTGAGGTGTACAGGGATCACAAGAGTTTGAAGTACATTTTCACGCAGAAGGAGTTGAACCTCAGACAAAGGAGATGGTTGGAGCTCATCAAGGATTATGATATGAGATTGCATTACCATCCCGGAAAGGCTAATGTAGTAGCTGATGCATTGAGCCATAAGAGCCATGTCAATACACTAATGACGGGAGAAATACCAAGGGAGTTAGCCGAAGATCTTCGTGAACTATGTTTGGAGATAGTTCCGAGAGGCTATGTAGCAGCACTGGAGATTCAATCCACATTGATGGATAAAATCAAAGAGGCTCAGAAATCTGACAAGGAGATTGCAGATATAAAGAAGAAAATGAGCGAAGGAAAAGCAAAGGGATTTCGTGAGGATGAGCACGATACCCTATGGTTTGAGGACCGTGTTTACGTGCCCAATGACCAGGAGATCAGGAAGTTGATTCTGCAAGAGGCACATGATTCACCCTATTCGATTCACCCAGGTAATACCAAGAGGTATTTGGATTTGAAGGAAACTTTCTGGTGGACCGGAATGAAGAAGGATATTGCAGCATATGTAGCAGTTTGTGATGTGTGTCATAGAGTAAAAGCAAAACATCAGAAGCCAGCCGGATTGTTACAACCATTGCCGATACCCGAATGGAAATGGGATAAGATAGGCATGGATTTTATCACAGGACTACCCAGGACGAAGGCAGGCTATGACTCGATATGGGTAGTAGTTGATCGTTTGACGAAGGTAGCACATTTCATCCCAGTTAAGACCACTTACACCAGTGCTAAGTTGGCAAAGATATACATGACTAGGATCATTTGTTTGCATGGAGTTCCGAGGAGTATCGTATCAGATAGAGGAACCCAATTTACCTCAAAATTTTGGAATCAGTTGCATGAAACTTTGGGAACCAGACTGGAGTCTAGTACAACTTTTCACCCACAGACGGATGGACAGACTGAGAGAGTCAATCAGATTTTGGAAGATATGTTGAGAGCTTGTGCACTAGATTATGGATCTAGTTGGGACGATAATTTGCCGTATGCGGAGTTTTCTTATAACAATAGTTACCAAACCAGTTTGAAGATGGCACCTTTCGAAGCCTTATACGGAAGGAGGTGCAGGACACCGTTGTCACGGGACGAAGTTGGAGACCGTCAGTTCTTTGGACCAGATTTGATTAAGGAGTCTGAACGGAAAGTTAAGTTGATTCGCGATAGGCTCAAGGTAGCCCAGTCCAGGCAGAAGAGCTACGTAGATTCTAAACGCAAGGAGATAGTTTACGAAACCGGAGACAGAGTTTGTCTTCGAGTATCCCCACTTCGAGGTGTTAAGCGCTTTGGAGTTAAGGGAAAGTTAGCACCGCGTTTCGTTGGACCATATAAGATTTTGCAACATATGGGAGAAGTTGCTTATAAGTTGGAATTACCAGAAGGACTGTCTGGAGTTCATGATGTATTCCACGTTTCTCAGTTGAAGAAATGTCACGCCGAGATGGCGGAGGTACCGCTAAGAGATACAGTGCCGCTCGAAGCGATTCAGTTGAAGGATGACTTAACATATGAAGAGAAGCCAGTCAAGATTCTCGAGTATGCCAGCAGAGTTACCCGCAGCAAGGTTATCAAGTTTTGCAAAGTTCAGTGGAACCACCACTCAGAGGATGAAGCCACCTGGGAGAGAGAAGAAGATTTGCTCAAGGACCACCCTCACCTATTTTCTAGCGAACCCGAATCTCGAGGGCGAGATTCATCTTAAGGGGGGTAGGTTCGTAACATCCCAAATTTTCAATTTGGAATGTTAAACATTAGATCATCATGCATATCATATTTTGTTGCATTTTGGTCGACCCTAGAAATTTCATGCAACTCAAGGACCCTCGGAGAGAGTTGGAGATTTCGTTATTTTCATATTTGAGTTTTCTCAAATTTTGAAAACAGGATCATTTGATTTTATTTATTTCATCTTCAATTATTTTTCCAATATCAAAAACATGAGAGAGGAATAATATGACTTTCCCAAATTTAGGAAAAATGAAGATTTAATAAATAAATCAAATTTTGGATTTTTCGGAGTTTATTTGCATTTTAGTTGGATTAGGGGAAAATGCGTGTTTTCAAAATATTGCATTTAGGTCCCGAGTAAAAGTTCATTTTGTTCGACTCATTTTTAGGAGTCGGGGAAAATTTACTTCGTAAATTTTGGAGCTCGTTAGATTTTATTTTTCTTCGTTTTTCTGCTCGAGAAATTATTAAAAAAATGCGTCGCGCCCACCTGGGCCAAAGGCCCAGCCGGCCAGCCGGCCCAGCCGCCCGCGCCCTCCCCTCGCACGCCCGCGCACCACGCCGTCGCCGCGCCTGCCGCCGCCGCCGTCGCCGAGTCCGACTCGGACTCCCTTTCTTGCCCCCTCCCCCAAGTCTCCCCCCTCTTTATATACCCCCACACCCCCCTCTCCTCCACCCCAAGCCGCCGCCGCCCCAAGCAGCAGCAGCCAGCGCCGCCCCGCGCCGCGCCTCGCCCGCAGCTGCCGCCGTTCGCCGCCGCCAGCGCCCGCCGCCGCCAGTGCCGCACCCCGCCGCCAAGCCGCCGCCCCGCCGGAGCCCCGCCTCGTCGAGGTAGCCACCCCGCGCCGCACCGCCTCCTCGCCCCGGTTCGTTTTTTTTTACAAAAAAACCGTTCCTGTTTATTATTTGATGGTTCGGTTTTTTTTAAACCCTAGATCGGTTTTCGTTTTTTTCCGGTTTTGTTGTTTAGAGAGCGTTCGCCGGACCGTTCGTCTTAACGAACATGATCACCGGTTATTCCAGGTTAACGAACGTCCGTTCATTTAACCGTTCGTCGTTTTCTGATTCGTCGGATTTACTCCGTGATTTTTTGATCGCGATTTCAGATCCGATCTTCGTTTTAGTTTATCTTCTCGCTCATTTATCGGAATCAGGTGATTCAAGCGCCTGGAGTTTCGTTTCGAAACCGCCGTTCCGACTAACCAATTTAAGTAAGATTTTTCTACTGTAAAAATTTGCCCTAGTTTCAACCGAGTTGTTTTCTTCCATCGTTGTTTTCCGTTGCTTTGTTCGATTCGATTCTTTTTGCAACCAGGGTTCTTAAGTTGAACTTTCTGGTTCGATCTTCTGTTCGAGTTTTACCTGTGCATTAGATGAGTACTTATTGTATGCTTGTTTTTTGTCTGCGATAGATCACCCGGAGTGCGCCGCCTGTTATTTCGAAGCTCTAAGTTTCGCGGATCCTCCGCAAGGCAAGTAACACTTTGATCATACCCTTTTCTACTACCCAGTTTTATTGCATTAGATCAATCCTCAAACATTGCATGACTAGGATCTAATTAAATTGTGGGATGGGAAGTAGTTGAGGTAGTACCTATTACCTGTTTTACTTATGAAACCTTTGGGAGTTACTTCTACATTTGCTTATTATGCCATGCTATGCTAGTAGACGTGGATTGGGTGAGTGATATCCATGACAGATGTGAGTATTGTTAATTAATGGTTTATCTAAGGTGGCAACTTGAACACACAACTGGGTGGATTGAGGCACCTGGTTTCTATCAGGACTTGCCTGTTTCTTTTTGGACCGCCACCCAGGCTCAAAGGGGACATAAGATCTTTCATGCTAGTAACTTCCGTGTGCAGCCACAAGCCATTATGGGCTCTGGCATAGTTGACTAAGTCGTGCGAACTCTTACAGGGTAGACTAGCAGATGTAGGGGAAAGTAGGTGTACCGGTCTATCCAAACGTAAGGTGCTAGCGCTTCTGAAAGGCCATGTCTCGGTCATCCGTTTCTCAAACACCGTGTAGTGCGAGAAATCCAACGGAGGCGATCGAGTCTTGTGGGGAAAAGTGCGCAAACCTCTGCAGAGTGTACAAACTAATCATGATTAGTCGTGTCCCCGGTTATGGACGTCTTGAGTATCTAGTTCTTGAATATCATGTGAATCTCATCATGTTACTTCTAATTAATATTGTTGGGTTTTAATTGTTCACTTAATTGGGATCGGAATGCTGTCAACCATTCTCGATGTTTCAACCACCATGATAGTTAAATAAAATCTATTCCTTTGCAGTAGGGAAAAATTAGCTTTTCGCAAAACTGTAACCATAGAGCTTTCCACCAGCCATACATGCATATAGTATAGCTCATTACTGTTCATTACTCTCTATGTGTTACATTGCCAGCATATTCCATGTGCTGACCCGTTTCGGGCTGCAACTTTCATGTTGCAGACTTTTTAGACAACGAGTAAGGTGCTTTTAGGTCGTGGTTCTATACTCACTGATGCCGTTGGAGTTGATGGACTCACTTATCTTCCAAGCCTTCCACTGTTATCATTATTAGATGGCCTTAAGACATACTTATTGAAATAAGTTCTCTTTGAGACATCGATGTAATAAGTGTGTGATTGCTACTCTGTTATAAATCCTTCGAAGTACTGTGTGCTGTCAGCATTACTGATCCAGGGATGACACCGGAGCACAGAGACTTGACCATCTGAGGTCGGGTCGCTACACTTATTCATACGTTGACTTGTTGATTGCAGTGCGGAACGATCCTGTCATGTGTGGAGTAGCAAACAAGCAGTGCACCCGAAGGTGGAAATCAACCAAGGACTTATGAAGTTATATATAATCTTCCTCAGGCAGGTCAGTATCCCCTTCGTCCAGATGATCATGTTTTGTCATGCCGAGCTATTGATATGTGCTACTGGTTTGCAACACCGTTTAAGTATAGCTATTGTTTTCCTATCTTTTCAGATTTAGGACAATGAAGACGATTTCGGGGGAACTACACAATATGGACTCACGTTGAGTCATCTCTATTGCCTCATGTGTTTGCTGCAAATGTGTCAGCATCAATTGCAAGATGAGGCAGCTAGCTAGCTGTGGAGTTGCCAACATGCTCAAAGTACTCGCAACATTGAGAAGAAACAAGCATGCCCAGGAAATTAAGGAAATTAATGCGTGCACCGGGAGGCCCTTTGCTTAGAGAAGCATCGACCGATTTACTTTATTTCCACACCTTCTCACAGCTTTGTATTGGTTATATTATGGTGAATCATTGAGATGCATAAACATGCTGAACTTTTGTTCTTCTGAATGTTAGTATGCATACCGTGTCTTCTGAAGCTTAGTTTAATGTAAATGTTGACTAGCCTGTGAACCTTCACAATCTAGTAAGTATATTGTAGGCCTGTTATTTGACACCTCACTTTGCCGCGCTACGCGACCAGTGTGAGTGTCTGCATCCAGTACCGCATCCTCTAATTTGGTGGATACCAAGTTGAAAAAGGTTACCGATGAGTAGCCACAAGCTGGAGGTGTCTCTTTTTTTTCTTTTGAATGGGCAATAAGCTGGAGAGTGTCTCGGGCTGCCTCTAGCACAAGGCCCTCCAGTACGAAACACGGGCAGCCGACTGGGCCGATACAAAAGCCTATCCATCATAAAGCCCATTTGTTTTTGTTTTTGCGAGGAGAAGCCCATATTTCTTGAAGAGGGGGCGATCCCAGGAAAACCCTCCTTCCTCCTCATTTCCACTTATACTACAGCTCGCTGGACTCTCCCGCTTCCGTTGCCCCCCAATTCCCCCCGCTGCCCATCTTCCTCACTCGTCCAGAAAACCCCCGCTCACCTTCTACCTCACTAGTACAGAAAACACCCTCTCCTCTTCTTCCACTCCTACAGAAAACCCCAGCTCTCGCACTGCCATTAGGCTCATCTCTGGCTACTCTGCTCAAACCCGTGAGCTCGGCGCGACGCCCACAAGGAAAATGGAGTCGGTTGGCCCCAGCGCCAAGAAGATGAGGCTCCCGCCAACGGCGACGCCGGTTGTAGATCATGCACCCGGCAGCGCGGGGAGAAGCAGCGAGCCCCCCCCCCCTCGAATCTGAGGAACCAGTAGAATCTCTGGAGGACCGCATCATCGATCTCCCGGACGTCATCCATGAGGAGATCATCTCGCTTCTCCCCACCAAGGATTGCTACCGCACACCAAGTCCTCTCAACTCGGTGGCACCCTCTATGGCACACCGCGCCCCTCAATCTCGACTGACGTCAGATATCTGTCCTTCTTGAATTTGATCTCCTCAGAGCCATCGTCTCCTCTCACCAGCAGGGCCCCATTCAATGCCTCTACATCCCAACATGCTACCTGATGTCCATACCCGGCACGGTGGACGCTTGGTTGACATCCCCTGAATTCAGAAAACTCCGGTAGTTTGAGTTCTACCATTACCACGAAAGTTTCATACCACGAACACGCCAAGAATTCGTGCCCACACCACCGTTGTCCATCTCGCGGTTTTCCTCCTCTCTCTCCACACCGCCACCTTCGCCCAGTGCCATCTACCAGACGGTCGGGTACAAATGCTTCGACTCCCACTGCTAAAAAGACTTTCGCTTGTGGTGGTTTATCTGTCGGTGGCCTCACTGCACAGCATCATCCACTCCAATTGCCCTGCCCTGGAGCGCTTGCTAATTGTTTTGGGAATAGAAATCCCTATCAGTTGTCTCAAAATAAAGTCGCCTCACCTTAAAAGCATTGGAATTTGTTTTGAAGGACAGCAGCTCATCATCGAAGATGCCCCTTCACTTCAAAGGTTGCTCCTTCATAATTGTTATACACCTTCACAAATAAATGTCGTCTCTGCGCCCAAACTGTAGACCTTGGGTGTAATTCGTGATCCGTTTGATGATCACAACAAGTTGGTGTTTGGCTCCACACTTATTCAGGTACCGTATATTATCATCTACACATTTGTAATCATAAGATGCATTTTTCATTTGTGCGCATAAGTTTTATATCATCTTGGAGTACACTTTGGGTACTAATATTATGTTATATGCTCAATGAAGAGTTTGTCCATGGATAGCCTATCAATGTTGCTGGATTCTGTCAAGATCTTATATATCGGAATGTTTAGTTTTGATCTGAACATAATTATTGGCTTCTTGCTATGCTTTCCATCTCTGGAGAATTTATATATAGACGTGATGATTTCATGCACATTGAAAGCCCGTATATATTGTACTAGAATTAATCGTTCAGCTGTCGCTCTTTCGACATACTCTTTGTTCAGACCTTAACTGTTTTCAATCTTCATGTCTACTTAGGAAGTGCTACCACATGGAAAAAAACGTATAACCAATCGGTGGCATAATAAGCACTAGGATTTTCTTAGTTCTCATGACATTCGTTTGAGGACAATAACGATGGAAGGATATGCATCCAACCAGGCAAACAGAAGCTTTGTCACATTCTTCCTGTTGAATGCGGGGTTACTATTGTCCATGAGGCTTAAGTTTTACCGCAAGAGATTTCTCATGGACGGACACGTTGGACAGCAAAAAAAGAAGTTTCAGGTGGACAAATGGGCTTCTAAACGTGCTCGGCTTCTATTTACAACAAGTTGTAGTCATCCTGAAATAATTTTTTTGCACAGGATGTTGATTTTATGGATCAGACCAATCCATTTGTTTGTGACTGCGAAAAAGAGTGGTTGGGTTAGATGTTGCTGCCATGTTCAATCTGGGTTTTGTCTAAAAATATGATGAACAATTAATCCTTGGGATTTTTGTATCGTTTGTAAGCTTGAGTTGCATGGTGTTTCCCTCATACTCCCCTCCACCTGCCACTACACTGCTGCATCTTCCACGGCTGTTGTTCGTTCCCGTCCGAGGCCTCGCCGTCGTTCTCCGCCTTGGTTCGCTCGCTGTGCCCGCCGCCGTCTGGCGTTGTCAACATGGTCAACAACCTCCCCGCAAAAAAACATGGTCAACAACCAAGAGGAATCAGGAGATGGCTGTACGTGGAGAGGCTGACAGTAGGGACCCACCAGGGTCATTGCATTACACAAGTAGGTACCTCGTTATTACAAGCCAAAAAAATACTTCCTCCTAATTCCTCACTGCTAGAAAATCACTTAAATGTCTTTAAAGGTCAAAAGACCCCTGAAATTTTCCAAAATTTGACATGACAGTTGTATTAGTACTACAAAATTTCTTGTTCATTTAAAACACCATCTGTTGCCACTTTACTCCAAATTTGTCTTTCACAGCTAATAAAAAATATGTACAACATCACACACAGTTGTTTTCTAGGAACTGTTTGCGATGATAATATCTGGGTCTATTTAAGTCTCCCTCCTTAAGCTTCGTCGGCTCGTCTGCTCCAGTGTCGGCAACCCCCGAATCCATGAATCCCAATCCCCATTCCCGCACCCCCTTCTTGCAAAGATGACGCCGTGGAAACGCTTCGTGAAGGCCCGTAAGATGGCCGCGTCCCACCCGAGCACCGCTGTCTGCGCCGAGAGCGTGGCCGCCTACACCGAGAGTGTCGCCGCATCCGCGTTGAGCGCGGCCGATTCCACTGAGAGGGCGTATGTGGCAGCCGAAAGGGAAGCCACGGCAGCCGAGACGGCTGTAGCTACTGATGCGACAGCGGCTGCAAACGCCGAGAGCGCTCGAGCTGCTGTCCGTGCTGTCGATGTCGCCCTGGCCCGGGTCGAGGCCATCCACGCCAAGATCGAGGATGCACACGCCAAGGTGTTACAGGCCACCTCAGACTCCAGCATGCAACCCACGTCTGAAAAGGCGGCGGTGGCCATGGAGCACCTGCTTCCTCATGTGGTCGTCGAGCGGGAGCTGGAGATGCAGGAGGCGGCGGAGATCGAGGAGCGCCGGGAGGAGGAGTTGCGCGTGGCTGAGGTCAAGGTAGAGAAGACTCTGTCCGTCGAGGAATCGGTGGTGGAGTACTAACGCGAGCTCTGGCACAACCACTACTATGAGTACTACAATCTTTAGGGCGGCGCCGACGACGAGGACGAGGATGAGGACGAGGACGCGGTCGACTTCAGCAAGGGGGCGCGCGGAGTCCACCAACGGCGGCATGTCGCCAGGACAAGTCATCGACATCTCATCTCACACCGGCGATGCATAGGCCAGCGCGTGTCGGTGTGGAACGACACCTATGGGATCACAAGAATCCCTACTGCGGTTTTCGGGGCGCAGAGTTGCGAGAGGAGCAGGATTATTAATCAGCACAAGGATCGTTTACCCAGGTTCGGGACGCGAGGATGCGTAAAACCCTAGTCCTGCTTTGGTGGATGTATTGAGTGTTCTTGAGCCCTCCAACTAGCTATGGTGGTTGAGCCGTTTCAGAGAGCCGAATCCTTTTCCAGTATGCCATGGGCCTCCTTTTATAGTCGAAAGGGGCTGCCATAGTGGCACACAGGAGGTGGAAAGGCATACAGTGCCATGAGCTTGTCGCTCGTATTACAGGACAAGACGCATTTAATGCATCGCTTAGGTGTCCACTTGCTTTATTGGGGAGGGGAACGAGGCCCGTCCCGTCCGTCGCCGCTCCTCCACGCTTCGACACGCGCGCTGGCCAGCGCTGCATGCGACGCCATGTAGGCAGGCAAGCAGCTGAGGTGGCACGGCGGTTGGGTCTTCACGAAGATCTGCATGCCGCCACGCATGTGCTTGTTGATCTGGTCTGGGAGCTGCATGTTGCCACGCAGGTGCTAGCCCAGCTGGTTGAGCTGGAAGCTGCATGCGAACGGCGGTGGAAACTTGGCTGGTGCGGGCCTGGAGGTGGCCCCGCTGGCGTCCTCGATGAGGGCCTTACCGGGGGGGCGGAAGGGTGTTGCCATGGCGCGCTGTTGTCCCCAGCAATGATCTTGCCAGGGGTCTTGTGTCTCTCCTCGGCAAGGATCTTGCTGAGGACAGTTGTCTTTTAATCCTCATCTGATCTTGAATATTCCTTGGTCTTGACAAAGATCTGCATGCCACCTTGGAGGTGCCTCTCGAGCCCTAGTTCCAACGTGGTTGGTTGAGTTGGAACCCCGGGGCTCGAGGGTGGCTCACTCCGCTGGTGTGGGCGAGCCGTCCCGACAAGGGTCTTGTCAGGGCTGCTGTGGCTGCCCCCGGAAAGGGTCTTGCCAGGGGAACCTGCTTCGCCTCTCTGCCTCTTTGTGGTCTCGGCCTTGGCGTTGCTCTGGCTGCCTTGGGCTTTGATGACCCACAAGTATAGGGGATCTATCATAGTCCTTTTGATAATTAAGAGTGTCGAACCCAATGAGGAGCACAAGGAAATGATAAGCAGTTTTCAGCAAGGTATTCTCTGCAAGCACTGAAATTATAGGTAACAGATAGTTTTGTGATAAGATAATTTGTAACGAGCAACAAGTAACAAAAGTAAATAAAGTGCAGCAAGGTGGCCCAATACTTTTTGTAGCAAAGGACAAGCCTGGACAAACTCTTATATAGAGAAAAGCGCTCCCGAGGAGACATGGGAATTATCGCCAAGCTAGTTTTCATCACGATCATATGATTCGCGTACGGTACTTTGATAGTTTGTTATGTGGGTGGACCGGTGCTTGGGTGTTGTCCTTACTTGAACAAGCCTCCCACTTATGATTAACTCCTATTGCAAGCATCCGCAACTACAAAAGAAGTATTAAGGTAAACCTAACCATAGCATGAAACATATGGATCCAAATCAGCCCCTTACGAAGCAACGCATAAACTAGGGCTTAAGCTTCTATCACTCTAGCAATCCATCGTATACTTATTACTTCCCAATGCCTTCCTCTAGGCCCAAATAATGGTGAAGTGTCATGTAGTCGACGTTCACATAACACCACTAGAGGAGAGACAACATACATCTCATCAAAATATTGAACGAATACCATATTCACATGACTACTAATAGCAAGACTTCTCCCATGTCCTCAGGAACAAATGTAACTACTCACAAAGCATATTCATGTTCATAATCAGAGGAGTATTAATATGCATATAGGATCTGAACATATGATCTTCCACCAAATAAACCAACTAGCATCAACTACAAGGAGTAGTCAACACTACTAGCAACCTATAGGTACCAATCCCAGAATTAGAGACAAGAATTGGATACAAGAGATGAACTAGGGTTTGAGGGGAGATGGTGCTGGTGAAGATGTTATGGAGATTGGCCCCCTCCCGATGAGAGGAGCGTTGGTGATGACGATGGCGATGATTTCCCCCTCCCGGAGGGAAGTGTCCCCGGCAGAACAGCTCCGCCGAAGCCCTAGATTGGTTCCGCCAAGGTTCCTCCTCGTGGTGGCGGAGTCTCGTCCCGAAAACTTGCTTATGATTTTTCTTCGGACGAAAGACTTCATATAGCAGAAGATGGGCACCGAAGGGCCAACAGGGGGCCCATGAGGCAGGGGGCGCGCCTAGGGGGGTAGGGGGCGCCCCTACCCTCGTGGCCAGGGTGTGGGCCCCCTCTGGTATTTCTTCCGCTCAGTATTTTTTATTATTCCCAAAAATAACTTTCGTGGAGTTTTAGGGCTTTTCGAGTTGTGCAGAATAGGTCTCTAATATTTGCTCCTTTTCCAGCCCAGAATTCCAGCTGCAGGCATTCTCCCTCCTTATGTAAACCTTGTAAAATAAGAGAGAATAGGCATAAGTATTGTGACCTAATGTGTAATAACAGCCCATAATGCGATAAATATCAATATAAAAGCATGATGCAAAATGGACGTATCCACTCCCCCAAGCTTAAACCTCGCTTGTCCTCAAGCAGAAGCCGATAACGATAAATATGTCCACATGTTTAGAGGCAGAGGTGTCGATAAAATAAAATACGGACATGAGGGCATCATGATTATTCTCATAACAACAACATATATAGATAATGTCATATGATCTCTTATGCTCAAATAATAATCCATTCACAATGCAAAGTATGAATCAGAAACTTTATTGAGAACTAACAAACTATAATCTCAGTCATTAAAGCAATTGCAATTTATCATAACATCAGAAAGAGTCTATGTTAGAGCTTTTCAGCAAGCCCTCAACTCGGTTTGACCGATTACACAAACTCGGTGAGACCGATTTTGGTAATAAGCAAAACAGAGAGTTGGTCAAGCAAACTCGGCGGGACCGATTGCATATCTCGGTGAGACCGAAATAATTGCAACAGGCAACAGAGAGTTTGCAAGCGTGGTGAGACCGAGATCCCGTCAGTGAGACCGAAATGATTAGGGTTTCTGGTAGTGGCTATGTCAAGTGAACTCGATGGCGCCGGATAGATCAAATCAGTGGGGCCGAGTTTGACTTTAGGTTTAGGACATATGTGGAAATGAGAAAGTGGTTGAGGGCTTTGGAGCATATCACTAAGCACTTTGAGCAAGCAAGCCATTAAGCAACACCTCATCCCCTTTTATTAGTATTGGCTTTTCCTATGGACTCAGTGTGATCTTGGATCACTAAAATGAAAGTGTAGAGTCTTGAGCTTTTGAGCTTTCAGGGTTGGATGCACAAAATCTTAATCCGAAAGAACGTCACTTTATATTTCCACTTGTGATATAGACCTTTATTATGCAATCCATCGCTTTTATTTCTTCCACATCACAAGATCGTATAAAGCTTATTTCCTCCACACTAATCAATCGTACATATTTAGAGAGCAATTTTATTGCTTGCACCGATGACAACTTACTTGAAGGATCTTACTCAATCCATAGGTAGATATGTTGGACTCTCATGGCAAAACTGGGTTTAGGGTATTTGGAAGCACAAGTAGTATCTCTACTTGGTGCAAAGAATTTGTCTAGCATGAGGGGGAAAAGCAAGCTCAACATGTTGGATGATCCATGACAATATACTTTATCTCAGATATAAGAAAACATAACCCATTACGTTGTCTTCCTTGTCCAACATCAACTCTTTGGCATGTCATATTTTAATGAGTGCTCACAATCATAAAAGATGTCCAAGATAGTATATTTATATGTGAAACATCTCTTTCTTTATTACTTCCTATTAATTGCCACGATGACCAAAACTATGTTTGTCAACTCTCAACAACTTTTAATCATCATACTCTTTCTATGTGAAGTCATTACTCTCCATAAGATCAATATGATCTCTTTGTTTCTTTTTATTCTTTTCTCTTTTCTTTTATTCACTCAAGATCATGGCAAAATAATCAAGCCCTTGATTTAACACTAATCTTTATTATATATAGCTCACGGACTCGATTACATAGAGGGATCATAAAGCAAAACTCAAAACTAGATCATACTAAAACTTTATTCTACTAGATCAATATATTACCAAAAGGATCGAACTAAGAAAAACGGTAAAGATAGGGGTGTGATGGTGATACGATACCGGGGCAACTCCCCCAAGCTTGGAAGTTGCCAAGGGGAGTGCCCATACCCATGTGATTATGTCTCTTTTGTTGGTGAAGAAGATGGAGGTGATGATGATGACAATTGTGTCTTTAGCTTCTTCATATTGTAATTTAGAAGAGCAATTTCCTCCTTTAAATCATCAACCTCCGATTCCAGCTTCAAGATCTTGTCACATAAATCTCCTTTGCTTTTCTGCCGAAAACGAGAAGGAATAGATCGGTTGTTAGATAGTTTAGCCCTCTTAGGGAGACTAGATTTCTTGAACTTCGCGTGCATATCCCCAGGTTGAGGTAGAGGGACATCCTCCTCCTCCGAGCTTGGATCATTGATCCTCATCAAATGAGCATCCTCCCCCTCATCCGTAGTTCGACCACAAGAAGATAGATCCCCATAGGTCTTTGGGTCAGCAATGAGGTATGAGACATAGCTCTCTCCGTCGGAATCCTGGGATGACATCTTGCTCCAAATCTGCTATCGAAACAGCTCGAGATGAAACCAGAGGATATTTGCATGATACAGGAGTCAAAACTTTCGGGAGATTATATAATGAATTTTCACCGACCAAAATACGTATCGTGCAAGAAAACGGAGTCCGGAGAGCACAAGAGGTGCCCACGAGGCAGGGGGCGTGCCCAGGGGTAGGGCGTGCCCTCCACCCTCGTGGAGCTCTCGTGTCCTTCCCGGACTTCTTCTTATTTTTCTATTTTTCTAAATATTCCAAAACGGAGAAAATCCATTAGAACTGTTTTGGAGTCGGTTTACTTACCGTACCACATACATATTCCTTTTCAGAGTCTGAAACATTCCGGAAAGTGTCCCTTATGTACTCCTCTGGTGTCATGGTTTCAATAACATTAGTTTCAACATTTATAGGATTACCTGAGATATAGTGTTTGATTCTTTGACCGTTCACCACCTTCGGATTTGTGCCTTCAAAGTTGTTGATTTTTATGGCACCGGAACGATAGACCTCCTCGATAACGTAAGGACCTTACCATTTAGAGAGAAGTTTCCCTGCAAAAGATCTTAAACGAGAGTTGTACAACAATACCTAATCACCTACATTAAACTCACACTTTTGTATTCTTTTGTCATGCCATCTTTTGACTTTTTCTTAAAACAATTTGGCATTCTCATAGGCTTGGGTTCTCCATTCATCAAGTTAGCTAATGTCAAATAACCTCTTCTCACCGGAAAGTTTGAAATCATAATTGAGCTCTTTAATAGCCCAATATGCCTTATGTTCTAGTTCGAGAAGTAAATGACATGCTTTTCCATAAACCATTTTATACGGAGACATACGCATGGGATTTTTATATGCAGTTCTATAGGCCCATAATGCATCATCAAGTTTCTTGGACCAGTTCTTTCTACATCTATTAACAGTCTTTTGCAAAATTAATTTGAGCTCTCTATTACTCAATTCTACTTGACCACTAGACTGTGGGTGATAAGGAGATGCAATTCTATGATTAACATCATACTTAGCAAGCATTTTACGAAAAGTACCATGAATAAAATGTGAACCACAATCAGTCATTAAATATCTAGGGACTCCAAACCTCGGAAAAATAACTTCTTTAAGCATCTTAATAGAAGTGTTATTGTCGGTGTTCTGGGAACGGGGGTCCCCAGACTTGCCTGCCTGCGGCCTGTGGCGTGGCTCAAACGGGGGCCCAGTGTGGCCCATCTTCATCAACACAAGGCTCAAGACCCTCGCGAGGGGCCAAGCCTCGTGAGGCGGACGACACGGCGCTTCCTCAAGCACGGCCTCCTTAGGCTGGCTCGCAAGGAGGCGGAGAGATCAAGGCGGGTACCTCACGAGGTGCCCATGACGCAAGCCATGACGACCAAGGGTGCCAGGCGGGCGCCAGCCCGCGCAGCGTCTCCCTTTCCTCTTTGGTGCAAAGGGGGCAAGCGCAGGCGAGAGGATCAAGCAAAGGCACCCATTTCGGTGCAACAAGACCAAGACCAGTCCAACGGTGGGAAGGAGATCACCATGGAGCCTAGGACGGCGTCACCACAGGGCCTTTGGCAGGCGAAGACCAACTTTAGTCAGGATAAGTGTACCGGATGTTCCCCTTCAAATTGGCCAATTGTTGGCGCCCTTCCCGCTCAATATTTGGGAAGAGGCCCAGGGCCTTTGCCTATAAATAGGACTAGCCACCCCTAGGGTAGAGCCATCCGATTCAGCATCCAGAGAGACCTGATTTAGTATCTAGAGGCATCGAATCCGGCAGAGAGAGAGAAGGGCGATCGAACTCCCCCTAGCAGTTCATCCCCTAGCCAAGAACAGGCCCTCACGAGGCTGTTCTTCCTTGTACTGTTCTTCATCATCAGCCCAAGAGGCAATCCACCCACCACAAACTAGAGTAGGGTATTACACCACAACGGTGGCCCGAACTAGTATAAACTCTGTGTCTCTTGTGTTGTTCTTACAGTAGTTAGATCCTTACGAGACGGAGAGGTAGAGGGAACGATCTCCGCGCGCACCCCAGAGTTCGAACCTTAAGGGTCTGCCGGAACCCGTGATCCGACATTTGGCGCGCCAGGTAGGGGTGCGCCGGAATCTGTCTTCCACCGCTCCGCTCTCCGCCGACCGTCGCATCCATGTCTGACGCTCGTCGGGCCCGCGCCGAGCGCCGGGCCACCATCGCTTCCCGCGCTGTCCAGACGGCCCCCGTCGGTGGGCGTCCTCGTCGTTCCCCGTCGCCCGCCGTCAACGCCGCCACCGGCCCGGCGGGGAACGAGCAGCAAGCATCCTCTCAGCACCCGTCCGTGTGGCGGGATGGCCGCACCGCCACTCCGTCGCTCACCCCAGCCGGTTCTTCGTTGCACGCTCTTCGCGCGCCCTTGGAGGCTCGAGTTGCACTCATCGCGGCGAACGAGCTCATGCTCTACCGCCCCGTGACGACGTCTACGAGGAGTGGCTCGACCGCATCGCCGAGCTCGTCCGCGCCGCAGAGGGCTCTCCCGCGCCTTCCGCACCGCTGCGACGCACCTCGCCCCGCGTGGGCAATGAAGCCCCGGGGGCATTCCAGCCGCCTCCTTTCCAAGAAGATGCCATGGCTCCAAGGCGCGTAGCTCCTGGGCGGAACCCGCTCCGTCATGCGCCGGCCCAGCAGGAACGGAGCTGCCAAGAAGTCCCGCGACCGCAAGAGGCCGCCCGGGCGCTCCCAGCCCCGGCTCGCCGAGATCCCGCTCCAGCTCCGGCACGTCAAGACCCCGCGCTGCTCCCAGCTGTGGTGCAAGGGGACCAGCAAGGCCAAGCTCTCCCTCAACCAAAACCTCCCGCGGCCACCGCTGGCTGCCACGCCTACACCGCCGAGCTGCGCGGAGTCGCATGGCCCGGCAAGTTCAAGCCGGACCTGCCCCCACGCTACAATGGCACGACTGATCCCACAGAGTTCCTCCAGCTTTACGAGCTGGGAATCGAAGCTACCAGCGGGGACGAAAAGGTCATGGCGAATTGGTTCCCCATAGCGCTGAAGGAAGGTGCTCGCACTTGGCTCCTGAACCTGGCCCCAGGCACGATCTCCTCCTGGGACCAGATGCGTACTCGCTTCATCGCCAACTTCCAAGGTACCCGTGACTGGCCTCCCGCCGTGAGCGACATGCACCGCATCAAGCAGCAACCTGGAGAGACCCTGCAAAAGTACATCCAGCGCTTCAACAGTGCGCGCCTCAAGATCCCCAGGGTGTCCGAGGAAGCCATCATTTCGGCCTTCTCCGATGGCGCGCGCGACGTCAAGATGAAGGAGGAGTTGACGATGCATGAAGACCTCTGCACCTCCCTGGAGCTGTTCAACCTGGCGACCAAGTGCGCCAGGGCTGAGGAGGGACGCCTCTCCCTCCTCGATCTGCCTGCCACAGACCCAGAAGAGAAGAAGCCCAAGGCCAAGGACGTGAAGCGCAAGGGGGCTGTCGTG
Organism: Aegilops umbellulata; assembly: GCA_032464435.1. NCBI lineage: Eukaryota > Viridiplantae > Streptophyta > Magnoliopsida > Poales > Poaceae > Aegilops > Aegilops umbellulata. The sequence goes on along the minus strand of CP136056.1, from coordinate 107,414,721 downwards.
CTCGTGTCAGAGCCGGACACCAAGCGGGGCAAGGATCTGCCCGAATCCTCCAGGGGCAGCCGGTACTGCGTGTACCACGACCTCCACACCCACAACACCAATGAATGCCAAAAACTCCGCGCCGTGCGAGAAGGAAGAGTCGGCCGACGCCCTGACCGTGCTGACCGGGGCTACGACCGAGGAGGAGGAATGAACCAGGGACTCTGGGAAGATCGTGGCCCACGTCAAGGCTGGCGTGACCAACCTCGTGAGGACCGCTGGCGTGACCCGCCTCGCGAGGGGGACTGGAGGGATCAGCCTCGTGAGGATCACCCTCATGGCAACCCAGGCCTGCCGCCGTTGCCACCTCAGCCAAGAAGGAATGAAGACCGCCACAAGACGAGGGGGCTGGGGGCTTCGAGGAGCCTCGCGCCATCGCCTGCATCCTGGGTGGAGCTCAAGCCCCAGCCTCTCAGCGTATCTTCAAGCAGTTTGCTCGCAAAGTGAATGCAGTTCTCCCCAAGCTCGAAGCAACGCGTCCCCTCAGGTGGTCGGCCTGCACCATCACGTTCAGCTCAGCAGACCTGCTCAAGTGCGCGGCCACGGCCGGAGTCCTCCCAATGCTTTGTTCCCCAGTCATCAGCAACGTTCTGGTCACCAGGACCCTCATCGACGGAGGGGCAGGGCTCAATGTCTTGTCCGTGGAAACATTCAACAGCCTCCAAGTGCCCTATGACCAGCTTCAGCCAACCAAGCCCTTCTCCGGAGTCACCGATGGTTCCACAGTCCCGATCAGGCAGGTCCGCCTCCCAGTCACCTTCGGGGCCCGCAACAACTACCGCACCGAGCTCATCGACTTTGACGTCGCCTACATCCGCCTGCCGTACAACGTCATCCTCGGGTACCCGGCGCTGGCCAAGTTCATGGTCGTGACCCACCACGGCTACAACGTCCTCAAGATGCCAGGAAGCGGCGGCGTCATCACGGTGCCATGTCAAGAGAAGGATGCAGTGTGTACCCTGGAGCGAGCCTTTCAGGCCGCGTCACTAGAAGACCCAGATCGCGGAAGCAGGAGGCTTCCTGAGACCACCCCCAAGAAGAAGAAGACGACGTCAGGCTCAGCCCCTCAGGAGGCAGGCCCTTCAAGGCCCGCGTCTGCCCAGGGGGATCCTCCTTCAATCGCATAGGAAATCGCGCCTGGCGCCCTCCTCAGGCAGGGCTCGGGGGCTCTCACCTGGAGGGCCACCGACCTCGCCAAGGTCACGAGGGAGGCGCTTGAGCACCATGTGGAGGTGTGCTTCGAAGCACGTTTCCCTCGAAAGGAAGCCAAGGAAAGAAGATCAGACCAGCAGGAGTTTGTTAGCAAGGCCATTCAAGAATTACAGGAGTCAAGGATCATGAGAGGTTGCCGTCGCCCGCCAGCTGTGGCTCCCCATCCAGGCGAGGATGGTGGGCTGCGCGTCTGCGTCGACGTACCAGGGCTCAACCGGATCGCCACGGCGGGGCGCCTCTGGCCCTCACAAGTGGGGCGCTGCAGAGGACCACCCCACAGTTATGTTCGCATGCCTTATGGCTTGCCGAGCGTGGCTGCGGCATACCAGCGCCTCATGAGGAGCGTCTTGGAGGTGCAAGAAGACAGGCGTTCCACGGCCCTGGCGGAGATGGAGGCTGCTCACGAGGAGCCACCAGTGCCTCCGGAGCCTCCCAAGGCCCCTGGGCCTGGGGGCTCGTGAGGATCGGCTTCCGTAGCCCATCGAGTCTGCTACACCAACGCCACTGCACCGACGACATCTTCAGGTGACATCTTTCAAGTTTCATTCCCAGCTGGGAGCGCCCTCCCAGGGTTGCGTCATTCCCAGGCCGCGTGGGTCCGTCCCTGTGGCATGTATCCCTTTTTATCTTTTCAGTCGCTAGCTTGCTTTGCTGGGGGCGCCCCTCGGGCTGCATCATCCCCAGGCCACTCGGGCTAGGCCCAGCGGCATGTATCCCTTCCGCGTTTATTTCCAATTATGCATCATGCTTGATTACTCGATGTCGTCCGCGGCACCTTTTCTTCTTCATGTCGACCACTTGCACGTTAAAGGGGGGGTGCCTGAGCATCGCGACTCAGGGCTCTTACTGGCTCTCCAGCCCTCACCCTCTGGCCTTGTCCACGGCATCGCGACCTGGCATACCAGCGACGGCTGAGACAAGCTCGAGGGCCGGGACCCGAGGACGTAGAGTGCCGACATCTAAACAGATTTTGCAGGAACACATCTCAAGATACGGCCCAGTGCCAGGCGCAACCCGCCTAGAGGTAGGGCCTCGTGAGTCCCGCGCTGGCTCACGGGTGCCCAGATACACCTCACCTAGCTCTGCCGTGCTAGCCACGTGTCAGGGCGGGGATGTACACGCCCCGGGGGCTCCTCTCGGAGGGGATCCCCCTCCACGTACCAGTGGAAGCACCATGCTCCGCGCTGGCTGACGACACTGCCGAGGAGCGGCTATGCCCATACACATACGGAAGCGCAATGCTCCGCGCTAGTGATAAACAACTGAGGGTGGCCTCCGGGCCGCATTAACCTCAGGGAGCCCCGAGCTTAGTGGCCGGCCTCATCGCAACGCCTCCCCCCGGGAGCGCCGTGCGAGGGGGCTGGGCACGGGGGCTACGACTGGGTCACGCTCAGCCGTACGCCCCAGCCAGGCCCCTCGGGCCTGGTTTCATCGCGCGTCTCTCCCCGAGCGGAGCCAAGGTACGAAGGCCGTTTGCGCGTCAAGGGGGACTCCTGAGCATCGCGACTCAGGAGCCTAACTGGCTCCATAGCCCCTCACTCCTTAGTTCCGAAAGGCTATGCTGGGTGAGGTACGCGCGGGGTCGGGCTCTGCAGACGTAGAACGGTAGCCCCGCCTACATTCCATCTCATGCTGTTCGCGCGTCAAGGGGGAATCCTGAGCATCGCGACTCAGGAGCCTAACTGGCTCCGTAGCCCCTCACTCCTTAGTTCCGAAAGGCTATGCTGGGTGAGGTACGCGCGGGGTCGGGCTCTGCAGACGTAGAACGGAAAACGCACCTACATCGCGCTTCCCTACTTGTTGTTCGTGCACCAAGGGGGCCTCCTGAGCATCGCGACTCAGGAGCCTAACTTGTCATGTGGCCCCTCATTCCTTTGGTCCCGTCCTGGTTTCCGGTCGGGGCTGATGCTGGGTGAGGCATGCGCGTGGCCGGGCTCTGCCGGCGTAGAACATAAGCAAGTAGGGAAGGGGAACATAAAATTCAAGGAACTTAAAAGTAAATATTACAACCCATACTGTCGCCTTGGTACCAAACGCAAATTTAAATGCCTCCCCGAGGCGTCGTGCATGTGCAGGAATCGAAAGAAGAACAAGAACGATAGCGGAGTCACTTGTCGGCAGCGGAGTCGCGTGGAGTGGCTTCGCCTTGTGAGGTAGTGGGGCCGGCAGCACCTCGCTTCGGCTTGGTGCTGAAGGCCCGGAACTTCCCTAGCAGCACCTCTGCGCGCCCCTTCACGGCCTCGACAGCGGCAGCGGCGCCCTCGCCGCTCACCGGCTCCAGCAGGCTGTCGAGGTCGGCACTGGGATCGCGAAGGTAGACATGGGCGAAGATCCGCGTTAGCGCGGCAGAAGACAGGACTCGCGCCTCGGCCTCGGTCGTGGGGGCGAGTCCAAGGGCGACATATCCAAGAGCCTTCACCAAGAAGGGAAGCAGTTTGGCAGGGCCGTCCCCGTCACCAGCCAGCAGGCTATCCAGGCCACTCTCGTAAAGCGTCTTCAGTGAAGCACAAGCATCCTTCTCCATGTCCGCGAAGGCCACGCGATCCTCGGCAAGGACCCGGGCCTTGGCGTCCAGCTCGGCCTTCGTCGTCTCCAGCTCCTTCTTCAACGCGCCTAGGTGGCTGCGGCGCTTCTTGAGCTTTGCCTCCCGGTCCTCGAGCGCCGCCTCGCGAGCTTTCACCCCCTTCTCCTGCTCTTGGCGAAGGCGGGTCTCCTCTGCAAGCCGATCCCGCAGGCCTTGCAACTCGTCCTCCAGCTCCTTGCAGTGGCCGCGGATGCCAACCACCTCTCCCAGGGCCGCGTCACGGGCAGCCTTCACCTCGAGGGTGGCCTCCCTCTCCCCGTCACAAGCCGTTGAGGCCTGAACCAGCGCTGCCCGAATCGAGGCGTCGGAGCGAATCCACCCCGAGGCCAGCTCCAGGCGCCCGGCCACCAGGCGAGGGTCGGCGCCTAGAAGATCCTGCTGCAGCCGGTCCAGTCCAGCAACAGCCCGCTCCAAGATGGAAGAAGAAGGCGGAGAAGCATCAGTGCGCTTCAAGGCAGCAGGAGGGGTCGCAGAACCAGCGGCCGGCGGAACGGGAGGAGAAGGTAGCGGCGGCGAGGCCGCAGTATCCCGATACGGAGTCTGCTGCGCCTCCCCAGCCGTAGCAGCAGCACCAAGCAAGGGCACCTCTGGGGTCGATCGAGCCATGGGGGCTGCGGCCCCAGCCAGATCAGCCAAGCCCCGCAAGAACGAGTGGGCAGGAGAAGCCCGTGCGTCGCGGTCGCCCTCCCCTGCAGGTGGAGGTGTCGCCACAGCTGGGGCCCCAGGAGCTCCCTTCAGGAGAGGTAATCGTCAAACCTCGTCAGCAGAACAAGAAACCAGGGATCAAGGATCAAGCACTTACAAGTCGTCGCCAGAAAGCTCCAGCAGTCTCCTGCCAAACTTGAAGCCGGAGAGCCGGCTGGAAGGGTCGACCTCGGAAGCAGAAGGCACGTCAGCAGTTCGCCCCGGAGTTAGGGCGGACCCACGGGGAATCAACCCGGTCCTGCTCTTCTTCGGGACCGGGGGTGAGCTCCCGCTGCCCAGCACGTCGTCATCGTCATCATCGCTCAGCGAAAGGCGGAGAGCGCGGGGCTTGCGCTGGAGCGGGGGAGCCCTAGACTCCTCATCGGTCGCCTCGGAGTCAGAGCCTGCCTCCTGCTCTTCCTCGCCCCCATCTCCGCTGGAGTCGCCGGAAGACACATCCACCAGCTCCTCGGGAGCCATCGCGGGCGCGAGTCCGTCCCCGTTGAAGACGGGCATGGACTTCACCACTTGCTCCCAATCGTCGCGGAGGAACAGGGGCGAAGGCGCGCCCTCCAGCCTTGCTACCTCGCCCCCGACCAGGGATTGGAGAACCGCAGTCACGTCCTCTTCACCCACGGCTGCGGGGCTCGGGTGAGGCCTCCACATCGGGGGAGAGTACTGCCAAAGCGGAGCCAGCTGGTGCTCCAGGAACTCCCTCAGCAGCGACGCCCCGGTCAGCTTCGCCATCGCCATGTTGGCTGGCTTCAGATCGGCGTCCATCTTCGCCAGCATCGACTTCGCGCGGGGATCCGTGAGCTCCGCTCAGCACCAGTCGCCCGAGCTCACGGGCGGCTCCATGGGAAGGGTCAACCGAGGGTGGACGCGCCCGGCGACAACCAATACCCACTTGCTCCGGAAGCCCTCGATCCTCTTCCCCGGATTCGAAATGGCCATGGAGCTACCGCATGCGACGAAGCCCGCGCACGCGGAAGGGGAACCTTTGGAGGTCCGGAGGTAGAAGTAGTGGCGCAGCAAGGCCACTGAAGGCTGTACCCCCACATGCGCCTCGCAGTAGTAAGCAAAGATCGCCAAAAGAAGGACGGAGTTGGGGTGGAGATGCAGAGCTTGCAAGTTGTAGTGACAGAGGACGGCGAGGAAGAACTCAGAGAAAGGAGGCACCAGGCCCGCTGTAATGGAGCTCACGAAGAAAGGATAGAAGGTGCTCCCTTGGCCTTCGGGGGCATCGGAGCCGACCTTGAACATCTGCGCCCCGTCAATGCCCTGCGCCGCCGCCATCCGGTGCAGTAGGGCGAGGCTCGCCTCCGACATGTTGGGCGAGTCCAAAGCAGGCGAGAACCAAGCTTCGGCCGGGGCCCGGCGAGGCGCCATGGCTACCTGGGTCGAGCAGGTGGAGCAGATCTGGAAGCTTGGAGGAGGGGAGGAGAAGCGCAAGAAAGGGGATCTGAGCGGCGGATGAAGAAGGAGAAGAGAGGAGCCCGAGCAGATGCTGCGCCTTTAGTATCCTGCGCTGTCGCAAAAGCACCCACGTCCAATCAACCGCCACACGGCGCCCAAGGCCGCAGGCTGTTAGGGACCGCGGCGCTTCGCCCTTGCCCTTTCACCCCTCGGCACGGCCAAGTCCGTGCGCGCCTTGGGCCCGAGGGCTACTGTCGCCGTTCTGGGAACGGGGGTCCCCAGACTTGCCTGCCTGCGGCCTGCGGCGTGGCTCAAACGGGGGCCCAGCGTGGCCCATCTTCATCAACACAAGGCTCAAGACCCTCGCGAGGGGCCAAGCCTCGTGAGGCGGACGACACGGCGCTTCCTCAAGCACGGCCTCCTTAGGCTGGCTCGCGAGGAGGCGGAGAGATCAAGGCGGGTACCTCACGAGGTGCCCATGACGCAAGCCATGACGACCAAGGGTGCCAGGCGGGCGCCAGCCCGCGCAGCGTCTCCCTTCCCTCTTTGGTGCAAAGGGGGCAAGCGTAGGCGAGAGGATCAAGCAAAGGCACCCATTTCGGTGCAACGAGACCAAGACCAGTCCAACGGTGGGAAGGAGGTCACCATGGAGCCCAGGACGGCGTCACCACAGGGCCTTTGGCAGGCGAAGACCAACTTTAGTCAGGATAAGTGTACCAGATGTTCCCCTTCAAATTGGCCAATTGTTGGCGCCCTTCCCGCTCATTATTTGGGAAGAGGCCCAGGGCCTTTGCCTATAAATAGGACTAGCCACCCCCAGGGTAGAGCCATCCGATTCAGCATCCAGAGAGACCTGATTTAGTATCTAGAGGCATCGAATCCGGCAGAGAGAGAGAAGGGCGATCGAACTCCCCCTAGCAGTTCATCCCCTAGCCAAGAACAGGCCCTCACGAGGCTGTTCTTCCTTGTACTGTTCTTCATCATCAGCCCAAGAGGCAATCCACCCACCACAAACTAGAATAGGGTATTACACCACAACGGTGGCCCGAACTAGTATAAACTCTGTGTCTCTTGTGTTGTTCTTGCAGTAGTTAGATCCTTACGAGACGGAGAGGTAGAGGGCACGATCTCCGCGCGCACCCTAGAGTTCGAACCTTAAGGGTCTACCGGAACCCGTGATCCGACAGTTATGATCAGCACTACTAGTTGGAATAGCTTCTACCCACTTAGTAACATAATCAACAGCAACTAAAATATGTGTATATCCATTAGAGGCAGGAAACGGTCCCATATAATCGAAGCCCCAAACATCAAATGGTTCAATAACAAGTGAATAATTCATAGGCATTTCTTGACGTCTACTAATATTACCAATTCTTTGACATTTATCACAACATAGGACAAACTTACGGGCATCCTTGAAGAGAGTAGGCCAATAAAAACCGGATTGCAATACCCTATGTGCAATTCTGTCTCCAGCGTGGTGTCCTCCATAAGCTTCGGAGTGACACTTGCGTAGGATTTGTTCCTGTTCATGCTCAGGTACACAACGTCTAATAACACCATCTACTCCTTCCTTATAAAGATGTGGGTCATCCCAGAAGTAATTTCTTAAATCATAGAAAACTTTTTCTTTTGCTGGTATGTGAAACAAGGTGGTATAAATTTAGCAACAATGTAATTAGCATAATCAGCATACAATGGAGCAGTATGAGCAGCATTTATGACATTTAGTTGTTCATCCGGAAAGCTATCATCAATAGGTAGTGGGTCATCAAGCACGTTTTCTAACCTAGACAAGTTAACTGCAACAGGGTTCTCAGCTCCCTTTCTATCAATAATATGCAAATCAAATTCTTGTAGCAAGAGAACCCATCTAATAAGTCTAGGTTCAGCATCTTTCTTTTCCATAAGATATTTCATAGTAGCATGATCAGTGTGTATAGTTACTTTATAATCAACAATATAAGGTCTGAACTTATCACAAGCAAATACAACTGCTAAGAATTCTTTTTCAGTAGTAGCATAATTTCTCTGGGCACTGTCTAGAGTTTTACAAGCATATTGAATAACATTTAATTTCTTATCAACTCTTTGCCCTAGAACAACACCTACAGCATAATCACTAGCATCACACATGATTTCAATGGGTAAATTCCAATCAGGTGGCTGAACGATAGGTGCAGAAATTAATGCTTTCTTAAGTATTTCAAATGCTTCTACACTATCATCATCAAAGACAAATGGTATATCTTTTCGTAATAAATTAGTCAGAGGCCGAGAAATTTTTGAGAAGTACTTAATGAACCTCCTAGAAAACCCGGCGTGACCAAGGAAACTTCTTATACCTTTGATGTCCTTGGGACACGACATCTTTTCAATAGCATCAACTTTAGCTTTATCAACTTCAATGCCCCTTTTAGAAATTTTATGCCCCAAGACAATACCTTCATTAACCATAAAGTGGCACTTTTCCCAATTCAAGACAAGGTTAGTTTCTTCACATCTCTCCAAAACTTGATCAAGGTTGCTTAAGCAATCATCAAAAGAGGATCCATAAACGGAGAAATCGTCCATGAAAACCTCACAAATCTTTTCACAAAAGTCAGAGGATATAGCCATCATGCATCTTTGAAAGGTAGCAGGTGCATTACATAAACCAAAAGGCATACGTCTATAAGCAAAAGTACCGAAAGGACAAGTAAAAGTGGTCTTAGCTTGATCATCAGCTGACGCAGGTATTTGAGAGAAACCAGAATAACCATCTAGAAAGCAAAAGTGTGTATGTTTGGATAATCTTTCCAGCATTTGATCAATGAAAGGTAAGAGGAATGATCTTTTTTAGTAGCTTTATTTAATTTGCGGAAATCAATTACCATCCTATAACCTGTAATAATTCTTTGTGGGATCAATTCATCTTTATCATTAGGAACGACAGTAATACCTCCCTTCTTAGGGACACAATGGACATGACTTACCCACTGACTATCAGCAATGGGATAAATTATACCAGCCTCAAGGAGCTTTAGTATTTCCTTTCTTACCACTTCTTTCATTTTAGGATTCAGCCATCATTGATGATCAATAACTGGTTTGGCATCTTTCTAAAAATTTATTTTGTGTTGACATAGTGTGGGACTAATGCCCTTAAGATCATCAAGAGTATATCCAATAGCAGCACGGTGCTTCTTCGGAGTTTTCAATAATTTTTCTTCCTCCTTCTCTGAAAGGTTAGCACTAATAATAACAGGATATATCTTCTTTTCATCAAGATAAGCATGTTTAAGAGTATCAGGCAATGGTTTAAGCTCAAACACGGGATCACCCTTGGGTGGAGGAGGATCCCCTAGGATTTCAACAGGCAAGTTGTGTTTCAGAATAGGTCCCTGTTTAAAGAACACTTCATCTATTTCCCTTCTTTCATTCATAAACATATCACTTTCATGATCTAGCAAACATTGTTCTAAAGGATCACTAGGAGGTACGGCAATAGAAGCAAGACCAATAATTTCATCTTTACTAGGCAGTTCCTCTTCACGGTGTTGTCTATGAAATTTAGAAAATTTGAACTCATGAGAGATATCACCCAAACCAATAGTAACAACATCCTTTTCGCAGTCTCCTAGCATTAACAATGTTCAAGAAGGGTCTACCAAATATAATGGGACAAAAGCTATCTTGTCGGGAACCAAGAACAAGAAAATAGTAGGATATTTAGTTTTCCCACACAAGACTTCGACATCTCTAACAATTCCAATTGGTGATATAGTATCTCTATTGGCAAGTTTAATTGTGACATCAATATCTTCTAACTCAGCAGGTGCAATATCATGCATAATTTCTTTGTATAAGTCAATAGGTATTGCACTAGCGCTAGCAACCATATCACACAAGCCATGATAACAATGATCTCCTATTTTAACAGAAATAATAGGCATGCCCCACAGGTCTACGTTTATCTTTAGCACAAGGTTTATCAATTCTAGCAGTCTCATCACAGAAGTAAATTACATGCCCATCAATATTATCAGCCAAGAGATCTTTAACAATAGAAATATTAGGTTCAACTTTAACTTGCTCGGGAGGTTTATAAGTTCTAATATTGGTTTTACGAACCACAGTTGAAGCTTTAGCATGATCTTTTATCCTAACAGGAAAAGGTGGTTTCTCAACATAAGCAGTAGGAACAATAGGATCATTATAAGTGATAGTCTTTTCTTCAAATTTAATAGGTGTATCTACTTTTACTTCTATGGGAGGATGATATTTAAACCACTTCTCCTTAGGGAGATCAACATGAGCAGCAAAGGATTTACAAAAATAAGCTACTATCTCAGAGTCAAGTCCATATTTAGTGCTAAATTTACGGAAAACATCGGTATCCATAAAAGATTTAACACAATCAAACTTAGGTGTCATACCTGACTCCTTACCTTCGTCGAGATCCCAATCTTTAGAGTTGCGTTTAATTCTTTCCAATAAATCCCATTTGAATTCAATAATCTTCATCATAAAATAGCCAGCACAAGAAGTATCGAGCATGGTGCGATTGTTGTCAGAAAGTCGAGCATAAAAATCATGATGAACAAGATGCATAGGATAAAACTTCTGATGAAATTCCAATTTCTGTCGTTTGTAGTTCCATGACCCCATATCATCACATAGCCTATACCATGTCAATGCATCTCCCTTCAAAGATAAAGGGAAGACCTTCTTATTGATAACATCATCGGGCATACCTGCAAGCTTAAATAATCCACCAACTTCATCCACATATAGTAGGTGCTCATCAGGATGTAATGTTCCATCTCCTGCAAAAGGATTAGCTAGCAGTTTTTCTACCATACCCGAAGGAATTTCAAAGTAGACATTTTCACTTTCGGTAGGTTCAGTAGGTTGAGGAGCAACTCTTTGCTCTACTGGTCGGGGTGAAGATACCCCGAACAAGCCCCTGAGAGGATTACTTTCCATAGTAACAAGTGACAGTAAATTTCAGCACACTATATAAATTTTTCCATACCAAATTCCACCTACCAAAGGCGCTTCAATCCCCGGCAACGACGCCAGAAAAGAGTCTTGATGACCCACAAGTATAGGGGGTCTATTGTAGTCCTTTCGATAAGTAAGAGTGTCAAACCCAATGAGGAGCAGAAGGAAATGATAAGCGGTTTTAAGCAAGGTATTCTCTGCAAGCACTGAAATTATAGGTAACAGATAGTTTTGTGATAAGATAATGTAACACCCCGGATGTAACTTGCCATATTTGTAACTCCAACTCTTGCCATTTTTGGCAATGTGATATGATTTTCCCTCCGTGGTTGGGTTTCCTGTCATTTGCATTTTTGTCCTTGTCATGCATTTCATAACATGTCATCATGTGCATCGCATTCGCATACGTGTTCGTTACATGAATCCGAGCATTTTCCCCGTTGTCCGTTTTGCAATCCGGCGCTCCTACGTCCTCCGGCGTCCCCTTTTACCTTTTCCCGTGAGCGGGAATTAAACTTTCTCGAAATGGACCGAGGTTTGTCAAGCGGCCTTGGTATAGCACCAGTAGACCGCCTGTCAAGTTTCGGGTCAATAGGAGGTCGTTTTATACTCCAACGGTTAACCGGGTAGATGCAAAGGCCTCGTGTGTGTTGCAGCCCAACACCTCTCCAAAGTGGCCCAAAACCCATCCAAACCCCCTACATGTTCTCGGCCGTTCGATCACGATCGTGTGGGCGAAAACCGCACCTCATTTGGAGCTTCCTAGCCCCCTCTACCTATAAATATGTGGCCTCCCCCGAAAATCCGCGCAGATCAAACCCTAGCCCCGCTCCCCTCGCGCCGCCGGACATGTCCGCCCGGTGGCCGAACACGTCCTCCCGCACCGCCCGGCCTGCCGCGCGCCGCCACGTGGCTCCGCCCCGTTCCCCGCGCCGCCGGCCCGTCTCCGGCCCCCGCGGCCCGCGTCGTCCTCCGCCGCCTCGCGCCTCTGCTCCACGCCCGAGCGTCGTCGCGCCCGCGCGCCGCCCGCTGGCACCTCCCCTCCGCCTCCACGCCGGCGCCTCGCCTCCCCGCGCCTCCCGTGGTGGTTCCCCGCCGCCGCCGCCCACGGGCGACCTCGCCCGAGGTCGCCGCACCCGCGCGCCTCCGCCGCGGATCCCGCGCCCGCCGCCGCCGCGCAGCCCCCCCCCTGTCGCCGGCTCCTTCCCCGTCGCCGCCCGCCGGACCTCCGCCGCCTCCTCCGTCGCCGGTCGCCGGATCCGGCCAGTGGGACGAGATCCACCGGTCCGGCGAACCAAACTCCCTCGTCCCCGTCCGGAACCGCTCCGTCCCGGATATCCTCGTCCCGTTGACTTTTCGGAGGTAAAATTCCACAGTCCCCGGATATGTTGCATAATCATGCCATGTTCATCGCATCATAACTTGCTGCACACTGCTCCGTTTCGTGTGTATAATATGTCAAATTGTTCGCCCGATGAGTACATCATTTCATCTCATTGCATCATTTTCATTTTAGTTCATCTTGATGCCCTAAATGCTGTTAGAAGAGGGCTATGTGATGTTAGTTTCAGATCTGTTTCAGAACATGCACTTTTGTCATTTTTGCCGTGATTGATGTGTGCATCCTATGAACTGGAGTCCTACATGTGTTTTGTAATATGCCATGCCATCTATACAGGGGTGTATGACATGTATTTTTGTGATATTTGTGGTGACTAGCACAAGCATGCAAACTAGGGTACATAATGTTGCTGATTTCAGAGACTTAGTAATTTCACTAAGTCATTCCCTGCTGTTATTTTTATGCCATGTGTTCATGTTGTTTCAGAGAGATCTATGCCTCTTTTGAGCATTATCAGTAAGGTTGATTTAAACATATGGATTTGTTCTATCCATCCATGCCTTTGTTTGTAATTATGGAGTGCCATAGCTTGAGTCAATCGAGCTCTATGTTTGCTATAAAATATTACTGGCAGATTGTTTACATGTTATTCGATTTTGCCAAGCTTGTTGTAGTTGATCCTTGCATGCTATGATGTTGTTCTTGCCATGTATAGCTTGTATGCCATGTCTTCTTGGTGAATCTATGCTTAGTTTATCATGAAATGCTCTGTAGTGAGTGCATCGAGCTCGTAAACATGCCTACTTGTTATCTGTTTTGACATGTCCAGTTTTCTGCTAAGTCTGAAAACTGTAACAAAACTTGCTTAATTGACATGGGTGCTATTATATTTTATGGTCCTTTTTGGCTCATGGTCAGTAAGGGACTTTTGTTAAATGCTTTGAGTAGATTTTTGCCATGCCATAGTTTGCTATGTCCTGTTCCTGTAGCAGGTTGTTTACTTGCTCTAAACATGTCATCCTGATGTTAATTTCTGGCATGATAGTATTTTCACTAAGTCTGTGAAGCTGATATGTTTTGCTCTTTTGCCATGCCTGTTTGAACCTGATATTGTGTGATTTAGCCATAGCTCAGTGTTCATCTTTTGTCGAGCATCTTGAGTAGATCACTGGCATATGCTTTGCTGATATGTTTGGGTGCAGTAGCTTATTTTCTTGTTGCATGCTAAGTGGCATCATGCTGTTAAACGCAGAAATATGTCATTCTTGTTTTGCTTGTCATTTGCAAACCGTGCATCCGATTCCGGTGATCTTTATATCGATTTCAACCGAAATCACCTCAACTCTCTAGTGGCATACTTAGTTTGCCAATATTATGCCATGTTCATCTTTTCCTTCCGGAGCACGCATATGCATTGCATACCACATCTCGCATATCATGCCATGTTTTGCATCATGTTGCTTGCGCATTGCATCGTGATTGATGTTTGTCCCCTTTGCTTGTGCTCTTGCCTTGGGTAGAGCCGGGAGACGAGTACGTGAATGAGGAACCTGTTGAGAACACTTACGAGGATCAAGCCTTCGACAACTCTCAGAACCTTGCAGGCAAGATGACCATACCCTCGAAATCACTTCTATCTTTGCTTGCTAGTTGCTCGCTCTTTTGCTATGCCTATGCTGTGATACCTACCACTTGCTTATCATGCCTCCCATGTTGTTAAACCAAGCCTCTAACCCACCTTGTCCTAGCAAACCGTTGTTTGGCGTTGTTAGTTGCAGGTGAAGATGAAGTTTGTTCCTTGTTGGAACATGGAGATGTTGTTCCTTGTTGGAACATGTTTACTTGTTGGGATATCACAATATTTCTTATTTAATTAATGCATCTATATACTTGGTAAAGGGTGGAAGGCTCGGCCTTATGCCTGGTGTTTTGTTCCACTCTTGCCGCCCTAGTTTCCGTCATATCGGTATTATGTTCCCGGATTTTTGCGTCCCTAACGCGGTCGGGTGATTTATGGGACCCCATTGACAGTTCGCTTTGAATAAGACTCCTCCATCAAGGCCCAACATTGGTTTTACCATTTGCCTCACCTATGCCCTTTTATTTCCCTTGGGTTTCCGGAGCCCGAGGGTCATCTTTATTTTAGCCCCCCGGGCCAGTTCTCCTTCGAGTGCTGGTCCAAACCGAGCGATGTCCGGCGCCCCCTGGGCAATCAGGGTCTATGCCAACCCGACGTCTGGCTCATCCGGTGTGCCCTGAGAACGAGATATGTGCAGCTCCTATCGGGATTTGTCGGCACATCCGGGCGGCTTTGCTGGTCTTGTTTTATTACTGTCGAAATGTCTTGTAGCCGGGATTCCGAGACTGATCGGGTCTTCCCGGGGAGAAGGAATATCCTTCGTTGATCGCGAGAGCTTATCATGGGCTAAGTTGGGACACCCCTGCAGGGTTTGAACTTTCGAAAGCCGTGCCCGCGGTTATGTGGCAGATGGGAATTTGTTAATGTCCGGTTGTAGAAAACCCGAAGTTGATCTTAATTAAAATACAACAACCGCGTGTGTAACCGTGATGGTCTCTTCTCTGCGGAGTCCGGGAAGTGAACACGGTGTTGGAGTTATGCTTGACGTAAGTAGTTTCAGGATCACTTCTTGATCATAGTTATTCGACCGTGCTTTTGCCTTCTCTTCTCGCTCTCTTTTGCGTATGTTAGCCACCATATATGCTAGTCGCTTGCTGCAGATCCACCTCATACCTTTTACCCTACCTATAAGCTTAAATAGTCTTGATCTCGCGGGTGTGAGATTGCTGAGTCCCCGTGAGTCACAGATACTTCCAAAACCAGTTTGTAGGTGCCGATGAAACCGTGCAGGTGACGCACCCGAGCTCAAGGAGGAGCTCGATGAAGATCTTGTCCATTGTGTTGTTTCGTTTCAGTTGATCAGTAGTGGAGCCCAGTTGGGACGATCGGGGATCTGTGTAGCATTTGGGGTAGTCTTCTTTTATTTTGGTTCTGTAGTCGGACCTTGATTGTATCTGTATGATGTAATGCTTTACTCATGTATTATGTGAAGTGGCGATTGTAAGCCAACTATGTATCTCTTTCCCTTATGAATTACATGGGTTGTGTGAAGATTACCTCACTTGCGACATTGCTTTCAATGTGGTTATGCCTCTAAGTCGTGCTTCGACACGTGGGAGATATAGCCGCATCGAGGGCGTTACAGATAATTTGTAACGAGCAACAAGTAACAAAAGTAAATAAAGTGCAGCAAGGTGGCCCAATCCTTTTTGTAGCAAAGGACAAGCCTGGACAAACTCTTATATAGAGAAAAGTGCTCCCGAGGACACATGGGAATTATCGTCAAGCTAGTTTTCATCACGATCATATGATTCGTGTTCGGTACTTTGATAATTCGATATGTGGGTGGACCGGTGCTTGGGTGTTTTCCTTACTTGGACAAGCATCCCACTTATGATTAACTCCTATTGCAAGCATCCGCAACTACAAAAGAAGTATTAAGGTAAACCTAACCATAGCATGAAACATATGGATCCAAATCAGCCCCTTACGAAGCAACGCATAAACTAGGGCTTAAGCTTCTATCACTCTAGCAATCCATCGTATACTTATTACTTCCCAATGCCTTCCTCTAGGCCCAAATAATGGTGAAGTGTCATGTAGTCGACGTTCACATAACACCACTAGAGGAGAGACAACATACATCTCATCAAAATATTGAACGAATACCAAATTCACATGACTACTAATAGCAAGACTTCTCCCATGTCCTCAGGAACAAACGTAACTACTCACAAAGCATATTCATGTTCATAATCAGAGGAGTATTAATATGCATATAGGATCTGAACATATGATCTTCCACCAAATAAACCAACTAGCATCAACTACAAGGAGTAGTCAACACTACTAGCAACCTATAGGTACCAATCCCAGACTTAGAGACAAGAATTGGATACAAGAGATGAACTAGGGTTTGAGGGGAGATGGTGCTGGTGAAGATGTTATGGAGATTGGCCCCCTCCCGATGAGAGGAGCGTTGGTGATGACGATGGCGATGATTTCCCCCTCCCGGAGGGAAGTGTCCCCGGCAGAACAGCTCCGCCGAAGCCCTAGATTGGTTCCGCCAAGGTTCCTCCTCGTGGTGGCGGAGTCTCGTCCCGAAAACTTGCTTATGATTTTTCTTCGGACGAAAGACTTCATATAGCAGAAGATGGGCACCGAAGGGCCAACAGGGGGCCCACGAGGCAGGGGACGCGCCCAGGGGGGTAGGGCGCGCCCCCTACCCTCGTGGCCAGGGTGTGGGCCCCCTCTGGTATTTCTTCCGCTCAGTATTTTTTATTATTCCCAAAAATAACTTTCGTGGAGTTTTAGGGCTTTTCGAGTTGTGCAGAATAGGTCTCTAATATTTGCTCCTTTTCCAGCCCAGAATTCCAGCTGCCGGCATTCTCCCTCCTTATGTAAACCTTGTAAAATAAGAGAGAATAGGCATAAGTATTGTGACATAATGTGTAATAACAGCCCATAATGCGATAAATATCGATAGAAAAGCATGATGAAAAATGGACGTATCAGGCTTCGGGTTCACCTTGGTTCACCTCCTGCTCTGCTTGGTGTGGCCGTGGGCGCGGCTTCGACTGTCCATGCACAGGTAAAGGGGTACTAAGGTGCGCCCCTTATTTTGTACACCGATAGCGCGGCGGCGGATTTGTTAAAATTACACAACGAGCGGATAACACCAGGGACCCAGCAGCTCACCCAGTTGTTTTTTTAGTTTCAGAGACGGAGCTCAACTGTGCATTGTGCGGGGGTTGTGGCCCATCTAGCCCACGATTATGCTTTTATTTAAGCACATGACGAGCCCAATTGATATCTGTTTTCTTTCTGAAAATGGCTAGCCTAGTTCTTAGTTTTTTTTTGGAGAACACCAAAACCGAGGCCTACTTGCTTTTCTCAGCCCTGCTGGGCAACAAATCTTTCAAGACGAGGAGGGAGGGATGTAAAGTAGTAAGAAATGGGCTTCCCCAGAAAATGGGCTATAAGTTGTAAGAAATGGGTTGTAAATTTTTATACCAAAGCCAACCAGCAATTACATTAAAATATCATTTTTTGGATTTCTCTACCCTCTACTCTTATAAAAACCGAAGCCAACTGGCAATTACATTAAAAGATCATCTTTTCTCCCATAAGATAAACTACTCATACAAATGCATCTTCATGTTCCATGCAATGCACGGGCATCTTGCTAGTTAAGATTTTAAATTCCATTCATTTTTTTGTGGAGAATTTTTTTGAATTTTATTTTGATATAATTTTTTAACAATTATTTTTAACACAACTCAAAATTTCGTGATTAAAAGAGTTCGGACCCCACCGAAATATGAAAAATTTCGTTGAATTTTCTAGCAGTGCCCAGAATATATGCTCTGTAATGCTAATAAAAAGAATATAGGCTTCAAATATCCTTAAGAATTAGGAAATGGGTTGTAAATTATTGAAAATAATGGCTAATGGGATGTATGTTGTTTTCCACAGATTTGGAGGCTGACTTCTGGGCCTACTAGGTTGACGATGATGCTATCCTAAATTTTTTTGATGCGTATGCAAGGCTTTGTCAACTTAGTCAACACAAAGCAGTGACTGTTGGATGTCCATCCAACAGCCGCCGTGCTTCTTCAATCTCTGAGCTTCCTGCTCCAGCCGCCCAAACCAATGCCGGCGGGACTGCCTGCTCCCTCCCTTCGTGGCTGGCTGTGCTGCCGCCAGGCCATCCCTCTACACACCCGCACATCCTGTTATTTTCCGGCGACGTCGACCTCACCCCGCAGCCGACCAGTCAGCGCTCATACACCCCTGAGCATGGGCATCCACTGCGGTGGCTTCACCGGCTCCGAGTCATTCCCTTCATGTGCCTCGCCCTCGTCCACTGTGTTTGTGCTCTCGGCGCGGCAAGGTCAACATGGCCAACAAACAACAGCCATCGGAAGAGGCTGACAGTAGGGGACCACACAAGGAAATGCCTCCTTATTACGCGCAAAATAATGATTCCTCCACCTGATAGCTGGGACCCACCGGAAGGGCCTCTGTATATCTTGAAAAAATTGTTCCCCCCGCTATCAGCTCGGACCCACCAGCTATATCTTCGTACACATGGAAATTATGCACAAAAAATGAATACTCCCCCTGCTAGCTGGGACCTACCATTGTGGGAGGCTGACTTGTGGGCCTACTAAGATGACGGGGATTGAGGGCTTTGTCAACTTAGTCAATATGAACGATTCTAGCTCCAGTAACCGTACGATGTCCATCCAACGGTCGTAGTGCTTCTTCAACCTCTGGTCTTCTCGCTCCAGACGCCCAAAGCAGCACCGGTCGTGCCGCCTGCTCCTGCCTCCTGTGGCTGGCTGTGCTGCCGCGGAGGCCTCACCGCCCCCTACTACTCCCACCGCTGGCCGAGCCATCCCTCCACTCACCAACACCCCTTGTTATTCTGCGGCGACGACAGCCTCACACCGTAGCCGAACCAGTGAACCCTTGTACTCCTCTCCGCATTGGCATCCACTGCCGCGTCTTCCCCGACTCCATGTCATCCCCTTCCTAGGCCTCGCCGTCGTCCACCGCCCTATTGCTCTCGGCGTGGCATGGTCAACGTGGTCAAGGAACGACTTCCATTGGAAGAGTACTGCACGTGGAGAGGCTGACAGCTGGGTCCATGGCCGCAAGAAGGAAGTGCCTCCTTATTACGCAGAAAATAATGATTCCTCCACCTGACAGCGGGGACCCACCGGATGGGCCACCCTATTTCACGAAAAAAAGGTTTCCCCCTGACTACTGGGACCCACCAGCTACATCTTGGCACGCAAGGAAGTGCGTCCATATCACGGGTAAAAACATGATTCGCCCCCCTGACTGCTGGGATCCACCAGCTACATCTTCGCACACAAGGAAGTGCCTGACAGTCGGGACCAACCCGGTCGAAGTGTACATAGAGTTGTCATTCTGGTCACGAACGTGTACGTACATACTGGTCGATCGGTCTGTCTGCAGGCTGCAGCGATGAACCATGGCTGTGTAGGGAAGGGCACGTGTGGTAGTAGAGGCGTGTACGTGTGGTAGTAGAGGCGTGCACGTAGCATGTACACGTACGTACAACGGCCAGGGTGGAAGAAAGTAAATACGGCCACATACGTACATACGGGCGGGGTCTCGAACGCCTACTCGCGCATACGTACGGTCAGGGCTCGTGTGCATGGCTGTGGCTGGGTCGGAACGGAGAAACTGCATTGTCGTCGTGTTCATGGGGAGGCAACGGAATGCGTCGTGTTCATCGGGAGGAAACCGAACGTGTGTTGTTCATCGGGAGCCAACCGTCTTGGACGGAACAGGTGATGGAAACGAGGCCTGGCGTACCGTAGAACAAAGGAAACGGCCTTGTGTTCGACCGGCCACGGTGGAAACAGGATCATGTTCATCGGGAGGGGTCTGGCGTACCGCAAAACGGAGGAAACGGACCTCCTACGGTCGAAACGGGGTCCTGTTGATCGGGAGGGGTGTGGCGTATCGCAAAACAGAGGAAACGGACTTGTGTTGGAGCCCTACGGTCGAAACGGGGGTCCTGTTCATCGGGTGGGGTGGGGTGTACCGGAAATTGGGACTCCGTGGGATACTGTTCATCTCCACTGCCGACCTCCTCCAGCCTCCACAGGGTACTGTTCATCCACCGTCGACCTCCTCCAGCCTCCACCTACGACTGTTCATCCACGGGCTCCTGTTCATCCAGCCTCCACCGCGTGCTCCTCCACCAGCTACTGTTCAACCAGCCCTGTCTACGGGGGTCCTCTTCAACCACCCCTCCACGGGCTACTATTCATCCAGCCCTCCACCCGCTACTGTTCAACCAGCCCTCCACCGGCTACTGTTCAACCAGCCCTCCACGGGGTCCTGTTCATCCAGCCCTCCACGGGGTCCTGTTCATCCACCGGCTCGGTCGATCGGGGTACTGTTCATCCAGCGGCAACAGCCTCTACTACCACGGGTTCCTGTTCATCCAACCCCCACCGAGAACTATTCATCCAAACCCCCCAACAATGCTCATTGTTCATCCAGAGGCAGCATCGATTGGCTTCAGTTAGCAGCAGTAGCGAAGGAATCGCTCGATCGGGTTCAGTTAACAGCCATCGATCGATCGCTCGGGTTCAGTAACGCGTAGCCTGCAGTGCAATCGCTCGAGTTCAGTTAGAGCCAAACGCCTTGCTCGGGTTCAGTTAGAGCGCAACGCCTCGCACACACACGTGTATGTACGAGAGAAACATGCATCGCTCGGCCCCCGACCATCCACCGTAACCGGGAACTCCATGATATTTTCCTCGCCCTCGCTTCTACGATAGTTTTTTCCTTCATCGACGGCCCAGAGAATGTCATGCAGCTGCATCTCCGGCCCACCCAGGACGAAAAGCCCATTTTCTGTCATGATTTTTTGTCATCGAAGTAGGATCCCACCACATCTATGATGATACCGGGTTTTGTCACAATTATCGTCATAGAAGTGTCATAAGTATGACAGAAAAAATTCATTCGGCCCAAAATGTCACGGATGTGTCCTTTTTTGTAGTGCAATAAGTGTCATGTTATTCCTCTCAACAACTCCATTTTGTTGAGGCGTGTACGTAGCCGAGAACTCGTGTGAAATCCCTTCTTCGTCAAGAAATGTATCCACATTTGCGTTCTTGAACTCCGTTTCGTTGTCGCTGCGAACCTTCTTGATCTTCACTTCAAATTGATTTTGGGCCTTCCTAGCAAAGTTCTTGAAGATCTTTTGGACCTGCGATTTATCATCAAGAAAGAACACCCACGTAAATCTTGAAAAATCATTGACTATGACTAGACAAAATGAGTTTCCACCGAGACTTTTATAGGCATTGGGACCAAAGAGATCCATATGAAGTAGCTCAAGCGGTCTTCTCATGGTCATGATGTTCTCCACGGGGTGACTTCTTCCAACTTATTTTCCTGCTTGCCAAGCACTGCCCAATCTATCCTTGTCAAATATAACATCTTTCACAACCAACCTTTAGAGGATTTAGCAATTAAGCAAGTTCTAGGTTGAGCCTTTTTAGTGAAATCAACAATGTAAAGATCACCTCTATGTATACCGGTAAAGACGATATTATGATTATCTCTATGAAACACTTGGCAATCAACTTTAGTAAATAGGACATTGAAACCAAAGTCAGCAAGTCTAGATACGGAAAGTAAATTATAGCCAAGAGATTCAACGAGCATAACATTTTGTATGGAGCTATAATGTGAGATGGCCACCTTACCAAGGCCAACCAACTTACCCTTTGAGTTATCACCAAAGTGACATACTTTCGAGGGCCGTCGTTTTCAGCTAGCTCACGAAACATATCCTTGTCGACGGTCATATGATCGGTACATCCACTATCAAGAACCCATTCCTTTCCTCCAGCTATGTAGCCGTGAAGATTAGCCATAAGACCAAAGTGTCTCATAGACTCCTCGAGATCAAAGTCACTATCATCATCCTCATCATAGTATCCATGTTCAACATCGTCTTGTGATGGATCGATTCCTAGAGAAAGTGATTCATTAGATAAATGATCATCACAATGTTCATCTTTATGAATTCTAATGGCTCCGGAGATGATATTGCTAATGATTACAACATCTCCTTTGGCACGCATAAGGTTAGTAAGCTCAAATAAACAATCACCAAACCTAGGATCATAGGAATTCATCTTACTCAAAGCAAGAGACTTGTGAAGAATCTCATCTAAGTTTTGCAAGGAGTAGTTTGGAAATCGTTCCTCAAGAAATCTCCATATGGTGTAGGCACAATCAAGAGTAGGCAAACAACCGAACAAATTTCTAGGCAAACCTCTAGTAATAAGATTGACAGTTCTAAGGTTGCAAATCATGTCACTAGACTCATCAAGGGTAGGATGCAAAGGATCAACATGGGGTGCACAAGGGCTAGTAATGTACTTGTTCAAATGATATTCATTGAAAATCTCAAGCATTTCATTTTTTTCACTCATGAAAGAACTCTCCATCAAGTATAGGCACTCTACGTCTAAGACTCCCCAACGTAGACTCATCCATCTTCCTCCAATGGTGATTAAACCAAAGCAATGGAGAGAAATGCTCTAATACCAATTGAAAGGATCGAGAAGAGGTGTCTAGAGGGGGGTGATTACACCCTCAACAAAGAAAAGTGGTAGTTTTAAATTTCTTCAAGTTAAGGTGGAGTTTTAGCACAACTTTAAACATTCGCAATACATTTCAAGCAAGCATGGCAAGAGTATATGAGCAGCGGAAAGTAAAGCATGCAAGTTGCAAGAAAGTAAAGGGATGGGATTGGAGTGTGCAAACGCAATTGGAGACACGGAGATTTTTGGCGTGCTTCCGATAGGTGGTGCTACCGTACATCCACGTTGATGGAGACTTCAACCCGCGAAGGGTAATGGTTGTGCGAGTCCACGTAGGGCTCCACCCATGAAGGGTCCACGAAGAAGCTACCTTGTCTATCCCACCATGGCCATCGCCCACGAAGGACTTGCCTCACTTGGGTAGATCTTTACGAAGTAGGCGATCTCCTTGCCCTTACAAACTCCTTGGTTCAACTCCACAATCTTGACGGAGGCTCCCAAGTACACCTAACCAATCTAGGAGACACCACTCTCCAAAAGGTAATAGATGGTGTGTTGATGATGAACTCCTTGCTGTTGTGCTTCAAATGATAGTCTCCCCAACACTCAACTCTCTCTCATAGATTTGGATTTAGTGGAAAGATGATTTGAGTGGAAAGCAACTTGGGGAAGGCTAGAGACCAAGATTCTTGTGGTTGGATTGGAATATCTTGGTCTCAATACATGAGTAGGTGGTTCTTTCTCAGAAAATGAATGCTGGAAGTGTAGGCACGTTCTGATGGCTCTCCTCACGAATGGAGGATGGGTGGAGGGGTATATATAGCCTCCACACAAAATGTAACTGTTACACACAATTCACCAAACTCAGTGGGACTGAATTGAGAAACTCGGTCAGACCGATTTAGTTCAAAATGTGAATGTCAGGATTTTCTGTGGGACCGATATGATCAACTCGGTGGGACCGATGAGCTAGGGTTAGGGTAAAACCTCAACTCGGTTTGACCGATTACACAAACTCGGTGAGACCGATTTTGGTAATAAGCAAAACAGAGAGTTGGTCAAGCAAACTCGGCGGGACCGATTGCATATCTCGGTGAGACCGAAATAATTGCAACAGGCAACAGAGAGTTTGCAAGCGTGGTGAGACCGAGATCCCATCAGTGAGACCGAAATGATTAGGGTTTCTGGTAGTGGCTATGTCAAGTGAACTCGATGGCGCCGGATAGATCAAATCAGTGGGGCCGAGTTTGACTTTAGGTTTAGGACATATGTGGAAATGAGAAAGTGGTTGAGGGCTTTGGAGCATATCACTAAGCACTTTGAGCAAGCAAGCCATTAAGCAACACTTCATCCCCTTTTATTAGTATTGGCTTTTCCTATGGACTCAGTGTGATCTTGGATCACTAAAATGAAAATGTAGAGTCTTGAGCTTTTGAGCTTTCAGGGTTGGATGCACAAAATCTTAATCTGAAAGAACGTCACTTTATATTTCCACTTGTGATATAGACCTTTATTATGCAATCCGTCGCTTTTATTTCTTCCACATCACAAGATCGTATAAAGCTTATTTCCTCCACACTAATCAATCGTACATATTTAGAGAGCAATTTTATTGCTTGCACCGATGACAACTTACTTGAAGGATCTTACTCAATCCATAGGTAGATATGTTGGACTCTCATGGCAAAATTGGGTTTAGGGTATTTGGAAGCACAAGTAGTATCTCTACTTGGTGCAAAGAATTTGTCTAGCATGAGGGGGAAAAGCAAGCTCAACATGTTGGATGATCCATGACAATATACTTTATCTCAGATATAAGAAAACATAACCCATTACGTTGTCTTCCTTGTCCAACATCAACTCTTTAGCATGTCATATTTTAATGAGTGCTCACAATCATAAAAGATGTCCAAGATAGTATATTTATATGTGAAACATCTCTTTCTTTATTACTTCCTATTAATTGCCACGATGACCAAAACTATGTTTGTCAACTCTCAACAACTTTTAATCATCATACTCTTTCTATGTGAAGTCATTACTCTCCATAAGATCAATATGATCTCTTTGTTTCTTTTTATTCTTTTCTCTTTTCTTTTATTCACTCAAGATCATGGAAAAATAATCAAGCCCTTGATTTAAGACTAATCTTTATTATATATAGCTCACGGACTCGATTACATAGAGGGATCATAAAGCAAAACTCAAAACTAGATCATACTAAAACTTTATTCTACTAGATCAATATATTACCAAAAGGATCGAACTAAGAAAAACGGTAAAGATAGGGGTGTGATGGTGATACGATACCGGGGCAACTCCCCCAAGCTTGGAAGTTGCCAAGGGGAGTGCCCATACCCATGTGATTATGTCTCTTTTGTTGGTGAATAAGATGGAGGTGATGATGATGACAATTGTGTCTTTAGCTTCTTCATATTGTAATTTAGAAGAGCAATTTCCTCCTTTAAATCATCAACCTCCGATTCCAGCTTCAAGATCTTGTCACATAAATCTCCTTTGCTTTTCTGCCGAAAACGAGAAGGAATAGATCGGTTGTTAGATAGTTTAGCCCTCTTAGGGAGACTAGATTTCTTGAACTTCGCGTGCATATCCCCAGGTTGAGGTAGAGGGACATCCTCCTCCTCCGAGCTTGGATCACTGATCCTCATCAAATGAGCATCCTCCCCCTCATCCGTAGTTCGACCACAAGAAGATAGATCCCCATAGGTCTTTGGGTCAGCAATGAGGTATGAGACATAGCTCTCTCAGTCGGAATCCTGGGATGACATCTTGCTCCAAATCTGCTATCAAAACAGCTCGAGATGAAACCAGAGGATATTTGCATGATACAGGAGTCAAAACCTTCGGGAGATTATATAATGAATTTTCACCGACCAAAATATGTATCGTGCAAGAAAACGGAGTCCGGAGAGCACAAGAGGTGCCCACGAGGCAGGGGGCGCGCCCAGGGGTAGGGCGTGCCCTCCACCCTCGTGGATCTCTCGTGTCCTTCCCGGACTGCTTCTTATTTTTCTATTTTTCTAAATATTCCAAAGCGGAGAAAATCCATTAGAACTGTTTTGGAGTCGGTTTACTTACCGTACCACATACATATTCCTTTTCAGAGTCTGAAACATTCCGGAAAGTGTCCCTTATGTACTCCTCTGGTGTCATGGTTTCAATAACATTAGTTTCAACATTTATAGGATTACCTGAGATATAGTGTTTGATTCTTTGACCGTTCACCACATTCGGATTTGTGCCTTCAAAGTTGTTGATTTTTATGGCACCGGCACGATAGACCTCCTCGATAACGTAAGGACCTTACCATTTAGAGAGAAGTTTCCCTGCAAAAGATCTTAAACGAGAGTTGTACAACAATACCTAATCACCTACATTAAACTCACACTTTTGTATTCTTTTGTCATGCCATCTTTTGACTTTTTCTTAAAACAATTTGGCATTCTCATAGGCTTGGGTTCTCCATTCATCAAGTCATTTAATGTCAAATAACCTCTTCTCACCGGAAAGTTTGAAATCATAATTGAGCTCTTTAATAGCCCAATATGCCTTATGTTCTAGTTCGAGAAGTAAATGACATGCTTTTCCATAAACCATTTTATACGGAGACATACGCATGGGATTTTTATATGCAGTTCTATAGGCCCATAATGCATCATCAAGTTTCTTGGACCAGTTCTTTCTACATCTATTAACAGTCTTTTGCAAAATTAATTTGAGCTCTCTATTACTCAATTCTACTTGACCACTAGACTGTGGGTGATAAGGAGATGCAATTCTATGATTAACATCATACTTAGCAAGCATTTTACGAAAAGTGCCATGAATAAAATGTGAACCACAATCAGTCATTAAATATCTAGGGACTCCAAACCTCGGAAAAATAACTTCTTTAAGCATCTTAATAGAAGTGTTATTGTCGGTGTTCTGGGAACGGGGGTCCCCAGACTTGCCTGCCTGCGGCCTGTGGCGTGGCTCAAACGGGGGCCCAGCATGGCCCATCTTCATCAACACAAGGCTCAAGACCCTCGCGAGGGGCCAAGCCTCGTGAGGCGGATGACACGGCGCTTCCTCAAGCACGGCCTCCTTAGGCTGGCTCGCAAGGAGGCGGAGAGATCAAGGCGGGTACCTCACGAGGTGCCCATGACGCAAGCCATGACGACCAAGGGTGCCAGGCGGGCGCCAGCCCGTGCAGCGTCTCCCTTTCCTCTTTGGTGCAAAGGGGGCAAGCGCAGGCGAGAGGATCAAGCAAAGGCACCCATTTCGGTGCAACGAGACCAAGACCAGTCCAACGGTGGGAAGGAGGTCACCATGGAGCCTAGGACAGCGTCACCACAGGGCCTTTGGCAGGCGAAGACCAACTTTAGTCAGGATAAGTGTACCGGATGTTCCCCTTCAAATTGGCCAATTGTTGGCGCCCTTCCCGCTCAATATTTGGGAAGAGGCCCAGGGCCTTTGCCTATAAATAGGACTAGCCACCCCTAGGGTAGAGCCATCCGATTCAGCATCCAGAGAGACCTGATTTAGTATCTAGAGGCATCGAATCCGGCAGAGAGAGAGAAGGGCGATCGAACTCCCCCTAGCAGTTCATCCCCTAGCCAAGAACAGGCCCTCACGAGGTTGTTCTTCCTTGTACTGTTCTTCATCATCAGCCCAAGAGGCAATCCACCCACCACAAACTAGAATAGGGTATTACACCACAACGGTGGCCCGAACTAGTATAAACTCTGTGTCTCTTGTGTTGCTCTTGCAGTAGTTAGATCCTTACGAGACGGAGAGGTAGAGGGAACGATCTCCGCGCGCACCCCAGAGTTCGAACCTTAAGGGTCTGCCGGAACCCGTGATCCGAGATTTGGCGCGCCAGGTAGGGGTGCGCCGGAATCTGTCTTCCACCGCTCCGCTCTCCGCCGACCGTCGCATCCATGTCTGACGCTCGTCGGGCCCGCGCCGAGCGCCGGGCCACATCGCTTCCCGCGCCGTCCAGACGGCCCCCGTCGGTGGGCGTCCTCGTCGTTCCCCGTCGCCCGCCGTCAACGCCGCCACCGGCCCGGCGGGGAACGAGCAGCAAGCATCCTCTCAGCACCCGTCCGTGTGGCGGGATGGCCGCACCGCCACTCCGTCGCTCACCCCGGCCGGTTCTTCGTTGCACGCGCTTCGCGCGCCCTTGGAGGCTCGAGCTGCACTCATCGCGGCGAACGAGCTCCTGCGCTACCGCCCCGTCGACGACGTCTACGAGGAGTGGCTCGACCGCGTCGCCGAGCTCGTCCGCGCCGCAGGGGACTCTCCCGCGCCTTCCGCACCGCTGCGACGCACCCCGCCCCGCATGGCAATGAAGCCCCGGGGGCATTCCAGCCGCCTCCTTTCCAAGAAGATGCCATGGCTCCAAGGCGCGCAGCTCCTGGGCGTAACCCGCTCCGTCATGCGCCGGCCCAGCAGGAACGGAGCTGCCAAGAAGTCCCGCGACCGCAAGAGGCCGCCCGGGCGCTCCCAGCCCCGGCTCGCCGAGATCCCGCTCCAGCTCCGGCACGTCAAGACCCCGCGCTGCTCCCAGCTGCGGCGCAAGGGGACCAGCAAGGCCAAGCTCTCCCTCAACCAAAACCTCCCGCGGCCACCGCTGGTTGCCACGCCTACACCGCCAAGCTGCACGGAGTCGCATGGCCCGGCAAGTTCAAGCCGGACCTGCCCCCACGCTACAATGGCATGACTGATCCCACAGAGTTCCTCCAGCTTTACGAGCTGGGAATCAAAGCTACCAGCGGGGACGAAAAGGTCATGGCGAACTGGTTCCCCATAGCGCTGAAGGAAGGTGCTCGCACTTGGCTCCTAAACCTGGCCCCAGGCACGATCTCCTCCTGGGACCAGATGCGTACTCGCTTCATCGCCAACTTCCAAGGTACCCGCGACCGGCCTCCCGCCGTGAGCGACATGCACCGCATCAAGCAGCAACCTGGAGAGACCCTGCAAAAGTACATCCAGCGCTTCAACAGTGCGCGCCTCAAGATCCCCAGGGTGTCCGAGGAAGCCATCATTTCGGCCTTCTCCGATGGCGCGCACGACGTCAAGATGAAGGAGGAGTTGACGATGCATGAAGACCTCTGCACCTCCCTGGAGCTGTTCAACCTGGCGACCAAGTGCGCCAGGGCTGAGGAGGGACGCCTCTCCCTCCTCGATCTGCCTGCCATAGACCCAGAAGAGAAGAAGCCCAAGGCCAAGGACGTGAAGCGCAAGGGGGCTGTCGTGCTCGCGTCAGAGCCGGACACCAAGCGGGGCAAGGATCTGCCCGAATCCTCCAGGGGCAGCCGGTACTGCGTGTACCACGACCTCCACACCCACAACACCAATGAATGCCAAGAACTCCGCGCCGTGCGAGAAGGAAGAGTCGGCCGACGCCCTGACCGTGCTGACCGGGGCTACGACCGAGGAGGAGGAATGAACCAGGGACTCTGGGAAGATCGTGGCCCACGTCAAGGCTGGCGTGACCAACCTCGTGAGGACCGCTGGTGTGACCCGCCTCGCGAGGGGGACTGGAGGGATCAGCCTCGTGAGGATCACCCTCATGGCAACCCAGGCCTGCCGCCGTTGCCACCTCAGCCAAGAAGGAATGAAGACCGCCACAAGACGAGGGGGCTGGGGGCTTCGAGGAGCCTCGCGCCATCGCCTGCATCCTGGGTGGAGCTCAAGCCCCAGCCTCTCAGCGTATCTTCAAGCAGTTTGCTCGCAAAGTGAATGCAGTTCTCCCCAAGCTCGAAGCAACGCGTCCCCTCAGGTGGTCGGCCTGCACCATCACGTTCAGCTCAGCAGACCAGCTCAAGTGCAAGGCCACGGCCGGAGTCCTCCCAATGCTTTGTTCCCCAGTCATTAGCAACGTTCTGGTCACCAGGACCCTCATCGACGGAGGGGCAGGGCTCAATGTCTTGTCCGTGGAAACATTCAACAGCCTCCAAGTTCCCTATGACCAGCTTCAGCCAACCAAGCCCTTCTCCGGAGTCACCGATGGTTCCACAGTCCCGATCGGGCAGGTCCGCCTCCCAGTCACCTTCGGGGCCCGCAACAACTACCGCACCGAGCTCATCGACTTTGACGTCGCCTACATCCGCCTGCCGTACAACGTCATCCTCGGGTACCCGGCGCTGGCCAAGTTCATGGTCGTGACCCACCATGGCTACAACGTCCTCAAGATGCCAGGAAGCGGCGGCGTCATCACGGTGCCATGTCAAGAGAAGGATGCAGTGTGTACCCTGGAGCGAGCCTTTCAGGCCGCGTCACTAGAAGACCCAGATCGCGGAAGCAGGAGGCTTCCTGAGACCACCCCCAAGAAGAAGAAGAAGACGTCAGGCTCAGCCCCTCAGGAGGCAGGCCCTTCAAGGCCCGCGTCTGCCCAGGGGGATCCTCCTTCAATCGCATAGGAAAGCGCGCCCGGCGCCCTCCTCAGGCAGGGCTCGGGGGCTCTCACCTAGAGGGCCACCGACCTCGCCAAGGTCACGAGGGAGGCGCTTGGGCACCATGTGGAGGCGTGCTTCGGAGCACGTTTCCCTCGAAAGGAAGCCAGGGAAAGAAGATCAGACCAGCAGGAGTTTGTTAGCAAGGCCATTCAAGAATTACAGGAGTCAAGGATCATGAGAGGTTGCCGTCGCCCGCCAGCTGTGGCTCCCCATCCAGGCGAGGATGGTGGGCTGCGCATCTGCGTCGACGTACCAGGGCTCAACCGGATCGCCACGACGGGGCGCCTCTGGCCCTCACAAGTGGGGCACTGCGGAGGACCGCCCCACAGTTATGTTCGCATGCCTTATGGCTTGCCGAGCGTGGCTGCGGCGTACCAGCGCCTCATGAGGAGCGTCTTGGAGGTGGAAGAAGACAGGCGTTCCACGGCCCTGGCGGAGATGGAGGCTGCTCACGAGGAGCCACCAGTGCCTCCGGAGCCTCCCAAGGCCCCTGGGCCTGGGGGCTCGTGAGGATCGGCTTCCGTAGCCCACCGAGTCTGCTGCACCAACGCCACTGCACCGACGACATCTTCAGGTGACATCTTTCAAGTTTCATTCCCAGCTGGGAGCGCCCTCCCAGGGTTGCGTCATTCCCAGGCCGCGTGGGTCCGTCCCTGTGGCATGTATCCCTTTTTATCTTTTCAGTCGCTAGCTTGCTTTGCTGGGGGCGCCCCTCGGGCTGCATCATCCCCAGGCCACTCGGGCTAGGCCCAGCGGCATGTATCCCTTTCGCGTTTATTTCCAATTATGCATCATGCTTGATTACTCGATGTCGTCCGCGGCACCTTTTCTTCTTCATGTCGACCACTTGCACGTTAAAGGGGGGTGCCTGAGCATCGCGACTCAGGGCTCTTACTGGCTCTCCAGCCCTCACCCTCTGGCCTTGTCCACGGCATCGCGACCTGGCATACCAGCGACGGCTGAGACAAGCTCGAGGGCCGGGACCCGAGGACGTAGAGTGCCGGCATCTAAACAGATTTTGCAGGAACACATCTCAAGATACGGCCCAGTGCCAGGCGCAACCCGCCTAGAGGTAGGGCCTCGTGAGTCCCGCGCTGGCTCACGGGTGCCCAGATACACCTTACCTAGCTCTGCCATGCCAGCCACGTGTCAGGGCGGGGATGTACACGCCCCGGGGGCTCCTCCCGGAGGGGATCCCCCTCCCACGTACCAGTGGAAGCACCATGCTCCGCGCTGGCTGACGACACTGCCGAGGAGCGGCTATGCCCGTACACATACGGAAGCGCAATGCTCCGCGCTAGTGATAAACAACTGATGGTGGCCTCCGGGCCGCATTAACCTCAGGGAGCCCCGAGCTTAGTGGCCGGCCTCATCGCAACGCCTCCCCCCGGGAGCGCCGTGCGAGGGGGCTGGGCATGGGGGCTACGACTGGGTCACGCTCAGCCGTACGCCCCAGCCAGGCCCCTCGGGCCTGGTTTCATCGCGCGTCTCTCCCCGAGCGGAGCCAAGGTACGAAGGCCGTTTGCGCGTCAAGGGGGACTCCTGAGCATCGCGACTCAGGAGCCTAACTGGCTCCGTAGCCCCTCACTCCTTAGTTCCGAAAGGCTATGCTGGGTGAGGTACGCGCGGGGTCGGGATCTGCAGACGTAGAACGGTAGCCCCGCCTACATTCCATCTCATGTTGTTCGCGCGTCAAGGGGGAATCCTGAGCATCGCGACTCAGGAGCCTAACTGGCTCCGTAGCCCCTCACTCCTTAGTTCCGAAAGGCTATGCTGGGTGAGGTACGCGCGGGGTCGGGCTCTGCAGACGTAGAACGGAAAACGCACCTACATCGCGCTTCCCTACTTGTTGTTCGTGCACCAAAGGGGCCTCCTGAGCATCGCGACTCAGGAGCCTAACTTGTCACGTGGCCCCTCATTCCTTTGGTCCCGTCCTGGTTTCCGGTCGGGGCTGATGCTGGGTGAGGCATGCGCATGGCCGGGCTCTGCCGGCGTAGAACATAAGCAAGTAGGGAAGGGGAACATAAAATTCAAGGAACTTAAAAGTAAATATTACAACCCATACTGTCGCCTTGGTACCAAACGCAAATTTAAATGCCTCCCCGAGGCGTCGTGCGTGTGCAGGAATCGAAAGAAGAACAAGAACGATAGCGGAGTCACTTGTCGGCAGCAGAGTCGCGTGGAGTGGCTTCGCCTTGTGAGGTAGTGGGGCTGGCAGCACCTCGCTTCGGCTTGGTGCTGAAGGCCCGGAACTTCCCTAGCAGCGCCTCTGCGCGCCCCTTCACCGCCTTGACAGCGGCAGCGGCGCCCTCGCTGCTCACCGGCTCCAGCAGGCTGTCGAGGTCGGCACTGGGATCGCGAAGGTAGACATGGGCGAAGACCCGCGTTAGCGCGGCAGAAGACAGGACTCGCGCCTCGGCCTCGGCCATGGGGGCGAGTCCAAGGGCGACATATCCAAGAGCCTTCACCAAGAAGGGAAGCAGTTTGGCGGGGCCGTCCCCGTCACCAGCCAGCAGGCTATCCAGGCCACTCTCGTAAAGCGTCTTCAGTGAAGCACAAGCATCCTTCTCCATGTCCGCGAAGGCCAGGCGATCCTCGGCAAGGACCCGGGCCTTGGCGTCCAGCTCGGCCTTCGTCGTCTCCAGCTCCTTCTTCAACGCGCCTAGGTGGCTACGGCGCTTCTTGAGCTTCGCCTCCTGGTCCTCGAGCGCCGCCTCGCGAGCTTTCACCCCCTTCTCCTGCTCTTGGCGAAGGAGGGTCTCCTCTGCAAGTCGATCCCGCAGGCCTTGCAACTCGTCCTCCAGCTCCTTGCAGTGGCCGCGGATGCCAACCACCTCTCCCAGGGCCGCGTCACGGGCAGCCTTCGCCTCGAGGGTGGCCTCCCTCTCCCCGTCACAGGCCGTTGAGGCCTGAACCAGCGCTGCCCGAATCGAGGCGTCGGAGCGAATCCACCCCGAGGCCAGCTCCAGGCGCCCGGCCACCAGGCGAGGGTCGGCGCCTAGAAGATCCTGCCGCAGCCGGTCCAGTCCAGCAACAGCCCGCTCCAAGATGGAAGAAGAAGGCAGAGAAGCATCAGTGCGCTTCAAGGCAGCAGGAGGGGTCGCAGAACCAGCGGCCGGCGGAACGGGAGGAGAAGGTAGCGGCGGCGAGGCCGCAGTATCCCGAGACGGAGTCTGCTGCGCCTCCCCAGCCGTAGCAGCAGCACCATGCAAGGGCACCTCTGGGGTCGATCGAGCCATGGGGGCTGCGGCCCCAGCCAGATCAGCCAAGCCCCGCAAGAACAAGTCGGCAGGAGAAGCCCATGCGTCGCGGTCGCCCCCCCCCCCCCCCTGAAGGTGGAGGTGTCGCCACAGCTGGGGCCCCAGGAGCTCCCTTCAGGAGAGGTAATCGTCAAACCTCGTCAGCGGAACAAGAAACCAGGGATCAAGGATCAAGCACTTACAAGTCGTCGCCAGAAAGCTCCAGCAGTCTCCTGCCAAACTTGAAGCCGGAGAGCCGGCTGGAAGGGTCGACCTCGGAAGCAGAAGGCACGTCAGCGGTTCGCCCCGGAGTTAGGGCGGACCCACGGGGAATCAACCCGGTCCTGCCCTTCTTCGGGACCGGGGGTGAGCTCCCGCTGCCCAGCACGTCGTCATCGTCATCATCGCTCAGCGAAAGGCGGAGAGCGCGGGGCTTGCGCTGGAGCGGGGGAGCCCTAGACTCCTCGTCGGTCGCCTTGGAGTTAGAGCCTGCCTCCTGCTCCTCCTCGCCCCCATCTCCGCTGGAGTCGCCGGAAGACACATCCACCAGCTCCTCGGGAGCCACCGCGGGCGCGAGTCCGTCCCCGTTGAAGACGGGCATGGACTTCACCACTTGCTCCCAATCGTCGCAGAGGAACAGGGGCGAAGGCGCGCCCTCCAGCCTTGCTACCTCGCCCCCGACCAGGGATTAGAGAACCGTAGTCACGTCCTCTTCACCCACGGCTGCGGGGCTCGGGTGAGGCCTCCACATCGGGGGAGAGTACTGCCAAAGCGGAGCCAGCTGGTGCTCCAGGAACTCCCTCAGCAGCGACGCCCCGGTCAGCTTCGCCATCGCCATGTTGGCTGGCTTCAGATCGGCGTCCATCTTCGCCAGCATCGACTTCGCGCAGGGATCCGTGAGCTCCGCTCAGCACCAGTCGCCCGAGCTCACGGGCGGCTCCATGGGAAGGGTCAACCGAGGGTGGACGCGCCCGGTGACAACCAATACCCACTTGCTCTGGAAGCCCTCGATCCTCTTCCCCGGATTCGAAATGGCCATCGAGCTGCCGCACGCGACGAAGCCCGCGCACGCGGAAGGGGAACCTTTGGAGGTCCGGAGGTAGAAGTAGTGGCGCAGCAAGGCCACTGAAGGCTGCACCCCCACATGCGCCTCGCAGTAGTAAGCAAAGATCGCCAGAAGAAGGATGGAGTTGGGGTGGAGATGCAGAGCTTGCAAGTTGTAGTGACAGAGGACGGCGAGGAAGAACTCAGAGAAAGGAGGCACCAGGCCCGCTATAATGGAGCTCACGAAGAAAGGATAGAAGGTGCTCCCTTGGCCTTCGGGGGCATCGGAGCCGACCTTGAACATCTGCGCCCCGTCAATGCCCTACGCCGCCGCCATCCAGTGCAGTAGGGCGAGGCTCGCCTCCGACATGTTGGGCAAGTCCAAAGCAGGCGAGAACCAAGCTTCGGCCGGGGCCCGGCGAGGCGCCATGGCTACCTGGGTCGAGCAGGTAGAGCAGATCTGGAAGCTTGGAGGAGGGAAGGAGAAGCGCAAGAAAGGGGATCTGAGCGGCGGATGAAGAAGGAGAAGAGAGGAGCCCGAGCAGATGCCGCGCCTTTAGTATCCTGCGCTATCGCAAAAGCACCCACTTCCAATCAACCGCCACACGGCGCCCAAGGCCGCAGGCTGTTAGGGACCGCGGCGCTTCGCCCTTGCCCTTTCACCCCTCGGCACGGCCAAGTCCGTGCGCGCCTTGGGCCCGAGGGCTACTGTCGCCGTTCTGGGAACGGGGGTCCCCAGACTTGCCTGCCTGCGGCCTGCGGCGTGGCTCAAACGGGGGCCCAGCGTGGCCCATCTTCATCAACACAAGGCTCAAGACCCTCGCGAGGGGCCAAGCCTCGTGAGGCGGATGACACGGCGCTTCCTCAAGCACGGCCTCCTTAGGCTGGCTCGCGAGGAGGCGGAGAGATCAAGGCGGGTACCTCACGAGGTGCCCATGACGCAAGCCATGACGACCAAGGGTGCCAGGCGGGCGCCAGCCCGCGCAGCGTCTCCCTTCCCTCTTTGGTGCAAAGGGGGCAAGCGTAGGCGAGAGGATCAAGCAAAGGCACCCATTTCGGTGCAACGAGACCAAGACCAGTCCAACGGTGGGAAGGAGGTCACCATGGAGCCCAGGACGGTGTCACCACAGGGCCTTTGGCAGGCGAAGACCAACTTTAGTCAGGATAAGTGTACCAGATGTTCCCCTTCAAATTGGCCAATTGTTGGCGCCCTTCCCGCTCATTATTTGGGAAGAGGCCCAGGGCCTTTGCCTATAAATAGGACTAGCCACCCCAGGGTAGAGCCATCCGATTCAGCATCCAGAGAGACCTGATTTAGTATCTAGAGGCATCGAATCCGGCAGAGAGAGAGAAGGGCGATCGAACTCCCCCTAGCAGTTCATCCCCTAGCCAAGAACAGGCCCTCACGAGGCTGTTCTTCCTTGTACTGTTCTTCATCATCAGCCCAAGAGGCAATCCACCCACCACAAACTAGAATAGGGTATTACACCACAACGGTGGCCCGAACTAGTATAAACTCTGTGTCTCTTGTGTTGTTCTTGCAGTAGTTAGATCCTTACGAGACGGAGAGGTAGAGGGCACGATCTCCGCGCGCACCCTAGAGTTCGAACCTTAAGGGTCTACCGGAACCCATGATCCGACAGTTATGATTAGCACTACTAGTTGGAATAGCTTCTACCCACTTAGTAACGTAATCAACAGCAACTAAAATATGTGTATATCCATTAGAGGCAGGAAACGGTCCCATATAATCGAAGCCCCAAACATCAAATGGTTCAATAACAAGTGAATAATTCATAGGCATTTCTTGACGTCTACTAATATTACCAATTCTTTGACATTTATCACAACATAGGACAAACTTACGGGCATCCTTGAAGAGAGTAGGCCAATAAAAACCGGATTGCAATACCCTATGTGCAGTTCTGTCTCCAGCGTGGTGTCCTCCATAAGCTTCGGAGTGACACTTGCGTAGGATTTGTTCCTGTTCATTCTCAGGTACACAACGTCTAATAACACCATCTACTCCTTCCTTATAAAGATGTGGGTCATCCCAGAAGTAATTTCTTAAATCATAGAAAACTTTTTCTTTTGCTGGTATGTGAAACAAGGTGGTATAAATTTAGCAACAATGTAATTAGCATAACCAGCATACAATGGAGCAGTATGAGCAGCATTTATGACATTTAATTGTTCATCCGGAAAGCTATCATCAATAGGTAGTGGGTCATCAAGCACGTTTTCTAACCTAGACAAGTTAACTGCAACAGGGTTCTCAGCTCCCTTTCTATCAATAATATGCAAATCAAATTCTTGTAGCAAGAGAACCCATCTAATAAGTCTAGGTTCAGCATCTTTCTTTTCCATAAGATATTTCATAGTAGCATGATCAGTGTGTATAGTTACTTTATAATCAACAATATAAGGTCTGAACTTATCACAAGCAAATACAACTGCTAAGAATTCTTTTTCAGTAGTAGCATAATTTCTCTGGGCACTGTCTAGAGTTTTACAAGCATATTGAATAACATTTAATTTCTTATCAACTCTTTGCCCTAGAACAACACCTACAGCATAATCACTAGCATCACACATGATTTCAATGGGTAAATTCCAATCAGGTGGCTGAACGATAGGTGCAGAAATTAATGCTTTCTTAAGTATTTCAAATGCTTCTACACTATCATCATCAAAGACAAATGGTATATATTTTTGTAATAAATTAGTCAGAGGCCGAGAAATTTTTGAGAAGTACTTAATGAACCTCCTAGAAAACCCGGCGTGACCAAGGAAACTTCTTATACCTTTGATGTCCTTGGGACACGGCATCTTTTCAATAGCATCAACTTTAGCTTTATCAACTTCAATGCCCCTTTCAGAAATTTTATGCCCCAAGACAATACCTTCATTAACCATAAAGTGGCACTTTTCCCAATTCAAGACAAGGTTAGTTTCTTCACATCTCTGCAAAACTTGATCAAGGTTGCTTAAGCAATCATCAAAAGAGGATCCATAAACGGAGAAATCGTCCATGAAAACCTCACAAATCTTTTCACAGAAGTCAGAGGATATAGCCATCATGCATCTTTGAAAGGTAGCAGGTGCATTACATAAACCAAAAGGCATACGTCTATAAGCAAAAGTACCGAAAGGACAAGTAAAAGTGGTCTTAGCTTGATCATCAGCTGACGCAGGTATTTGAGAGAAACCAGAATAACCATCTAGAAAGCAAAAGTGTGTATGTTTGGATAATCTTTCCAGCATTTGATCAATGAAAGGTAAGAGGAATGATCTTTTTTAGTAGCTTTATTTAATTTGCGGAAATCAATTACCATCCTATAACCTGTAATAATTCTTTGTGGGATCAATTCATCTTTATCATTAGGAACGACAGTAATACCTCCCTTCTTAGGGACACAATGGACAGGACTTACCCACTGACTATCAGCAATGGGATAAATTATATCAGCCTCAAGGAGCTTTAGTATTTCCTTTCTTACCACTTCTTTCATTTTAGGATTCAGCCATAGTTGATGATCAATAACTGGTTTGGCATCTTTCTAAAAATTTATTTTGTGTTGACATAGTGTGGGACTAATGCCCTTAAGATCATCAAGAGTATATCCAATAGCAGCACGGTGCTTCTTCAGAGTTTTCAATAATTTTTCTTCCTCCTTCTCTGAAAGGTTAGCCCTAATAATAACAGGATATATCTTCTTTTCATCAAGATAAGCATGTTTAAGAGTATCAGGCAATGGTTTAAGCTCAAACACGGGATCACCCTTGGGTGGAGGAGGATCCCCTAGGATTTCAACAGGCAAGTTGTGTTTCAGAATAGGTCCCTGTTTAAAGAACACTTCATCTATTTCCCTTCTTTCATTCATAAACATATCACTTTCATGATCTAGCAAACATTGTTCTAAAGGATCACTAGGAGGTACGGCAATAGAAGCAAGACCAATAATTTCATCTTTACTAGGCAGTTCCTCTTCACGGTGTTGTCTATGAAATTTAGAAAATTTGAAATCATGAGAGATATCACCCAAACCAATAGTAACAACATCCTTTTCGCAGTCTCCTAGCATTAACAATGTTCAAGAAGGGTCTACCAAATATAATGGGACAAAAGCTATCTTGTCGGGAACCAAGAACAAGAAAATAGTAGGATATTTAGTTTTCCCACACAAGACTTCGACATCTCTAACAATTCCAATTGGTGATATAGTATCTCTATTGGCAAGTTTAATTGTGACATCAATATCTTCTAACTCAGCAGGTGCAATATCATGCATAATTTCTTTGTATAAGTCAATAGGTATTGCACTAGCGCTAGCAACCATATCACACAAGCCATGATAACAATGATCTCCTATTTTAGTAGAAATAACAGGCATGCCCCACAGGTCTACGTTTATCTTTAGCACAAGGTTTATCAATTCTAGCAGTCTCATCACAGAAGTAAATTACATGCCCATCAATATCATCAGCCAAGAGATCTTTAACAATAGAAATATTAGGTTCAACTTTAACTTGCTCGGGAGGTTTATAAGTTCTAATATTGGTTTTACGAACCACAGTTGAAGCTTTAGCATGATCTTTTATCCTAACAGGAAAAGGTGGTTTCTCAACATAAGCAGTAGGAACAATAGGATCATTATAAGTGATAGTCTTTTCTTCAAATTTAATAGGTGTAGCTACTTTACTTCTATGGGAGGATGATATTTAAACCACTTCTCCTTAGGGAGATCAACATGAGCAGCAAAGGATTTACAAAAATAAGCTACTATCTCAGAGTCAAGTCCATATTTAGTGCTAAATTTACGGAAAACATCGGTATCCATAAAAGATTTAACACAATCAAACTTAGGTGTCATACCTGACTCCTTACCTTCGTCGAGATCCCAATCTTCAGAGTTGCGTTTAATTCTTTCCAATAAATCCCATTTGAATTCAATAATCTTCATCATAAAATAGCCAGCACAAGAAGTATCGAGCATGGTGCGATTGTTGTCAGAAAGTCGAGCATAAAAATCACGATGAACAAGATGCATAGGATAAAACTTCTGATGAAATTCCAATTTCTGTCGTTTGTAGTTCCATGACCCCATATCATCACATAGCCTATACCATGTCAATGCATCTCCCTTCAAAGATAAAGGGAAGACCTTCTTATTGATAACATCATCGGGCATACCTGCAAGCTTAAATAATCCACAAACTTCATCCTTTTATAGTAGGTGCTCATCAGGATGTAATGTTCCATCTCCTGCAAAAGGATTAGCTAGCAGTTTTTCTACCATACCCGAAGGAATTTCAAAGTAGACATTTTCACTTTCGGTAGGTTCAGTAGGTTGAGGAGCAACTCTTTGCTCTACTGGTCGGGGTGAAGATACCCCGAACAAGCCCCTGAGAGGATTACTTTCCATAGTAACAAGTGACAGTAAATTTCAGCACACTATATAAATTTTTCCATACCAAATTCCACCTACCAAAGGCGCTTCAATCCCCGGCAACGGCGCCAGAAAAGAGTCTTGATGACCCACAAGTATAGGGGGTCTATTGTAGTCCTTTCGATAAGTAAGAGTGTCAAACCCAATGAGGAGCAGAAGGAAATGATAAGTGGTTTTAAGCAAGGTATTCTCTGCAAGCACTGAAATTATAGGTAACAGATAGTTTTGTGATAAGATAATGTAACACCCCGGATGTAACTTGCCATATTTG
Source organism: Aegilops umbellulata (assembly GCA_032464435.1). Lineage (NCBI taxonomy): Eukaryota > Viridiplantae > Streptophyta > Magnoliopsida > Poales > Poaceae > Aegilops > Aegilops umbellulata. The sequence continues at coordinate 107,374,800 of CP136056.1, read as the reverse complement.
TAACTCCAACTCTTGCCATTTTTGGCAATGTGATATGATTTTCCCTCCGTGGTTGGGTTTCCTGTCATTTGCATTTTTGTCCTTGTCATGCATTTCATAACATGTCATCATGTGCATCGCATTCGCATACGTGTTCGTTACATGAATCCGAGCATTTTCCCCGTTGTCCGTTTTGCAATCCGGCGCTCCTACGTCCTCCGGCGTCCCCTTTTACCTTTTTCCGTGAGCGGGAATTAAACTTTCTCGGAATGGACCGAGGTTTGTCAAGCGGCCTTGGTATAGCACCAGTAGACCGCCTGTCAAGTTTCGGGTCAATAGGAGGTCGTTTTATACTCCAACGGTTAACCGGGTAGATGCAAAGGCCTCGTGTGTGTTGCAGCCCAACACCTCTCCAAAGTGGCCCAAAACCCATCCAAACCCCCTACATGTTCTCGGCCGTTCGATCACGATCGTGTGGGCGAAAACCGCACCTCATTTGGAGCTTCCTAGCCCTCTATACCTATAAATATGTGGCCTCCCACGAAAATCCGCGCAGATCAAACCCTAGCCCCGCTCCCCTCGCGCCGCCGGACACGTCCGCCCGCACCGCCCGGCCTGCCGCGCGCCGCCACGTGGCTCCGCCCCGTTCCCCGCGCCGCCGGCCCGTCTCCGGCCCCCGCGGCCCGCGTCGTCCTCCGCCGCCTCGCGCCTCTGCTCCACGCCCGAGCGTCGTCGCGCCCGCGCGCCGCCCGCTGGCACCTCCCCTCCGCCTCCACGCCGGCGCCTCGCCTCCCCGCGCCTCCCATGGTGGTTCCCCGCCGCCGCTGCCCACGGGCGACCTCGCCTGAGGTCGCCGCACCCGCGCGCCTCCGCCGCGGATCCCGCGCCCGCCGCCGCCGCGCGAGCCCCCCCCCCCCCTGTCGCCGGCTCCTTCCTCGTCGCCGCCCGCCGGACCTCCGCCGCCTCCTCCGTCGCCGGATCCGGCCAGTGGGACGAGATCCACCGGTCCGGCGAACCAAACGCCCTCGTCCCCGTCCGGAACCGCTCCGTCCCGGATATCCTCGTCCCGTTGACTTTTCGGAGGTAAAATTCCACAGTCCCCGGATATGTTGCATAATCATGCCATGTTCATCGCATCATAACTTGCTGCACACTGCTCCGTTTCGTGTGTATAATATGTCAAATTGTTCGCCCGATGAGTACATCATTTCATCTCATTGCATCATTTTCATTTTAGTTCATCTTGATGCCCTAAATGCTGTTAGAAGAGGGCTATGTGATGTTAGTTTCAGATCTGTTTCAGAACATGCACTTTTGTCATTTTTGCCGTGATTGATGTGTGCATCCTATGAACTGGAGTCCTACATTTGTTTTGTAATATGCCATGCCATCTATACAGGGGTGTATGACATGTATTTTTGTGATATTTGTGGTGACTAGCACAAGCATGCAAACTAGGGTACATAATGTTGCTGATTTCAGAGACTTAGTAATTTCACTAAGTCATTCCCTGCTGTTATTTTTATGCCATGTGTTCATGTTGTTTCAGAGAGATCTATGCCTCTTTTGAGCATTATCAGTAAGGTTGATTTAAACATATGGATTTGTTCTATCCATCCATGCCTTTGTTTGTAATTATGGAGTGCCATAGCTTGAGTCAATCGAGCTCTATGTTTGCTATAAAATATTACTGGCAGATTGTTTACATGTTATTCGATTTTGCCAAGCTTGTTGTAGTTGATCCTTGCGTGCTATGATGTTGTTCTTGCCATGTATAGCTTGTATGCCATGTCTTCTTGGTGAATCTATGCTTAGTTTATCATGAAATGCTCTGTAGTGAGTGCATCGAGCTCGTAAACATGCCTACTTGTTATCTGTTTTGACATGTCCAGTTTTCTGCTAAGTCTGAAAACTGTAACGAAACTTGCTTAATTGACATGGGTGCTATTATATTTTATGGTCCTTTTTGGCTCATGGTCAGTAAGGGACTTTTGTTAAATGCTTCGAGTAGATTTTTGCCATGCCATAGTTTTCTATGTCCTGTTCATGTAGCAGGTTGTTTACTTGCTCTAAACATGTCATCCTGATGTTAATTTCTGGCATGATAGTATTTTCACCAAGTCTGTGAAGCTGATATGTTTTGCTCTTTTGCCATGCCTGTTTGAACCTGATATTGTGTGATTTAGCCATAGCTCAGTGTTCATCTTTTGTCGAGCATCTTGAGTAGATCACTGGCATATGCTTTTCTGATATGTTTGGGTGCAGTAGCTTATTTTCTTGTTGCATGCTAAGTGGCATCATGCTGTTAAACGCAGAAATATGTCATTCTTGTTTTGCTTGTCATTTGCAAACCGTGCATCCGATTCCGGTGATCTTTATATCGATTTCAACCGAAATCACCTCAACTCTCTAGTGGCATACTTAGTTTGCCAATATTATGCCCTGTTCATCTTTTCCTTCCGGAGCACGCATATGCATTGCATACCACATCTCGCATATCATGCCATGTTTTGCATCATGTTGCTTGCGCATTGCATCGTGATTGATGTTTGTCCCCTTTGCTTGTGCTCTTGCCTTGGGTAGAGCCGGGAGACGAGTACGTGAACGAGGAACCTGTTGAGAACACTTACGAGGATCAAGCCTTCGACAACTCTCAGAACCTTGCAGGCAAGATGACCATACCCTCGAAATCACTTCTATCTTTGCTTGCTAGTTGCTCGCTCTTTTGCTATGCCTATGCTGTGATACCTACCACTTGCTTATCATGCCTCCCATGTTGTTAAACCAAGCCTCTAACCCACCTTGTCCTAGCAAACCGTTGTTTGGCGTTGTTAGTTGCAGGTGAAGATGAAGTTTGTTCCTTGTTGGAACATGGAGATGTTGTTCCTTGTTGGAACATGTTTACTTGTTGGGATATCACAATATTTCTTATTTAATTAATGCATCTATATACTTGGTAAAGGGTGGAAGGCTCGGCCTTATGCCTGGTGTTTTGTTCCACTCTTGCCGCCCTAGTTTCCGTCATATCGGTATTATGTTCCCGGATTTTTGCGTCCCTAACGCGGTCGGGTGATTTATGGGACCCCATTGACAGTTCGCTTTGAATAAGACTCCTCCATCAAGGCCCAACATTGGTTTTACCATTTGCCTCACCTATGCCCTTTTATTTCCCTTGGGTTTTCCGGAGCCCGAGGGTCATCTTTATTTTAGCCCCCCGGGCCAGTTCTCCTTCGAGTGCTGGTCCAAACCGAGCGATGTCCGGCGCCCCCTGGGCAATCAGGGTCTATGCCAACCCGACGTCTGGCTCATCCGGTGTGCCCTGAGAACGAGATATGTGCAGCTCCTATCGGGATTTGTCGGCACATCCGGGCGGCTTTGCTGGTCTTGTTTTATTACTGTCGAAATGTCTTGTAGCCGGGATTCCGAGACTGATCGGGTCTTCCCGGGGAGAAGGAATATCCTTCGTTGATCGCGAGAGCTTATCATGGGCTAAGTTGGGACACCCCTGCAGGGTTTGAACTTCCGAAAGCCGTGCCCGCGGTTATGTGGCAGATGGGAATTTGTTAATGTCCGGTTGTAGAAAACCCGAAGTTGATCTTAATTAAAATACAACAACCGCGTGTGTAACCGTGATGGTCTCTTCTCGGCGGAGTCCGGGAAGTGAACACGGTGTTGGAGTTATGCTTGACGTAAGTAGTTTCAGGATCACTTCTTGATCATAGTTGTTTGACCGTGCTTTTGCCTTCTCTTCTCGCTCTCTTTTGCGTATGTTAGCCACCATATATGCTAGTCGCTTGCTGCAGATCCACCTCATACCTTTTACCCTACCTATAAGCTTAAATAGTCTTGATCTCACGGGTGTGAGATTGCTGAGTCCCCGTGACTCACAGATACTTCCAAAACCAGTTTGCAGGTGCCGATGAAACCGTGCAGGTGACGCACCCGAGCTCAAGGAGGAGCTCGATGAAGATCTTGTCCATTGTGTTGTTTTGTTTCAGTTGATCAGTAGTGGAGCCCAGTTGGGACGATCGGGGATCTGTGTAGCATTTGGGGTAGTCTTCTTTTATTTTGGTTCTGTAGTCGGACCTTGATTGTATCTGTATGATGTAATGCTTTACTCATGTATTATGTGAAGTGGCGATTGTAAGCCAACTATGTATCTCTTTCCCTTATGAATTACATGGGTTGTGTGAAGATTACCTCACTTGCGACATTGCTTTCAATGCGGTTATGCCTCTAAGTCGTGCTTCGACACGTGGGAGATATAGCCGCATCGAGGGCGTTACAGATAATTTGTAACGAGCAACAAGTAACAAAAGTAAATAAAGTGCAGCAAGGTGGCCCAATCCTTTTTGTAGCAAAGGACAAGCCTGGACAAACTCTTATATAGAGAAAAGCGCTCCCGAGGACACATGGGAATTATCGTCAAGCTAGTTTTCATCACGATCATATGATTCGTGTTCGGTACTTTGATAATTCGATATGTGGGTGGACCGGTGCTTGGGTGTTGTCCTTACTTGGACAAGCATCCCACTTATGATTAACTCCTATTGCAAGCATCCGCAACTACAAAAGAAGTATTAAGGTAAACCTAACCATAGCATGAAACATATGGATCCAAATCAGCCCCTTACGAAGCAACGCATAAACTAGGGCTTAAGCTTCTATCACTCTAGCAATCCATCGTATACTTATTACTTCCCAATGCCTTCCTCTAGGCCCAAATAATGGTGAAGTGTCATGTAGTCGACGTTCACATAACACCACTAGAGGAGAGACAACATACATCTCATCAAAATATTGAACGAATACCATATTCACATGACTACTAATAGCAAGACTTCTCCCATGTCCTCAGGAACAAATGTAACTACTCACAAAGCATATTCATGTTCATAATCAGAGGAGTATTAATATGCATATAGGATCTGAACATATGATCTTCCACCAAATAAACCAACTAGCATCAACTACAAGGAGTAGTCAACACTACTAGCAACCTATAGGTACCAATCCCAGAATTAGAGACAAGAATTGGATACAAGAGATGAACTAGGGTTTGAGGGGAGATGGTGCTGGTGAAGATGTTATGGAGATTGGCCCCCTCCCGATGAGAGGAGCGTTGGTGATGACGATGGCGATGATTTCCCCCTCCCGGAGGGAAGTGTCCCCGGCAGAACAGCTCCGCCGAAGCCCTAGATTGGTTCCGCCAAGGTTCCTCCTCGTGGTGGCGGAGTCTCGTCCCGAAAACTTGCTTATGATTTTTCTTCGGACGAAAGACTTCATATAGCAGAAGATGGGCACCGAAGGGCCAACAGGGGGCCCATGAGGCAGGGGGCGCGCCTAGGGGGGTAGGGGGCGCCCCTACCCTCGTGGCCAGGGTGTGGGCCCCCTCTGGTATTTCTTCCGCTCAGTATTTTTTATTATTCCCAAAAATAACTTTCGTGGAGTTTTAGGGCTTTTCGAGTTGTGCAGAATAGGTCTCTAATATTTGCTCCTTTTCCAGCCCAGAATTCCAGCTGCCGGCATTCTCCCTCCTTATGTAAACCTTGTAAAATAAGAGAGAATAGGCATAAGTATTGTGACATAATGTGTAATAACAGCCCATAATGCGATAAATATCGATATAAAAGCATGATGAAAAATGGACGTATCAGGCTTCGGGTTCACCTTGGTTCACCTCCCCTGCTCTGCTTGGTGTGGCCGTGGGCGCGGCTTCGATTGTCCATGCACAGGTAAAGGGGTACTAAGGTGCGCCCCTTATTTTGTACACCGATAGCGCGGCGGCGGATTTGTTAAAATTACACAACGAGCGGATAACACCAGGGACCCAGCAGCTCACCCAGTTGTTTTTTTAGTTTCAGAGACGGAGCTCAACTGTGCATTGTGCGGGGGTTGTGGCCCATCTAGCCCACGCTTATGCTTTTATTTAAGCACATGACGAGCCCAGTTGATATCTGTTTTCTTTCTGAAAATGGCTAGCCTAGTTCTTAGTTTTTTTTTGGAGAACACCAAAACCGAGGCCTACTTGCTTTTCTCAGCCCTGCTGGGCAACAAATCTTTCAAGACGAGGAGGGAGGGATGTAAAGTAGTAAGAAATGGGCTTCCCCAGAAAATGGGCTATAAGTTGTAAGAAATGGGTTGTAAATTTTTATACCAAAGCCAACCAGCAATTACATTAAAATATCATTTTTTGGATTTCTCTACTCTCTACTCTTATAAAAACCGAAGCCAACTGGCAATTACATTAAAAGATCATGTTTTCTCCCATAAGATAAACTACTCATACAAATGCATCTTCATGTTCCATGCAATGCACGGGCATCTTGCTAGTTAAGATTTTAAATTCCATTCATTTTTTTGTGGAGAATTTTTTTGAATTTTATTTTAATATAATTTTTTAACAATTATTTTTAACACAACTCAAAATTTCGTGATTAAAAGAGTTCGGACCCCACCGAAATATGAAAAAATTCGTTGAATTTTCTAGCAGTACCCAGAATATATGCTCTGTAATGCTAATAAAAAGAATATAGGCTTCAAATATCCTTAAGAATTAGCAAATGGGTTGTAAATTATTGAAAATAATGGCTAATGGGATGTATGTTGTTTTCCACAGATTTGGAGGCTGACTTCTGGGCCTACTAGGTTGACGATGATGCTATCCTAAATTTTTTTGATGCGTATGCAAGGCTTTGTCAACTTAGTCAACACAAAGCAGTGACTGTTGGATGTCCATCCAACAGCCGCCGTGCTTCTTCAATCTCTGAGCTTCCTGCTCCAGCCGCCCAAACCAACGCCGGCGGGACTGCCTGCTCCCTCCCTCCGTGGCTGGCTGTGCTGCCGCCAGGCCATCCCTCTACACACCCGCACATCCTGTTATTTTCCGGCGACGTCGACCTCACCCCGCAGCCGACCAGTCAGCGCTCATACACCCCTGAGCGTGGGCATCCACTGCGGTGGCTTCACCAGCTCCGGGTCATTCCCTTCATGTGCCTCGCCCTCGTCCACTGTGTTTGTGCTCTCGGCGCGGCAAGGTCAACATGGCCAACAAACAACAGCCATCGGAAGAGGCTGACAGTAGGGGACCACACAAGGAAATGCCTCCTTATTACGCGCAAAATAATGGTTCCTCCACCTGACAGCTGGGACCCACCGGAAGGGCCTCTCTATATCTTGAAAAAATTGTTCCCCCCGCTATCAGCTCGGACCCACCAGCTATATCTTCGTACACATGGAAATTATGCACAAAAAATGAATACTCCCCCTGCTAGCTGGGACCTACCATTGTGGGAGGCTGACTTGTGGGCCTACTAAGATGACGGGAATTGAGGGCTTTGTCAACTTAGTCAATATGAACGATTCTAGCTCCAGTGACCGTACGATGTCCATCCAACGGTCGTAGTGCTTCTTCAACCTCTGGTCTTCTCGCTCGAGACGCCCAAAGCAGCACCGGTCGTGCCGCCTGCTCCTGCCTCCTGTGGCTGGCTGTGCTGCCGCGGAGGCCTCACCGCCCCCTACTACTCCCACCGCTGGCCGAGCCATCCCTCCACTCACCAACACCCCTTGTTATTCTGCGGCGACGACAGCCTCACACCGTAGCCGAACCAGTGAACCCTTGTACTCCTCTCCGCATTGGCATCCACTGCCGCGTCTTCCCCGACTCCATGTCGTCCCCTTCCTAGGCCTCGCCGTCGTCCACCGCCCTATTGCTCTCGGCGTGGCATGGTCAACGTGGTCAAGGAACGACTTCCATTGGAAGAGTACTGCACGTGGAGAGGCTGACAGCTGGGTCCATGGCCGCAAGAAGGAAGTGCCTCCTTATTACGCAGAAAATAATGATTCCTCCACCTGACAGCGGGGACCCACCGGATGGGCCACCCTATTTCATGAAAAAAAGGTTTCCCCCTGACTACTGGGACCCACCAGCTACATCTTGGCACGCAAGGAAGTGCGTCCATATCATGGGTAAAAAAATGATTCGCCCCCCCTGACTGCTGGGACCCACCAGCTACATCTTCGCACACAAGGAAGTGCCTGACAGTCGGGACCAACCCGGTCGAAGTGTACATAGAGTTGTCATTCTGGTCACGAACGTGTACGTACATACTGGTCGATCGGTCTGTCTGCAGGCTGCAGCGATGAACCATGGCCGTGTAGGGAAGGGTACGTGTGGTAGTAGAGGCGTGTACGTGTGGTAGTAGAGGCGTGCACATAGCATGTACACGTACGTACAACGGCCAGGGTGGAAGAAAGTAAATACGGCCACGTACGTACATACGGGCGGGGTCTCGAACGCCTACTCGCGCATACGTACGGTCAGGGCTCGTGTGCATGGCTGTGGCTGGGTCGGAACGGAGAAACTGCATTGTCGTCGTGTTCATGGGGAGGCAACGGAATGCGTCGTGTTCATCGGGAGGAAACCGAACGTGTGTTGTTCATCGGGAGCCAACCGGCTTGGACGGAACAGGTGATGGAAACGAGGCCTGGCGTACCGTAGAACAAAGGAAACGGCCTTGTGTTCGACCGGCCACGGTGGAAACAGGATCATGTTCATCAGGAGGGGTCTGGCGTACCGCAAAACGGAGGAAACGGACCTCCTACGGTCGAAACGGGGTCCTGTTGATCGGGAGGGGTGTGGCGTATCGCAAAACAGAGGAAACGGACTTGTGTTGGAGCCCTACGGTCGAAACGGGGGTCCTGTTCATCGGGTGGGGTGGGGTGTACCGGAAATTGGGACTCCGTGGGATACTGTTCATCTCCACTGCCGACCTCCTCCAGCCTCCACAGGGTACTGTTCATCCATCGTCGACCTCCTCCAGCCTCCACCTGCGACTGTTCATCCACGGGCTCCTGTTCATCCAGCCTCCACCGCGTGCTCCTCCACCAGCTACTGTTCAACCAGCCCTGTCTACGGGGGTCCTGTTCAACCAGCCCTCCACCCGCTACTGTTCAACCAGCCCTCCACCGGCTACTGTTCAACCAGCCCTCCACCGGCTACTGTTCAACCAGCCCTCCACGGGGTCCTGTTCATCCAGCCCTCCACGGGGTCCTGTTCATCCACCGGCTCGGTCGATCGGGGTACTGTTCATCCAGCGGCAACAGCCTCTACTACCACGGGTTCCTGTTCATCCAACCCCCACCGAGAACTATTCATCCAAACCCCCCAACAATGCTCATTGTTCATCCAGAGGCAGCATCGATTGGCTTCAGTTAGCAGCAGTAGCGAAGGAATCGCTCGATCGGGTTCAGTTAACAGCCATCGATCGATCGCTCGGGTTCAGTAACGCGTAGCCTGCAGTGCAATCGCTCGAGTTCAGTTAGAGCCAAACGCCTTGCTCGGGTTCAGTTAGAGCGCAACGCCTCGCACACACACGTGTATGTACAAGAGAAACATGCATCGCTCGGCCCCCGACCATCCACCGTAACCGGGAACTCCATGATATTTTCCTCGCCCTCGCTTCTACGATAGTTTTTTCCTTCATCGACGGCCCAGAGAATGTCATGCAGCTGCATCTCCGGCCCACCCAGGACGAAAAGCCCATTTTCTGTCATGATTTTTTGTCATCGAAGTAGGATCCCACCACATCTATGATGATACCGGGTTTTGTCACAATTATCGTCATAGAAGTGTCATAAGTATGACAGAAAAAATTCATTCGGCCCAAAATGTCACGAATGTGTCCTTTTTTGTAGTGCAATAAGTGTCATGTTATTCCTCTCAACAACTCCATTTTGTTGAGGCGTGTACGTAGCCGAGAACTCGTGTGAAATCCCTTCTTCGTCAAGAAATGTATCCACATTTGCGTTCTTGAACTCCGTTTCGTTGTCGCTGCGAACCTTCTTGATCTTCACTTCAAATTGATTTTGGGCCTTCCTAGCAAAGTTCTTGAAGATCTTTTGGACCTGCGATTTATCATCAAGAAAGAACACCCACGTAAATCTTGAAAAATCATTGACTATGACTAGACAAAATGAGTTTCCACCGAGACTTTTATAGGCATTGGGACCAAAGAGATCCATATGAAGTAGCTCAAGCGGTCTTCTCATGGTCATGATGTTCTTCACGGGGTGACTTCCTCCAACTTATTTTCCTGCTTGACAAGCACTGCACAATCTATCCTTGTCAAATATAACATCTTTCACAACCAACCTTTAGAGGATTTAGCAATTAAGCAAGTTCTAGGTTGAGCCTTTTTAGTGAAATCAACAATGTAAAGATCACCTCTATGTATACCGGTAAAGACGATATTATGATTATCTCTATGAAACACATGGCAATCAACTTTAGTAAATAGGACATTGAAACCAAAGTCAGCAAGTCTAGATACGGAAAGTAAATTATAGCCAAGAGATTCAACGAGCATAACATTTTGTATGGAGCTATAATGTGAGATGGCCACCTTACCAAGGCCAACCACCTTACCCTTTGAGTTATCACCAAAGTGACATACTTTCGAGGGCCGTCGTTTTCAGCTAGCTCACGAAACATATCCTTGTCGACGGTCATATGATCGGTACATCCACTATCAAGAACCCATTCCTTTCCTCCAGCCATGTAGCCGTGAAGATTAGCCATAAGACCAAAGTGTCTCATAGACTCCTCGAGATCAAAGTCACTATCATCATCCTCATCATAGTATCCATGTTCAACATCGTCTTGTGATGGATCGATTCCTAGAGAAAGTGATTCATTAGATAAATGATCATCAAAATTTTCATATTTATGAATTCTAATGGCTCCGGAGATGATATTGCTAATGATTACAACATCTCCTTTGGCACGCATAAGGTTAGTAAGCTCAAATAAACAATCACCAAACCTAGGATCATAGGAATTCATCTTACTCAAAGCAAGAGACTTGTGAAGAATCTCATCTAAGTTTTGCAAGGAGTAGTTTGGAAATCGTTCCTCAAGAAATCTCCATATGGTGTAGGCACAATCAAGAGTAGGCAAACAACCGAACAAATTTCTAGGCAAACCTCTAGTAATAAGATTGACAGTTCTAAGGTTGCAAATCATGTCACTAGACTCATCAAGGGTAGGGTGCAAAGGATCAACATGGGGTGCACAAGGGCTAGTAATGTACTTGTTCAAATGATATTCATTGAAAATCTCAAGCATTTCATTTCTTTCACTCATGAAAGAACTCTCCATCAAGTATAGGCACTCTACGTCTAAGACTCCCCAACGTAGACTCATCCATCTTCCTCCAATGGTGATTAAACCAAAGCAATGGAGAGAAATGCTCTAATACCAATTGAAAGGATCGAGAAGAGGTGTCTAGAGGGGGGTGATTACACCCTCAACAAAGAAAAGTGGTAGTTTTAAATTTCTTCAAGTTAAGGTGGAGTTTTAGCACAACTTTAAACATTCGCAATACATTTCAAGCAAGCATGGCAAGAGTATATGAGCAGCGGAAAGTAAAGCATGCAAGTTGCAAGAAAGTAAAGGGATGGGATTGGAGGGTGCAAACGCAATTGGAGACACGGAGATTTTTGGCGTGCTTCCGATAGGTGGTGCTACCGTACATCCACGTTGATGGAGACTTCAACCCGCGAAGGGTAATGGTTGTGCGAGTCCACGTAGGGCTCCACCCATGAAGGGTCCACGAAGAAGCAACCTTGTCTATCCCACCATGGCCATCGCCCACGAAGGACTTGCCTCACTTGGGTAGATCTTTACGAAGTAGGCGATCTCCTTGCCCTTACAAACTCCTTGGTTCAACTCCACAATCTTGACGGAGGCTCCCAAGTACACCTAACCAATCTAGGAGACACCACTCTCCAAAAGGTAATAGATGGTGTGTTGATGATGAACTCCTTGCTGTTGTGCTTCAAATGATAGTCTCCCCAACACTCAATTCTCTCTCACAGATTTGGATTTAGTGGAAAGATGATTTGAGTGGAAAGCAACTTGGGGAAGGCTAGAGACCAAGATTCTTGTGGTTGGATTGGAATATCTTGGTCTCAATACATGAGTAGGTGGTTCTTTCTCAGAAAATGAATGCTGGAAGTGTAGGCACGTTCTGATGGCTCTCCTCATGAATGGAGGATGGCTGGAGGGGTATATATAGCCTCCACACAAAATGTAACTGTTACACACAATTCACCAAACTCAGTGGGACTGAATTGAGAAACTCGGTCAGACCGATTTAGTTCAAAATGTGAATGTTAGGATTTTCTGTGGGACCGATATGATCAACTCGGTGGGACCGATGAGCTAGGGTTAGGGTAAAACTTCAACTCGGTTTGACCGATTACACAAACTCGGTGAGACCGATTTTGGTAATAAGCAAAACAGAGAGTTGGTCAAGCAAACTCGGCGGGACCGATTGCATATCTCGGTGAGACCGAAATAATTGCAACAGGCAACAGAGAGTTTGCAAGCGTGGTGAGACCGAGATCCCATCAGTGAGACCGAAATGATTAGGGTTTCTGGTAGTGGCTATGTCAAGTGAACTCGATGGCGCCGGATAGATCAAATCAGGGGGGCCGAGTTTGACTTTAGGTTTAGGACATATGTGGAAATGAGAAAGTGGTTGAGGGCTTTGGAGCATATCACTAAGCACTTTGAGCAAGCAAGCCATTAAGCAACACCTCATCCCCTTTTATTAGTATTGGCTTTTCCTATGGACTCAGTGTGATCTTGGATCACTAAAATGAAAATGTAGAGTCTTGAGCTTTTGAGCTTTTGCCAATATTTTGTCCTTAGCATCTTGAAGGGGTTCCACATCCTCTTGTCCACGCCCCTCCACTATTTAACTCATCTGAAATATAATAGATAAAAGTATTAGTCCAACAAGAGATATGTTGACATTAATTACCAAAATCACCCAGGGAGCACTTGTGCTTTCACCATATCATGTCACATATTTTGATTGCTTGTGATGTTTATATTTTATGCATCTTATTTTGCTTAGTACGGTGGTAGCATTATAAGATGATCCCTTACTAATATTTCAAGGTATAAGTGTTCTCCCTGAGTATGCACTGTTGAGACAGTTCGTCGTGCTGAGACACCACGTGATGATAGGGTGTGATAGGCTCCACATTCACATACAACGGGTGCAAGACAGTTTTGCACATGCGGAATACTCGGGTTAAACTTGATGAGCCTAGCATGTACATACAAGGCCTCGGAACACTGGAGACCGAAAGGTCGAACGTAAATCATATAGTAGATATGATCAACATAGAGATGTTCACCATTGAAGACTACTCCATCTCACGTGATGATAGGACATGGTTTAGTTGTTTTGGATCATGTGATCATTTAGATGACTGGAGGGGTGTCTACCTAAGTGGGAGTTCTTAAGTAATATGATTAATTGAACTTAATTTATCATGAACTTAGTCCTGATAGTATTTGCATATCTATGTTCTAGATCAATAGCTCGCGTATAGCTCCCCAATTTTATTTTTTGATATGTTCCTAGAGAAAACTAAGTTGAAAGATGATACTTGCAATGATACAGACTGGGTCCATGATCTGAGGATAATCCTCATTGCTTCATAGAAGTATTATGTCCTTGATGCACTGCTAGGTGACAGACCTATTGCAGGAGCAGATACAGACGTTATGAACGTTTTGCAAGCTCGATATGATGACTACTTGATAGTTTAGTGCGCCATGCTTTATGGCTTAGAACCGGGACTTCAAAGACGTTTTGAATGCCACGGAGCATATGAGATGTTCCAAGAGCTGAAATTGGTATTTCAGACTCATGCTTGTGTCGAGAGGTATGAGACCTCTGACAAGTACTTTGCCTACAAGATGGAGGAGAATAGCTCAGCCAGCGAGCATGTACTCAGAATGTCTGGGTACTACAATCGGTTGAATCAAGTGGGAGTTAATCTTCCAGATAAGATAGTGATTTACAAAATTCTCTAGTCACTATCACGAAGCTACTAGAACTTTGTGATGAAATATAATTTGCAAGGGATGACGAAAATGATTCCCGAACTCTTCGCGATGCTGAAATCGGCGAAGGTAGAAATCAAGAAATAGCATCAAGTGTTGATGATTAACAAGACCACTAGTTTCAAGAAAAAGGGCAAGGGAAAGAAAGGGAACTTCAAGAAGAATGGCAAGCAAGTTGCCACTCACATGAAGAAGCTCAAAGCTAGACCTAAGCCTGAAACTGGGTGCTTCTACTGCAAAGGGAACGGTCACTGGAAGCGGAACTACCCCAAATACTTGGCGGATAAGAAGGATGGCAAAGTGAACAAAGGTATATTTGATATGCATGTTATTGATGTGTACTTTACTAGTGTTCATAGTAAACCCCAGGGTATTTGATACCGGTTCAGTTGCTAAGATTAGTAACTCGAAACAGGAGTTACAAAATGAACAGAGACTAGTTGAGGGTGAGGTGGCAATGTGTGTTGGAAGTGATTCCAAGGTTGATAAGATCACCATCGCATACTCCCTCTACCTTCGGGATTAGTATTGGACCTAAATAAATGTTATTTGGTGTTTCAGTTGAGCATGAATATGATTGGATCATGTTTATTGCGATACGGTTATTCATTTAAGTCAGTGAATAATTGTTGTTCTATTTACATGAATAAAACCTTCTATGGTCTTACATCCAATGTAAATGGTTTACTGAATATCGATCGCAGTGATACACATATTCATAATATTGATGTCAAAAGATGCAAAGTAATAATGATAGGGCAACATGTTTGTGGGACTGCCATTTAGGTCATATTGGTGTAAAGCCCATGAAGAAACTCCATTAAGATGGACTTTTGGAATCACTTGATTATGAATCATTTGATACTTGGAAACCATGCCTCATGGGCAGGATGACTAGAACTCTGTTCTCCGGAACAATAGAGCGAGCCAATGACTTATTGGAAATAATACATACTGATGTATGCGGTCCAATGAGTGTTGAGGCTCGCGGTGGGTATCGTTATTTTCTGACCTTCAAAGATGATTTGAGCAGATATGAGTATATCTACTTAATAAAACACAAGTCTAAAACATTTGAAAAGTTCAAAGAATTTCATAGTGAAGTGGAGAATCATCATAATAAGAAAATAAAGTTTCTACGATCTGATCACGGAAACGGTATTTGAGTTACGAGTTTGGCCTTCATTTAAAACAATGTGGAATGGTTTCACAACTCACACCACCTGGAACACCATAGCATAATTGTCGTGGTTTTGTCACGGCAGATGTCCTAGAGAAAGGACTTAGTCGTGGATCCATCGCTACGGGTTAACTTAAAGGGGTTAAAGCGGACAAGGGAAGCAAGAGAGTTTATACTGGTTCGGCCCCTTGAAGTGAAGGTAAAAGCCTGCGATCCAGTTGTTGTGGGATTGCTTTGGGTTTCGATGACCAGGGAGCGAATACGCTTTGCCTGAGTCTCAAGTTGTTGTCTGTTCTCCTTGAACCGCCGTCGGGTCGTCCCCTTATATACACGGGTTGACGCCCGTCAGTTTACTGAATCCCGAGGCCGGCTCATAACGTGTCCGCCTCGGTCTCTGCTCTTTCTATCTTACAACACAAGTCTATATATCAATGCCGGTTTATGTCTACAGGCCTTAAAACGGCTTTGGGCCCTGGGCCTTCATAAAGTGTCACCGTCTGTCTTCATGGGCTTCTGATATAGTGAGTTACTATGGGGTTAACCCGGCCTCTCCTGGCCGGTTTACGCCCAGTAGTAATATCCCCAACATTAGGCGCCAGATTGGCTTGAACTGGTTCATGTCAATCCTCAACGCATCGTCAGCTTCACCGAAGTCTTGTAAACCGCCGTGACGTCACCTTCCAGAACCATGGTACCCCGCCATGACGTCATTTGTTATTTAAAACTGCGTATAACCCATCTTCATTAATGGGCCTCCGTGGATCGAGGCAACAGAGCTGTCACACACCCCATTTTCCGGGCTCCTTGATTCTCGCGCCTGCCTTTTATCCATTTACCTTATAAATAAGCCGAGGGGTCCCTTTCACTTTTCCCCCTCGTGCCTCTTCGTATCATCTTCTTCCTCGCGTCGACCGACCGTCGAGCTCTGCTGCCGTCGTCGTCCTTCGCTTCTGCCTCAACGACGGCCGCTGCATCAACCTGACTGTACCAGAAAAATACGGCAATCCTCCGCTGCTTCTTCAGCACCAGTACGTTCCTCCTTTCTCACTCTAGATCACCATTAGGGTTTGTTGTTATTCGTAGGCCTTCGAAGTTCTTGAATCTGTTCTTCCTTGTTTCTCTTTAGTAGTACCAATGGCTAGTTTAGATCTTCTTTTTCCAATGCCCTTGTACCTTAAACTCCTGCTTCCTTGTTAGAACAGCTGCCTTATATAAAACTCATCTGAACTTTGGTGAACTCTTAACACGCAGGAAATTAGGTCAGAATATATTTTGTTTTTCCAACACGCGGTAGATCTAAAATTACCATGGCAAGATGTGAAACTTGCTTCTCCTTCACTTACACACCTTTTAAACATACGCCCTCAATTCCAGATTAGGCGGTTTAACTTCATAGGAAAATGATGTCCAAGTAGATACCATTAGTCCCCTGTTGAGCCGCGAATGCATTCATTATTGTCATGTTTTCATCGTTAGACTCCGGTTTACGAATAACCAACTCCGGTTTAACAATATGCTTACATCCTTATACCGTTGTATAGTTGTCCACTGTAAATCTTAAACCGGCAATAATCATGTTTCAGATTTACATTGCCATGGCCAAGCAAGTCTATGAATGCAATTCGGATCCTTCTCGAGTAACCGAAGAGCAGTTAAACAATTGTGTTAAAATGGGCGCTTTAGCCAAGAAAGATGTCATCCACTGGAGGGTCCCTGGCCCGGAAAATCCTCCTATACCCAAGGATGAAGAGGTAGTTGTGTTTGCTGATCACCTAAGTCGAGGTTTTAGCCCTCCCGGTTCAAAAAAATTCGGGGATGTACTGGCCAGTTTTCAACTACGCCCTCAAGACATCGGTCCAAATTCTGTGACCAACATCTGCCACTTCCAAGTCTTCTGTGAGGCTTATCTACAAGAGGAACCTAACCCATTTTTCATTGTGCATGTCATTTATCTTCATTATACTTATATGCATGATGAATTGTCTTCGTAAGTTGAAGAGGATCTCCACAAAGTAAAACTTTCCATGTGCTCTGGCTCCGGGCCAAGTAATCAACACTACAAACGATACAGATCCTATTCGGCCGCTGCTTCTACCCTCTCCTGGGCGACTCCCTCGGCGACCACCGCCGGTGGCCACTCCGGCCCTGGCGGCCACCCTCCATGTCACGGGCCACTCCGGCCGTGGCAGCCACCACATAGTCATGGAGAGTCTCCTCCATTGGGACATCTCTCTGCGTTTGGCGATTGAATCTCAGGTACGTGCCAAGTTTGGGTCCATGGTGCACTTCTCTCTGGCCAACCATGGATCCTCCAAGGAATTCTTCCTTGCCGTTTCTTTCTCGTCGACATCATTCACGTTGACAGAGGAATAAGTGGCCCTAGCGTTCCAATCCTGCATCGATGATCTCAGCTCGAGGTTTAGGGTTTTGCAACTAAGTGATCGCCGTTTTCGGTTCTCGGTAGCCTCAAATCGTGTGGGTCATTTTATTTATGGACTTAAGGATCGGATTTGGCCAGATTTCATTTGTCATTTTCATCTGTTTCGTGGAGCTCCTGATCCGGGCTGTGTTCATAATGAAATTGGTTGGCATGCGGACAGTTTTCTTCCTGAGGTGGGCTCTCGTCCTATGGCTGTTAAATCTAAATGGCTTCAAGATCAACAGAGTAAATTTGATCAGCTGAAAATGGATGCTCAACTTTCGGCGCCTCCGCGATGTGACACAAAAGTTTCCTCGCCGGAGTTGAGACGGTTGCCGGCCACCGAAGGTATCTCTTTTGGGCAGTTCAACTTTCTGGTGATTGCGGATCACGAGCTGAATATCCGCCTGGGAGATTTTGTCTGTTCTGGAAAGGATAATGTGCAAATCATGCCTTCTTTCAAGGGATCTCGTTTTAGGGAATCATATTGGGAATCCATTTCTAATGAAAAGTTATACCATATTATGGATGGTTGGCAAGCGGGTTATTCTAATGATGAAGTCTCCTCTATGGTCCAGATTTTAGATGTGCCAACTCAAGAATATATTGATTATCGTTTGCTCAAATGCTCAAGTTGCTCTCGTCATGGCCATCTTGCATCAGACTGCCCAGGTACTTTTTGCCAACATCGTATCTGCCTTATCGATCAATGTTTGTGTCCTGGATATCAGTATGAACGGGTAGATTCATGCATGTTGGGCCGTAAGTCATAAACTTGTCTAGCGTGTAATCGTACTGATCATTATAGTCCTGGTTGTCCTAGGCTCCAGAGGTGTCGTTCGTGTAGCTTATTGGGTCATATTGTTTGCCGGGGGGGTTGGCATGGGCCAACTTATTGTTGGCGGCCCAAGAGCTTCAAACTACCTATGCCTGATTTTGTGGAACAGAAAGATATCAGCTGCCCGAGTCGGAGGGATATACAAGGTAAAAACCAGGGTCGGTTATGGAAAGTGAAACAGAAAATCCCGTGTAGCACTGACGTGGCTATTCCTCATTGCTTGTGTTGGGGAACATAGCAGAAATTCAAAATTTTCTACGCAACACCAAGATCAATCTATGGAGTAATCTAGCAACGAGGGAAGGAGAGTGCATCTACATACCCTTTAGATCACTAAGCGGAAGCGTTCAAGTGAACGGGGTTGATGGAGTCGTACTCGTCGTGATCCAAATCACCGATGATCCTAGTGCCGAACGGACGGCACCTCCGCGTTCAACACACGTACAGCCCGGGGACGTCTCCTCCTTCTTGATCCAGCAAGGGGAGAGGAGAATTTGAGGGAAAACTCCGATAGCACGACGGCATGGTGGTGATGGAGTTCGTGGTTCTCCGGCAGGGCTTTGCCAAGCACTACGGAGGAAGACGAGGTGTTGGAGGAGGGAGAGGGCTGCGTTAGGGGAAGGTCGCGGCTGCCCTCTCTCTTCCTCACTATATATAGGGGTAATGGAGGAGGGGGAGGCGCCCTAGGGTTCCCTAGGGGAGGGGCGGCGGCCACAGGGGAAACCCTAGATGGGTTTGGGCGCCCCCACCCCCTAGGAAACTTGCCCCCCAAGCCGGGAGGGGCGGCTGCCCTAGGGGTGGCGCCCCCACCTCTCTGGTTACGTGAGATGGGGTTGGGAGGGGCGCTCAGCCCCTTAGTGGGCTGATGTGCCCTCTCCCCTTGGCCCATAAGGCCCCCCAACGCTTGCCGGGGCCTCCGAAACCCCTTTCGGACACGCTGGTCATCACCTGGTACCCCAAGAACAATTCCGGACTCCAATACCCTTCGTCCAATATACCGATCTTCACCTCCGGACCATTCCGGAGCTCCTCGTCATGTCCGGGATCTCATCCGGGACTCCGAACAACCTTCGGTAACCACATACTATTTCCCATAACAACTCTAGTGTCACCGAACCTTAAGTGTGTAGACCCTACGGGTTCGGGAACCATGCAGACATGACCGAGACAACTCTCCGGCCAATAACCAACAGCGGGATCTGGATACCCATGTTGGCTCCCACATGTTCCACGATGATCTCATCGGATGAACCACGATGTCGAGGATTCAATCAATCTCGTATTCAATTCCCTTTGTCTAGCGGTATTGCACTTGCCCGAGATTCGATCATCGGTATCTCGATACCTTGTTCAATCTCGTTACCGGCAAGTCTCTTTACTCGTTCCGTAACACATCATCCCGTGATCAACTCCTTGATCACATTGTGCACATTATGATGATGTCCTATCGAGTGGGCCCAGAGATACCTCTCCGTCACACGGAGTGACAAATCCCAGTCTCGATTCGTGCCAACCCAACAGACACTTTCGGAGATACCTGTAGTGTACCTTTATAGCCACCCAGTTAAGTTGTGACGTTTGGTACACCCAAAGCATTCCTACGGTATCCGGGAGTTGCACAATCTCATGGTCTAAGGAAATGATACTTGACATTAGAAAAGCTTTAGCATATGAACTACACGATCTTTGTGCTAGGCTTGGGATTGGGTCTTGTCCATCACATCATTCTCCTAATAATGTGATCCCGTTATCAACGACATCCAATGTCCATGGTCAGGAAACCGTAACCATCTATTGATCAACGAGCTAGTCAACTAGAGGCTTACTAGGGACATGGTGTTGTCTATGTATCCACACATGTATCTGAGTTTCCTATCAATACAATTATAGCATGGATAATAAACGATTATCATGAACAAGGAAATATAATAATAACTAATTTATTATTGCCTCTAGGGCATCCAACAGTCTCCCACTTGCACTAGAGTCAATAATCTAGTTCACATCGCCATGTGATTAACACTCACAGGTCACATCGCCATGTGACCAACAGCCAAAGAGTTTACTAGAGTCAATAATCTAGTTCACATCACTATGTGATTAACACTCAATGAGTTCTTGGTTTGATCATGCTATGTCTGTGAGAGAGGTTTTAGTCAATGGGTCTGCAACATTCAGATCCGTATGTACTTTGCAAATCTCTATGTCATCTTGTAGATGTCGCTACTACGCTCTATTTCAAACAAGTGTTCTACTATACGAATCCGGTTTACTCTACTCAGAGCTATCCGGATAGGTGTTAAGCTTGCATCGATGTAACTCTTTACGTCGAACTCTTTATCACCTCCATAACCGAGAAACATATCCTTATTCCTCTAAGGATAATTTTGACCGCTATCTGGTGACCTACTCCTAGATCACCTTTGTACCCTCTTGCCAGACATGTAGCAAGGCACACATCAGGTGCGGTACTCAGCATGGCATACTGTATAGAGCCTATGACAAAAGCATAGGGGACGACCTTCATCCTTCCTCTTTCTTCTGCCATGGTCGAGCTTTAAGTCTTAACTTCATACCTTACAATTCAGGCAAGAACTCCTTCTTTGACTGATCCATCTTGAACACCTTCAAGATCATGTTAAGGTATGTGCTCATTTGAAAAGTGCCATTAAGCGTTTTGATCTATCCTTATAGATCTTGATGCTCAATGTTCAAGTAGCTTAATCGAGGTTTTCCATTGAAAAACACTTTTCAAATAACCTTATATGCTTTCCAGAAATTCTACATCATTTCTGATCAATAATATGTCAACAACATATACTCATCGGAAATTCTATAGTGCTCCCACTCACTTCTTTGGAAATACAAGTTTCTCATAAACTTTGTATAAACCCAAAATCTTTGATCATCTCATCAAAGTGTACATTCCAACTCCGAGATGCTTACTCCAGTCCTTAGAAGGATTGCTGGGGCTTTGCATACTTGTTAGCATCTTTCAGGATCGACAAAATCTTCTGGTTGTATCACATACAACCTTTCCTCAAGAACAACGAAACAATATTTTGACATCCTATCTGCAAGATTTCATAAATAATGCAGTACCTGTTAATTCCAACAGACTCTTAGCATCACTACGAGTGAGAAAGTCTCATCGTAGTCAACTCCTTGAACTTGTC
The DNA here is from genome assembly GCA_032464435.1 of Aegilops umbellulata. Lineage (NCBI taxonomy): Eukaryota > Viridiplantae > Streptophyta > Magnoliopsida > Poales > Poaceae > Aegilops > Aegilops umbellulata. Next base: position 107,353,284 of record CP136056.1, on the reverse strand, counting down.
GGGAAACATCTTAACGACAAGTCGAGCTTTCTTAATGGTGACATTTACCATCATTGTCCGTCTTCCTTTTAAAATCCATCTGTACTCAACAGCCTCACGACCATCGAGCCGTTCTGCCAAAGTCTACACTTTGTTTTCATACATGGATCCTCTCCCGGATTTTATGGCCTCGAGCCATTCATCGGAATCCGGGCCCACCATCGCTTCTCCATAGCTCGTAGGTTCATTGTTGTCTAGCAACATGACTTCCAAGACAGGATTACATACCACTCTGAAGTAGTACGCATCCTTGTCGTCCTACGAGGTTTGGGAGTGACTTGATCCGAAGTCTCATGATCACTATCATAAGCTTCCACTTCAATTGGTGTAGGTGCCATAGGAACAACTCCTGTGCCCTGCTACACACTAGTTGAAGTGACGGTTCAATAACCTCATCAAGTCTCCACCATCCTCCCACTCAATTCTTTCGAGAGAAACGTTTCCTCGAGAAAGGACCCGATTTGAGAAACAATCCCTATTGCTTTCGGATCTGAGACAGGAGGTATACCCAACTGTTTTGGGTGTCCTATGAAGATGCATTTATCCGCTTTGGGTTCGAGCTTATCAGCCTGAAACTTTTTCACATAAGTGTCGCAGCCCCAAACTTTTAAGAAATGACAGCTTAGGTTTCACTAAACCATAGTTCATACGGTGTCATCTCATCGGAATTACGTGGTGCCCTATTTAAAGTGAGTGCGGGTGTCTCTAATGCCTAACCCATGAACGATAGTGGTAATTCGATAAGAGACATCATGGTATGCATCATATCCAATAGGGTGCAGTTATGATGTTCGGACACACCATCACAGTATGGTGTTCCAGGCGGTACTAGTCGTGAAACAATTTCCACAATGTCTCAATTTTTTACCAAACTCGCAACTCAGATATTCATCTCTATGATCATATCATAGATATTTTATCCTCTTGTCACGACGATCTTCAACTTCATTCTGAAATTACTTGAACCATTCAATAATTCAGACTTGTGTTTCATCAAGTAAATATGCTCAGTATCTACTCAAATCATCTGTGAAGTAAGAGCATAACGATATCCACTGTGTGCCTCAGCACTCATTGGACTGCACACATCAAAATGTGTTACTTCCAACAAGTTGCTTTCTTGTTCCATTTTACTGAAACCGAAGCTTTTAGTCATCTTGCCCATGTGGTATGATTTGCATGTCTCAAGCGATCCAAAATCAAGTGAGTCCAAACGGTCCATCTGCATGGAGTTTCTTCATGCGTATATACCAATAGACATGGTTCACATGTCTCAATCCTTTTCAAAAAATGAGTGAGTCCAAAGATCCATCAACATGGAGCTTCTTCATGCGTTTTATGACTTACATGGCAGTGCCACAAGTAGGTGGTACTATCATTACTATCTTATATCTTTTGGCATGAACATGTGTATCACTATGATCGAGATTCAATAAACCATTCATTTTAGGTGCAAGACCATTCAAGGTATTATTCAAATAAATAGAGTAACCATTATTCTCCTTAAATGAACAACCGTATTGCGATAGACATAATCCAATCATGTCTATGCTCAACGCAAACACCAAATAACAATTATTTAGGTTTAACACCAATCTCGATGGTAGAGGGAGCGTGTGATGCTTGATCATATCAACCTTGGAAACACTTCCAACACATCTCGTCAGCTCACCTTTAGCCAGTCTCCGTTTATTCCGTAGCTTTTATTTTGAGTTACTAACACTCGGCAACCGAACCGGTATCTAATACCCTGATGCTACTAGGAGTACTAGTAAAGTACACATTCACATAATGTATATCCAATATACTTCTATCGACAGCCTTCTCATCTACCAAGTATCTAGGGTAATTCTGCTCCAGTGGCTGTTCCCCTTATTACAGAAGCACTCAGTCTCGGGTTTGGGTTCAACCTTGGGTTTCTCCACTAGAGCAGTAGCTGATTTGCCGTTTCATGAAGTATCCCTTCTTGCCCTTGCCCTTCTTGAAACTAGTGGTTTCACTAACCATCAACAATTGATGCTCCTTCTTGATTTCTACTTTAGCGGTGTCAAACATCGCGAATATTTCAAGGATCATCATATCTATCCCTGATATGTTATAGTTCATTACGAAGCTCTAGCAGCTTGGTGGCAATGACTTTGGAGAAACATCACTATCTTATCTGGAAGATCAACTCCCACTCGATTCAAGTGATTGTTGTACTCAGACAATCTGAGCACAAGCTCAACGATTGAGCTTTTCTCCCTTAGTTTGCAGGCTAAGAAAATTCGTCGGAGGTCTTATACCTCTTGACGTGGGCACGAGCCTGAAATCCCAATTTCAGCCCTCGAAACATCTCATATGTTCCGCGACATTTCAAAAATGTCTTTGGTGTCTCAATTCTAAACCATTTAACATTACCGAACTATCATGTAGTCATCAAAACGTGTATGTCAGATGTTCGCAACATCCACAGACCACGTTCGAGGTCCAGCACACCGAGTGTTGCATTAAGGACATAAGCCTTCTATTTTCCGCATAATTGCTACTATCAACTTTCAACTATATTTTCTCTAGGAACATATCTAAAACAGTGGAACTAAAGCGCGAGCTTACGACATAATTTGCAAGGATCTTTTGACTATGTTCAGGATAATTAAGTTCATCTTATGAACTCCCACTCAGATAGACATCCCTCTCGTCATCTAAGTGATTACATGATCTGAGTCAACTAGGCCATGTCCGATCATCATGTGAGACGGACTAGTCATCATCGGTGAACATCTCATGTTGATCGCATCTTCTATACGACTCATATTCGACCTTTCGGTCCTCCGTGTTCCGAGGCCATGTCTGTACATGCTAGGCTCGTCAAGTTAACCTAAGTGTTTCGCATGTGTTCCGAGGCCATGTCTGTACATGCTAGGCTCGTCAACACCCGTTGTATTCGAACGAAAGAATCTATCACACCCGATCATCACGTGGTGCTTCGAAACGACGAACCTTCGCAACGGTGCACAGTTAGGGAGAACACTTTCTTGAAATTTTAATGAGGGATCATCTTATTTACTACCGTCGTTCTAAGCAAATAAGATGCAAAAACATGATAAACATCACATGCAATCAAATAGTGACATGATACGGCCATCATCACTTTGCTCCTTTTGATCTCCATCTTCGGGGCTCCATGATCATCATCGTCACCGGCATGACACCATGATCTCCATCATCGTGTCTTCATGAAGTTGTCTCCCCAACTATTACTTCTACTACTACAGCTAACGGTTAGCAATAAAGTAAAGTAATTACATGACGTTTATGTTTGACACGCAGGTCATAAATAAATTATGACAACTCCTATGGCTCCTGCAGGTTGTCATATTCATCGACATGCAAGTCGTGATTCCTATTACAAGAACATGATCAATCTCATACATACGTATCATTCATCACATTCTTTTGGCCATATCACATCACATGGCATACCCTGCAAAAACAAGTTAGACGTCCTCTAATTGTTGTTTGCATGTTTTACGTGGCTGCTATGGGTTTCTAGCAAGAACGTTTCTTACCTACGCAAAACCACAAGGTGATATGTCAATTGCTATTTACCCTTCATAAGGACCCTTTTCATCGAATCTGATCCGACTAAAGTGGGAAAGACTGGCACCCGCTAGCCACCTTATGCAACTAGTGCATGTCAGTCAGTGGAACCTGTCTCACGTAAGTGTACGTGTAAGGTCGGTCCGGGCCGCTTCATCCCACAATGCCGCCGAATCAAGATTGGACTAGTAACGGTAAGCATATTGAACAAAATCAACGCCCACAACTACTTTGTGTTGTACTCGTGCAAAGAATCTACGCAATAGACCTAGCTCATGATGCCACTGTTGGGGAACGTAGCAGAAATTCAAAATTTTCTACGCAACACCAAGATCAATCTATGGAGTAATCTAGCAACGAGGGAAGGAGAGTGCATCTACATACCCTTGTAGATCGCTAAGCGGAAGCGTTCAAGTGAACGGGGTTGATGGAGTCATACTCGTCATGATCCAAATCACCGATGATCCTAGTGCCGAACGGACGGCACCTCCGCGTTCAACACACGTACAACCCGGGGACGTCTCCTCCTTGATCCAGCAAGGGGAGAGGAGAAGTTGAGGGAAAACTCCGACAGCACGACTGTCGGTGTACTAAAGTAGGGGTACCTTAGTACCCCGAACTTGTGCATGGGCAGTCGTAGCACCCCGCGGCAAGGCTTGCCAGGCGATCGCCAAAACTCTCTATGGTCCCTTTTTGGGCCATCCAAGAACAAAGTATTCGAGCCAAGGCCCCGGCAGGAGGAGCTTGCCGGGAAGGCCACCCGAAGAGAGCAAGGCTCCGGCAAGAGGAGCTTGCCGGGACGGCCGCTCGAAGCACAAGGCCCCGGCAAGAGGAGCTTGCCGGGAAGGCCGACCAGGGCACGACAAGAGACTTGCTGTGATGTGCCACGCGTCCCGGCAAGGACCAGTGAGCAACAAGCTCCCGGGCGCGACGAGGCATCAACCGCGGCAAGGCGCTTGCCGCGGCAAGTCACCACCCCGCGCCTGCGTTCCAGCTCATCCACCCAAGCGTCGCTCTGGGGCCATTCCAGGCGTACGTGGCGAGAGGCTGCGCAGCCAGGGGCATGCGGTGGCGAAGCAACGCTGACAGGGTAGCTGTCGTGGCAAACGGTGGTGCCCCTAGCGGCCCCTTTTCTGCACTGTTTGGGCGACCCAGACGGGCACTTAATGCCCTTGTCCCCTGCCGTCAGAGTTAGGTATGATAGCACTGTGCAAACAGCTGTACCCAACACAGCGTTTTCCCGTTTTACCCCCGCCTACGTTGCCACCTGTGGGTAACCCCTTGCGCATATAAAAGGAGGCCCCATGCGCAACGTGAAAGGGGAGGGGGAAGGAGGCCACTCACGCTCGGTCTGATTAGTTGCCTGAGTGTACTGTAGCACTCAGCGCTCCCGAACAAGAACACAATACAAACCACAAAGCAGCAGTAGGGTTTTACGCATCCGTGCGGCCCGAAGCTGGGTAAACCCCTTGTGTGCATCGCCTCGATCCGCTCTTCGCGCGACCTCCGCCCCCCGCCGAACCAGAAAGGGGCTCGGTCCCCATAGGTGTTCGTGGAGGCAGATTTCCCCCGACATCTTTGGTGCGCCAGGTAGGGGGCGTCGAGGTTGTGTGAACCTGATCCGGCGTCTGCGCAGGCTAGATCTCCATCATCTTCATCGACATGCCTCCGAAGAAGAAGGCTCCGGAGGTGGCTGGTCCGTCCGCGTCGAACCCGCCGCCCCTGGAGAAAACGGGTGGTGGGGACGGCACCGGCGGTGGAACGGGCGTCGCCATACCAGCTCATGGTGCCACGACGTCCGAACATGCACCGAGCTCATGGTGCCACGACGTCCGAACATGCACCGAGCTCATGGTGCCACGGCGTCCGAACATACGCCGACACCTCTCGGCGCAGGTAAGCCCTGGTATGACCAGGCAACCTTTCGCTCTATTCCATGGAGCGGGACAGTTAGCCCCACGGACCTCGCATACGGGCCACCTCGAGTGCTCACTCATGCTGAGCTCGAGCAAGAGCAGCTGCGACGAGATGATGTGCTGCTCCTCGAGGAGGACCGTCTTCAGGCCGCTGTGCGAGCTGCTCGCTACCAGCAAGCTTTGCGCTGCTTTTATAGCCGCAAAGTTAGTGCCAGAAGTTTCGAGGAAGTGGGAAGGCCCTTACCGGGTGAAACAAATCGCTAGGCCTGGCGCTGTCCGCCTTGAGACCGAAGATACCACTCCGGTGAGCAACTCCTGGAACGTTGGGCATCTTCGTAAGTTTCGCCCGTAAGGTGCGGTTGTCGGACCCCGTCCGGCAAACCACCCTTTTGTACAAAGTCTTGCCGCTGTTGCATGTGATCCTTTGTACAGAGCCAGGCGCAGACCCTGTGCACAGATTGAGTTCATGTGTTCCGCGCATCTTGTCGATCTCATGCTCTTTATTCTTTGCATGCATTATCTGACACTCTGTGCAGCATTGACCCCCGGTAAGCAATGACGAGCCTCATGTTTCGCCTTGCCGGAAAGTGACCTTGCCGGGCAGCGAGCCACGGAGAAGCTAAGTTGCCAAAGTTTGAGCAATCAAGTTTTTAAATTCTAAAGTTATCTTCCTCGAACGACCGTACTTTGTATGGAAAACATGTGCGCGGAGGAACCAGCTCGTGGCTAGTCGCGCCCTTACTTTGTTTCGAGTCCGCTGAACGATTTAAGTATGCTGCGACCAGACTCGCGCCCTTACTTTGTTTCGAGCTTGCTCAGCGACTTGAGTGTGCTGCAACTGCAGTTGCGCCCTTATTTCGCTTCGAGCCTGCTCAACAACTTAAGTGAACCGCGGCTAGTCACGACAAGGTTTCTTGCCGGCAACGGCACCGCCAGCGGGCTGCTGATGTCCCGCACTCAGCAAGTGTGCCTACGCCGGCAAGTTCCCTAAAAGCGTAGGGCAATAACATACAGAGGAAGGAATCAAATAGAGGAAGTAACAGTGCATTCACTACCTAAGATAAAGTTATATTACAAGATAGCTTGCCGCAGCCCTAATGAATTGCTTTCATAACTCGGCCAGCGGCGACAAGAAAAGAAAAGGGCGGGCGGCCTAATCCACACGGTCGCCCTCGATCCTCTTGATCCCGGCCACCCTTTCCACAATGGGCGCGACGAGGGCCCTGATCTCCTCCAGGTCAGCATCTGACGGCAGGGATCTAAGGACGTTGGTGAGCTTGAGGCCTGGGTTGCGGAAGACGATCTTCACCAACACCTTCTCAAGGGCTCCAGCGCAGGCATCGTGCGTCTCATCGGCCAGCCGCTCTGGGATCGCATCCCGGAGTTCCCGAAGGGCCGTCGCCACGCCTTTAAAGAACGAAGTGAGCTTGGCGCTGGGTGGGAGGTTCGCGCCGGAGGGATACTCGTGACCCTCCATCCCCAACAGCGACAGCTCCTTGTCGATGGAGGCGGCGATGTCCACCAGACCCTCCGTCCACTGCTCCACCGCCGCCCTGAAGTCGTTCTGGGTAACTGCGGCGCTCTCCAATAGCGCCTCGTTGTCCGCGATCTCCTTCCGCAAGGCCGTCTCTCGCTCCTTGGCGCTGTCCAGCGTCTTGGACAAGGTGGCCAGCTTCATCTCGAGATCGGCATTGGAGTCCTTGGCAGCGTCAAGCTCCCTGATCTTATCGGCGAAGCATCCTTGCAGCTCGCTGAGGGTATAAACACCCTTCTCGCGCTCTTGTTTGAGCGCGGCGAGCTCCTCGCCACTCAACTTAAGATCAGTGTCGAGCTGCACCACCCTCGCCTCCAGCTCCTTCTTGGCGGCCTCGGCGGCATCTTGCGCTTCCTTGAGGGCCCCGCCAAGCGCTTGCTTGCGCGCGGCCACCTCCTCCTCATGGCTGGCGAGGCTGGCTTTCTGCTGCACCAGCTCGCCCTCCCGCGCGGACAACCCCTCGGCGGCAAGCCTCTGCTGCTCTTCGTATTCGGCCTTCTCGAGGATGAAGGCTGTCCGTGCCTCGTCGAGTTGCCTCCGCTCCTCCGCCAAGGATCGGAGGGCCTCCTGGTTGAGCTCCCGGAGCTCCTCCTCGCGCTTCTCCATGTCCACTCCCGCCTTCGCGACAAGCGCCTCCCGGCGCTCCACCTTGGCTTGTCGGGTGTGGTAGAGTGACACCAGCTTCCGGAGCAGCCGCTCCTCCTCAGGCTCGCCGCCGCTGCTACTTGGCGCATCAACCAGCGTCAGCCCGGCGGAGGCGAGTGAAGGAAATATGCCCTAGAGGCAATAATAAAGTTATTATTTATTTCCTTATATCATGATAAATGTTTATTATTCATGCTAGAATTGTATTAACTGGAAACATAATACATGTGTGAATACATAGACAAACAGAGTGTCACTAGTATGCCTCTACTTGACTAGCTCATTAATCAAAGATGGTTATGTTTCCTAACCATGAACAAAGAGTTGTTATTTGATTAACGAGATCACATCATTAGTTGAATGATCTGATTGACATGACCCATTCCATTAGCATAGCACCCGATCGTTTAGTATGTTGCTATTGCTTTTATCCATGACTTATACATGTTCCTTTAACTATGAGATTATGCAACTCCCATTTACCGTAGGAACACTTTGTGTGCTACCAAACGTCACAACGTAACTGGGTGGTTATAAAGGTGCTCTACAGGTGTCTCCGAAGGTACATGTTGGGTTGGCGTATTTCGAGATTAGGATTTGTCACTCCGATTGTCGGAGAGGTATCTCTGGGCCCTCTCGGTAATGCACATCACATAAGCCTTGCAAGCATTGCAACTAATGTGTTAGTTGTGAGATGATGTATTACGGAACGAGTAAAGAGACTTGCCGGTAACGAGATTGAACTAGGTATTGGATACCGACGATCGAATCTCGGGCAAGTAACATACCGATGACAAAGGGAACAACGTATGTTGTTATGCGGTCTGACCGATAAAGATCTTCGCAGAATATGTAGGAGCCAATATGGGCATCCAGGTCCCGCTATTGGTTATTGACCGGAGATGTGTCTCGGTCATGTCTACATTGTTCTCGAACCGTAGGGTCCGCACGCTTAAGGTTTCGATGACAGTTATATTATGAGTTTATGAGTTTTGATGTACCGAAGGAGTTCGGAGTCCCGGATGAGATCGGGGACATGACGAGGAGTCTCGACATGGTCGAGACGTAAAGATCGATATATTGGACGACTATATTCGGACATCGGAAAGGTTCTGAGTGATCCGGGTATTTTCGGGAGTATCGGGGAGTTACGGGATTACGGGAGAAGTAATGGGCCTTGATGGGCTTTAGTGGGAAGAGGAAAAGGCTGCTGCGCCCCCCCCCCCCCCTCCCCTTTGGTCCGAATTGGACTAGGGAAAAGGGGGCCAGCCACCTTTCCTTCTCCTCCTATTCGTTCTCCCTTCCTCCCCTCTTGGTGGACTCCTACTAGGACTTGGAGACCTAGTAGGACTCCACACCCTGGCGCGCCAAGCCTTGGCCGGCCTTCTCCTCCTCCATCCTTTATATACAGGGGCAGGGGGCACCCCATAGACACACAAGTTGATCTACGGATCGTTCCTTAGCCGTGTGCGGTGCCCCCTTCCACCAAATTCCACCTCGGTTATATCGTTGCAGTGCTTAGGCGAAGCCCTGCGCCGGTAACACATCAAGATCGTCACCACGCCGTCGTGCTGACGGAACTCTTCCCCGACGCTTTGCTGGATCGGAGCCCGGGGATCGTCATCGAGCTGAACGTGTGCCAAGAACTCAGAGGTGCCGGAGTAACGGTGCTGTGATCGGTTGGATCGCGAGGAGAACGTACGACTACTTCCTCTACGTTGTGTCAACGCTTCCGCTTCGGTCTACGAGGGTACGTAGACAACACTCTCCCCTCTCGTTGCTATGCATCACCATGATCTTGCGTGTGCGTAGGAAAATTTTGAAATTACTACGTTCCCCAACAGCGAGCACCTCTCCATCCAAGGTCTCCCCCTCGACCGGCGCCCTGGAAGTCGACTCCCAGGGGAGCTTGATGAAGATATCATCGCCGGCCTTCAGGTAGACGCCTGGCTGGGGCTCCTCGGGGCCTGGCGCCCCGGCGGAAGCAGGATCGGCGGTCGGCGCTGCGCCTGGCGCCCCTGCGGGCCCAAGGCCGTCTGTGCGATCGCCGGCCCCCTCGCCGGCGGCCGCTGCGGCAGCCTTGGCGGCCTCTTCGCCGGCCAGATCTTCGGCACCGTCCGCCTCTCCGGTGGCAGCCACGTCGTCGGTATGGCCGCGTGCGTCATCCTCGACGACGACCTTGGTCTCCATCAGGTCCGTGGCAGGCGGGTCTGAAGTCCGAAAGAGGGAGTGAAGTCTAGCAACTATCCAAAAAAAAGAGAAGAACCCCAGGGGAGTTTCGAGGCAAGAAGGTTACCTTCGCCAGGGTCTGCGGTCACGTTCTCCGTCGCCAAGAGGTCGCCGGTGCTGTCCCTTTCCGGGGACCGCTCCCTCGCCGGAGACTACCCCCTTGCCGGAGACTGCTCCCTTGCCGGAGACTGCTCCCTTGCCGGGGATTCCTCCCTTGCCGGGGAACTCCCCCTTGGCGGTGTAGTTGTACCGGGTGGCGCATCGGGGGCGGTCTCCGGACGCTCCTGGTGGGGCTGCTCTGCTCCTACGCAAATCAACAGACAGATATCAAAAAAAACGAAGAGTGCCCAGGCGTGCCCAACGGCAGGAAGCAAAATCATATGCTTACGCTGGGGGCTGCGCTCGGGGCTGCTCTGAGGATTATTTGGTGGGTCCGATGAGGTCATCTCAGGCGCACCCCCTGCCATCACGGTGGGCTCGTCATCAAGGATGACCACCGGGACTTTGGCTCTCTTTGCCGCCCTCTGAGCCAGAGTCCTGAAAAGGAGTAAATTCAGAGGAAAGCAAATGAGATGCGAGACACAACTGCAAGAATTGAAGAAATACAAGTACAACGAGGATCTTACTCCCCTCCCTCTTCCTCGTCGGAGCTAAGCGCGGAGAAGTCGAAGACTGGCCCGCTTCTGGCGCGAGGAGGCGGAGGAGTAGGCTCCCTCGGCCGCTTGGCGGAGGCAGTGGTGGCGCTAGCCCGAGACGGCCTTGCCCCGGCCGCCGCCGTGGCGCGAGGGGCGGCAAGAGCAGAAGCAGCGGCCTGCGAAGACCCCGCTCCTGCTGACACAGCGGAGCGCGTCACGCGGTGCTGCGGCTGTTGGCTCGTCTGCCGCCCCACCACGTCTCCGGCCTTGCGGAGACGCCTCCGTGGTTGAGCCGGGGGCTCCGCTCGCGACGAGCTCCCCAAAGGTTGGGAGGAAGAAGCGTCCGTCTCCGGCAAGCCGCTCGTGTCCTCGGTGGGCTTGTCCGCCTCGACGCCGTGCCCGGCAGACTCTTCCTCGCCGACAAACTCCGCTCGATCGGCGAGGCTTTCCGCCTCCGCTGCGTCCGCCTCCGCCAATGTGAATCCAAATTCGCCCGCGGCCGCGGCTGCCGCCGCCTCTTCCATCCTGGAGGCGATGCGCGCCAACTCCTCGTCGGTGGTGTCCCGGGTGAGGCCCTTCTGCTCGTCGGGGTCGACTAGCACCTCCACCAAGTCGTCGAAGAACGCCCGCACGACATCGCCGGCGGGCTCCTGCCAAGTGGAGTCGATCCCGTGCGAGTCGCACAGCGGCATCATTGCAAGGATGCGGCTGCGCGACGAATTGTTGCACAACGGGACGACGCCTCGCGGCAGCCTGAACCATTCGGGGTGATCGGGGTCATGCTCGAACAACTCCCTGAGCGTCCCGTCAAGCTCCAAGACAGTGAAATTGAAACTGAGGCCAGGGCGCAGCCTCATGATGTCCGCCGCATTCTGGAACTCCCAGGCGGGTCTCCCTTTCTCCTGCAGGGGAGCGATGCAGCGGCGGAGGAAATCTGCACCAACGGCGCCAACTGTGAGCCCGGCACGCCTAAGCCGCAGGATCCGGGTAACGGCAATCTGCAGCTTGTCGTCGTCCAGGGCCACGTCGCTCCAATCCCTGCCACGCACCACAGGAGTTCGGCGCACGGCAGTGAATGGCTGCGGGTTCTCCTCGACGATCAGGCACCAGTCTGCTCTCCATTCCTCCCATTTGCTGCAGAGCTCTCCCTCCAGATAAGCATCCTTCTTGCCGAGCTTCGAGATCCAGGCGATTCCGCTGGAGAGGGGCTCTCCTCTCTCTACTCGAGGCGTGAAGAAGTGGCGGAAGAGGGCTACGTTTGGATAGACTCCGACAAAGTTTTCGCAAAGATGTGCGAAAATTGCCATGGTCAGGACAGCATTGGGTGTGAAATCAAGGAGATGGAACCCGTAGGTGTTCATGATGTCGCAGAAAAATTCAGAGAAGGGCGGGCAGAGCCCGCAATAGAAGAATAGAGCAAAGAAGGGATACCCGGTAGGATACTCCTTCTGGGCGGCGGCGGGAAGAACCCTCGTGCACGGATGCGCTCGCGTCCCCGTCGACCAGAAGAGGTAGAATTCCTCCCTCAGGACCAACGCGTCGAGCTCAGGGGGGGAAGTCGCCTGCTCCTTTCGCAGCGCCTCAAGCCGCTGCGCCTCGGCCGACTTCACGGCCTTCCCTTTCCCCTTGTCGCCCTTCGGGGCCATGGCGGAAGCAGGGAGGGAGGTCGACGGCGTCGGTAGCACTGGTGGCGGCGGAAGGGGCGGAACGTTGCTTCTCTTGGGAAGTGGCGGAGGTTTTCGAGGAATCGCAACTGGCGGGTGGGCGGACTGCCCCTGTTTCGCCTGCTTATAAGGGGGAGGGGGTGTTTCGCCTTTCCGAATAAACAAATCACCTCCGACGTGACGCATGCCCACGGGGCTCAGCCCCGCGCATGCCGCCCACATCACGCACGCCTCTTCCCACGATGCCGCGTTCGACGCGTGCCGTTCGGGGAGGACGTGGTGGATGCAGAAGAAGATGCAGCGTGACCCAGGCCGCGCGTGCCCGTGCACTGTTTTGGGCCTGGCCCAACAGCGCTCGGCACCGTGTATGGCCCAGGCCCGGGGGCTCCTGTCGGTGTAATAAAGTAGGGGTACCTTAGTACCCCGAACTTGTGCACGGGCAGTCGTAGCGCCCCGCGGCAAGGCTTGCCAGGCGATCGCCAAAACTCTCTATGGTCCCTTTTTGGGCCATCCAAGAACAAAGTATTCGAGCCAAGGCCCCGGCAGGAGGAGCTTGCCAGGAAGGCCACCCGAAGAGAGCAAGGCTCCGGCAAGAGGAGCTTGCCGGGACGGCCGCTCGAAGCACAAGGCCCCGGCAGGAGGAGCTTGCCGGGAAGGCCGACCAGGGCACGACAAGAGACTTGCTGCGACGCGCCACGCGTCCCGGCAAGGACCGGTGAGCAACAAGCTCCCGGGCACGACGAGGCATCAACCGCGGCAAGGCGCTTGCCGCGGCAAGTCACCACCCCGCGCCTCCGTTCCAGCTCATCCACCCACACGTCGCTCTGGGGCCATTCCAGGCGTACGTGGCGAGAGGTTGCGCAGCCAGGGGCATGCGGTGGCGAAGCAACGCTGACAGGGTAGCCGTCGTGGCAAACGGTGGTGCCCCTAGCGGTCCCTTTTCTGCACTGTTTGGGCGACCCAGACGGGCATTTAATGCCCTTGTCCCCTGCCGTCAGAGTTAGGTATGATAGCACTGTGCAAACAGCTGTACCCAACACAACATTTTCCAGTTTTACCCCCACCTACGTTGCCACCTATGGGTAACCCCTTGCGCATATAAAAGGAGGCCCCATGCACAATGTGAAAGGGGAGGGGGAAGGAGGCCACTCACGCTCGGTTTGATTAGTTGCCTGAGTGTACTGTAGCACTCAGCGCTCCTGAACAAGAACACAATACAAACCACAAAGCAGCAGTAGGGTTTTACGCATCCGTGCGGCCCGAAGCTGGGTAAACCCCTTGTGTGCATCGCCTCGATTCGCTCTTCGCGCGACCTCCTCCCCCCGCCGAACTAGAAATAGGCTCGGTCCCCATAGGTGTTCGTGGAGGCAGATTTCCCCCGACAACAACGGCATGGTGGTGATGGAGTTCGTGGTTCTCCGGCAGGGCTTCGCCAAGCACTACGGAGGAAGACGAGGTGTTGGAGGAGGGAGAGGGCTGCGCTAGGGGAAGGTCGCGGATGCCCTCTCTCTTCCTCACTATATATAGGGGTAAGGGAGGAGGGGGAGGCGCCCTAGGGTTCCCTAGGGGAGGGGCGGCGGCCACAGGGGAAACCCTAGATGGGTTTGGGCGCCCCCACCCCCTAGGAAACTTGCCCCCCAAGCCGGGAGGGGCGGCTGCCCTAGGGGTGACGCCCCCACCTCTCTGGTTACGCGAGATGGGGTTGGGAGGGGCGCTCAGCCCCTTATTGGGCTGATGTGCCCTCTCCCCTTGGCCCATAAGGCCCCCCAACGCTTGCTGGGGCCTCCGAAACCCCTTTCGGACACGCTGGTCATCACCTGGTACCCCCAGAACAATTCCGGACTCCAATACCCTTCGTCCAATATACCGATCTTGACCTCCGGACCATTCCGGATCTCCTCGTCATGTCCGGGATCTCATCCGGGACTCCGAACAACCTTCGGTAACCACATACTATTTCCCATAACAACTCTAGCGTCACCGAACCTTAAGTGTGTAGACCCTACGGGTTCGGGAACCATGCAGACATGACCGAGACAACTCTCCGGCCAATAACCAACAGCGGGATCTGGATACCCATGTTGGCTCTCACATGTTCCACGATGATCTCATCGAATGAACCACGATGTCGAGGATTCAATCAATCCCGTATTCAATTCCCTTTGTCTAGCGGTATTGCACTTGCCCGAGATTCGATCATCGGTATCTCGATACCTTGTTCAATCTCGTCACCGGCAAGTCTCTTTACTCGTTCCGTAACACATCATCCCGTGATCAACTCCTTGATCACACTGTGCACATTATGATGATGTCCTACCGAGTGGGCCGAGAGATACCTCTCCGTCACACGGAGTGACAAATCCCAGTCTCGATTCGTGCCAACCCAACAGACACTTTCGGAGATACCTGTAGTGTACCTTTATAGCCACCCAGTTACGTTGTGACGTTTGGTACACCCAAAGCATTCCTACGGTATCCGGGAGTTGCACAATCTCATGGTCTAAGGAAATGATACTTGACATTAGAAAAGCTTTAGCATATGAACTACACGATCTTTGTGTTAGGCTTAGGATTGGGTCTTGTGCATCACATCATTCTCCTAATGATGTGATCCCGTTATCAACAACATCCAATGTCCATGGTCAGGAAACCGTAACCATCTATTGATCAACGAGCTAGTTAACTAGAGGCTTACTATGGACATGGTGTTGTCTATGTATCCACACATGTATCTGAGTTTCCTATCAATACAATTATAGCATGGATAATAAACGATTATCATGAACAAGAAAATATAATAATAACTAATTTATTATTGCCTCTCGGGCATATTTCCAACAGCTTGTCGCTCCGACTCCCCCCCCCCCTCCCCCCCCCCCCCCCCCGCAGCTGTCAACTCCACCGCCCTAGGGGCCCAATCAGACGCAGTCTTCCCAGTTTCATCCACCTCCTCTCCCTCCTCTGCTCCTGCCTCGCCTTCCCCTGTTCCAAGACCGGAGTCCTCGAAAAACCCTCGTGGTGCCGCCATGGCGAACTTTCCGGTCAGGCCTGTCCGCGTTCTGGGAACGGGGGTCCCCAGACTTGCCTGCCTGCGGCCTGCGGCGTGGCTCAAATAGGGGCCCAGCACGGCCCAACTTCATCAACACAAGACCCAAGACCCTCGTGAGGGGCCAAGCCTCGCGGGGCGGACGACACAGCGCTTCCTCAGGCGCGGCCTCCTCAGGCTGGCTCACGAGAAGGCGGAGAGATCAAGGCGGGGTACCTCGCGAGGTGCCCATGATGCAAGCCATGACGACCAAGGGTGCCAGGCGGGCGCCAGACCGCGCAGCGTCCTCCCTTTCCTCTTTGGTGCAAAGGGGGAAAGCGCAGGCGAGAGGATCAGGCAAAGGCATCCATTTCGGTGCAACGAGACCAAGACCAGTCCAACGGTGGGAAGGAGGTCACCATGGAGCCCAGAACGGCGTCACCACTGGGCCTTTGGCAGGCGAAGACCAACTTTAGTCAGGATAAGTGAACCAGATGTTCCCCTTCGAATTGGCCAATTGTTGGCGCCCTTCCCGCTCAAATATTTGGGAAGAGGCCCAGGGCCTTTGCCTATAAGTAGGACTAGCCACCCCCAGGGTAGAGAGAGGGATCTAGCAATCTGGAGATCGAGAGAGTATTGAGAGCAAGCAGAGAACAAGTAGAGAAAGATAGAGAAGGGCGATCGAACTCCCCCTAGCAATTCATCCCCCTAGCCAAGAACAGACCCTCGCGAGGTTGTTCTCCCTTGTACTGTTCATCATCATCAGCCCAAGAGGCAATCCACCCACCACAAACTAGAGTAGGGTATTACACCACAATGGTGGCCCGAACTAGTATAAACCTTGTGTCTCTTGTGCTGTTCTTTCGGTAGTTTAGATCCTTGCGAGACGGAGAGGTAGAGGGCATCATCTCCGCGCGCACCCCAGAGTTCGAACCTTAAGGGTCTGCCGGAACCCGTAATCCGACATTTGGCGCGCCAGGTAGGGGTGCACCGGAATCTGCCTTCCTACCGCTCCGCCTCTCGTCGCATCGTGGCCACCATGTCCGGCGACCAGGTAGGCAACCAAGATCCATGGGCAGCGTGGCCCGCCTGCGCGGGGCCGCCCGCCTCGGGCGACCCCGCGCCCCAGGCAGCCCGTGGTCCGCAGGGCGCTGCGGGCCGCGGGCAGCGCGGACAGGCTTCCACAACCCTCACACCGCGGCAAGGGCGGTCGGCAGCGAGAGCCTCTAACCACGCCGCAACCACAACACCGTACACCCGCCGGGAGCAAGCGAATTCGAGGGCCGCGCTCACGGTGGCCCGGGAGCTGTTGTAGTGTAGGCAGCTGGAAGGCGCCCGCGACGTGCTGCTGGAGCGGGTCGCTGAACTCCTGGGCTTTGCCGCTTCGGGGGCTCATCCCTTCTGCATCCAGCTTCCGCCTCAAGCCCAGGGCAGCGCACGAGGAGGCCCCACACGCTCCCGCGGGCCTCAGAGCTACCCCAACACCGGCGAATCCGACGGCGCCGGACTGGCGCTGGCGCTACCCCCGCCCCCGACGCGTGAAGGGGAGGGGCTCGGTGCGGCCCACGGCGCCAGCAGGCAGCCGCGCTACCACCCCGCGGTGGGCACGTCAGGCAACGCCACATGGCGCATGGAGCACTATTGCACAGCCTTTGGGATGGCGGCGCCAGAAGAATACGTGCCCCACATGGTGGACCAAGGGCACGCTCACGAGGGCGAGCAAGGCTCACTCCTCAGCCCTAGCTGGGGAGACGAGACGCTAGAGGCCGAGACTTTCCAGGAGCCCCGGGACGGCTCCATCGGCCACGCTGGAGGCGACGACTATTGGGTATCGTTAATTCCTCAAGAGCAGGCGTACGCTAATCATGGGTCGCAGGAGGTGCAGGTCGCCGCAGCGAGTAGCTGCCCTGCTCCCGCGGCCTCCTACCCCTCGGGAGGAGGACGCAGGGGGCTGCAGGAAAGGGGTAGGGATCCTACATCACCACCGCGGCGTTCGGAGCAAGGCGTTCTTAGAAGGTAGGCCCTCCGCTGGGGAGGCGCCAGAAGGCCTGCCCCTGGTAGAGGACCCGTGGTCGTCGGGGGAACCGCTGGCGACCGCTCTACCCCACCGGCGGCATCCTGGTTTCCGGTTGTCGTTGGTGGCACTAGAGTGTGGCGCAAGGCTGGGCCCTCGTCTGGCGATATGAAGCAAGGCCGGTTCCTGTCAAGAAGGCCCAGTGCCTGTGAAGCTCGCCGCCCCGAGACACTCTCACGTAATAATGAGTGGGGTTGTACACACCCCGGAGTCTCAGGGGTGCCGGCCTCAGGCCCTGGGGCTCCCTCCCACGCCCAGTGGACAGCACTTAGCTCCGCGCTGGTGAGAAGATGTCCAAGACTAGATTAGGTGCCGGATGCGGCTTTTTTGTCTGCTTTCATTGCCCTTTCCCTTTGGCTGTAACTTTTTCCCCGCTGGATTTAAGTTGAATTCGAATTTGAGCTTTGCGTGTGTTCGGGGAAGGGGTGCTTGGTCTCGTTCGAACCATTTCTCGCGTTCTGGTCACCGCCTCACCACAGCTGCCTCCCCTCGCGAGCCCCTCGCGTGACGGGCCGGGCCTAGCTCGAGCGCAGCCCAGACTGCCGCTGTTGCTTCCTCATGAGATTACCTTTTGGTGACTGCGGAGGTTGTCTTTTCCTAAGAAGGCCCAGAGCCTGTGAAGAAGGCGAACGCCTGTGAAGCCGTTGCGCTCGGGAGAAGGCCCAGAGCCTGTGAAGAAGGCGAACGCCTGTGAAGCCGTTGCGCTTGGGAGAAGGCCCAGAGCCTGTGAAGAAGGCGAACGCCTGTGAAGCCGTTGCGCTCGGGAGAAGGCCCAGAGCCTGTGAAGAAGGCGAGTGCCTGTGAAGCTATCGCGTTTATGGAAAGGCCCGGAGCCTGTGAAGAAGGCGAATGCCTGTGAAGCTGTCGCGTTTATAAAAAGGCCCGGAGCCTGTGAAGAAGGCGAATGCCTGTGAAGCTATCGCGTTTATGGAAAGGCCCGGAGCCTGTGAAGAAGGCGAATGCCTATGAAGCTATCGCGTTTATGGAAAGGCCCGGAGCCTGTGAAGAAGGCGAATGCCTATGAAGCTGTCGCGTTTATAAAAAGGCCCGGAGCCTGTGAAGAGGGCCAGCGCCTGTGAAGCCCCTCGCTGACAGCACTTGCGCGTCCTATGATTTCAATCAGAGAACGCTCGGGACACCACGAGCTGCCTCGAGGTCTGCTCAAAACTAAGGTAAACCAACCAGCCGCCGGGCGCGGATGCTCGCACAATATAATAAGCTGCTAATACGATCTACACAAGTTTTCACATGAGGGGCTACCCCTCCCAAAATGCTCTCACGACCATCAGGCCGAACACCTGAGTTCTATCCATGCAGGGCAAAAGACAGGAGCAACACGCAGTCAGTCAGACAAATCCCCTAAGGCGTCCTCAGGAGCACCTCTCGAGCCGCCGCTGGTGTTGCTGGACTCGCCACCGCTACCTGCATCATCGTCAGCGGCGCCGGGACCATCCACCACACCACCCTCGTCGGCAGCCACGATCACGTCGTCGTCATCCGAAGTAAAGGCCCGGACGAGAGCATCCCCGTTGTTTTCTACCCAGGTCGTCAGATCGCCTCGGACGGCCTGGGGGACTGGGGCAATGGCGGCATCGAAGTTGAACTGGGGCTCCATGTTCTGAAGATGGCTGAAGACACGAGAAAAGGCGCGCCCGAGCAGGGCGCGACTCCTCTCCTCCACCAACCTGTCAGCCCTGGCCGACCGTGCCTCCAGCTGCGTCACCACAGCAGTGAAGAACTGAAGGTTGCCGGCATAGTTGATTGTGTGCGGCTCACCCACAGTTGCCTCGCAGTTGTTGCCCAAGGCTGTGTTAGCCCTTTCCCTGAGCGTAGTAAGCATGGGGCAATGCACGTGCTCCAGGACTTGCCGCTGGCGTATCTCATCGGCATTCTGACGCTCAACGGCCTCAGCCTCTTCCACCCGCTGGCGAAGACGGGTCACCTCGGCCTGGAGAGCAGCCGATTCCTTTTGCGCTGCCTCGAGGGCGGCCCGGGAAGCGTCGGCTTGCCGCATCGCCTCTTCCCGTTGGGCCCTCAGGGATGTGGTTCTCCCCTCAGCCTCAACCCGGATCAACTCCAGCTTCCTCGCGAACTCGCGCTCGAGGCCTTGGCGCGCTGTCGCCACCCGGTGACCAACCTCCTCCAGGACACGCGCCTCCCGAGCAGCGACTTCATCTTCTGCCTGCGTCACCAGGCGCTCCCTCGTCTCCAGCCGCTCGTACTCACGGGTACGTTCGGCGGCCTCCAGTGTCAGCGCCTCTTCACGTCTCTGGAGCCCGGCTGGGTCGCCAGAGGCCACCCTCATCGACACAAGGACCGCCTCGCGCAGTTCCACTTGCTCCTCCATCAAGTGGCATCGGGCCAGGAGCTCCCGAGCCCGCTCCTCCGCCGCCTCTCGCTGTCGATCGGCTCTCAGGGCCTCTTTAGGGGCCTAGGATCAGGCCACCCGGGAGGCCTCCAGCGACGCCTTCGCCTCTTCGTCTTCAAGGTCGCGCTGGCGGCGCGCGAGGGCGACGGCGGCCTCCAGCTCGCGCCTCTCCGCGACCAGGCACAGGCCCTCGGCCTCTAGGCGCGCATCTTCATCAGCGAGCTCTTCCCCAAGCAGGTCCACTGTGCCGCTCGCCCTTCGAAGGAATTCGCGGCGGCGAGCGCGGCGCTCCCGAGCATGCTCGAGCACGTCTCCCACACCATCGTCTGCCCCAGGCAAGCGCCTGGAGGCACGAATCATCGCTCCCCTCCGGGCAGGGGGCTGGGGGCTGGCGCCCCCACGACGGCCGGGCGCGCCACGCCAGAAGCTCGGCCTGGGGCCGGCACATCTCCAGACAAAGGGCGCGGGGGGCGCCTCAGCCAGTCGCAGCCCACGACCAGATGAGAAGCCCACGGCAGGCTGGCCACACCAAGAGAGGGCCCATGAAGGAAGATCGCAGGAAGAGAAAGGTTGCAGGGCACCTCAGAACGGTCCGCCCCTTCGTTCATCCTCACCACAAGAGTCATGCTGCTCGGGACGTTTTGGGGCGACGGGGGAGGTGGAGCCAAAGGAGGCGGCACCTCAGCGGCCTCCATGACCTCGGCAGGAAGGGGCCTGCAGAGCAAGGATCAGTAGACGCAACAAGGGGATCAGGAGCCGGGAAAGGAGAAGGCTTACTTGTCGGTGGCGAAGTACTTCCGGCGCTTCAGCAAGCGACAAGGGGAGTCGTCACCTAGGGCCTCCCTTTTCCTCTGAAGGGCCTCAAAGTCCACACGAAAGCGGCCCAGGAGAAGGGCGCAAGGATCAACCCGCGACGAAGGCGAAGCAGCAGCGCTATCCGCGTCAAGGGCGCCTGCCTGGCGCGTGCTGTCGGTCACCTCGGCAGAAGACACGGCTGGGGCCTCGGGAGCCACGGCCCCAAGCGTTGGAAGCGGCTGCGCCACACCAACGGCCTCGGCAGCACGGGCCTCGGGAGGTTTCTCAGCCCCCGCTGTCTCCTGCCTCCCTGCTCCACCACTCGAGGAGGATTCGCCTAAGCTGACCGGAAGGCCGGTCACCACCACAGGGTTCTCGCGAGGCCCTTGGAAGCCGGCAGGGCGTAGCCCCCACTCGTCGAAGGAGGGCATCTGCCTCACGAAATCATCCCTGTTCTGGCAAAGGTACAGCAGAGCTCCTCCCCGCTGGATGCTGCCCGGGTTGGGGTCGCCAGTCAGGACCAAGAGCACTGTCCTTAGCACTCCAAGCATCAGGTCTTCCTCCTGAAGCCTCATGTGATCACCATGTCCGCTGAAGGCCCACATCCGGCGAGAATGGCGCTGGAGGGGGGCGATGCGGCGCAACAGAAACTCCTTCACCACCTTGGGCGCCGTCACGCCGAGCGTTTTCAAGAACGTGAAGCGGCGCCAGACGAAGGCGGGCCGGGGGCTCTCGAGCGTCTCCTGGCCCCAGCCAGAGTTGGGTACAGCAGGCGAAGTTGGCTTCACCAGCAGGGGGCTAGGAACCCCGACATCAACGTACAACCACCGCTCACGGAACCCAGCTGAAGGTGGGGGGAGCTTGAAGTCAATGCCAGAAGCTGCAGTCTCAGGCGCAGCGACGAAGCTCACGCATGCCAAGCATTGAGCGGGGTTGGCAGGACGCAGAGAGAAGAAGTGGCGCAGCAAGGCAACGGAAGGAGGGATGCCCATCAGCGCCTCGCAAACGAAAGCAAAGACCGAAAGGAGGGCGATGGATTCAGGGCCTAGATGCATCATGTGGATCTGGTAATGGGTGAGGACGGCATTGAAGAAATCAGAGAAGGGGGAACCAGACCCGCCCACAAGGCATCAGCAAAGTAATGAACCTCGGTGATTATCCTGTCAGTGGGGAAGTGAGACGTAGGCCAGGCGGTCGTCCTCCCGCACTCGTTGAAGACGGTGGCCAGAGCCGGGTTGAGCTTATCCAGGCACTCCAGATTAAGTATGATTGACTGGCCGACGGCGGGGGCGGCCGACGGCGGCGGATGAGATGGGAGCATAGGCTTCTTCCCTTTCTCTTTCTTCGTCGGAGCCATGGCTGAGGACGGGAGAGAGGAGACGTGAGATGGGATTAGAGGCAAGAGTCAGAGTTCGAAGGAAGGAAGAACAAAGGACGGTCAAGCAACAGGAAGAGGGGCGGCTGTGTACAACTGTGGGGCAACCTAGCGCGGCGCAAAATAAGGGAGCGTGGGCAAACAGTACAGCCCATGTCCAATCAACCGCCACGCGGCGCCCGAGGCCGCAGGCTGTTAGGGCCCGCGGCGCTTCGCCCTTGCCCTTTCGCCTTTCAGCACGACCAAGTCCATGCGCGCCTTGGGCCCGGGGGCTACTGCCGGCGTTCTGGGAACAGGGGTCCCTAGACTTGCCTGCCTGCGGCCTGCGGCGTGGCTCAAATAGGGGCCCAGCGCGGCCCAACTTTATCAACACAAGACCCAAGACCCTCACGAGGGGCCAAGCCTCGCGGGGCAGACGACACAGCGCTTCCTCAGCCGTGGCCTCCTCAGGCTGGCTCACGAGAAGGCGGAGAGATCAAGGCGGGGTACCTCGTGAGGTGCCCATGACGCAAGCCATGACGACCAAGGGTGCCAGGCGGGCGCCAGACCGCGCAGCGTCCTCCCTTTCCTCTTTCGTGCAAAGGGGGCAAGTGCAGGCGAGAGGATCAAGCAAAGGCATCCATTTCGGTGCAACGAGACCAAGACCAGTCCAACGGTGGGAAGGAGGTCACCATGGAGCCCAGAACGGCGTCACCACAGGGCCTTTGGCAGGCGAAGACCAACTTTAGTCAGGATAAGTGTACCAGATGTTCCCCTTCGAATTGGCCAATTGTTGGCGCCCTTCCCGCTCAAATATTTGGGAAGAGGCCCAGGGCCTTTGCCTATAAGTAGGACTAGCCACCCCCAGGGTAGAGAGAGGGATCTAGCAATCTGGAGATCGCGAGAGTATTGAGAGCAAGCAAAGAACAAGTAGAGAAAGAGAGAGAAGGGCGATCGAACTCCCCCTAGCAGTTCATCCCCCCAGCCAAGAACAGACCCTCGCGAGGTTGTTCTTCCTTGTACTATTCATCATCATCAGCCCAAGAGGCAATCCACCCACCACAAACTAGAGTAGGGTATTACACCACAATGGTGGCCCGAACTAGTATAAACCCTATGTCTCTTGTGCTGTTCTTTCGGTAGTTTAGATCCTTGCGAGACGGAGAGGTAGAGGGCATCATCTCCGCGCGCACCCCAGAGTTCAAACCTTAAGGGTCTGCTGGAACCCGTAATCCGACAAGGCCGTTTGCCTTCACCCCCGCCGGTTCACCATTGAGCGCGGGCCAGATCATCGTCTGCAGAGGAGCACTATGGTTGTGGATGAGTCGCCGCTGAACCACGAAAGGTACGCTCTGATTGAGATCACCCCCCTGTTCCAGATCATCAGAAGAGGTACTGGTTAGAGGAAGTTTGCCGGATTATTAGAGAGGATCTGGAATATCAGATTGAGGACGAGTTTGTCTATCCGATTGCAGTAGGTTGTGTTGCTTTTCTTGATGTTCAGAGTAGAGATGACGCCATTAGAGAGGGGCCGCATGCATTAACTGAGGATTCTTACTTCACTTTAATCCCTCATGATGAAGGGATTAACATGAGAATGCCTTCTTTTCAATATGAAGTCTGGATCTTCATGCTTGCTTTTCCTATGGATTACATGATTGAACACTACGTTCATAAGGCGGTTTCTTGCTTTGGCAAGTGGTTGTCTTGGCCAGGACTGAACGAGAACAAAGCTAGGGTTCTTGTTAAATGCCACATTAAAGATATTGCAAAAGTTCCTCATAGTCTGCTTGTCACCAAAGTTGGCTTGCTGTAGGGGCTGGGCCGCTCTTGGTTAGTCCCTGTATATGTTTTGAATGGCAGAGATACGGTACTTGGCCTGCAAGGAACTAAGGATACTCCGCCTCTTGTGAATGTGTCTCCGCATTCGTATACTCTGCCCCGTGGATGAACAGTGAGCGGTGACGTTGCCTCTGGATGAACAGGACCCCGTGGTGTGGTGGAGGGCTGGATGAACAGTAGACGGTGGAGGGGTGCCCGTGGAGGGGTAGTTGAACAGGACGCCGTGGTGTGGAGGGCAGGATGAACAGTAGACGGTGGAGGGGTGCCCGTGGGGGGGTGGTTGAACAGGACCCCGTGGTGTGGAGGGCTGGATGAACAGTAGATGGTGGAGGGGTGGTTGAACAGTAGCCGGTGGAGTAGCACGCGGTGGAGGCTAGATGAACAGGAGCCCGTGGAGGCTGGAGGAGGTCGACGGTGGATGAACAGTAGCTCGTGGAGGCTGGAGGGGGTCGACGGTGGAGATGAACAGTATCCCGTGGAGTCCCGTTTTGTGATACGCCACACCCCTCTCGATGAATAGGACCCCCGTTTCGACCGTAGCGCTCCAACACAAGTCCGTTTCCTCCGTTTTGCGGTACGCCACACCCGTCCCGATCAACAGGACCCCCGTTTCGACTGTAGGAGGTTCGTTTCCTCTGTTTTGCGGCACGCCACACCCCTTCCGATCAACAAGACCCCCGTTATGACCGTAGGAGGTCCGTTTCCTCCGTTTTGCGGTACGCCACACCCCTCCCGATCAACAGGACCCCCGTTTTGAACGTGGCCAGTCGAACACAAGGCCGTTTCCTCCGTTCTGCGGTACGCCAGGCCTCGTTTCCATCACCTGTTCCGTCCAAGCCCTAGCCGCATTGCCTCCCGATGAACATGACGCATTCCGTTGCCTCCCCATGAACACGATGACGACGCTGTTTCTCCGTTCCGACCCAGCCATGTCAACGAGCCCTCGCCACACGTATGCGTGAGTAGGCGTTCGAGACCCCGCCCGTATGTACACATACGCGGCCGTATTTTCTTTCTTGCACCCTGGCCGCCTCTACTACGACACGTGCGCACCTCTACATCCACCAGTATATATGTACGTACACGTTCGCGACCAGAATGACAACGCTACGTATGCTTCGACCAGGTGGGTCCCGACTATCAGGCACTTCCTTGCGTGCGAAGCTATAGCTGGTGGGTCCCAGCAGTCAGGGGGGAAACGTTTTTTTCATGAAATACGGTGGCCCATCCGGTGGGTCCCTGCTGTCAGGTGGAGGAATCATTATTTTCCGCGTAATAAGGAGGCACTTCCTTGCTGCCGCCATGGACCCAGCTGTCAGCCTCTCCACGTACAGTGCACTTCAGATGCATGTCGGTCGTTGACCATGTTGACCAAGCCGCGTCGAGAGCACCAGGGCGGTGGACGACGGCGAGGCCTAGGAAGGGAACGACACGGAGGCAGGGAAGACTCGGCAGTTGTTTCCCACGCGGAGGGGAGTATGACTATACGAGGGTTTACTGGTTCGTCTGCCGTCGCCGGAGAATAACAGCAAGTGTGGGTGACTAGAGGGATGGCTAGGCCAGCGATGGGAGTACGGTGGGGTGATGAGGCCTGCACGGCAGCAGAGCCGACCGCGGGGAGGAGGGAGCAGGCAGTCCCGCCGGCGCCTGTTTGAGCGGCTGGAGCAGGAAGAGCAGAGATTGAAGAAGCACGACGGCCGTTGGATGGACATCCAACAGTCACTGCTTGTGCGCCAACCTTTTTTTTAGGAAAGCCTCAAATCTGTGGAAAATAGCATACAGCCCATCTGTCATTATTTCTAATAATTTTCAGCCCATTTGCTAATTCTTAAGGTTTTTTTTTGGAGCCCGTATTCTTTTTGTTACCATTACAGCCCAAATTGTGCCCACGGTTAAAAAATTATACGAAATTTTGCATATTTCGGTGCGGTCCGAACTGTTTTTAATCCCGAAATTTCGACTCACATTCAAACTGATTTTAAAAATAAATGTATATCATTGTAAAATCCAACAAATTCTCCACGCATAAAAATTAATATAATTTAAAATCTTGAAATGAAAAAAAGATATTTGAAACTAATTGCCGGTTTGATGTGTTTTAAAAATGTACAGTCCATTTCTCATTACTGATGGGCCATTTTCTCGGCCAGCCGAATGAAAGCTCTCCTCGTCTTGAAAGATTTGCAGCCCAACAGGCCTGACAAAGCGACTTACTTGGCAAATCACAAAAAAAAATGGGTTGTGGCCATGGACCCAGCTGTCAGCCTCTCCATGTACAGTACTCTTCCGATGGAAGTCATTCATTGACCACGTTGACCACGCCGCGCGGAGAGCACCACGGCGGTGGACGACGGCGAGGCCTAGGAAGGGGAAGAGGCGGCAGTGGTAGCCCACGCGGAGAGGAGTACGAGGGTTCACTAGTTCGGCTGCAGTGTGAGGCTGCCGTCGCCGCAGGGCCAGGACAGTGGTGGGAATAGTAGGGGCGGTGAGGCCTCCGCGACAGCACAGCCGGCCACGGGAGGCAGGAGCATGCGGCACGACCGGCGCTGCTTTGGGCGGCTGGAGCAAGAAGACCAAAGGTTGAAGAAGCACTACGCCCGTTGGATGGACATCATACGGTCACCGGAGCTAGAATCGTTCATATTGACTAAGTTGTCAAAGCCCTCCGTCCCCGTCAACTTTGTTGGCCCACAAGTCATCCTCCCACTATGGTGGGTCCTAGCTAGCAGGGGGTATTCATTGTTTTTGCGTAATAAGGAGGCACTTCCTTGTGTGCGAAGATATAGCTGGTGGGTCCGACATGTCAGCGGGGGGAACATTTTTTTCGCGAAATACAGAGGCCCTTCCGGTGGGTCCCAGCTGTCAGGTCCTCGCAAAAAAAGGGAAAGAAAATCAAAGACTTGGGAAGGCGTACAGAACAAGCTAGTGTACCAGTAAAGAGACGTTGCCGAGTTTTAGGAAAAAAGAAAGACGTGCTCCTGTAGCTGGTTCGAATCCAAACCTAGACTATGACTATATATGGTGCTATGCTACTCTGCAAGTAATGAAACTAACATATCCAACGTTCGCTTCTCCTCTTCTCTACTTACTCTGCCTAGCATCAGAAGCTCTGGCCGCAGCAACCATGTCCGCTGGCTACTCGTCCACCTGCTCTTCAGCAGGCAACAACCAGATATGCGCCAAGTCGCAACCCGTACCATCGCCTGTGGGTCTCATCACACCCTCGCCGGCACGCGCACCGCAGCCGATTGCTCATCGCAACCCACTGCCATTGGTGTGGTGCCACTATTGCAAATCACACAGAGTCATCCGCCGCGTCTCAACCACAATCCGCAACCCTGGCCGAGTCTTCTACAAATGCCCGAATCATGGAGTAATAATATGTTTAAGTGTTGTTCTGCTGCTTTCAGTTGCTGATTTTTTTTAATAGTTTGGTTGATGATCTACCAATTTGATTCGTGCAGAAAAGGGAAGATTCGTGTGATTTGTATTTCTGGGAAGTTGCTGATGTGGGGGAATGTAACTACGCTGATTATTTGGTTACTCGAGGAATCCCAATACCAGTAGGTTGGGGTGTTGGACAAGTAATTGAAGGAACGGCAGAAGATTAAAGATGCAGTTCCTCTGATCATGGCCAAGCAACAGCTGCTGAACGGCCTTGACAGCAATGAGGAGATGAAAGAGCTTGTGAAGATAATGGGCAAAATCGATGTGCTTTGTAGGATGATTGTCTCTTTATTTGCAGTGTATGTAGCACTCGTGATGTATTCAGTGGCTACGACATGAGCACTTTGCCGAAACTAGTAATGAATGAAACCTGTGTAGCAGGCTGGGCGTAGTGTTTTGAACATCTAATGATTTCTATAAACAAAAATCATGGGGTATCCCCTTTGCTCATATAAATAAATAAATAGCAGAGGCCTGTCGGGTCAGCTTTGTTCTCATTCGAAGACGTCGAGCAAATTGCAGTCCAACAGCAAACTATGTCATCAAATTCAAGTTTCACAGCCAAATATGAGTACAACTAAACAACAATGTCATCATGTTTTAGTTGTCATACAATCACCAAACACAAATCAGCATACATAACAAGTGATGTTCTCATAGCAAAATACTAAACAACATGTTCATCAGGTTTCAGTTGTCATAGCGAACACAATTTCACATAGTAGATAAAAAAACGTCTTCTGATAGGCAAATATGACAAAAGCAATGTAATCATCATCCGCAGCAGCAGCGTCAACATCTTCGCCATGTGTATTAGTCTGAATCGTAATTCCCCACGGTGTCATCTTCTTCTTCGTCCTCAACGTCCTCGAACGTTGGCTTCTTCTTGATCAACTCTTGTATGTCCACAGCACGACAGGCAATCTTTTCGCCGGCGTCATTGATGTGATGGTTCTCAAAGATATTAGGAACATCTGTGTTATCTTGTACATCAAGAGCAGTGTAAGCATCATCTTGTTGTGCAACTTCATTAAACGAATTCCTCTGCTCAAACCTTTGCAATACTCTCTAGTCATCGCTACGTGCAAATGTGTCTTCCAAGAAAAATATCTATGTTGCTTGATTTGCAAAATAAAAGGCTCGTTGGTCTGGTACGCCGCCTTGACATTGATGGATCTGGAATAATCATCAGCTCTGGGTTTTGCGATCCTGGAAAACAGGTTATACCAACGACAACACAACAGAACCACACACCGATGATCCTCGAAACTGGAGATATACTGCAACTGAACAATGTCTGTTATGTTAGCATACATTTCAGTTGTCTCTTTGTCATACGTATCCGTGCTCATGATGGCACTGTTTTGTGTCTTCCTGCCTTCGTCTCGTGCAAGGGTGTTGTAGCGCACATCTCCAACAACACAAGATTCATAATGTCTTACCCGAGTATCAGGACCCATTGCTAGTGAGTAAAGAGCATCATCAACTGCTTGCCCATCCTCCCGCATCTTCTTAACCTATGGTTAGAAAATAGACAAGCTGATCATCTTATGTACTCAATATATTAAAAAAACTGACAGTGCACTTCAAAAGCTTACATGGTTCTTCAACCATTTCGCAAATCCTGCCATAACCAGTTTGTCAATGTTTCTTGGATTTTGCGGCAGTGACTCCTCTTTGTAGATGCTGCACAACATAGTGATCGCGTCAAACATCCAAATATATAAGAATGTGTTGCAAGTTTGGTAGATTACAATGTATAAGTTGCAGTACTGCACTTACTTGATATAAGGTAGTATCTCAGGACAGTTATTCAACACATACCAAACCATTTTGTCCAAATCTTTAGGTTTGTCCTCTTGTCGACTCTTCCCTGTAACTCGAACAGAATAATCGAAAACATTGAGCCCAGGATTGTCTTCACCCACCTCTTTGCTAAGCTGATCAGCTGTTTCAATGTATTTTGAGTAGAATGTCAACGCTTCTGTAGCAATGTAGGCCTCTACAATGGAACCCTCGGGTCTAGCTCTGTTCCTAACATAGCCCTTGAAAGTGCCTAGCCACCTTTCAATAGGGTACATCCGCCATACTGTACTGGACCTCTAAGTAGTGGCTCATCAGGTAGATGAACAGCCAAATGCACCATCACATCAAAGAAGGCTGGAGGATATATCTTCTCAAGGTCGCATAGGATAGTTGGTATCTTGTCTCTAAGACGCTCCAAAGCATCTATCCTGATATTCCTACTGCAGAGTTCCTTGAAGAATTGTCCCAACTCTGCAACTGCTCTGTATAAGTCAGGGCGGCCCGATCTTCTAAGGATAACAGGTAAAACCCTTTGAACTAGGACGTGGCAGTCATGAGTTTTCAACCCTCGTGCCTTGTTTCCATCTGCACTGACTCTCCTTTCAGGGTTGGAAGCAAATCCATGTGGGAATCTCACACGTGACAGGACCTCGCAGAATTCTTTTCTTTTTACCTTGTCCAAGACGTACACAGCTGGTGCCATATCCCGTGGTTTACCTTCATCTTGCACCTGCAAATCCTGTCTGATACCCAGGTGTGTCAAATCAATCCTAGATTTTAAGGTATCTTTCGTCTTGCCTTCAATATTAAGAAGTGTGCCGATAATGTTGTCACATATATTTTTCTCGGTGTGTATCACATCAAGATTATGCCGCAGATCCAAATCTTTCCAATACTCCAAGTCCCACAAAGTGGACCTGCGGGTAAACAATAATCTCTCTTCTGCCCTGCCATGCTTCCTTTTCCCGCTACCATTATCAGGATGGTTTCCTGGTGTAATATGCCTGGCCTTCTCTAATTCCACTTGCAACTCATCAGCGGTGAGCCTCTTTGGCGCATCACGGTTTTCATGCTTTGCATTGAACACATGTCTTCGGTATTTTCTAGGAAGCGGCTTGTCCTTGGCAAGGAAAGGGCGGTGTCCAATGTAACAGATCTTGCTAAGTATTGCGTATGACAGCGGATTCCTGTCACAGCGAACACATGCATTGTAACCATGTGTCGTTCGCCCTGACATAGTGCCCAAAGCCGGATAATCATCGATGCACCGAATTATAACAACACGCCGAAAGAAATCAGCTCGTGGGCTGCTATATAGGTCTTGAGTGAGAACACCCTTCCATAGCTGTTGAAGTTCCTCCACAAGAGGCTCCATGAACAAATCAAAATCCTTTCCAGGACTTTTTGGACCTGGGATGAGCAAGGCCATCATGTAGTTTGATTCTTTGGTGCAGACATTTGGAGGCATGTTGTAAGGGATAACAAGCACTGGCCACATGCTATATGTGGCACTCTGGTGGACAAATGGGTTAAATCCATCTGAAGCTAAGCCAAGTCTAATGTTTCTCGGGTCAGTAGCAAACTCTTTGTGTTTATCATTGAAGCTTTTCCACTCAGTACCATGAGATGGATGGCTCATTACATTCTGATCTCTGTACTCCTGGTTCCTAGAATGCCACAATACATCCTCTCTTGTTTCAGCATCATGAAACAACCTCTGCAATCTTGGTGTAATTGGAAAATGTCCCAGAACATTATGAGGAATCCTCTTCACGGCATCTCCATCTTGATGATTTGCATTTCAGGCATTCACTTAAGTTGGCATAATCCTTCCGGAACAGAACACAATTATTCTTACAAACATGGATCATATCATATCCAATTCCAACTACACGAAGGAAATTCTTCATTTTACTGTAGGTGTGTGGCAGCTCAGACGCATCTGGGAAAGATTCACGGAAAGCAGCCAACATCGCATCGAATGATTTGTTGGTCATCCGCTCAGATGTCTTCACCTAAAGAAAGGTGACCATAGCTGAGAATACTGACAGCTTATTTCCTGGGGTGACAGCAACGTTGCATTGTTCCAACATGCGGGCCCACCGTTTTTCTTCTGCAGGTGAAAGTTCACGGAATGCACGAGCATTTCGTAGCATTGTTTCAATGTTGGTCAAACTCACTAGCTCCGCCACCACCACCTCCTCCTCCTCCTCTTCCACCTGAGCATCAGGTAGATCAAGATGGTGATCTGCTGCTTCCACGTAGTCAATAACATTGACGTTCACAGCTTCACCATGATGAACCCACCTAGTATATGTGACCGACATCCCATACAAGTGTAGATGATTTTGCATAGTTGACTCGGTCTTGTAACTGAATTCATACAACTGCTACACGGGCAGAGCACATCTAATTTCGGACCACCATACTCAGCTCTGATGAAGTTCATGAAGTTTTCAACCCCCTCGACATATACAGCGGAGAATCTTCGAGCAGAAGTTATCCAGGTCCTGTCCATCTGTTAGACATACAAATTAGTTCTTCTACAAGATATTACAGGAAAAACGTATATGCTTTTTTATGAAGTCCAGAAAAAAAATACCTAGGTCGATGTCTAAAGCTATGGCAAGATATTTGGATGAGCAGATCTAAGTAACGAAATATATGTAAAGCTAATTCAGCAAACAACTTTGAGTGCCAAATTATGGCAGGCTGTTTCAGCAGTCAATGAGGCCGAG
Source organism: Aegilops umbellulata (assembly GCA_032464435.1). Taxonomy (NCBI): domain Eukaryota; kingdom Viridiplantae; phylum Streptophyta; class Magnoliopsida; order Poales; family Poaceae; genus Aegilops; species Aegilops umbellulata. The sequence continues at coordinate 107,321,591 of CP136056.1, read as the reverse complement.
CATACAGCCATCGAACTATCGAAGGCCATCGCAGCAACAAAGATCGAGTATAAAACGGTGTAGAGCTATTTGACCTAACAGATTGGCTACTAGACCATGGCAATCTACGTAACGATAAATATATGGCAGGATATTTTAGCAACTAATCGGCCTTGGCATGCCATCTTAGCTAAGCAGATTGAGTGCAGAACAGGGAAAGGAAGCTTATTAAGCAGAGCATATTGACAGTAAACTACTCCGGCAAACAGTGAGATTAACAGCGTCTATCAGCTAACATTCAGCGCTACACCAACATGAATGGGGCCTCGGTCTAGAATGCGCGTACCATGGGAGAAGCTGACCGTCGTGCGTCTCAACACGAACGTCGCCAGCGGTGGCGGCGCTGACCGCTGTGCGCCTCCACAAGAACGTGGCCAGAGGTGGTGGTGCGGCTAGAGGACGGCAGTCTACAAGAGCGTACTGTGGGAGCGAGAGGATTGCCGAACCACGGCGCCGACGTATCGGCGTGGCGGGGAGGGCGGCTTTGGCAGAGCGAATGGAGTGGAGGGGACAGGGGGGAGGGGGTTTGGGGAATATTATTGGCTAGTTGGCCGAAGGGCGGTTGAATCGGATTTGGGGGGAATTTTTGGGTGTGGGGGGAGGATTTTCGCACGGTGGGTGGGGGGAGTTTGGCACATGGTCGGTTTCTCCAAGTGCAGTCCCACGTGTCAGTGAAGAGGCAAGCCGAAGCGCGTTCCGTTTGCGTGAGCCCTGTGCAGGACCGAACGTGTGTGGGGTGCAATGCGACCGCGACAGGAGTGCTGTGAGTGTACCGCATCTTTTCCTTTTAAACTAGGTGCTTCACCCCCACAAAAAAATTTGTTGCTTCGCGCGATCCATCGATACTACTACTAGTAATCCGGTAATCCCGACTAAAACGGTGCGGCCGGGTCTTTTCCCGCGCGATATGCTGGGAGGTTTGCTTAGTTGGGTTTTTTAGGACAAGTAATGCTACACCTACGTAATCCCAGTTACGTAATTAACGTAATGTGACACGTGTGAGCTGTTGATTGTAGATTGGGGGAGGGAAGGGCCCACCACCATGAAAATCAGGGGAGGAGAGAGAGAGGCAATTTACGTTAACCCTTTCGCAGGTTCCCGTAGATGTAGAAAGATGTGTCCGATCCTGCAATATAGGTCGTCCGATCTATATCTAACGGATAGGAAGGAAACTATGACAATTTACCCGCACTCCTCTCCACATTTGCAGATAAGGCTTTCCCTCGTTCATCCTTTTCTCCCACAAGATCTTGATCTTCCGTGCAACGCACAGGCATCTTGCTAGTACTCCTACAATATGTATATTATTGTGAAAGTTCATATACACCGGCCGAGATTAATGCAAACACGGCAGATTTTCATTACATTTAGAACTTTTATAGGATAAAAAAATAAAAGAAACCCGACCCTAAACCTATTCTACGGCGGCGACCGGCGTCTCCATCTGTGATCTCCGTGTACGGGGGCGGGGTTCAAGACCCGTGAAGTGAAGGTGCGGTCTCCAGCGAGGAAAAGTAGAACACGGGAGACGGACCGGCCAGTTGGCACAACATGCCCTGCCGCCTCCCATGCCCTACTCATCCTCGGAGGAGTCCCCGACCTCGGCGGTGCCGGACGTTGGACGGCGGCAAGTAGGACGCGTGGCTGACGGTGCTCCCGTCGTCGGCCGCCAGCGTGGCCACCGCTTGTGCGGCGACTTCACCGAGGGCGGCGACCTCGAGCTCCATCCCCGAAGATAAGCTCTCCCGCAGAGCGTTCGCGCTTGCGGTCATGGTGGATGTGGTTCTAGGTAGGAGGACGATGCGCTATGGTGTGGAGGTTAGCTGGGCGTTGCCGCTTTAAGTAGCGCATTCCGGTGAGGCCAAGCGTCCGGGTGCGTCATTAAGTCGCCGGAGTTGTTCCTCGGGCACCAAGCCTCTTAATGACGACATACGAACGGACGCATGAATGCGGGCAGCTGGCGCCGGCTGGGAACGCACCGCGCGATGGCGCGAGGGACGAGGGTTTGGGTGTGCCAGGGTAGTCAGCTGCGGTCGTGGCAATGTTGGAGATGCCCTTTGCTCACATGTGATCCCCACATTTCATTGAAAAAGCAAGACGACCCGGCATGGTCTCAGGTCCATAGGATGCAGTTGGCCACGCTACACCACTCCACGGACGCGTCGCGGCGCCCCGTGCATCCTCGGCGAGCCGGGTGTTGGGGTGTGTTTGGATTGTGGCCAAAATGCACCTTGCCAAAATTTTGGTCATGACCTAAAGATTGGTCTTTGTTTGGATGGTTGCCATTTTATTGGCATGCCAATGAACTCTAGCCAACTCTAGTTCATTTTTCTTGCCAATGTCGGCCAAATCATGGGCAACCAATACCTCAACCAAAATTTTGGTCATGACCCAAAGATTGGTCTTTGTTTGGATGGTTGCCATTTCTTTGGCATGCCAATGAACTCTAGCCAACTCAAGTTCATTTTTCTTGCCAATGTCGGCCAAACCATGGGCAACCAATACCTCAACCAAAATTTTGGCTACCCAATGCTTTGATGGGGCAACCTTGGGCACAAACCAAACATACCGTTGGTCGTGCCACAGCACTAACGCCACCCTCGGCAAACTGAAACCGACCGTGTCTAGCGACGATATGAGCGTGTCGCTCACCGCGGTCTCCGTGTCCAGAGGCGGTGCTGGAACTGCGCCCCATTGTTGGCCCCAACGACCCACATGAACGGTTGTCGGTGGCGAGGAGGTCATGGGCCAGCTCCTCCATTGGACTAGTCTGCTACGTCGTCCCGATGGGTGTGCCCCACATGTCTGTTTCCCTGTTTTCCCGGCCATATTCGAGCGTCAGTGCTCCACGTTGTGCATTAGGCCTTCCACTATGTAGGCCAAGCGAGACAACTTATTGTTTATTTGAGCCGTTCAAGTATAATCATGTGTCGTTTGCTTATTTCTCATTCCTCTCCAACCCCCTTCTCCATCGATCATGTCGCCCTCCAGTCGAGTCCATCCTCCCGCATACCTCATTTGAACATTCTGCCGAGTATCATTCGCATGTACCCACCCTAGTCCTCTTTCAATAGATCTCCAGACCCCGAGATGAAATCGAGAGGGAACGAGTGGGGGCACGTGATACCTAAGGCGGATTCAAAATTTTGAACCGGTGATCATAGCATCCGCAAATCATATATAAAGGGTATTCAATGTTCATTTCATTTTTGAACGTACAATATACTCCCTCCTATCCTTTCTACTCCCTCCGTCCATCTATATCGGGCCTAATGCATTTTTCAAGTCCGCCTTTGACTATTGACAAGATTAATAGTACATGACATGTATAATGCGAAAATTATATCATTGGAAGCTCCTTTCACAAACGAATTTGATGGTATGCTTTAATTAAGTTGCATGTCATATATTATTGCTCTACCTTTTGGTCAAAGTTAGCCTCGAAAACGCATTAGGCCCTATACAGATGGAAGGAGGGAGTAGTTTACATATAAGTTATATGTGTAGTCAAAGTATATCTACTTTGTTAAAAAAGGTATCAACATTCAACAACGCCCAATCAATATTGTTAGATTCGTACGTACTCCTAGATTTGTACTCGAGATGGTTTCCAATTTGACTATTGACAAGATTAATAGTACATGAGATGTATAATGTGAAAATTATATCATTGGAAACTCCTTTCACATACAAATTTGACCGTATGTTTTGTGTAAGTTGCATGTCATATATTATTACTCTAACATTTGGTCAAAGTTAGCCTCGAAAAACGCATTAAACCCTGTATGCTTTGTGTAAGTTGCATGTCATATATTATTACTCTAACATTTGTGTAAGTTGCATGGCATATATTATTACTCTAACATTTGGTCAAAGTAGTATAGTGGAAGTGGATCCTCTGACGTAGGTATCCCTGCCTTACCCTCCCTTTCGGTCACTTACTGGCGGACCCCATGCTTGCTAGGCCCCGCATGTCAGTTACTCAATGGGTTCGGCCACGTCAGGGGATCCTCATCCGTAGTAATACTCCCTCTGTTTTTATTTACTCGGCATAAAATGGAGGGAGTGGTGGTATAATAAATGACGCGGGCGAGGGAGGGGGAGGGACGTCGGTTTGCTCTCAACTGCGGTCCCACAAGCGAGCGAAAACGCAAGACGAAGCGTGTTCCATTCGGTGGGCGATGTGGAGGGTCCAGCATGCCGGGCTGCAACGTGAACGCGACAAGAGCGATGTACAGTCAAAACCGATTGACCGGTCGTCACCGGAACCACTATTCACAACAGAACCTTCGCTGCTCGGCCTACGCCAGCCACTGCCCTAAAACCACACCAAATATCCAGCTCATTCCCCCACCTTTCGATCCCCTAGCCCGCATCAAGCGTCCCCTAGTTCGCCAGAAAGCCATGGTGCGCCGCAAGATCACTTACTACAAGATGCTGACGTCGGAGCGCCGCGCAGAAATCGCGGTGGCGGTCGGCGCCACAGACCTCCGTTCCCAAGCTCGCTTTGCGGTGGGCCAATCCCCGAGTTCTCTGGAGCCAAGCTACGAGGAGGAGGAAGTTGATCCAATGTTCATGGCGGAGGTCGGGGCGCAGAAGGCCCCCGATGGGTATGAGACAATGGAAGTCGACTTCGTGCCGGCGTCCGAGTCCCGCGTGGTGCAGGCGGACCAGCGGTTCAACATGGCGATACTAAAGGAGGACCGAGGGGCAGAGGCTCAACTCGACGCGGAGCGCGCGCATGCCGCTGCCATCGAGGCTCTCCTGCAGGTGGAACCGGATGTCGTGGATGTGAACCGGGCGGCGGAGGCTCAACTTGAGGCGGAGCGCGCGGATGTCGCTACCATCAAGGCCCTCCTGCAGGCGGAACCGGACGTCCTGGACTTGAACCGGGCGGCAGAGGCTCGACTCAACGCAGAGCGCGCGGATGCCGCTCTCATCGACGCCCTCCTGCAGGCGGAACCGGATGTCCTGGACTTGAACCGGGCGGCGGAGGCTTGACTCGACGCAGAGCGCGCGGATGCCGCTGCCATCGAGGCCCTCCTGTAGGCAGAACCGGACGCCCACGACTTGAACCGGGTTGTGCTCTCGTCCGTGCAGAGCGCCCGCACGCTCCGCTTGAACGAGTAGCTGGAGGCCGAGGACAACCACGGTGTGGAGACACACGTCGGCAGCGACGGCTGGTTCGCGCCGGCAGCCAAAGACAACGAGGTCGTCTCTTTCCGCGAGCAGTGATAGTTTTTCTTTATGTTGTTGTTTTCATGGATCTTTTGCTGTGTGAAAACATATATTTGTTATGCAAGTCGCCTGACTTGGGTCAGTCTACCATTTCAGGCGGTTGGATGAATATCCTACGTCTCCTAACCCTTCTTTCCTTCTTCCTCACCTCTTCTTCTTCCCCAAGAGACCACCGCACGGGCCGTACGGATACTCCCCAACATGCGGTTGGATAAACATACTCTATGAACGAAAATTATGTGTCAGCGATAGGATGGCTGAGTTTGGTGTGTTCACATGCGACAGCACGTGTCGGTGAGGGTGCGTTCCCTTGGTTGGGTTTGCGGCGTGCAGGAGCAACTGTGTGAGGGTGCAGTGCGACCGCGGCGTGCAGGAGCGACCGTGTGAGGGTGCGTTGCGACTGTGATAGCCGTGCGCAAGTGTACCTCCTTCTCATTTTGAAAACTTTAGGCAAGCTTGGCAAAAATGTGTGGCGAAGTTTGGCAATGCAAGGCCTAGACCCAAACAGGATAAGTACGTACGTACTAGGAGTACTAGTGTTAAAAAAGAAAGGCTGGGTTTTCCTTCGCGGGATTTCATCGATACAAATCCTCGTTTCACGTGTCAATTAATGTGTATTTTCTTATCCAAAGACCAAAGAGCTAACCATCTCACTCCTCATCGCCTGATTAATGCAGCGCCATGCAAACCAACCTTCTCACTTCCGCATGCATGCAGGGGATATTAATGTCCTTGGTTGCTAACCCCATCAATTTTGCCTCGATTAGTGTTAGTGGCCCTTTCCAAATTGTAATTTTGATATACTAGCCTTGTGTACAAAAAAATGGAGGTAGTAACTATATTTGACTTCTTCCCCATTGCGGTGACGTCGACGATATTTTTTTGTAGTGGTTTGGCGAAGTGCGTTCGACGGAGAACACCATTTGCATCCAGGAAGTCCTTTACTAGTACTACTAGGAGTAACTAATGCGGTGAGATGGCTTCTCGAAGAAGACGATGGAGAAGCGGAGTCAGCAAAGAGTGAAATGATGGTTGCTTCTTCCGTGCTTTTGTGATTTGACGCCTCACTGCTTTGTGATTTGTGATAGAAGGGACAGCGGAGTAGACTCTGTGCTCTATACTGTAGTACTACATGTGTCCAAGCATGGGAGAAAGAGGAGAGACGTTGCATTTTTTCTATTCCTTCAATCAATCAATCACGGAGCTTCGGTTCCATCTTTTTCGCTTTGGCAACACCGTCCACAATGGTTCCCATGATGCCAAAAGCTATTTTCACATTTGGCTACACATTGTGGATGCCCTTAACCGTACCACTTGGTTTTGCTCCTGTGTGCTATCTATACAAATCTCAATTATATTGATCTAAAAAATTATAGAATCGAGATTAGTAAAAAGGAGGTGATTTTGCCGCGCGGATGGCGGGGGAGGTTTCTTATGTGAGCAATGCTACATCCACGTAATGGTTTACATAAAGTTACGAACTGATGTGATGTGGGACTATTTGATTGGATTAAAGGAGAGGATTAGGCCCACCCCACCTGAAAATCATGGGGGGCATATATAGATTAGATGGAAAGTATACGTAGTAGCTATGCAGCCCTTTGTAAGTCTAGGATTAGGCTTCTTATTTTCGGAGGATGTTGTCCTGGCGGTTTGCTAACATGCGGTCCCACGTGTCAGTGCTTTACCAAGCCGATCCGCGTCCCACATGAGGCAGAACAACGGCAGAAGCAACACGTGGTTAAGTTGAAGAAGATGAGGGAGAAGCGGATTCAGCAACGAGTGAAATGATGGTTGCTTCGCCCCTCCAACTTAACTGCGGGAAAGGTGCAACTTTGTGATTTGACGCCTCATTGCTCATTACTACGCCGGCGCCATGACTGGGGTGCTTCACCCCGGCTGCTCTGCACTGTATTCCGGTATGGCACGTGGACCCGGTAGCTTGATGTCCCACATGTCGATGAAAGGGACTAGAAGATTTATGAAAGCGAGCGCTCCACTCTTACGACGGAGGAGTAGGCGACACGACGGCCTAGTGAACTGTCACTTGTACTGTATAGTACTAGTATAGTTTTGCTATTTCGCACGATCCATCAATTTAAACCCGATTAAACAGGAAAGGGCGGGATTTTTCCTGCGCGGTAGATGATACTGGCCATACATTTCAAAGGCAATTTTAATGTATGCAAACTGGATAATTATAAGTAACAATATGATATCTAGTAAAAATAAAAGCACATATGATTTATTGTGTTAGAGTGTAGTAGTAGTGATGTATTGCATAGTTGTTAGATGTAACATGCAAGAACGTGTAGAGATGTAGTTTTGGAGGGCCTACGGAGAGAAAAGTGTAATATGGTCACCGAACTTCAGAATAAGCTGATTACGGTCACTATATACGTTTTGCGGTGATTATACAGTCACTTGCTCACAGCTCAGCATCGGATTGCACTCTGTTGACCGGCTAAATAGTCTGCGTGGTGCCATGTTGACTAGTTAAATTGACCACGTTCGTTGCGGGTCCCACCTGTCAGTTCGCATAGGCAAAAGGTCAGATAAACACAAATTTACGCAGGCGCGACAAGGCTCCAACCCGTGCGCGGGAATCACCTGGCTGTGTATGTGTCTGTCAGGGCCTGATGTGTGCGCATGCACATGTAGGTTGAGCACTTGAGCGTGAGAGTGTGTGTTGGTCGTGTGGTGTACTGGTGTGTGCATGCATGTGTATGTGTGCGTGTGAGTGTTGCATGCGTGCGTGTGAGTGTTGCGTGCGTGCGTGGCTGCGTGTGTACGTGTGAGTGTTGCGTGCGTGCGTGGGTGCATGTGTTTGTGTGAGTGTTGCGTGGATGCAGTTCGTGTGCATGCATGTGTGTGTGTATAATCACCACACCAGCTCTTGTGTGTTAAAACAGACGGCTCAGCATACCAATACAAGGCCACCTTGTCCGTTGTGCCCGCGGTCATGACTTCGAACCACCGTCCAAATATTTTTTTGTCGTTTGTTTTCATTCTTACTAGCAAGATGCCCGTGCATTGCACGTAACATCAAGATGCATTTTTATGACTTGTTTATCTTGTGAGAGAAAAGGATGAACGAGGGAAGGCCTTATTTGCAAATGTGGAGAGGTGTGTGGGTACCTTTTTGCAAAATTGCCATGGTTTCTTTCCTATCCGTCAGATATAAATCGGGCGGCCTATATTGCAGGATGGCAGGCACACCATCATCACCAACTCTGTTTTTTATAAGAGTGTATTTTATGTATTTTATAAGAGTGTAGATGTAGAGTAGATACAAGTCGACAGGTGGGCACGATGGTAGTGAGATAATGTGATGCAACACTAGAGGTGCCACGTGGAGCGTTTAACTGGTCAACTAGTCATGTCATGAGCAAATACAGAGTTGTACAGTGAGCCCGTGACTGCATAATAACCACTAAACATAAATGGTGACCATAATGAGTGGATTCTGAAGTCCAATGTACGTATCATTCTTTCGCTTCAAATACAATGATCGTCATTGCATATATCGCGAGAGAAAGATGAAACATGCGTGAATTTTCTGGGGGGCTTACTTTTAGAGGACCTGGAGATAGTTTTGTATGCATACGTGAAAGGGCGTACAGGGGGGTATGCAATGGAGAGAGAGATGCTCTTCGTTTCTCTTTATTATGACTAACTTTGTATATAGTATAAAAATATACAAATTCACAGTGCGGAATAAATATCATTGTGGGCACCATGCAATGCAAATTAGCGTTCGTACTCCTCCATATAACTTTGTGATGTTGTATATATGTAGAAACTCTAAAATATTTTTTTGGCCACACTTTATTCAAAAGGAATGTTGTATGCGAAATAAACGTGAAGAGAGGGCTTTTTAGATCAATGGGGTACGTGATGTAACATGTGTGAATGTGTAGTTGATGCATTTGGCGGGGCCTAGAGAGGTATGTGTGTGTATTACATATTCGAGAGAGGCATGGATAGAGGGGCCGACGAGGGGGCGTGGGAGAGATAGCATGAGAAATGAGAGTGGTATAGAGAGAGAGAGAGAGAGAGAGAGAGAGAGAGAGACGAATATGACGTCACGACAAGAGATTCCATTCCGTTGAGTGTGTATATGCAAGGGGGGGGAATAGAGGCACCAGGAGAAATTTTCTATGTGTGTGGTGTTTGTGTTGGTATGTCTGGGTATGAGAATATAATGAGACGTGGGGGCAGAGGGTGTGTCACCGCGTGAGGTCCGGTGGGTCGAGGTGAGGCCCTTCGTTCTGTTCTGTCCTGCGCCACATTGGTCGGCCCGTGACGCATTTAGGAAGACCCATGGATGACTAGTCATACAAGACAAAGATAGCAGAATTGTGAAGGACTCTGTGTCCACTGACAAAGCCGGCTAGGATTTGTAACCCTAGGTTCTCGTACTAAGGTAACCCCTTTATCTCTGATATTACTATTCATCCAACCTAACTTTAAGGGGCATCCTAGAGAATGCTCTGCTAGAATCATACTCGTCGATTAGGAAGAGAGGTGTGAGACAATGCGTGAGAGACATGCGTAAAGATAATGTGCGTACATGAGACACGTAGGCAGGTCCATGTATATAGAAAGGGTCGATGAGGATTGTGCGTGTGTTTGTTTGCGAGAGGAAGAGTGCTTGTGATAAAGGTTAGTGAAAACAATTGTAAATGGTTACGAGAGAGAGGGAGGGTTATATCTAGAGCATGTGTGCGAGAAAGACACCTCAGGAGAGAGTGTGTGAGCATGTGTGAGAGACCACCGATGGAGAGTGAAACTACACGTAAAAGACTGCTCTACACATTGATTAAAGATATAAATTGTATCCAAATATTAGGATGGGATCATGATATTTGCAATTCGCGTAAGGAGCGGTCATTGATCCATCAGACATCTAGATTCTATCGAATTTGAGCATGTCTATGTTATTATTCGACACAATTGATCCACATAGTTAGTATTTTGAACTCCAGACAATGCATTGCTTTAGCAATCGAATATAAACGTGAGTATAGTTCATGTTGTGTGTAAAGCACATTATACATACGGAAGTTACACAATGGACATTATAAATAGCTACTACCTATGAACTAGCATACATTTGAATTCAACTTAAGGTGGTTTAAAAAAATCAATTCAACATGAAGTCCATTCAATTATTTGAATTTGATATCATGGCATTTGTAAACCATACCTAAATTATGGGGGCACCAATCTTTGCTCTGATTTTGTACATAATAGCATATGTAGTCGTGTACAAAATAGATTCATATTTAGCTCCTCCATTCCAAAATAATCGTAGCTATAGGATTTTCAAGTGTCAAAATTTCAAAAAGAAGCGGATAATTTAATGAGGTTTTCAAACATACAAGGTCAAATATAACGTTGTATATTTAGGTCAATCCTCATAGTTCAAGAGTACTCTAAACGTGAATGCTTGTGTTCCAAAATTTGGAACGAAGCGCCAAAAGAGCCTCTACTCGCCCAAAACCGCGTGAGACCAATGTTTGGTAGTACAAGGAAATTACTTTTCTAATAACTTCGACCCGTGAAACCTACCGGCCCGACGTCCAAAGGTCTAAACCGGGGTAGGTTTGTAGCTTCATCTAGACGGCACGCAACCGCATCCGAAAAACATTCATACACAATGGCGCCTAAGCACACATGCGCGCGACCGAAATCGCTCCCGCCCACTATTTGGGACACCTAGGATTACCATCCTACCCCTGACCCGCAGTAGGTCCCAAATTTAAGAGGGGGGCAAAGTTTGTACTTACCCCAAATTTCAAACAAGCGCGTCTCATCTTCTGTTCAAAAAAGCCAAAAACAAGCGCGTCCCAGACCGAAACATGGTTCCCCCCACCCATCTGATTCCCCATTCGTACTCCGTTGGCGCCAAAACTACCTCTCCACCAGCCGCGAAACCCCGGCGTCCTCCGTCCGCCACCCCATCCCACCCATCAACCGCCGCCCTCCTCCATCACGCCGGAGCCGATACCCCGACGTCGTCGTCCACCGCAACCTCAACCACAACGCCCTCCACGGCTAGTAGTTGAAGCTAAGGCCGAGCCCTCCGTACCCGAGCCAGTTCAACCACGCCGTCCTGCGCCTCACCGTTGCCGCTCCAACTTCACCACCCTCCACCGCACCGGAGTTGTTCCTGCTACGCTGTCCTTCGCCGCCTCGGATCTGCTTCCCCTCCGCCGACATACGTCCACGGCAACACAATCAACAATTTGACAATGGGTTCGTCCAAGCATGCACCCTCCAGAACATCGGTTTCCCCGGTAAAAACAAGAAGATCGGCGCGACATGTGGGGGTGACCACACCGGCAACCGAAAAAGGTACTCCTCTTCCCTTATTCGTGCAAATCTTACGTCTCTGCTTGCACAGTATTCATCCCACAGAAGACACTAATTGACCGCTTCTTCTTGATACTAGATGTTCCTAGTAACTCACGATGCACAAGGTTTCTCCTCATATACTATTTCACCTTAGCTAGAGGTCCATCGCCCCCCTGAATTTCAATTTCTGGCCAGTTGATTCCCAATTAACGGAAGCATTCCCCGGTGTAACAGGCGCTAGTACGCCTATTACGCCGGGGAAGCAGCGCCTTGGTGTTTATCTTAGGGGCGTGTGTGGCCTAGAGCTACTAGCGCCCGATCTGGAGGTCGGCCGGGATTAAAGGGATGGCCTGGGGGCGCTGCCAAGCACGGCGGTGGTGTGAGGTCGATGGGAGGGCGGGGCGGCGGAGGCAGGGGTCTGGGCCGGTGGTCGCTGGCGGTTCGAGAAAGATCGTCAACAGTAACTGGCGGGAGGTAGACGAAGGCCATCTGCCCGTTCCTTATAGATCGGACGGTTCATTAAAAAATCAATGTGACGCCCCCGATGCAATCGTACACTAATCATGCACGCAAATGTGTACGATCAGGATCGGGGACTCACGGGAAGATATCACAACACAACTCTACAAATAAAATAAGTCATACAAGCATCATAATACAAGCCAGGGGCCTCGAGGGCTCGAATACAAGTGCTCGATCATAGACGAGTCAGAGGAAGCAACAATATCTGATTACAGACATATGTTAAACAAGTTGCCATAAGATGGCTAGCACAAACGGGGATACAGATCGAACGAGATGCAGGCCTCCTGCCTCGGATCCTCCTAACTACTCCTGGTCGTCGTCAGCGGGCTGCACGTAGTAGTAGGCACCTCCAATGTAGTAGGAGTCGTCATCGACGGTGGCGTCTGGATCTTGGGCTCCATCGTCTGGTCGCAGCAATCGGGTATAGAAAAGGAAAACGGGGGAACAAGGCAACCGTGAGTACTCATCCAAAGTACTCGCAAGCAAGGAGCTACACTACATATGCATGGATATATGTGTAAAGGGCCATGTTAGTGGACTGAACTGCAGAATGCCAGAATAAGAGGGGGATAGCTAATCCTGTCGGAGACTACGCTTCTGGCAGCCTCCGTCTTGCAGCATATAGAAGAGAGTAGACTGAAGTCCTCCAAGTAGCATCGCATAGCATAATCCTACCCGGCAATCCCCTCCTCGATGCCCTGTTAGAGAGCGATCACCGGGTTGTATCTAGCACCTGGAAGGGTGTGTTTTATTGAGTATCCGGTTCTAGTTGTCATAAGGTCAAGGTACAACTTCGGGTCGTCCTTTTACGGAGGGACACGGCTATTCGAATAGATTAACTTCCCTGCAGGGGTGCACCACATAACCCAACATGCTTGATCCCATTTGGCCGGACACACTTTTCGGGGTCATGCCCGGCCGTGGAAGATCAACACGTCGCAGCCCCACCTAGGCACAACAGAGAGGTCAGCACGCCGGTCTAAACCTAAGCGCACAGGGGTCTGGGCCCATCGCCCTTAGCACACCTGCACGTTACGTACGCGGCCAGAAGCAAACCTAGCCTAGTGGCGTTCCAGTCCAATCCGGCGCGCGTCGCTCAGTCGCTGACGTCACGAAGTGCTTCGGCTGATACCACGACGTCGAGTGCCCATAACTGTTCCCGCGTAGTTGGTTAGTGTGTATAGACCAAATGGCCAGACTCAGATCAAATACCAAGATCTCATTAAGCGTGTTAAGTATCCGTGAACGCCGACCAGTGCTAGACCCACCTCTCTCCTAGGTGGCCCCAACCTTCCCTGTCGCTCCGCCTGAAAGATCCACTCGCGGGTACTCCTACGAGCCGACCCGTCTTTAGTCACCACATGTATCATGTATTAAATATATAGTATATACCTGTGATCACCTCCCGAGTGATCACGGCCCGATAGTATAGCACAGCAGACGGACAAGAATGTAGGGCCATAGATGGAAATACTAGCATCCTATACTAAGCAAGTAGGATTGCAGGTAAAGGTATCAACAGTAGTAGCAAGGACAGGCTATGCATCAGGATAGGATAAACGGAAAGCAGTAACATGCTACACTACTCTAATGCAAGCAGTATAGAAGATAGTAGGCGATATCTGGTGATCAAGGGGGGGCTTTCCTGGTTGCTCTGGCAAGAAGGAGGGGTCATCTTCAGTGTAGTCGAACACACGGACATCGGCACCGGTCTCAGAGTCTACCGGAAAGAAGTAACGGAGGGGAAACACAATAAATAACAGAGCAATCAAATGTAACACGAAGCAAGACGCGGCAATATGCGGTGCTAGCGGTGACCTAACGTAGTGGTAGGTGATACCGGCGAAGGGGGGAAACATCTGGGAAAGCATCCCCGGTGTTTCGCGTTTTCGGACAGACGGGCCAGAGGGGGAAATTTGCGTGTTGGCTATGCTAGGGATGTGTGGCGGACGAACGGGCTGCGTACCCGGATTTGTCTCGTTTTTCTGAGCAACTTTTATGTACAAAGTATTTTCATCCGAGCTACGGATTATTTTATATTAATTTTTAAAGTTTTACATCATTTTCTAGAATTAACAGATTATTTTAATTCTAAATTGCATTTATGACGTCAGCATGACATCAGCAGTCAACTCTGACCGTTGACTGGTCAAACTGACACGTGGGTCCCACTGGTCACAGACTCGAGTTAGCTAAACTGTTTTAATTAGTTTAACTAATTGATTAGGTTAACTAATCTTAATTAGCTTGGTTAAACAGTTAATCAACTTAATTAATTCACTAATTAATTGATTAATTAATTATTAATTTTACTAATTTCATTTTCGTTTCTTTTTTTAACGTTCTGGGCAGTGGGCCCCGTTTGGCAGTGGCCTAGAGGCCATAGCGGGCACGAGCGCTAAAGGGGCGTTTGGTGGGCGCGGGCGCCAGCGCGCCGGCGTTGAGCTCCGGCGGCTGCGACCGGGCGGAGCATGGGGAGGGCCGCGGCTGCCGACATGCAGCAGGGCGGCCAGAGGCGGACGACGGAAGCGCGAGGCCGCGGCGAGAGGGGCGGAGACTCCTCGGTGCGACACAGGGTGAGCGGGGAGGAGCAACGCGTGCGGGCGCGGCGAGCGTGCGGTAGAGGCGACGGCCGCGCAGGTCGGCGATGCAGCGGACGCACAGGAAGCGGGGCGGAGGAAGGCAGCAGGCGGGGCGGAGCAGGGGAAAGGTCAAGCGCGGTCAGGGGCGGCGGTGGCGCGCCGCGGGCGGGGCGCTCGTAGGGTGCTTCGGGAGAGGGACGGCGCGGTGGCCGGAGTTCGGCCTCGCGGCAATCGATGCTAGGGACGGCCAAAACGTGCAAGGGGAGGGGGAAACGGACGGTGGCTCACATTGGAGCTGTAGGGATGGCAGCGGGCTCGTGGCGGTGCTTGAGGTAGCGAGGTCGGGGCGGAGATGGCGATGGTGACGCGAATCCCGACGAGGTCAGGGAGGCGGCAGCATCGAGCTTCATGACGGAGCTGCAGGCGGCGGCTTGGTGCGGCACACGACGACGGCGCCGTTGTCTAGGGCGACGAGGCGTGGTGTGGGTCGACCCGGGCGGCGTCGGGGTCGAGCCCCTCCCCGATCCAGATGGGATCGAGAGGAGAGGGGGGGAGGGAGTGGCGGCGTGGGGGGAGTGGGAGAGCGGTAGTTGTTAGGGTTTCCATCTGTGGGGGTTAAAGGGAGTGGGGATGGGCCGACCGGCCCCTTCGGCCAACTGGGCCAGGGCCCAGTCGGGGGGGTTGTCTTTTATTTTTCTTGGTTTTCTTTTATCTTTTGCTTATTTTCTTTTACTGTTTTTCTTTTAATTCTGGAACTAACTTTGTTTTATACATTGCAAAGTAACTTCCTAATTTAGTGTCTCAACATCACCCACTGCCACAAAAAAAAGTTTTACCCAAAATAAAATCGATTCATATTTTCTAAAATATCAAAGGCATTTATTTAATTATTTCAACTACTGTTTTAATCATTTTAAAGTATTTTATAAAAGTGTGGTTTTCCCACCATAATTACCTATGCAATATTTGGTTCACTCGCACATTTTAGTTTTAATATTTGAAAACTTTTATTGTGTGCTTGATTTTGAATTTGAATTTGAATCGGTTTCGAACTAACGCGAGATTAGAAACAGTAATCGAAGTGGCGTGGCGTCTTTAGCAGAGAATTACTGTAGCTTAATTATCCGGGCGTCACAATCGACTGACCTATTTATTTTCAGTCGACTGTTATCTTAGATATGACCACATGTGGTGGTGTGCTGAAGGAGTACCTGCATTTCCTGTGCTCATATATTACAAAATCATACGGAGTAGAATCTAATTTTGTTTGCCATGCAATGTTGTAGAGCTATCTTATGTCTCCTGACATTTATTTTTCAGCCACCTGCTATCTGCTACTTTTAGAGTGCACTAGTTCTGCACACACTTCACCCTTACTCTCACTGTTGTGTTTTTATGCAAGGGTATTTCAGACTCTGCTGCCATGAGAGAAGCCAAAAAGAAAAGAGATAAGTCGCTCTAGCTTGTTGTGCGGCTAGGCAAGACACGTTTCAACGCTTTAATGGGTGCAGTGTCCGCAGATGGAGACGAGGAACGTTGCTCTGGAGTTGATGACCTCGCTCGCAATGAACCACCATCCCAGGTGCTTGCTTTAACTTCGCGGTGTCATATGTGGTTGCATGTTCCATATGGTGTCTAGCTTGTATTCGAAAGGTTGAAGTCGATAAGATAAGGAAAGATATTTTTCTTTACATGAACCACCATCCCGTGAGCACCAGAAGACAAATAGCTAGTCAGGGCCTGGCCGAGCTAGTGACAAGCCCAGCAAAGATAGGCATCACCTGGAAGCCAACTAAAAAGCTGCGATGGTGGCGAAGCAGCCCGCCTCCCACCAGGCTCTCAGGTCCTAGATGATCATGCTCACCACTCCAGCCGGATGTCTAGCTTGTATTGCTTCCAATTTGGTTAAATTGCATCTGCTTAGCTTACACATTATACCTTTGAATATGACATGCCTTTCTGTTTTTGGTACATACTAGTACATCTGTGTATTAACCATGTTCTTACATCAAACTAATGTTCTTGTGTATCCCTCATCAATCACTTATGACGAGGCAGGCAGGCAAGGGGACTACTCCTCATTTAAAGAATGCAACGTCAGCCTCCCGACATGATTCTCAAGAAACAGAAATGCTACAGGAAGATAGTGAACGTAGCTCTGTAGTTGATTACATCATTTCCCCTACACTAGCATCGCAGGTGCTTGCTCTAACTTGGCAGCGTGATATGTGGTTGCATGTTGCATATGGTGTCTAGATTGTAATTCTTCCATTCTGGTTAAACTGCATGTGCTAGTCTGCTTAGCTTATACATTATACCTGTTAATGTGACATTCCTTCCTGTATTTAGTACATAGTACATCTGTCTATTAAGCATGTCCTTACATAAAACTATTGTTTTTTTTGTATCCCGCATCAATCAACATGACGAGACACCTTTAGTATATGCAGTGCGATATTAGTTGCATCTTTCATATGATTTATAGCATGCGCTGCTTCTAATTTGTTGAAATTCCATTTATGATGGGACGCTTTTAACTTGGCAGAGTCATATTGGTTGCATCTTTCATGTGGTGTCTAGCTTGCATTGCTTCTTATTTGCTGGAATGGTTTCTGCTTAGTTTACACAAACAGTTGTGAACATGCCATGCCGTCCTGTTTTTCGTACATATTCCATCCTAGTATCATGTGTTTGCCTTACATCAAAGTAGTGATTGTCAGTATCATGCATGAATGAGTTCTGAAGAGACAATTTCATTGCTTTTTCTTGTCGGTTTTACTTGACAATTCAAAATCAATAAAGCAGAAGGAAGTTAGCAAGGTAGCGGATAAAGGTGCTCCTTTTGAACGGAGGGCCTCTACAGTTTCTACTCCTCCACACCCCCAAGATGATTTCCAAGACAACACATGCATAGACACTCAACAAAGTTGTGTTTATGATGAGCACGTCTCCCCTAGTGCAGCATCACCGGTGCTCCCTCTAACTTGGCACTGTTATATGTGGTTGCATGTTATGTGTGATGTCTAGCTTGTATTGCTTCTAATTTTGTTGAATTCCATCTGCTTACTTTACACATTATACTTGAGTAAGACACGTGTTCCTGTTTCTAGAACATACAATATCTGTCTATCACACCATGTTCTTACATCATATTACTACTGTTGTGTAACCTGCAACAATCACTTATCATAAGACACGTTTGACTTTGGAGTGTGATATAGGTTACATCTCACATTCTTTTCTAGCGTGTACTACTAATTTGTTGAAATGGCACTTATGACGAGACAGTTTTAACTTGGTAGAGTGATATTCGTTGCATCTTTCATATGGTGTCTAGCTTTCATTGCTTCTAATTTGTTGAAATGCCTTCTCCTTAGTTTACACATCATAAGCTGTGAATATGCAATGTTGTGAATATGCAATGGCACTAATGACGAGAGACCTCTAACATGGTAGTGTGATGTTGTTTGCATCTTGCATATGATTTATTTCTTGTACTGCTTCACATTTGTTTAAACGCCATTTATGATGAGACACTGTTAACTTGGCAGAGCGATATTTGTAGCATCTTTCATATGGTGTCTACCTTCCATTGCATTGCTTCTAATTTGGTGAAATGTCTTCTTCTTAGTTTACACATCATAGTTCTGGTTATCTCTTCCGTCCTGTTTTTCATACATATTACATCCTCCTATCATGTGGTTGTCTAACATCAAAGTTCAGTTCGTCTGCATCACGCATCAATTTGTTCTGAAGAACTAAATTGTTATTCATTTTTCTTGTCGGCTTAACTTAACATGGCACAGAGAAAGAGGAAGAAACACAGAATGGCAGGGAATGAGAAGCGGATGAATCCTGCAGATTCTGCTGGTACTAATGGTGCAATAGAAGGTCAAAGTCCAGCAGAAAATTCTACAAACACGGCATCCCATGCTACACGAGTTGCAAAAAAAGACAAACAGAAACAAATAGCCGCCACCAAACAAGCAGAGATAGCCCTAGTTCTTGCAACACCTATCGCAGTACTACCATCTGCACGACGTACTCGTGCGTCAACTGAGCTAGCAGCACGTTCCCAAGCTCCCTTGCCACCTAACACTACTTCCCAAGCACTCTTGACATAAGACAAGTTGGCAATATCAGATGAACCTTGTGAGATTCAACAGCAAGAAGGTAGTTGCTGGAGTCAAGTTACAGTTGCATGCTTCTTTATATGTAGTCTCACAGTTTGATGTACACTAACACTTCCTATGTTTATTGTTGGACTAGCACCTAGGCGCAAGAGGAAACAAACATCAGGGATAATGCTCGATAGGTTAACTAAATCTAGAGGAGGAAGAATGGAGATCCGTTTTGAGGCAGGTTTAAAAAGGCCACGTGATGCTACAGAGTCAGCCAAGTTAGTATCAGAGGCAGCGGTTGCTGTTAGGTGTCATGTACGTATCCTCCCAACATGGATTCAGTACAGGAATGACAAAGACGAAACCCAGTTCAACACCTTCCTAGACCATTTATCTGTAAGTATGGTTATGTATGGAAACTAGTAATATCGTCTTGCTCTGTCCAATACTTTCTAGGTTGCTGATAATGAGACTCTCATAATTTTCAACAGATGAGGTTCAAGTCGGATAGCCAAGATGATGCAACCAGACAAGCTTGCACCCATGTTTTCAAGTCTGCTCTGCGATAGTATCGGTATAACTTGAGGAAAACTCACTTTGAAGGCAAGGCTAACAGTGAACTTGCCCAAACATCTCCAGTGGAAAATATATCTGATGAAGACTGGAGAGGCCTCGTTAAACACTGGTCCAATCCGAAGTATCAGGTACATTATATATATGTCATCATATCACATGTTGAAGTCCTATTTACGCATGTGCCATACAAATCTATCTTCTTGTAGGTGAACTGTTCAAAGAACAAGGCCAACCATACGAAAGTGAAATTCCAACAAACGACAGGATCTCGTAGCTATATTGCACACTGCGAGGCTCTTGTAATTAGTTGTTGTTTCACTCTTTTCGTTGTACTATATTATCAGATCTATATTGACTTGTTCCAAATGCAAAGGAAAGCCCGCAAGGACCAAAAAGTACCTGAACCAAATGATGTGGAAATCTTCAAGGACTGTCACACCAGCAAGAAGAAGGGCATGACTACACCAGTCAAAGCCGCTGTTGTAAGCCCTTAATCCTCATGCCTTTTAACTACTACTTACTCTGACTTGTGCCTTGAACTGCATGGTTTGCATCCAATGTCTATTACTCTTTTCAATTTTATACACAATTGTCTTAGCGTATCATTGCACCTTACAAGGTTTAAAAGAGAGGAGTGATGTTCCTTTCATCTTGACCCGTAATCTAGTTCCGTGCTGGACTTGCCCACACAACGTTACAATTGCATGTTTGTCTGTTCTCAGTTGTTTTGTGATATGAATGACGTCATACTATGCTTACCGTATCACTACAGGAATCAGCTACTTTGCCGTCTGCCATGGCGGACGGCAAAGGCATGAACAGCGGACGGCAAAGGCCTTTGCCGTCAGCCGCGGACGGCAAAAGGCTCCGGCAACGTAGGCTACGGTAAACAGCTACTTTGCCGTCTGCCACTGATGGCAAAGTCTTTGCCGTTCGCGGCAGACGGCAAAGTCTTTGCCGTCAGCCACTGATGGCAAAGTCTTTGCCGTCAGCCACTGATGGCAAATTTGAGCGCCTCTTTGCCGTCCGCCGTCCCTGGCAGATGGCAAAGAGACCAAATTGGCATTAATTCTCTTTCTTCTTATATCCATTCATTTTCATAGAAAATCAAACACACAGACACACATACATATATATATGACCAATATAGGATATCCAACACATGTTACCAATAGTAGCAAGTTTCATCCATACATATACATAGTTTCATCAATATTACACAGTTTCATCCATAGGTAGCAAGTTTCACAAAGTAAAAAAAAACTGAAGACAAGCACTCCATATCTGAAATTACAAGAAATGACCTAAAACTAAATATCTATTTTCCTAGGCAGCACACACTTGACCACCATAGCAGCTTGCCGGACAAGTATCTGTGGAGCACAAAACAACAGTCAGCCTGATTAGAAATTTTAAGGAGAGCAGTGCTAGTTTAAGAGTTATGAATATATATGAATGGTGCATCAATTCCTATTATTCAACAAACATAAGTTATTTCGAAGTGAAACACAGGGCAATGTTATCCACTTCAAAGCAGAACAGAACACATAGGTACACACATCGTCAAGTTTTTTCCACAAATGAGTTACTGATTGAGTTCAAGAAATGACCAAGGGCCTAATTGGTTCACAGGACCTAAAAACTCATAAATAGGGAAATCACTGGGTTGCAATGTCATGCCCTCTCTTGATACAATATGTTCGACAGGATGTTTGAGTGCATCATAGAAAACCATAGGAGTTTTTCAAGGCCGCATATTACAATCATATGGAATAATTTGAAGCAGAGAGGCCCCAAAAGGGGAAATCATGCTGTGTGGGAAAAGAGAATACCATTCACCGTAATGAAAAATATAGCATGCCAGAATCACTATTCTAGAGCACATATCCGTACCAAACCATTTATAGTCTGCCAGCCGGCTTCCTCAATAGAAGGGACAGACCCAGTGCTAGAAGCAGAACAAGAACGTTGATACACAAGATAAGCACAAGCCCTTGAGAGCAGTATGCTTGGCAGAACAATTAATTAACCTCTAGAAGCAGAAGAAGCACGTTGGTAGACAAGTTATTATGAAGAACCAACCTTGAGAGCGGTCTGCTTGCGCAAGATATCATTGGACTTGAACATGACTGCGGCAATCCAGATCATGACGAAGAAACCTACACAATATAAACTCAATTGGAATGAGGAACTCGCCAACATCTTCTGACCAAGAGGCATCAAGTACCTAGACAAAAAAGTAAGAGCACAATAAGATACAATGTATGCCGGTGGACATGTTTAACAGCAAGAAAACTACCCTATGAATAGCATAGTTAAATGTGATTCCTCCTAGTAGTATGTGTTCTATTATTCATAGTGATGAGAGCCCGAGACTATGCTAATAATGTCCAGAAAGAAAAGGCCTCCAAAATGTAGCATTATTTCAGTAGCAAGATTTTCTTTTTGGAAATAGGTTTATCCGAGGAGCGTTGACCAACGTCACATACTGTAATGCAGGCACTTCATTTGTTTCTAAGAAACTTGAGATTACTGCTGGTGCCAAAACAAAGCCCACCAAAATCCTCTTTCAGCTAAAATACCAATTCACATACTAGCTAGCATCACTAGTTAAGCAAACAGATTTATCACTTGTAGCAGCGCTGACCAAATTGCCACGGCAGCAGAACCCCAGCCATATGAGTACCCTGTCTTAAATCTAGACTATACCACTTGTGCAACTGACATTGAGATTTCAGAGGGCGGGCGCAGCAGAACGGCAAGTGCTATACCTTCACATTGGGGTCCCTGAGGTTGGCGTGCCGCCACTCGGCGGACGCAACAGGCTCAGTCCGCGGCACCGCGTGGACGACGCTCGACGCGGCGTTGGTGGCGGCGGCCTTCGAGACGGCCGACGACATGGCGTTGAAGCACGCGGTGATCCCGAACCGCGTCATCGACGGCGACAGCGACGCCCCGCACCCGACCTCCGCCGCGCGCGCCCATCCGGGCCTGCCATACAAGTTTCCAAGAAAATTATGACAGCCTCAACAAGTACCGAACGAAAAGAAGATCTGACAACTACTCCCTCTGTCTCATAATATACAGAAACATCAGAAACTTGTGTACCTTCCAAATTGACCAAACACTTTGTTGATCGCTTGGAGAAAATATATGCTTTGAGGAAGAAGAATTGTTGTCGCGCTGCCTATCTAAGAAGGTTCCCGCATAAGTAATCAGGTTGATCATGAGCTTAACACTAAGCAGTTACAGAAAATAGTAGAGATGAAGCAAGCAACAATATTTACTTCCGGGATATTATCAGCGGATCCATGAGACGGTCAGGCTTTGAACCCTCTGCTGCCTACAAGTATCAGTATCAAAATGACCTTGCCCAGGTAGTGTACCAACCACGTATTAGCATGAGCTCGTCCAAATACAAGACACGGTGGGGACTGAAGAACAACGAGACTGCAAACAGAATTAGCATTGCAGGAACCGCGGAGCATAGGCAACGCAATCGACAGTACTGAGCCACAGACAGAGCAAGCGAGCAGGCACGGAAAAAATAGGGCGGAGGAGCGGGACTCGCGCGCGCTCAAGCTCGTCGGGATCGGGATCTTCGGCTGCGGCCGCGGCGAGCCAGAGCAGCGCCATCGCGCAGATCCAGGGGCCCACCGACGCCCCATCCCCGCCTCCCGGCCGGCCTCAGATCTCCCATGGCGGGCGGGGCGCAGAGGAGCTCGGTGCTCGGCTCCCATGGCGGCGGCGAGGTCGGGGCGACCGGCGACGAGGCTTCCGTGGCGGGGCGGCGAGCTTGTGGGGAGGTGGCGGCGCGCGACGCGACGCAGGCGGCAGCGCGAGGCGGCGGGGCTCCTGGGGTCCGGTGAGGTGGCAGCACGCACCGGCGGGCGGAGGCGAGGTGGCGCAGCAGCGCGGGGTTGAGGAAGGCAGGGTCGGGAGGCTCTCGGCTGTGGGGCGGGCATCGTCGAATCCCGCCGGAGCTCGCCGGAATCGGCCGGCGTAGCTTCTCGCGGGAGGGAGAGGGAGAGACGAGCGGGAGGGAGAGAGGGGTGGGGCAGAGAGATAGGGGCGGAGAGGGAGGGGATAGAGTCAGAGGAGGTGGGGCAACGGTTTTTTTTACCCGCAAAAAAAAAGATAGCCCCCTCTTTGCCGTCCGCCAACAGATGGCAAAGAATCTTTGCCGTCCGCCAGCAGATGGCAAAGAGTGGGGTTGGACCGTTGCAGTATATTGGCATCCGGTGGCACCTCTTTGCCGTCCGCTGACATATGGCAAAGATTCTTTGCCATCTGCCAGCAGACGGCAAAGATTCTTTGCCATCTGCCAGCAGACGGCAAAGAAATGACGGATGGCAAAGACCTTCTTTGCCGTCTGCCAGTTCTTTGTCGTCTGCTGTTTGGTAGCTGATGGCAAAGACCTTCTTTGCCGTCCGCAAGCAGACGGCAAAGAACTGGCAGACGGCAAAATCCCTGATTCCAGTAGTGTATTATAAACTTTGTCTCTTCATCCTTAGCCCTCAATACAATGTGAAGAAATAGACAATACATTAGCGATGGTACATGGTCATATGTTTGGAACCTGGTTTTATTATGTACTTTGCAATAAAATACAACTAATATTTTACATGGGTTCACGAGAATAAGTTATGTATATAGACCAAAGCTATTTTGTTTGGTTTTGTTGCCTCCTTAATATCTTCTGTTCAGGTACTACTAATGTAAAACCTCAACTTTTCAGCGAGCTATGGAAAAAAATGGTGGAACCGCCACCTTCTGAAGGTGGCGAGGCAACTATAACCGCAATGTCAGCTCTTGCTGCAGTGGGTCAGTATCTGTCCACTAACAGTGCCAAAAGCACGTTCCTGCGTAATACTGGGTTGGTTATTAAGGCAATACCGTCCAAACTGCCTCATGATCAAGATATGCAAGCTCAAAGCAATGTTGTATCTGCGCTCCAGACACAAGTCCATTCCCTAATAGAGACCATTTGTGAAACAAGGAGAAACATTGCTCAATGTCGTCAAGATATGCATGGTTTTGAAACCAGACTATCAGACATTTGCTATGTTGTTCAAGAGCCTAGGGGAAATGAAGGCGAGGGTTATGGTGCTCCATCGGACAACACAACATGAAAACAGAACAGTCAGGTCAAATGAACTGAGCTTCTGAACTTCTGGTGGTGCATTTATCTGCTAGACTGTTAAGTTTTATGCCAACCTTCCTTTTGTTATATAGTTGTAATTTGTTTTGGTGCAATACAAAATGTATTCTTAACGTGCAGCCACCGCCTGAAGAAAACAGCAAGCCATTTTTGTATAGTGTAGGGTGTTCCCTATATTTGCACTCGTGGCGATCTTTGATGCCGAGTGGATGTAATCTATGCAATCGCCTTAATAGCCTAGCGTTAGTTTCGGCCTTATTTATTTCCTAGTCTTCTTTTTCCCTGGTTTGCTAGTGGCCGCAACTACCATGGGCCATATACGGGCTGTAGGATCCATGGGTCACCTACGGGCCGTCGATAAATGGGCCTGCAATCGTTGGGCCTCAGGCCATCGGATAAATGTGTCTACATGGGCCATAATCGGGCGTAATTGGTATCGGCCCATCACGGTAACAGGCCGTTAACAGGCCGTAGGACAGCAAAGGCTTAATTCTGTCATAGGCATAACAGGTCGTTAATGGGCCAGAATATAGGACGGGCTGGAAACGGGGCAACGGGTTAACAGGCCAGAAACGGGCCGACTCTTGCCATGGGCCGATTTTGGCCCATTAGGGTAACATGCCAGTAACGGGTCGACTCTTGCCATGGGCCGAATTTGGACCATTAGTGGAACAGGCCAGTAACGGGCCGAAAGTAATCAAGGGCCGAAAAGGAGCCCAAGAACATATGGGCCGTCAATAGGCCGAAAGCTAACACGGGCTGGAAAATGCCCATGTAAATCACGGGCCGTTAACGGGTATAAAGAAAATTATTGTTCATTATGGGCTAGACTCACCGTGGGCCTGTAATGGGCCGAAAGATACGAAGGCCTCATATGGGCCGAAAGACGTCGTGGGCCATACATGGGCCGAAAGTGAAATTGGCTGGTATTATATTCGACGGCCCACATGACGTTGTTGGGCCGATTTCCTTTAGGGCCTAACGGGCCGTGAGTTAACGGGCCGTAAAATGGGCTATTTGCGAAGAGACCGTTATCAGGCTTTTCATGGGCCAGCCCGTTAACTTTTGACCAAGTCAAACGGGCCGGCTTTGTAAGCTAAATGGGCCACTGTTGGGCCGTGCCACGTGTCGACATATCATAGGCGCCTATCTGACCCACTGATGAGCTGACACGTGTTTCGTCCGGCCAATAAGAATTTTACACATGGAAATTTCCCATTGGTCGGGGCTGTTAACGGGTTATCGGATCCAAAATCCGACCCGATAGCTTAACGGCGTTCCGTTACGGTGGATGCCACGTGTCGGTCACCCTTGACGAAAGCACTTCTGTGACGCACGATTTATCGTCATGGAAGTGGACACTTCCGTGATGATAATTTTGGTAATGTCATGGAACACTTCTACGACAGCACAGGTATGACTATCTTGATTCTGTCATAAATTTGTCATGTATGTACATGCATGACAAAAAAAGCGACCTACTGTGACAAACACGTATCATCACGGAAGTGTATTTTTTTTGTAGTGAGGCCCAGCAAGCAGCTAATGAGGCGGCGTGGAATGGCAATGAGCAAGTCCAGGAGCAGGGGCAAGCCAATGGCTCAAGTCCGTGGCCAGTGGTACCACCGCCGTACACGGGTTTCAGTTTCAGAACTTACTTTGAGTACGATGGACCGTCTCTGATGGACGGTGTGCCACAAGAGCACAACCTGGTGGACAATCTGTCTGATGTTTGGTCTGAATTTTCCTATGTGGATGAGTTGGCTGACAATTTCATCAACAGTGTTCCCTCTGTGGCTCATGCCTTTGTCAGAGCTGGAGGCTCTGTTTCTGCTATGCTCTTTGTTACTGACAGTGATCTGCTCTTGTGGATGGGGGGTATGTTAAAGAGGATCTGTACCCGAGCTATATTACCTACTGAGCTCCCCGGAACAGCTTGCTTCCCTCTCAACCCTTTCACCGTTATTCAGTCTCAACTGGATCGTGTGTGCATCGCTCTGCTTGCCCAAGTGCGGCCAGAAAGTGATGTTTTTGGGCGCATCTTCGGTTCAGTTTTTCAGGTGGGTAATGTGACTGTTATGTCTGCCTTGTTCGAAGATTCTGCCTCTGAGCTGCCAGTTCTTGAAGCCTCAATGCCGGTCCCCACTGTGAGTTTGGAGGTGCCTGTGGATCATGTTGCAGGCCCAATCGGGCGTATGATGCTCAAGGAGCCAGCCAATGTGGACACTATTCTCCTTCGTCGTAGTGCACGTGCAAACAAATACGATGGGTTCAGGGTGCCTCCACTTTCTGACAAGAGAATGCCAACTTCCAAGGTCAAGCCTAGGAAAGATCCTTCTCTTCTTGGCCCCTCCACTGCTGGCACATCTAATGCTAGGAGGAATGACAAGGTATCTGATACTGTCCCACCTCCTACTTCTATCCATGCTATTCAGTCCATTGGGACTAATATGTGTGGTGTTCATCCGAGCCAGTTAAGTGCAGACAAGTTGCTTGCTATCCGAGGTGGGCATAAGAGCGTTGCTGGTGATCCCGATGCAGCTTAAGGCGTGGAAAGTTCTCTGCTAGAATGTCCGGGGGATCAACTCCGACAAGAAGCTTTTGGCATTGCGCAATGCTATCAGTAGTAGTGGATGTTCAGTTATTTGTCTGCAAGAAACTAAGCATGCTACTTTTGATCTAGCTTTTGTTAAACTCTTCTGTCCCAAAAAATTTGATAATTTTGAATTTGTGCCCTCTCATGGGGCTTCTGATGGTCTAATTGTGCTATGGGATAGCTCTGTTTTCTCTGGCAGTTTGTTTTGCTCTGAATTTTTTGCATTGGGCATTCAGTTAACTTTTGTGCAAACTGGCAAGTCTTGGAAACTTGTTAATGTTTATGGACCTTGTGCTGGGTCAGGTAGATCTACTTTCACATCATGGTTGTTTGATCTGGATATACCTGATGATGAGGACTAGTTAATCCGTGGGGATTTCAACTACATTAGAGCGCCAGATAATCGCAATAAGCCAGGAGGGGATGTTAATGATATGCTCACGTTTAATGATTTCATTCATTCTCAGGCTCTGGTTGAATTACCAATTAAGGGAAGGCAATACCCGTGGAGCAATATGCAGACAGATCCACTGCTCGAACAAATTGATTGGTTCTTCACCTCGTCCAATTGGACTGCTAACTATCCTAACACCACAGTGGGTCCCCTTCCCAAACCAGTGTCTGATCATACTCCTTGTATGATTTCGATTGAATCCTCGGTCCCTAAGAGTAAGGTGTTTAGGTTTGAAAACTTTTGGATATCTCATCCGGTTTTTTTGAGCTGGTGCGGTCCACCTGGGAGAAACATTGCTTTGCACCGAACTCGGCTCAACTTTTGTGCAAGAAATTTAAGAACTTAAGGTACGCTCTTAAGCGTTGGAGTAAACAAATCTCTCGGCTGAACCTGTGTATTGATAATTCCAACTGGGCTCTTCTGGAACTTGACAGTATCAAAGACAAAAGATCCCTCACAGTACCGGAAGCAAATTTCAGAGAAATTCTCAAAAACCATCTAGTTACCCTCCTTGACTATAAACGAGAATATTAGAAAAAGAGGTACACGGTCCGATGGTTTCCTTGCGGAGGTGACAACACCAAAAAAATTCATTCTGCGGCTTCAAAGAGATATCGCAAGAATTCCATAGCTTCGCTGAAACTTCAGGATGGCACGGTAGTAACAAATCATTTGGGTAAAGCCAAAGAGATGTTCAATACTTACAGGGAGAGACTGGGCATGAAAGGAGAGTACGAAATGAAGTTTGATCTGTCTAGAATCATTAAAAAGGTGGGGGGTCTTGAGGAGCTAACCACACCTTTCACACACGAGGAGATTGACAGAGTTATTAGAGAGATGCCATCGGATAGAGCTCCTGGCCTGGATGGCTTCAACGGTTGTTTTCTGAAATCGTGCTGGCACATTATCAAACACGATTTCTATAGATTATGCAACGAATTCTATGATGGTGTCATTGATCTCCGAAGTCTCAACTCGGGCTTCATAACTCTCATCCCAAAAACCCAGTCGCCAGAGACCGCTAATGATTTCAAGCCCATCACGTTGCTCAATTGTTGTCTGAAACTGGTAACTAAGTTGCTGGCTAACTGTTTGCAGAAACTAGTGCTCAAGATCATTCATCGGAATCAATACGGTTTTCTGAAAGGAAGATCGATCCAGGACTGTCTAGCCTGGGCGTTTGAATACATCCACCAATGCCAAACATCGGGAAGAGCCTGTTGTATCCTGAAACTCGACTTCGCAAAGGCCTTCGATACCATCCAGCATGAACCAATGATTGAGATCATGCAGCATATGGGCTTCAACGAGAAGTGGTTAGGATGGATCAAATGCATCTTTTCTTCTGGTAGCTCTTCGGTGTTGCTTAATGGAACCCCTGGGAAACAGTTTGATTGTCTTTGCAGGGTCCGGCAGGGAGATCCTTTGTCACGATTGATCTTTGTTCTCGCAGCGGACCTTTTACAGTCAGCAATCAATGATGCCAGTCAGAATGGATTGCTACAACTACCCCTCCCCACTTCCGACAGTAACTACCCTGTTATTCAGTATGCTGACGACACGATCGCTATGTTCCCGGCCTCTATCTCGCAAGCGCAAGTTCTGAAATCTATCCTGGTTAACTACGCGAAGTCGGTGGGCCTAAAAATTAACTTTCACAAGTCGACTCTAGTCCCCATCAATTATGATCCGGTGCTGGCAGGGGAAATTGCTTCAATCTTTGGCTGCTCTATTGGCAACATGTCATTCACGTACTTGGGCCTGCCCATGGGCACCACGCGCCCGAGTGTGATTGACCTGATGCCACTGGTCTCCTCCATTCAGAGAAAGGTGTCGGCTACAGCCTCCCTTCTAGACTATGGCTCCAAGCTAACGTTGTTCAACTTTGTGGTCACCTCTTTGGCTATTTATGCCATGTGTTCCATCAAGATAAACCCAAAAATCATTGAGCACCTTGATAAACTGCGTAGATCATGTCTTTGGGTGAGGAAGTCCGACGATGGGGTTAAGGGCGGCTCACTGGCAGCCTGGGATATGGTGTGCAAACCCAAAAGTAAGGGAGGTCTGGGGATCGTTGATCTTAAGATCCAAAACCAGGTGCTGTTGTTGAAATAACTTCACAAGTTTTATAACAAACATGATGTTCCATGGGTCAATTTGGTTTGGGATACCTACTATGTGGGTAAAATACCGCATGCTTCTGACCCATGTGGATCCTTCTGGTGGAGAGATCTCATGTCAATATCTGATATATATAGAGGGGTCACCAAATCAGAGGTGTTTGCTGGAGATACGATCCTATTTTGGAAATACAGTTGGAATACAGATATTTTTCAAGACAGGTACCCGAGAGCATTTTCCTTTGCAAGAGATCCAGACATATCTGTGAGGCGTCTCCTGTCTTCTGAGAGATTGGGAGAGGTGTTCCACTTGCCTCTATCTTTGGAGGCTAAGAATGAGGTGGTTGAACTGCAGTCAGAAACCCTTGAAATCTCGATGACTGGTGACAAGGATGTGTGGTCTTGTGTTTGGGGGGATGGAGACTTTCGATCTTCCAAATACTCCACTGTTTTAATCAGGTACAAGTTGATGAGATCTTTGGCTGGATATGGAAAACCAAGTGCACAATGCAATGGAAAGTGTTCTTGTGGCTGTTGTTGGCTGACAGATTGAACACCAGGAATATGCTTTGGAGAAGGCATTTCAGAATCCATAACGACAACTATACCTGCCTACTCTGCAACCACCTGCCCGAGGAAGACATTGTTCATCTCTTCTTCACTTGCCCTTTCAGTCAGAGATGCTGGGTTGCATTGGGGATACATTGGCCAAATGACACGGACTGGATTAGAATGATGCATGAGGGCAAGAACAGGTGGGCCAGGCCGATGTTTTTAGAAGTTTTTGCAGTGGCTGCATGGGGGATCTGGAAGGAGAGGAACGATAAGCACTTCAGAGGGTTTCAACCTTCTTTTGTCTCTTGGAGGAACAGATTCAAGAAGGACTTCGCTATGCTGGTTCATAGATCAAAGCAGGAGCAAGGCCCTTACATTCTTTCAATAGTCAACTTGCTTTGATTTTCTGTTTTGTTTGACTGCTTAGCTAACCCCCCCCCCCCCCTCACCCCTCCATGTAATTTGTACAGTGCTGGATACTCTAACCACCCCCCCTAACTTTATTTATTTAATATAAAGGCAGTGAGAGAATCTCACTGTCATCAGTTTAGAAAAAACAAGAGGAACCTACAGTCGAACTGTTTAGGGATTTCTTTCACTTAAATCGTCGCACAGAATTCGCGGATGGACCCAATACTGAATTGGGCGGAATGGCGGTTCAGAAAAGGAAGGAAGTCACTTTCCCTCATCCCAAGCTCCACAGTCGCCCCAAAGAGTGGAACCAGGCCTGGTTTTATTGCAAGGATACATCTCCACCTAATGAAAAACCCCTACCGGGTTACCGCCCTAAACGCCTTAGCAATACACATCCTTTTCCTCAGAGGTTGACTTCAAAATAAAGGGCCAACTATGCTCCTCAACTATCAAAGCTTAGAGCCTTCATGGCGAACGGATTGACAGGAGTTGATCTTGCTCGTTGTTGGATAAGTTGGAGTATTCTGCCCTTAAGCCGGCGCTCCGGTTTGATGTGTTAGTACACGGGGAATTTGAAGGATGCTCAACGACACATTGACATTCAGCTTACAGATGCGGAAGTTACTGAGGCTGTAAAGAAGATGCTGAACGAACCAGAGGCTGTCTGTGCCCAAACCGGACTACTCCCTTTCTGCACCTTCAACAAACCGCCCGCTGTAAGAATCATATAATCTTTTCATCTTAATTTGCTTCTGTCTAAATATTCTCTGAAAGCGTGATTATTCTCTGACAGGGAATGATCCGTTCTGGAACAAGAAACCTCAAGAAAAACGGCAAAGCCGCAAGACAAAACGGCCAAGCCACTTCGCCCAAAGACCAAGGTTGTTAAGAAACCTGCCAAGAAAAGGACCACTGCATCCTCCGAACTACCAGCTGATGTGGGTAACCCGGAATCAGAGGTAGAACTTGACTCTCTTGGTTCATTTTTCGTACACCTCATTGACAATGATTATTATCAGGACGACGCTGAAGGCAGCCATGCTGATGATGTAGAGGTAATCATTCTTTCCTCCGATTCAGATCCTCTGCCAACATAAAAAATCCGTCGAGCAAACCGGAAAGTAAGATTTTCTCACCCCCTTGCTTACTTGGACCCAAACTTTCTTTTGAAGACACAACAGCACGAAGCTCGCCACACAACCCGGCACAGCGACTAGGTAGTTACCTCCGCCGGTTTACCGAACACTCCGGTTCGGAAACGCCAATCAAAGGTCTCTTATCCCCTTGACACTTCATGCCCCAAAGCGGGTTGTTTCCGTCAGCCTCTTAACCCGTCTGATTCAAATTATCAGGGTACTTCTCACTCATCTTCTGGCGAGTCGTCGGCCACAAAGCTTCCACCCCTCAAAATAGTTCTTGGGTGAGCCATACACTTACTTTTATCCTTGATATGTTATTTTAATATATATTGTACTGATCCTCATGTTTATCTTTGTCAGCGCCAAGCCCAGACCCAGCAAAAAGGCTCGGTTGAATAAACCGGCTGATGAGAACGTGGCCGTTGAATCGTAGAAGACTCTAGATCCTGAAGCGACCGATGCTGACACCATACTTAATGGCCCACCGCCTCAAGACCATGACTTTGTTGCTGAGCAGGTAGAAGTGGACACCACAAGCCATGCTGACCAGCCAACCAGCCCTGTCCGAACTGATGACAAACCGGCAAGTCTAGTTAAAAATACTGACAAACCGCCAACCCCACTAACGGTTGCTGATGATAAAGATGATGACATTATGATTACTGGCACTGGCCATACCACTCCTGGCAATCTTGTCGCTTTGTCAAAGCATACTGCCAAAGACGAGCTCTCTGCAATTGGCAAAGGCAAATGGAACACCGATTTGTCAAATTATGCCCATCTGAATGCTCAAGACCTTCACTCCGGCTTCTTAAACCGTCTGTACACCAGACGTGACTATGAAGCCGGTTTGGTAAATTTGATGAAGTCACGATATGAGGTAACTATATAAGTGTTTCTCTCTTACATTCAATTGCAGCTTATCAACTCCAGTAGCCCGCAAGTGACGGTTTAGGATACCAATCTAAACCGGGACTTGGTAACAATTTCATGTTTGCAATATACAGCTTAACTTCACTGATGTAGCCCCCAAGGGCGGGTCTAACTTTATAAAGATGAACCGGGACTTTGTAGAAGAATTCCCATATCAGCAATTATGAGCAAACACACATTAGCCCCCAAGTGCCAAGTTTAATACTTGTATTGTGCTTGGGACTTGTAGAAATTTCTGACAAGCATCAAATATGCATTAGCCCCCAAGTATCAAGGGCAGAACTTGTTATGTGCTTGGTACTTTAAATATGCACTATCAACTCATAATATGTTGCTTTCTTTCAGGCTGAGCTGAGCAAAAAGGAATCTCAAACCGTCGATTTGCAAGAAAATATCAAGTCCCAACAGGCCGAAACTTCCAAGGCAAAAGATGAGCTGACGAGCGCCTTAGCCGCTATGGAAAAGCTAAAGGAGAGCTTCAACAAGGAGAGGGTGGATTGGAACACAGAGAAATCCGATTTGCAGAAAAGAGGTGAAGATGCAGAAGCAGCTCTCAAACCGGTGGTAGACGAGCTGACTGGTGTAAAGCGGCAAGTACATGCTATGACCGCTGCTGTGTTTGGTAAACATCCTTGCTTTATGCTTTCAACATATCTTCCCATGTGTTGTTGGTTTACTGACGTTTATAATGATGCAGGAACTCGTATTAGCCATCTGGGCCCTGACGTACATAAGAAATTGAAAGCGGCCTATACTCTGATAGAACAGCTGTATACCGGTGCGCAGCGGATCAACTGCACCGCTTCACACAATAAACCTCCTCCAACATTGATCAAGGACACCTTAGAAAGGCTATCCATGCTGCCTGCCCGGGTTAAAGAACTAAAGAAAGTTGCGGCAAGGGCCGGAGCTCTGACTGCTCTAACCCGGGCAAAGGCGTGGGTGCCTGATCTTGATCCGGTGGACGTGGCTAAAGGCTTCCCAAGCTTAAAAGAAGACGGGTCAGAATTTGGCTAGGAGGATCTCCGCGCCATAAACCGGGAAGTACGTCCACTGGCTTGTCAATTGGCTGAAGAAGCTGATCTCTCATACTATCAGGCAAGTTATGATGACAAGAAAAGATGAGTTGCTGCACCAATTCCGGAAGCGCAAAATCTGATCCCTCCAATCCCTAAGCACACTTATGCCCCTGATATTGAACCATCCACCCTTATAAGCGACGAAGATGTGTTCCAAGCATTAACTGGAATTGACTGGAAAACTATTGACTTCCAGCCGCTGGGTAGAGACGAAGAGGATGAACCGGTGCAAGATGATCCGCAGCCGTCAGGTCAAGCTGGTGACCAATCATAATCCGAAGGCCGGTTTAGTCTTCCACATGCTGCAACTCATCTTTGAGAAAACAATTATCCTTTTGGGCACTGAAACGCCTTGTAATAGGCTAGTTAAAACAATTGGTCTGTTATGCCTTCGTGCATATTTATCTGCACTGATGCTTGCTTAATCCAACATGCTTAAGGTATGATGTTCATAATCCATAGCCATTTATTCAAGCTATTCCTGCAGATAAGAAGCTTAAAGCGCCCTGGCCGTTTACCACCGGGCAGGTCATGATACCCAAATACATATATATGACCAAGGTTTATAACCAAGGTTGTAAAGATAACCAAATATGGAAATATGTGATAGCTGTGACCTTTAGGCATAATGTTGGTTGACCAACCTTGTAGTGAGGGTCATAACCCTAATCTGGAGTATAAGTAACTCCTCTTATATGATAGTGGTTAACAATAAAACCATTCCAGGTTATGATAAACACCGGTTTATTCTATACTGGTGACTTTGAGTCAAAACCAGACCGGGCTGATAGTCTCCGGATTATAACTTGATCATGTACTGACAACTTGTAGTTGACAGCCTAACAGGGTTTATAAACACCGGTTTGAAAACATCACAAATCTTATCAAAAGAAAGAAAAACTTAGCAAACGACAAATAAAACCGTTGTAGTCGAGGCTTTTCACGGGCTGCCAGGCCCCAAATTAGAGGCTTTTCATGGGCTGCCAGGCCACTGAGTTAAACCATTTTTGCAAAG
Source organism: Aegilops umbellulata (assembly GCA_032464435.1). NCBI lineage: Eukaryota > Viridiplantae > Streptophyta > Magnoliopsida > Poales > Poaceae > Aegilops > Aegilops umbellulata. The sequence continues at coordinate 107,286,684 of CP136056.1, read as the reverse complement.
CCTTTTAAGATGGTCCTCAATCCTTAACCAATCATCGTTTTAACTTGTCAAGTTCAGGGTCTTTATTTTAGAGTAACTTGTCAAAGTTCGAAGGGTGATACCAGGTTTACCTGGGCGGAGTGACTTACTGAAATAGGTAGGTTAACCCGGGGTTTTAGGTGTATACACCGGGCTTCCAAGCCATGGCTTGATAGCCTATTACAAGTGTTTCTAAGTTCATTTTGATAACAAAGAATCCCCAAGTAACATTTTGAGTTGTGCTCAGTGGGTGCCTATGTTTGAGTTGTTGTTTTACAACACTCTCTTTGGCCCCGGATGGATTTGGCTTTGAGCCGATCAAGAGGTGTGACTATGGTTCGAATACGACCAAGCCCCCAAGTGATGATGTGGCATTGTGCCGATCAAGAGGTGTAGCTATGGTTCGGATACGACCAAGCCCCCAAGTGATGTAACATAAAGCTTTGAGAAGCTGAATCAAGGGGTAAACCAGACGCCACTTTATAAACAGAAGCTCCATGTAACCACACATGATGTAAGAAAAACAACAGATACCCCACTTTAGCTGAGGTTCTGGTTTATTGTATTGATCATAATATATACATTGTCATAATATGTACATAAGCAGAGCCTATGGCTCAAGTATAGTAAGGCCAAAGATGAGCAATATTCCACGGCTGGTTTGTCTCCTCCTCCAATTTACGTGAGTCTTTGCGCTCTCGAACATCGATTATGTAGTATGACCCGTTGTGTAGATTCTTGCTGACCACAAAGGGTCCTTCCCAAGGGGGGGATAGCTTGTGCATATCCGTCTGATCCTGGATGAGTCGAAGCACCAAATCGCCTTCTTGAAAGGTTCTGGTTCTAACCCGATGGCTATGATAACGACGCAGATCTTGCTGATAAATCGCCAAATGGGCTGCCGCCATGTCACGCTCCTCATCTAACAGGTCAAGAGCTTCCTGCCATGCCTTCTCGTTGTCAGCTTCAACATATGCCGCTACACGAGGTGAGTCATGACGGATGTCACTAGGAAGAACCGCTTCCGCTCCATAAACCATGAAGAACGGTGTGTATCCTGTCGATCTGTTGGGTGTGGTATTGATGCTCCATAGCACAGAAGGTAACTCCTCAACCCAACAACCCGGCGTCCGTTGCAAAGGAACCATAAGCCGGGGTTTGATGCCTCTCAAGATCTCTTGATTGGCCCTCTCTACTTGACCATTGGACTGGGGGTGAGCCACTGATGACACGTCAAGCCGTATGTGCTCACGTTGACAGAACTCCTTCATGGCACCCTTTGACAGATTGGTACCATTGTCTGTTATAATACTGTGTGGAAAGCCAAACCGGAAGATCACCTTTTTGATGAACTGAACCGCCGTAGCTGCATCACACTTACTAACTGGCTCTGCCTCCACCCACTTCGTGAACTTATCAGCCGCCACCAAAAGGTGGGTCTTCTTGTCCTTGGATCTCTTGAAAGGCCCAACCATATCCAGCCCCCAAGTTGCAAACGACCAGGTGATTGGAATCATCCTCAATTCTTGAGCCGGTACATGGGCGCGCCTTGAGAATTTTTGACAGCCATCACATCTTTTGACCAAGTCCTCGGCACCAGCATGAGCTGTCAACCAATAGAAACAGTGACGAAACGCCTTGGCCACCAAAGATTTTGAACAGGCATGGTGACCACAATCTCCTTCGTGGATCTCACACAAAATTTCACGACCTTCTTCAGGAGACACACAGCATTGAAACGCCCCTGTCACACTGCAATGATGTAACTCTCCATTGATAATAGTCATGGACTTGGACCACCGGATTATCTGCCTGGCCAAAGTTTCATCCTCTGGTAACTAGCCCCGGTTCATATACGCTAGGTATGGAACCGTCCAATCCGGAATAACATGAAGAGCCGCCACCAACTGAGCTTCCGGATCAGGAATAGCCAAATCCTCTTCACCAAGGAGCTTGAAGGATGGGTTATGCAGAACATCCAGGAAGACATTAGGTGGAACCGGTTTATGTTGAGAACCCAGACGGCTTAAAGCGTCCGCCGCTTCATTCTTCCGCCGGTCCACATGATCCACCTGATGACCTTTAAAGTGACTAGCAACAATATCCACCTCACGACGATATGATGCCATGAGTGGGTCCTTGGAATCCCAAGTGTCGGACACTTGTTGAGCCACCAAATCCGAGTCACCGAAGCACTTAACTCGGCTTAGGTTCATCTCCTTAGCTATCCGAAGACCATGGAGTAAAGCCTCATATTCAGCTGCATTGTTAGTGCAAGGGAACATTAAACGGAGAACATAACAAAACTTATCACCTCGTGGGGAAGTTAATACGACTCCAGCCCCCGAGCCCTCCAATTGCCTGGACCCATCAAAATGAATAGTCCAATAAGTATGATCCGGCTTCTCTTTTGGCGCTTGTAGTTCTGTCCAATCATTAATGAAATCCACAAGTGCCTGAGATTTGATCGCCGTTCCGGGTATGTATTTCAACCCGTGAGGCCCGAGCTCGATAGCCCACTTAGCAATCCGGCCAGTCGCTTCCCTGTTCTGGATTATATCCCCCAAAGGAGCAGAGCTAACCACCATGATGGGATGACCTTGGAAATACTGTTTAAGCTTCCGGCTTGCCATGAAAACCCCATACACCAATTTTTGCCAATGCGGATACCTCTGCTTGGACTCAATAAGCACCTCGCCGATATAGTAAACTGGTCGCTAAACCCGATATTCCTTTCATGCCTCCTTGCACTCCACCACAATAGCCACACTAACAGCCTGAGCATTAGCTGCCACATATAGCAACAATGGTTCTTTGTCAATCGGGGCAGCGAGAATCGGCGGTTTAGCCAGCTGTCGCTTTAAGTCCTCAAATGATTCATTAGCAGTGTCACTCCAGACGAAATTATCCGTTTTCTTCAGCAACTGATATAAAGGGATGGCCTTTTTGCCAAGACGGCTGATAAAACGGCTCAACGGCGCAATCTGGCCTGCCAGGCGTTGAACATCATTGACACACTTTGGTTTGGCCAAGGAGGTGATGGCTTTGATCTTTTCCGGATTAGCTTCAATGCCCCTGTTAGACACCAAAAAGCCCAATAGCTTGCCTGCAGGTACACCAAAGACACACTTGGCCGGATTAAGCATCATTTTATACACCCGCAGGTTATCAAAGGTTTCTTTCAAGTCATCAATCAATGTCTCCTTCTTCCTTGACTTCACCACAATATCATCCACATAGGCATGAACATTGCGGCCGATTTGTTTATGAAGACAATTTTGCACACACCCTTGATAAGTCACCTGGGCACTCTTGAGCCCAAAGGGCATGGACACATAGCAGAAGGCTCCAAAGGGAGTTATGAAGGTCGTCTTCTCCTGGTCCTTAACTGCCATTTTGATCTGATGATAACTAGAATATGCATCCAAAAAGCTTAAACGCTCGCAACCCGCCGTAGCATCAATAATTTGATCAATATGGGGGAGGGCAAAAGGATCTGCTGGACAAGCTTTGTTGAGATCTGTGTAGTCCACACACATACGCCAAGTGTCGTTCTTCTTAAGGACCAGCACCGGATTAGCCAACCACTCAGGATGAAATACTTCAACGATAAATCCAGCCGCCAAGAGCCTGGCTACTTCTTCTCCAATAGCCTTGCGTCTTTCTTCATTGAACCAGCGGAGAAACTGCTTGACCGGTTTATACTTGGGATCAACATTGAGAGTGTGCTCAGCGAGTTCTCTCGCTACACCTGGCATGTCAGAAGGCTTCCACGCAAAGATGTCCCGATTCTCACGGATGAACTCGATGAGCGCGCTTTCCTATTTCGGATCCAAGTTAGCGCTGATGCTAAACTGTTTGGACGAATCGACGGGCACGAAATCAACAAGTTTAGTCTCATCAGCCGATTTAAACTTCAGGGCCGGATCATGCTCTGTAGTTGGTTTCTTCAATGAAGTCATATCTGTCGGATCAACATTGTCTTTGTAAAACTTCACCTCTTCCGTTGCATAAACCGACTCAGCATAAGCTGCATCACCTTCTTCACACTCCAGAGCGATCTTGCGGCTCCCATGCACTGTTATAGTTCCCTTGTGACCCGGCATCTTGAGCTGCAGATAGACATAACAAGGTCGTGCCATAAACTTAGCATAAGCTGGCCATCCAAACAGGGCATGATACGGGCTTTTGATTTTCACCACTTCAATGGTCAAAGTTTCTGATCTCGAGTCATGCCCATCTCCAAAAAGCCACCTCCAGAGCTATTTTACCAACAGGGTATGCCGATTTACCAGGCACCATGCCATGGAACACCGTATTGGACGGTTTAAGATTTTTATCGGTTAACCCCATGCGACGGAAGGTTTCATAATAAAGGATATTGATACTACTCCCTCCATCCATGAGTACCTTGGTGAACTTATAACCTCCCACCTGAGGTGCCACCACTAACGCCAGATGACCCGGATTGTCAACCCGGGGCGGATGATCTTCTCTACTCCACACGATCGGTTGCTCGGACCAGCGCAAATAACGGGGCACATGATTCAATGGAATTCACTGCCCTTTTATGAAGCTTCTGATCGCGCTTGTCTAGGCTTGTGGTGAAGACATGATACTGTCCGCTATTCAACTGCTTCGGGCTGCTCTGGTAACCCGACTGCTGTTGTTGCTGTTGCTGATTCCCCTGATTGGTATAACCACCTTGGTTGCCCTGATTGCCTTGATTGTCATGTCCGCTCTGGTTACCGTGAAAACCTGAACCGGAATTGCCTCCACCATAACCCGACACATGAGACCCGGAGCCCGAACCGCCACCTGGCCCATGATCATACCGAAAAGAATCAGAAGTTTTGAACTCTTGCATGATGTAACAATCTTTCCAGAGGTGCATGGACGGGTTCTCCTTCGTCCCATGCTTTGGGCAAGGCTGGTTTAATAGATAAGATAGGCGGTCCGGGTTAGGACTTGGCCCTCCACCGTGCTGGGGCGGTTTACCCTTACGCCGCTGGCCCTTGTCATGAGTGTTGGTATTAGCCACAAAGTCTAAGTTGTGGTCCGCCTTACGCTTGCCGCCATTTCCATGACCCGCCGGGTTGTGGTGCTGCACCTTGGCGTTGTCGCTCCTTTTTCCCTTCCCTGTCTTATCATCGTCAGACTCGGGATCCTTGGTACTATCAGAGTCGGCATACTTCACCAGATCGGCCATGAGGGTTCCCATGTCATTACAATGACGTTTGAGCCGTTCCAACTTCAACTTCAGGGGTTCAAACCGGCAATTGCCTTCCAATGTTAAAACTGCGGTATCAGCGTTGATGCGGTCCGATGAATGCAAAATCTCTAGAACCCGACGCACCCAACGGGTTGTTGACTCTCCTTCCTCCTGGACACAGGCTGCTAAGTCCACAATTGACATCGGTTGCTTGCATGTATCCTTGAAATTCTGGATAAACCGGGCTCTCAACTCGGCCCATGACCTGAAAGAATTAGCGGGTAAGCTCTTCAGCCAAGTGCGGGTCGTCCCCTCTAACATCATGGTGAAGTATTTCGCACATGCCGCATCGTCCACATCCAGCATTTCCATGACCATCTCATAGCTTTCGACCCATGTCTCGGGGGATAAATCGGCGGTGTAATTCGGCACTTTGCGCGGGCCCTTGAAATCCTTGGGCAGACGCACGGTGCGCAGCGCTGGGATGAGACACGATACCCCCAAAGAGCTAGAAGTAACCCTTGGTTCCACCGACGTGGTTGGATGAACTGGAGTAAGCTGACGGGCATCCTGCTGCACCGCTAACTCGGCCTCTCTACGTGCCCGAGCCCAGTCCACCACCTCCTGAGCATCACCAGCACCACCTGTTGGGTTATTGCCACGGGGCGGATCACGGTTCCGCGCATTGCTTGACAATGTCGGTTCATCCATACGCCTGCTGTAACTCCGGCTTGGGCGGGGAGTGGAATGGATCCGGTTGCGACTATATGAATAAGCCTCCTGCTGAACCAAAGCTGTCTGAAGAAGCTCCCTAACCCAACGCGTCTCGGCCGTCGCCGGAGACTCGCCTTCGATCGGGATGGCCGCCAGCCGTGAAGCGGCAGCGATAATGTTGTCCATCGGGTTAGAGTAATGACCCGGTGGTGTTGGGACATGCTGTGTTACAATGTTGTTCTGACGAGGCGGATCCACCAAACGTGGTTGAACTGGCGCCCTCGCTCCAGGTGCCTCCGCCCGGTTTACCATCGGCGGATTACTGGTCCCTGCTCCTGGGGTGTTAAAGAGGTTCCTAGCTTCGTAAACCGGCGGTAGGCGAGATCGGTACCTCCTCTTCAAGACATCGTTCGACACACTCTGATCCAGCATAAGCCGGTAAGCCTATGCATCCAATGCGGCCCACTCCGCGGCCATCCTGGAATCCTCAGCTGCCAAGTCGGCTTTGGCCTGGGTGATCTGATCTTTCACTTTTGCAATTTCTGCATTGTGTGCATCCTGATCCACCGGGTTAACCTCCACCATCAGCGTTGCCAAAGCGTCAAACAAATCAGATAGAACATGAGCCGGCGGTCGCACAAGGCCTCCTGCCCCAGCCACTGTCGCTGTTGTTGAACCGGCGATCATCGCCGCTGCGGTCGAAGAGTGGAGCGCTGGTTGTGTACCGGCCATGAAGATCGCAACCCGGTTTGGCAGATCCAAGGGGTCTGGAATACTGTCGCCATCGGAACAGCCCTCAATCCGACCATCTTGCAACTGATACAGCGACTCGGTCTCTCCGGTTGATGACTCGTGGCCGGAATAAACGACGGTATCACCACCAGATTCCGATCTATCCCCAGATTCCCCTCCGTGGATGACTCCCACGAAGGCACGCTTCATGACAGGCTTGACCCGGGCGGATCTCACACGCTGAGCCGTTTCGACGAGGTCGGTGCAGATGTCTGGCTCAGGGCCCAGTTCCCCGATCTTGCCAATGAAAACGTGTATGCCACCAAAGGGGACCCGGTATCCGTACTCAATCGAGCCGACCTCGGGGCCCCAGCCTGCATCGTCGATGTAGAGCTTGCCGCGACGACTTTTGGTCATCCGGCCCACAGCGTAGCCCTTGAGTCCTTGGAAGCTGCCCTCTAAGAATTCGAAACCATCGTGTGATAGACCCACGGTGGGCGCCAACTGTCGTGGTTTTGTCATGGCAGATGTCCTAGAGAAATGACTTAGTCGTGGAGCCATCGCTACGGGTTAACTTAAAGGGGTTTAAGCGGACAAGGGACGCAAGAGATTTTATACTGGTTCGGCCCCTTGCGGTGAAGGTAAAAGCCTACGATCCAGTTGTTGTGGGATTGCTTTGGGTTTTGATGACCAAGTAGCGAATACGCTTTGCCTGAGTCTCGAGTTGTTGTCTGTTCTCCATGAACCGCTGCCGGGTCGTCCCCTTATATACACGGGTTGACGCCCATCGGTTTACAGAATCCCGAGGCCGGCTCATAACGTGTCTGGCTCGGTCTCTGCTCTTTCTATCTTACAACACAAGTCTATATATCAACGCCGGTTTATGTCTACGGGCCTTAAACCGGCTTTGGGCCCTGGGCCTTCATAAAGCGTCACCGTCTGTCTTCATGGGCTTAAGATATAGTGAGTTGCTATGGGGTTAACCCGGCCTCTCCTGGCCGGTTTACGCCCAGTAGTAATATCCCCAATAGTAATGGTGTGTCTAAACGTCGTAACCGTACTTTATGGTGCGATTATGATGTCTCTTACTGATTTACCACTATCGTTTTGGGGTTATGCATTAGAGACAGCTACATTCACGTTAAATAGGGTACTGTCTAAATCCATTGAGACGACACCATATGAACTGTGGTTTGGCAAAAAACTAAGTTGTCGTTTCTTAAAATTTGGGGTTGTGATGCTTATGTCAAAAAGTTTCAGCCTGATAAGCTCGAACCCAAATCGGAGAAGTGTGTCTTCATAGGATACCCAAAAGAAACTATTGGGTACACCTTCTATCATAGATCCGAAGGCAAGATCTTTGTTGCTAAGAATGGATCCTTTCTAGAGAAGGAGTTTCTCTCGAAAGAAGTGAGTGGGAGGAAAGTAGAACTTAATGAGGTAATTGTACCTTCTCTCGAATTGGAAAGTAGCACATCAGTGAAAATCGTTCCCGTGATGACTACACCAACTAGAGAGCAAGCTAATGATAATGATCATGAAACTTCAGATCAACTTACTACCAAACCTCGTAGGTCAACCAGAGCACGTTCCGCACCAGAGTGGTATGGTAATCCTGTCCTGGAAGTCATGTTACTAGACCATGACGAACCTACGAACTATGAGGAAGCGATGATGAGCCCAGATTCCGATAAATGGCTTGAGGCCATGAAATCTGAGATAGGATCCATATATAAGAACAAAGTGTGGACTTTGGTGGACTTGCCCGATGATCGGCAAGCCATTGAGAATAAATGGATCTTCAAGAGGAAGACGGACGCTGATGGTAGTGTTACTATCTACAAAGCTCGACTTGTCGAAAAAGGTTTTTGGCAAGTTCAAGGTGTTGACTACGATGAGATTTTCTCACTCGTATTGTTGCTTAAAGTTTGTCCGAATCATGTTAGCAATTGCCACAGTTTATGAAATCTGGCAAATGGATGTCAAAACTGCATTCCTTAATGGAATTATTAAAGAAGAGTTGTATATGGTGCAACCAGAAGGTTTTGTCAATCCTAAAGGTACTAACAAAATGTGCAAGCTCCAGCGATCCATCTATGGACTGGTGCAAGCATCTCGGAGTTGGAATATACACTTTGATGAGTTGATCAAAGCATATAGTTTTTTACAGACTTGCGGTGAAGCCTGTATTTACAAGAAAGTGAGTGGGAGCACTACAACTTTTCTGATAAGTATATGTGAATGACATATTGTTGATCGAAAATGATGTAGAGTTTTCTAGAAAGCATACAGGAGTGTTTGAAAGGATTTTTTTTCAAAAGAAAGACCTCAGTGAAGCTGCTTACATATTGGGCATCAAGATCTATAGAGATAGATCACGATGCTTGATAAGACTTTCGATGAGTACATACCTTGATAAGATTTTAAAGTTGTTCAAAATGGATCAATCAAAGAAGGAGTTCTTGCCTGAGTTGTAAGGTATGAAGTTGAGTAAGACTCAAAACCCGAGCACGGCAGAAGATAGAGAGAGAAGGAAAGTCATTCCCTATGCCTCAGCCATAGGTTCTATAAAGTATGCCATGCTGTGTACCAGACCTATTGTGTACTTTGCCATGAGTTTGGCAAGGGGGTACAATAGTGATCTAGGAGTAGATCACTGGACAGTGGTAAAAAATTATCCTTGGAGGACTAAGGAAATATTTCTCGGTTATGGAGGTGATAAAGAGTTCGTCGTAAAGAGTTACGTCGATGCAAGCTTTGACACCGATGTGGATGACTCTGAGTCTCGATATAGATACATATTGAAAGTGGGAGCAATTAGCTAGAGTAGCTCCATGGAGAGCATTGTAGACATAGAAATTTGCAAAATACATACGGATCTGAATGTGGCAGACCTGTTGACTAAACTTCTCTCACAAGCAAAACATGATCACACCTTATTACTCTTTGGGTGTTGATCACATGACGATGTGAACTAGATTATTGACTCTAGTAAACCCCTTGGGTGTTGGTCACATGGCGATGTGAACTATGGGTGTTAATCACATAAATATGTGAACTATTGGTGTTAAATCACATGGCGATGTGAACTAGATTATTAACTCTAGTGCAAGTGGGAGACTGGAGGAAATATTCCCTAGAGGCAATAATAAAGTTGTTATTTATATTTCCTTATATCATGATAAATATTTATTATTCATGCTAGAATTGTATTAATGGAAAACTTAATACATGTGTGGATACATAGACAAAACACAGTGTACCTAGTAAGCCTCTACTAGACCAGCTCGTTAATCAAAGATGGTTAAGTTTCCTAGCCATAGACATGTGTTGTCATTTGATGAACGAGATCAAAACAATAGGGGAATGATGTGATGGACAAGACCCATCCGTTAGCTTAGCATAATGATCGTTAAGTTTTATTGATATTGCTTTCTTCCTGTCAAATACATATTCCTTCGACTATGAGATTATGCAACTCCCAGATACCGGAGGAATACCTTGTGTGCTATCAAACATCACAACATAAATGGGTGATTATAAAGATGCTCTACAGGTATATCTGAAGGTGTTTGTTGGGTTGGCATAGATCGAGATTAGGATTTGTCACTCCGAGTAGTGAAGAGGTATCTCTAGGCCCTCTCGGTAATGCACATCATAATAAGCCTTGCAAGCAATGTGACTAATGAGTTAGTTGCAGGATGATGCATTATGGAATGAGTAAAGAGACTTGCAGGTAACGAGATTGAACTAGGTATGAAGATACCGACGATCGAATCTCGGGCAAGTAACATACCGATGACAAAGGGAATAATGTATGTTGTCATAACGGTTCGACCAATAAAGATCTTCATAGAATATGTAGGAACCAATATGAGCATCCAGGTTCCGCTATTGGTTATTGATTGGGGAGGTGTCTCGGTCATGTCTACATAGTTCTCGAACACGTAGGGTCCGCACGCTTAACGTCCGATGACGATTTTGTATTATATGAGTTATGTGATTTGGTGACAGAATGTTGTTCGGAGTCCCGGATGAGATCATGGACATGACAAGGAGTCTCAAAATGGTCGATAGGTAAAGATTGATATATAGGACGATGGTATTCGGACACCGGAAGTGTTTCAGGATGCACCGGGTACTTATCGGGTCACCGGAAGGGGTTTCGTGCACCCCCAGCAAAAGATATGGGCCTTATGGGCCAAGAGGGGAAACACACCGGCCACAAAGGGGCTGGTGCACCGCCCCCCCCCCATATGGGCTGGCCAAATTGGAGAAGGAAAGGGGAAGAAGGAAAGGAAAAGGGAATAGGATTCCCCCTTCCCCCTCTTCCCTTCCTACTCCGAATAGGAATAGGAAAGGGGGGAGGCCGAATTGAGAGGACGCCAAGTAGGATTCATCCTACTTGGGGCGCCCCCTTGGCTGCCTCTCCTCCCCTCCAACCTATATATATGAGGGGGCACCGCTAGAACATACAACCAACATTGTTAGCCGTGTGCGGTGCCCTCCTCCATAGTTTATGCCTCTGGTCATATTCATGTAGTGCTTAGGCGAAGCCCTGCATGGATCACTTCACCATCACCGTCACCACGCCATCGTGCTAACGGAACTCTCCCTCGACACTTTGCTGGATCAAGAGTTCGAGGGACGCCATCGAGCTGAACGTGTGCAGAACTCGGAGGTGCCGCACGTTCGGTGCTTGATCGGTCGGAACGAGAAGAAGTTCGACTACATCAACCGCATTGTTAAACACTTCCGCTTTCGGTCTACGAGGGTACGTGGACACACTCTTCTCCTCTCGTTGTTGTGCATATCCTAGATAGATCTTGCATGAGCATAGGAAATTTTTGAAATTGCATGCTACGTTCCCCAACACTAACTCCATCAGATCATGGGCTGAATTGAAGACGCGATTTATTCAGAATTTCATGGACATTGATTCTTGATTTAGACACTTGTATCCAGAGTGAGGGCGAGTCAACAGCCCATTGGGTACGCCGAATCTCGGCTATTATCCACTCCTCGGACAGTATTAACGCCAGCTCAGCCGTCCTGATTTTGGAGAAAAATATCTGGTTCCTTCCCCTTAAACAGAAGCTGGGGTGGCTTAAGCGCCACTACAATGATATGGGGGAGCTCATGGCGGCTCTCATCAAATACGCCGACTCTGCTAACACTAAAGACCCTGAGTCTGATGAGGAGAAGACTGGCAAGGGGAAGAAGAACGGCAATGCAAAGGGACAGCAGCACAATACGGCGGGTCAAGGTAATAACGGTAAGCGCAAGCAAGCCGACGGTGGTTCAGACTTTGTGGCTAATACCAACATGCAGAATAATAATCAGCGTCATAATGGGAAATCGTCAATGCCCCGGTTTGGCGGGCCCAAGTTCAATCTTGAGGCAATAATGAATCAGCCTTGCCCAAAGCACGGTTCTCAAGACAAGTCGGCCACTCATCTATGGAAAGATTGCTTCATCATGAAGGAGTATAGAAATTCCGGCTTTTATTAGGACAATCATGGCCCACATGGCGGGCCAGGTTCCGGCTCTCACGGACTCGGATTTGGAGGTGGCAGTTCAAACTCTGGATTTCAGGGCCAAAGCAATCAAGGCGGTTTCAATCAGCAATCTAATCAAGGGAATCAACAGCAGCAATCCAGCTATCAGAGTAATCCAAAGTAGCTGAATAGTGGTCAATATCATGTGTTTACCATGAGTTTATGCAAGCGAGACCAGAAGATTCATAAGCGAGCGGTGAGCGCGGGCAGTCCCTCGGTACTTGCGATGGTCCGAGCAGCCCATTGTATGGAGCCGTGAGGATCACCCGCCTTGGGTTGACAACCCGGGTCAACTGGCTTTGGTGGGTTCTCCTCTTGTTGAAGGATACAGGTTCACAAAGGTGCTTATGGACGGAGGCAGCAGTATTAATATCCTTTACTGTGATACTTTTCGCTGTATGAATTTGACTAACAAAGATCTTAAGCCGTCTTCTACTGTTTTTCAAGGGGTGGTGCCTGGTAAGTCGGCATATCCGGTGGGTAAGATAGCCTTGGAAGTGGATTTTGGTGATGAGCTTCACTATAGGACTGAAACATTGACTTTTGAGGTGGTCAAGATCAAGAGCCCTTATCACGCCTTGTTTGGCCGGCCGGCCTATGCCAAATTTATGGCACAGCCTTGTTATGTTTATCTGTAGCTTAAATGCCAGGTCGTAAGGGTACCATCACGGTGCATGGTGATAGGAAGATAGCTTTGGAGTGTGAAGAGGGCGATGCTGCCTATGCTGAGTATGTTTGTGCAAAACAGGAGTTAAAGTTCTACAAAGATAATGTTGATCTTGCGGATATGATCCCCTTGAAGAAGCCGACCACGGAGCATGACCCTTTGTTGAAGTTTAAGTCGGCAGATGACACCAAGCAGGTCGATTTTGTTCCTGGCGACTTGTCTAAACAGTTCAGTATCAGTGCCAATATGGATCCGAAATAGGAAAGCGTGATCAATGAGTTCATCCGTGAGAATCTGGACATCTTTGCATGGAAACCTTCAGACATGATAGGTGTACTGGGACACTCTCAATGTTGATCCAAAGTTTAAGTCGGTCAAGCAATTCCTTCGATGTTTTAATGAAGAGAGGCGCAAGGCCATTGGTGAAGAAGTGGCCAGGCTCTTGGCGGACGAGTTCATTGTTGAAGTTTTTCATCCTGAATGGTTGGCTAACCCGGTGCTAGTACTTAAGAAAAATGGCACTTGGCGTATGTGTGTGGATTACACAGACCTTAACAAGACCTGTCCGACTGATCCTTTTGCTCTCCCTCGAATTGATCAGATTATTGATGCTACGACAGGTTGTGAGTGTTTGAGTTTTTTGGATGGTTATTCTGGTTATCATCAGATCAAGATGGCATTTAAGGACTAGGAGAAAACATCTTTCATCACTCCCTTTGGGGCCTTCTGCTACGTGTCTATGCCTTTTGAGCTCAAGAGTGCCCAGGCGACTTATCAGCGATGTGTTCAGAATTGCCTCCACAACCAGATTGGGCGCAATGTTCATGCTTATGTGGATGATATTGTTGTGAAATCTAGGAAGAAGGATACCTTGTTAGATGATTTGAAAGAGACCTTTGACAACCTCCGGGTCTACAAGATGATGCTTAACCCAGCTAATTAAATGTGTCTTTGGGGTGCCAGCAGACCAGCTCTTGGGTTTTTGGTCTCTGAGAGAGGTATTGAAGCTAACCCGGAGAAAATCAAGGCTGTCACTTATTTGGCTAAACTGGCATGTATCAATGATGTCCAGCGTTTGGCGGGTCGTATTGTGGCTTTGAGCTGGTTTATAAGCCACCTGGGAGAAAAGACTATCCCTCTATATCAGATGATGAAGAAACAAATCATTTTATCTGGAGTGATGTTGCCAATCAGGCGTTCGAGGCGCTTAAAAAACAGTTGGCTGAGCCGCTAGTTCTTGCAGCTCCTCTTGAAATGGAGCCCTTGCTTTCATATGTGGCTGCTAATAGCAGAGCCGTCAGCATAGTGGTTGTTCTGGAAAGGAAGGAGTCATGCAAGGAATATCCGGTTCAAAGGCCAGTTTACTATGTTAGTGAGGTACTAATTGAATCTAAGCAGAGGTACCCACATTGGCAGAAGCTGGTTTATGGAGTGTTCATGGCTAGTCATAAGTTGAAGCAGTATTTCCTTGGTCATCCCATCATTGTGGTCAGTTCTGCTCCTCTAGGGGATATTATTCAAAACAGAGAAGCTACATGTCGGGTGGCCAAGTGGGCCATTGAGCTTGGACCCCATGATTTGAAATATATGCCTCGGGCAGCTATCAAGTCTCAGGCACTTGCGGATTTCATCAATGACTGGAAAAAAGTTGCAGATGCCTGAGGAGAGGACTGATGATACATATTGGACTATTCATTTTCATGGATCCAGGCAGTTGGAAGGCTCGGGGGCTGGAGTGACTTCCCCACGAGGTGATAAGTTTTGATATGTCTTAAGGTTGATGTTTCCTTGTACTAACAATGTAGCTGAATATGAGGCCTTGCTCCATGGTCTTCAGATGGCCAAAGAGATGAACCTAAGCCGGGTCAGGTGTTTTGGCGACTCAGATCTGGTGGCTCAGTAGGTCTCGGGAACTTGGGATTCCAAAGACCCACTCATGGCGGCTTACCGCCGGGCGGTTGATGCTATTGCTGGTCATTTCAAAGGTTATCAAGTGGAACATGTTGATCGTAGGAAAAATGAGGCGACTGATGCTTTAAGCCGGTTGGGGTCTCAGCGTAATCCGGTACCACCTAATGTATTTCTTGATATTCTGAATAATCCTTCAGTTAAGTTGCCTACGGAAGAGGATCTGGCTATCCCTGACCCAGAGGCATAGTTGGTGGCGGCTCTTCATGCTATTCTTGATTGGACAGTTCCATATTTGGCTTATATGACCCGGGGTGAGTTACCTGAGGATGAAACTTTGGCCAGGCAAATAACCCGACGGTCTAAGTCAATGACCATTGTCAATGGCAAGTTACACCGCTGCAGTGTCACAGGGGTGTTTCATTGATGCATCTCTCCTGAAGAGGGCCATGAAATTCTATGGGAGATTCATGAAGGAGATTGTGGCCATCATGCCGGCTCTAAGTCTCTCATAGCTAAGGCTTTTCGTCATGAGTTTTATTGGCTGATGGCTCATGCTGATGCAGAAGATCTGGTTAGCAAGTGTGATGGCTGTTAGAAATTTTCCGGGCGAGCTCATGTGCCGGCTCAAGAATTGAGGATGATTCCAATCACTTGTCCATTTGCGGTCTGAGGGTTGGATATGGTTGGACCTTTCAAGAGCTCCAAGGACAAAAAACCCACCTTTTGGTGGCGGTTGACAAATTTACAAAATGGGTTGAGGCAGAGCCGGTCAGCAACTGTGATGCGACAACGGCGGTTCAATTCCTTAAAAAGGTGATTTTTCGTTTTGGCTACCCTCATAGCATCATAACTGATAATGGTACTAATCTGTCCAAGGGTGCTATGAAAGAATTCTGTCAACGAGAACATATTGGTCTTGACGTCTCATCAGTGGCTCACCCCCAGTCCAATGGTCAAGTCGAAAGGGCCAATCAAGAAATCTTGAGAGGCATCAAGCCCCAGCTTATGGTCCCTTTGCAGAGGACGCCGGGTTGTTGGGTTGAGGACTTACCCTCAGTGCTTTGGAGTATCAATACTACCCCCAACAGGTCCACGGTTATATGCCTTTCTTCATGGTTTACGGAACAGAGGCGGTTCTTCCCAGTGACATCTGTCACGACTCGCCCCATGTGGCGGCTTATGTTGAAGCTGATAATGAAACGACACGTCAGGATGATCTTGACCTCCTGGATGAGGAGCATGACCTTGCGGCGGCTCATTCGGCGATTTACCAGCAAGATCTGCATTGTTATCATAGTCATTGGGTTAAAACCCGGACCTTTCAAGAAGGTGACTTGGTGCTCCGGCTCATCCAGGATCAAACAGATATGCATAAATTATCCCCACCTTCGGAAGGGCCTTTTGTGGTCAGCAAAAACCTGAACAACGTGTCATACTACCTCATTGATATTCAAGATCACAAGGACTCACACACATCAAAGGAGGAGACCCGCCGGCCTTGAAACATTGCTCATCTTCGGCCTTATTACACTTGAGCCACCGGCTCTTGTGTTGTACATATTTTCATCCATGTATATATTATGATCAGTATAATAAAAGTTGGCATCCTTGATAATTCAGGGCCTCTGTCGTTTCATTTCTGAGTATCTAAGTCTTTATTGTCAAAGTTCATAAGATCACTTGGGGGCTTCCTGCTCACTGAGCATGGCTGCGACTACCCTCTTGATCCGGCTTACATGCCTTGTTACAAATTACATGGGGGCTTCCTGCTCACTGAGCATAGCTGTGACTACCCTTTGATCCGGCTTACATGCCTTATTGCAAAATTACTTGGGGGCTTCCTGCCCAAGTTAAAAGGTTACCAAAGAGAACTTGATACAGTGCGCAGTTCAAACATAGGTATCCTACCTTGAGGGCTCATTATATGTCACTTGGGGGTTTCCTGTTCAATGAACATAGCTATACTTACCTTCTTAATTGGCTTGTATGCCAGGTGTAAACACCATATTCGGGTTATCCTGCCTATATGTCCTTGTCACTCCGCCTAGGTAATCCTGGAATGACCCGCCGTACTCTCAACAGTCAATCTTGTAAAGACCCTGAACTTGTTCAGATTAAAACGGCAGTTGGTCATGTGAGGGTCGGCTTACGGGTTTGAATGAAGGATCAACTTAGTGGTTGTGCTGCCCACGAAAGCACTTGAAATTTCGGCTTGGCGGCCTATGAAAGCCTTGTTTTTTCTGATTTGTTATTTTTTGAACATTGTTTTAGTTCATATCCTTGTGCCATATTAACATATGGTTAAAACAAATTCAGGCCATGTAGCCTCAATCTTTATGACTCATATTTGAGTATATATGGGCTTTTGATAACCCGTTCTGGCTTTGGATATTAAGTTGCCAGTTTACTTTGATTGCGCAATTGGAGATCCGTGTTATAAGTCTTTGGGCTATCACCCTTACCGGATATGGCGATGTAAGCCGGCAGTATGAACCAATTTCGCAGCTATGTTTTTACTTGTAAAATGAATAGGCGAGGTTTGATGACCCGCCCTCATTATGGACTTTAAAGTCGCCAGATAACATTTTGTTGGGCGTTGTGACCCTCCCTGGTGTAAACCGCCAGGGCATATGCTGTTTCTTATGTGTGCAGGAACATTGCAAAATAGTATAATCTTCCTTGCAAAAGGCACATAGAAAATGCATCACCAGTTTGAAGGCAAAAACATGCACGATGGCATGGCAGATCATGGTTTTCAAACCAGCCTATTACAAGGCCTTTCAGGGCCCAAATTGATTAAATTGTTTTTCAAGAGACAAGCACTATGCTGCAGGTTAAAGAACCACCCTTTTGAGTCAATTGTTTTGGGCTCGGCGTGTTGAAGCCTCCGAGTCATCCTGCACCGGCTGTTCTTCTTCTTCCTCACCCATTGGCTGGAAGTCAGATGTGGCCCAGTTGATCCAGTCAAAGCTTTAAATACAGGTTCATCATCTATAAGGGTCGATGGATCAATATCAGGAGCAACGATGTGCTTACGTGTTGGTGGGATGAGATCCACGGCCTCATGAACCCGCGTTGTTACTCTTGAGTTCTGCTTGGTGTAAGCCGCCTGATATTTTGACAAGTCCATCTCCTCAGCTAGCTTGATGGCCAAAGGGCGCATTTCCCTTACGCGCTTGGTGAAATCTGATGCTTCGAAGGGAGACCCGTCCTCTTTCAAGCTTGGGCAGCCGGTGGCCAATTCTTCTGGGTCCAGTTCTGCTTGTCGTGCCTTTGCCCGGCTCAGCACGGTGATGGCACTGGCTCTGGAGGCTGATCGCTTCAGTTCTTCAACTCTTTGCGGCAGCACCAACAATTTCTCTAGCACTTCCTTGATGAGTTAAGGTGGTTGCTTTTTGTGTGAGGTAGCAGAGATAGCCCGTTGTGCGCTGGTGTATAACTGCTCCACAAGGGTGTATGCAGCTTTAAGCTTCACGTGCATGTCTTGACCCAGGGTGGAACTTCTGGAGCCTGTGTCAGCAAAGATATTGATAAACTGGTTGACGGTTATTATAAGTTGGTGGTGAAATATTCAAGTACAAGATTACTTACCAAAGATGGCAGAGGTCATGCTGTTAATTTGATGCTTCAAGCCGGATAACTCGTCAGTCACCGACTTAAGAGCAGCCTCAGCATCTTTAGCTCTTTTCAATAGAGTCGCCTTCTCGGTCTCCCGGCCGGATCTCTTAGCACTGAAATCCTTTTTCAGCTTCTCAATGTCTTCCAAAGCGGTTTTCAGTTCTGATTTGGCCTTGGAAGTTTCAGATTGTTGTGTTTGGATGTTCTGCCGCAGATCCACCACTTGGGATTCTTTCATATTTAATTCCGCTTGCAAGACAAAGAGATTAAGCAACAGTATGATAATCATCTTATTTGAAGTCCCAAGCATAATACAAGTATTTTACTTAGAACTTGGGGCTAATGTGTATTGCTCTTTTTTAAGGCAAATCTTTAATGACCCGGTTAGTTTCTTCAACGGAAACCAGCCCTTGGGGGCTACATATGAGGATTTGTTCATTAGTATGGTGATAAGTCCCAGCTTAGCTATGCAGCTTAAGCCGGCCCTTGAGGGCTACATATGAGGATTTGTTAATAAGTATGGTGATAAGTCCCGACTTAGCTATGCAGCTTAAGCCGGCCCTTGGGGGCTACATATGTGGATTTTAGCACTACAATTTGAAGTCCCGGGTCAACCTTCCAGTTTAAGACGGCTGAGGGAGTCCTGGATTAGGGGGTATCCGGACAGCCGGACTATAACCTTTGGCCGGACTGTTGGACTATGAAGATACAAGATTGAAGAATTCGTCCCGTGTCCGGATGGGACTCTCCTTGGCGTGGAAGGCAAGCTTGGCAATAAGGATATGTAGATCTCCTTCCTTGTAACCGACTTTGTGTAACCCTAGCACCCTCCGGTGTCTATATAAACCGGAGGGTTTAGTCCATAGGACAGAAGAACAATCATACCATAGGCTAGCTTCTAGGGTTTAGCCTCTGTGATCTCGTGGTAGATCAACGCTTGTACTACCCATATCATCAATATCAATCAAGCAGGAGTAGGGTTTTACCTCCATCGAGAGGGCCCGAACCTGGGTAAAAACATCGTGTCCCTTGTCTCTGTTGAGGAACGTAGTAATTTCAAAAAAAATCCTACGCACACGCAAGATCATGGTGATGCATAGCAACGAGAGAGGAGAGTGTTGTCTACGTACCTTCGTAGACCGAAGCGGAAGCGTTGACACAACGTAGAGGAAGTAGTCGTACGTCTTCCCGGTCCAACCGATCCAAGCACCGTTACTCCGGCACCTCCGAGTTCTTGGCACACGTTCAACTCGATGACGCTCCCCGGGCTCCGATCCAGCAAAGCTTCGGGGAGGAGTTCCGTCAGCACGACGGCGTGGTGACGATCTTGATGTTCAACCGTCGCAGGGCTTCGCCTAAGCACCGCTACAATATGACCGAGGTGGGATATGGTGGAGGGGGGCACCGCACACGGCTAAGGAACGATCACGAAGATCAACTTGTGTGTTCTAGGGTGCCCCCCTGCCCCCGTATATAAAGGAGCAAGGGGGGAGGCCGGCCGGCCCTATGGGGCGCGCCAAAGGGAGGGGGGAGTCCTCCTCCTAGTGGAAGTAGGACTCCCCTTTCCTAGTCCAACTAGGAAGAGAGAGAGGGGGAAGGAAAGAGAGGGAGAGGGAGAGGGAAAGAGGGGCCGCGCCCCCCTCCCTAGTCCAATTCGGACTCCTCATGGGGGGCGCCACCTCCTGGGCTGCTACCCTCTCTCTCCCCTAAGGCCCACTAAGGCCCAATACTTCCCCGGGGGGTTCCGGTAACC
The DNA here is from genome assembly GCA_032464435.1 of Aegilops umbellulata. Taxonomy (NCBI): domain Eukaryota; kingdom Viridiplantae; phylum Streptophyta; class Magnoliopsida; order Poales; family Poaceae; genus Aegilops; species Aegilops umbellulata. The sequence goes on along the minus strand of CP136056.1, from coordinate 107,266,501 downwards.
CCTCCGGCACTCCGGTTTTCTCCGAAATCACCCGGAACACTTCCGATGTCCGAATATAGTCGTCCAATATATCGATCTTTATGTCTCGACCATTTCGAGACTCCTCGTCATGTCCGTGATCACATCCGGGACTCCGAACAACCTTCGGTACATCAAAATACATAAACTCATAATGAAACTGTCATCGTAACGTTAAGCGTGCGGACCCTATGGTTCGAGAACAATGTAGACATGACCGAGACACATCTCCGGTCAATAACCAATAGCGGAACCTGGATGCTCATATTGGTTCCTACATATTCTACGAAGATCTTTATCGGTCAGACCGCATAACAACATACGTTATTCCCTTTGTCATCGGTATGTTACTTGCCCGAGATTCGATCGTCGGTATCCTATACCTAGTTCAATCTCGTTACCGGCAAGTCTCTTTACTCGTTCCGTAATACATCATCCTGCAACTAACTCATTAGTTGCAATGCTTGCAAGGCTTAAGTGATGTGCATTACCGAGAGGGCCCAGAGATACCTCTCCGACATTCGGAGTGACAAATCCTAATCTCGAAATATGCCAACCCAACAAGTACCTTCGGAGACACCTGTAGAGCACCTTTATAATCACCCAGTTACGTTGTGACGTTTGGTAGCACACAAAGTGTTCCTCCGGTAAACGGGAGTTGCATAATCTCATAGTCATGGGAACATGTATAAGTCATGAAGAAAGAAATAGCAACAAACTAAACGATCAAGTGCTAAGCTAACGGAATGGGTCAAGTCAATCAGATCATTCATCTAATGATGTGATCCCATTAATCAAATAACAATTCTTTGTCTATGGTTAGGAAACATAACCATCTTTGATTAATGAGCTAGTCAAGTAGAGGCATACTAGTGACACTCTTGTTTGTCTATGTATTCACACATGTATTATGTTTCCGGTTAATACAATTCTAGCATGAATAATAAACATTTATCATGAAATAAGGAAATAAATAATAACTTTATTATTGCCTCTAGGGCATATTTCCTTCAGTCTCCTGTTACCATCCGCCTAGACGCACAGTTCGGGACCCCCTACCCGAGATCCACCGGTTTTGATACCGACATTGGTGCTTTCATTGAGAGTTCCTCTGTGTCGCCATCGTTAGGCTTGATGGCTCCTCCAATCATCGATAGCGATGCAGTCCAGGGTGAGACTTTTCTCCCCGGACAGATCTTCGTATTCGGCGGCTTCGTATTGCGGGCCAATTCGCTTGGCCATCTGGAGCAGATCGAAAGCTACGCCCCTGGCCACCAGATCAGGTTTGGAAGCTTGAACTACACGGCCGACCTTCGCGAAGACTTGATCTTCAACGGATTTGAGCCCCCGCCAAGTGCGCCGCGCCATCACGATGAGCATGATTTAGCTCTGCCATCGGACAGTGTTCAGGAGACCGCACCTGCAACCGCTCCGACCTTCAATTTGGAGCCAGCCGCGCCATCCGTGGACGGGTGGCTAGACCCCGCACCGGATGCCGCAGTCTCAGCGGCGATCGAGCCGAATACCAACCTTACCCTTCACGAAAGTCGTGACCCCAAGTTGTCGGATTCTTCTCCGGCCACGGGCTCCGAACTGCCTACGCCCTTGCCAATCGAATCCGACTGGGCGCCGATCATGGAGTTCACCTCCACAGATATCTTTCAACACTCACCCTTCGGCGATATACCGAACTCTCTAAGGTCTCTCTCCTTGTCAGGAGAGTCTTGGCCGGACTGTGACCGGTAGGATTGGGATGCGGATGACGAAGAAATTCGCGGCCCACCCACCACCCACTTAGTAGCCACTGTCGATGATTTAACCGACATGCTAGACTTCGACTCCGAAGACATCGACGGTATGGACGACGATGCAGGAGACGAACAGGAACCACTGCCCACAGGGCACTGGACAGCCACCTCATCATATGATATATACATGGTGGACACACCCAAAGAAGGCAATGGCGACGGAGCAGCAGAGGATGACCCCTCCAAGAAGCAACCCAAGCGCCGACGTCAGCGGCGCCGCTCTAAGTCTCGCCAAAGCAAAAGCGGTGATACTGGCACATGAGATAATAACACTCCAGACAGTGCCGAAGACAACGACAACCCCCTCCAGCAAGATTCAGCGCAGGAGGATGGAGAAGCCAGCCCTCATGAGAAAGCGGCAGATACAGAGGTAGAGGATGATAATTACATGCCTCCCTTCGAAGACGAGGCAAGCCTCGACGACGACGAATTTGTCATGCCTGAGGATCCCGTCGGGCAAGAGCGCTTCAAGCGCCGGCTTATAGCCACGACAAACAGCCTTAAGAAAAAGCAACAGCAGCTTAGAGCTGATCAAGACTTGCTAGCTGACAAATGGACTGAAGTCCTTGCGGCCGAGGAATATGAACTCGAACGCCCCTCCAAGAGTTACCCAAAGCGCAGGTTGCTACCCCGTTTAGAGGGGGAAGCATTAAAGCCTACATCTCCAGTGTATGATGCGGCTGATCGGCCACCTCGTGGCCGCGACAGAGAGGCATTTCAGCCAAAAGCTCAGCCTGCACCCCGACGCCACTCAAAAAAAATGCCAAGGCACGGGGAAATACGCTAGACCTATGAGACGTATTGGAGGACAAAGCAAAGCAAGCAAGATCGATCTACGGATCGCGAGGGCGCCCCACTACGAGAGACAATAACCGTCACGCCGGATATAGTAGAAGTAAATCCGGCCGAGCCGAACACAGCAGACAACAGTCATTCGAGTTGCGTCATGATATAGCCCAGTATAGAGGCGCCGCACACCCGCTATGCTTCACAGATGAAGTAATGGATCATCAAATCCCAGAGGGTTTCAAACCCGTGAATATCGAATCATACGATGGTATGACAGATCCTGCGGTATGGATTGAGGACTATCTCCCTCATATCCACATGGCCCGTGGCGACGATCTACACGCCATCAAATACCTCCCACTCAAGCTTAAAGGACCAGCTCGGCATTGGCTCAACAGCTTGCCAGCAGAATCCATTGGCTGTTGGGAAGATCTGGAAGCCGCATTCCTTGACAACTTCCAGGGAACTTATGTGCGACCACCAGATGCAGATGACTTGAGCCATATAATTCAGCAGCCAGAGGAATTGGCCAGGCAATTCTGGACACGGTTCCTAACCAAGAAAAATCAAATCGTCGACTGTCCGGATGCAGAGGCCCTAGCAGCTTTTAAACACAACATCTGCGACGAGTGGCTTGCCCGGCACCTTGGCCAGGAAAAGCCGAAATCTATGGCAGCCCTCACGACACTTATGACCCGCTTTTGCGCGGGAGAGGACAGCTGGCTGGCTCGCAGCAATAACATATCAAAGAACCCTGGTACTTGGGATACCAAGGACAGCAATGGCAGGTCACGTCACAACAAACACAAGCGCCGCATCAACAGCGATAATACCGAGGATACGGCAGTCAATGCCGGATTCAGAGGCTCTAAGCCCAGTCAGCAGAAAAAGCCATTCAAAAGAAGCACTCCGGGCCCGTCCAGTTTGGACCGTATACTCGATCGCTAGTGCCAAATACATGGCACCCCCGACAAGCCAGCCAACCACACCAACAGGGATTGTTGGGTGTTCAAGCAGGCCGGCAAGTTAAATGCCGAGCACAAGGACAAGGGGCTACACAGCGATGACGAGGAGGAGCCCCGGCCGCCGAACACCGGAGGGCAGAAGAGATTCCCCCCACAAGTGCGGACGGTGAACATGATATACGCAACCCACATCCCAAGAGAGAACGGAAGCATGCGCTGAGGGACGTATATGCGTTGGATCCAGTCGCCCCAAAGTTCAACCCATGGTCCTCCTGCCCGATCACTTTCGATCGCAGGGACCACCCCACTAGTATCTGTCAGGGCGGATTCGCCGCATTGGTCTTAGACCCAATTATTGACGGATTTCACCTCACTCGAGTCCTTATGGACGGCGGCAGCAGCCTGAACCTGCTTTACCAGGACACAGTGCGCAAAATGGGTATAGATCCCTCAATGATTAAACCCACAAAAACGACCTTTAAAGGCGTCATACCAGGTGTAGAGGCCCATTGCACAGGCTCAGTCACACTAGAAGTGGTCTTCGGATCCCTGGATAATTTCTGGAGTGAGGAGTTAATCTTCGATATAGTCCCGTTCCGCAGTGGCTATCATGCACTGCTCGGGCGAACCGCATTCCCAAAATTCAATGCGGTGCCACACTATGCATACCTCAAGCTCAAGATGCCAGGACCTCAGGGGGTCATCACGGTCAATGGAAACACAGAGCGCTCCCTCCGAACGGAGGAGCACACTGCGGCCCTCGCAGAAGAAGCACAAAGCAGCCTCTCAAGGCAATTCTCCAGTCCGGTGATCAAACGTCCGGACACCGACAAGCAAGCCTGAAGTAATCTGCAACAAGACCGCCTGGCACGTTCCGAGCAAGCATAGCAATGCGGCTCCTACCCCATCCCCAGCCAAACGGCGAAACCCGTGCCACGCGTACATAATTACGCATTGAAAATACCATGGGCATAGTGGGAGGGGCACGACTACGGCACGCCCCACAACGCGGCTCAACCGCACTAGGGGCTTTCTACTTTGTCATTTTTTCTCTCTTTCGGGACTTTACTTTCTCGAAGCCCTGTCCCGCAGTATGATCGCCGAACACACGATACAACAACCAGGGAGGCAGAAAGCTACGTCACATCATAGAACTCCCAGATGGTCTCTATAACGAGCGAAATACCTGCTTTAAATACCACTCCGCGGCTTGCCCTTGGAGGGGACATGTCAAATAGTCCCATTTTTTGCTTATCGCACTACTTGTATCATTCTGCTTTAATGCAAACTTTTTGAATAAATAATGCTTAGCACTAGTCTATTACTGCATTACCTATTCCTTCCCCTTTTTGTTCATTCATAACATCCAGCACCCGTACACTCTGGTACTGCTAATATGCCAGGGGCTTAAGGACCCCATAATACGGCATAAGAAGTCCGAACACTTTCGAAAGTGCGGCACCCTGAACTTATAGCATTATATGCATCAGCTTTGAGTCATGTCTTTGGTCAAATGTTAGGTTTGCCTGGCTCCCATGTTTTGGTACCTTATGTTCCGCTATATCGGCTAAGGTAGCATTGGGAGAACTACTGCGATTGTGCCCCGGTTCAGCTGGGCTAAGCACCTCAGTAGAGAAAGCTAAAACTGACTGCCATGATAAGGCGAGAGATGGTCGTTGTTCGAGAGGTCTCGAGTCCTTAAAGACTTATGCCGCTTAGGGCGAGGAGTCCGCTTTGTCCGGCTTAGGCGTGTATCGCGCCCCGAACTCGGTCTTCCGAATACTAGGGCTTCGCCGAAATTTAAAATTGTAGACTTCTATGGCTAAGTGAGAGTGATAAAGCATTATAGTCTGATTGCCTTGTTCGCTGCGCTGAGCACCTCCCTCGAAGGACCCAAGAATGGGAAAAGGAGTGCTCAGATTTACCCGAACACCCCAGCACTCGTGCCATGGGGGAAGAAGCCGACCACTAGCCATCTCTCAGATGTAAACAGCCGCACAGAAGGTAATATTTTAAATTCAAACAAGCGTTGCATAGCGCATATGAAACAAGTTTTCACAAATACAGGATCAAACAAGCAAGTTCACTCAAAAATTACATCCTTGGAACACTCATCCGCCATAAAGCGGGCACCCTTTAGGACCCCCTCATAATACATCTCCGGGCGGCGATGCTCCTTGCCCTGCAGTGGTCCATCCTTCACCAGCTTCTCAGCGTCCATCTTGCCCCAGTGTACTTTAACACGGGCAAGCGCCCTGCGGGCACCCTTGATGCAGACGGAGCGCTTGATGACCTCAAGCCATGGACAGGCATCCGCAAGCCGCCTCACCAGCCCGAAATAGCTCCCTGGCATGGCCTCTCCAGGCCATAGCCAGACTATCAGACCCGTCATGGCCTCTTCGGCCGCCTTTTGGAGCTCGACCAATTGCTTCAGCTGGTCGCTTAAGGGCACCGGGTGTTCGGCCTCAGTATACTGATACCAGAACACCTTCTCCGTCGAGCTCCCTTCCTCGGCCCGGTAGTGCTTTGCGGCATCCAACATGCTGCGGGGCAAATCTGCGAATGCTCCTGGAGAGCTCCGGACTCGGGTAAGTAACAAGTAATTTACTTTCACATGCTTGCTCTGCATAATGAATGCCTTATCCGCCACTATCTTCCTCATCGCCTCAATTTCCTGGAGGGCTTTTTGGTCTTCGGCCTTGGCATGCTTGGCACCCTCAAGGGCCGTGGCAAGCTCGGACTCTCGCGTCTTCGAGTCAAGCTCCAAAGTCTCGTGCTTTTTCACGAGAGCTTGGAGCTCTTGCTGCACCTCGCCCACCCGCGCCTCTTGCTTCTCTCGCTCGGTGTGCTCCGTGGCCGCTTTGTTTTCGGCCTCGGAAAACGCTTGCTGCAGGGTCGCCACCTCGGTCGTGGCCCCTGGGACATTCATAACGATCCTATCATTTTTGCAACTGCATCTTTTTTATATATACACATATAGACAAGGCATTACTTACCTTGGTTCTCCTCGAGCTGCTTCTTGGCAAGGCCGAGCTCTTTCTCCGACCGCTCGAGGTTCTGCTTCAGCGAATCGACCACCGCAGTCAGTGCGGCAGAGGTCAGAAGCGAAGCCTGCATACGCATATCGACATACTGGTATTAGACTCCTGCGACTGTTATTTTGATCCTCTATTCGGCTTTTCTTTATGAACGACAAACAGAACATTAGGGGCTACTTTCTATGCGGTAATATTTTCATATATTTTAAATACATACCTCAAAGCCTGTTAGAAGGCTGGCACAGGCTTCAGTCAGTCCGCTCTTGGCGGACTGAACCTTCTGGATCACCGCACTCATAATAGTGCGGTGCTCCTCGTTGATGGAGGCGCCGTTAAGCACCTCCAGCAAATTATCCGGTGCCTCCGAGTGGACGGAGGTCACCGGCACGGGAGTCTTGCCCCTCTTAGTGGGGGGCCGCCTGCCGGAGTCCGGAACCACTTGAGGTTCCGGTGCGGTATTCGGCCTAGGGCCAAACTTGCAGCCCTTGGGAGCCTTGCTCCCTTTGCGCCTGGAGTCCGTAAGGTCGCCTTGTGGCGCTTCCAGGACTACCTCCCCTTGGCTTGGTGCCCTTTGAGACAACACCTCGGCGTTGTCCGTAGGGCGAGGGGTGGAGGAGGTCGGAAGTGATCCTCCGCTGCTCATGGCCGACGGATCCAAAGAACCGCTCGACGAGGATACGTCGATACGGGCCCGAGACGGACTGCATAGCCATGTCCGGCGTTAGAAGAAGCTGTGCAATTAAACGGTGCCACGAGTTACTCTGGTGTCCGAATACTTACGATCTCGCCAGGAGCTTGGCCCTGGGTGGCCACTCGTCTTCGCTGTCGGCGGCGGTGGCGGAGTAGTCTGGAGGGAGAGTCCTTCCCTTCTTGGACCCTCCGGCCTCCCCAGTTGGGGCAGCCTTCCTCTTCTTATCTTCCCCGGCTGGAGGGGAAGAACCTTTATTTGCCTCCTCCTCGTTTCCACGGGAGGAGTGTGTCTCGGAGTTATCGGACGATGAGTCCAATAACACCTGGCGACGGGAACTCTTTCGGGTTCCCGTGGCTTTCTTCTTGATCTTCTTCTCCAGCACCTCGTAAGGCGCCGGAGTCAGCATCCCCATCAGGAGAGCGTCGGCGGGGTCTTCGGGCAGGGGGGTTGGGCAATCAATTTGCCCGATGTCTCCACCCATTCCTGTCAAAGGCATGGAAGCTCAGATCCCGCACATAGTTAAACTATGAAGAATGAATACCCTATAAGAGATAAAATAGCTTACCGCGCTGGCTTGGCGCTTCGCGCTGAATCCGCGATCCTCAGTAAGGGGAGGGGGAACCTCGGTGCCCTTAAATAGCACCTTCCAAGCATCCTCGTGTGTTGTGTCGAAGAGCTCGCTCAGAGTTTGGTGCTGGGCCAGGTCGAACTCCCACAAGTTGGACGCCCGTTGTTGACACGGGAGGATCCGGTGAATGAGCATGACCTGGACTATGTTGACAAGCTTGAGCTTCTCGTTCACCATGTTTTGGATACAGGTTTGGAGTCCGGTCAGCTCTCCCGGACTACCCCAGGGCAGGCCCTTCTCTTTTTAGGAGGTGAGCCGCGTGGGGTTTCCGGATCAGAACTCGGGGGCCGCTGCCCATTTGGGGTCACGCGGCTCGATGATGTAGAACCACCTCGATTGCCACCCCTTTATGGTCTCCACGTAGGAGCCCTCGAGCCATGTGACGTTGGGCATCTTGCCCACCATGGCGCCTCCGCACTCCGCCTGCTGGCCACCCACCAACTTCGGTTTGACATTGAAGGTCTTCAGCCATAGGCCGAAGTGGGGCTTGATGCGGAGGAAGGCCTCACACACGACGATAAACGCCGAAATTTTGAGGATGAAGTTCGGGGCCAGATCGTGGAGGTCCAGGCCGTAGTAAAACATGAGTCCCCGGACGAATGGGTGGAGAGGAAATCCCAGTCTTTGGAGGAAATGGGTGAGGAATACTACCCTCCCATGAGGCCTGGGGGTGGGGATGAACTGCCCCGCATCTGGGAGCCGATGTGCGATATCCTCGGACAAGTATCCGCCTCCCCTCAGCTTCTTGATGTGTCCCTCCGTGACGGAGGAAACCATCCACTTGCCTCCTGCTCCGGACATGGTTGGAGAAGGTTGAGGAAGAGAATGTGGACTTGGGCGCTGGAGCTTGAGTGTGCGAGAATGGATGAGCAAAGGAGGAAGAAGGCGTGGGTGGAAAAAGGTGGATCCTTATCCCTTTATATGGGCGGATGAAACTATGCGTCCCCACCAGCCTGGTAAAACTCGCTTGTCCCCCAAGCGCCATAATTGATGGCGCGGTTGGGTTAACCACGTCCGTATTGATGAGACTCCCGCAATAAGGGGACACGATCTCTGCTTCGACAAGACGTGCCGAGGAAACCACCTCGCGAAACGCGCTGAGGTTGGCTATAAAAAATGATTTGAATAAAGGCTTGGCTGTGGTGTGATGTCACATTACGGGATACGTCAGCAGATTAGATTTGTGGAAATATTATTCTGTCTACGATGGTATGTGGAACTTGTTTTGCAGAGCCGGACACGATCCTCGTGTTCAAAACCTTCTATGAAGTGTTCGGAGGGGAAACCCGCCTTGCAATGCCGAAGACAATCTGCGTGCCGGACTAATCGTCATTGAAGCCTGGTTCAGGGGCTACTGAGGGAGTCCTGGATTAGGGGGTATCCGGACAGCCGAACTATAACCTTTGGCCGGACTGTTGGACTATGAAGATACAAGATTGAAGACTTCGTCCCGTGTTCGATGGGACTCTCCTTGGCGTGGAAGGCAAGCTTGGCAATACGGATATGTAGATCTCCTTCCTTGTAACCGACTCTGTGTAACCCTAGCCCCCTCCGGTGTCTATATAAACCAAAGGGTTTAGTCCATAGGATAGAAGAACAATCATACCATAGGCTAGCTTATAGGGTTTAGCCTCTCTGATCTCGTGGTAGATCAACTCTTGTACTACCCATATCATCAATATCAAGCAAGAAGGAGTAGGGTTTTACCTCCATTGAGAGGGCCCAAACCTGGGTAAAAACATCGTGTCCCTTGTCTCCTGTTACCATCCGCCTAGATGCACAGTTCGGGACCCCCTACCCGAGATCCGCCGGTTTTGACACCGACAACGGCCCTGGGAGCTACTCGTTTTGATTCAGCAGAGTTAGCAATTGCTATGGAATAGCTACAAGGTCAAAAAATGCTATTTAAGTCTACAACATGTTCACTCCTTTCATATTCAGTAGACTTGGCGACTGACAGTTATATATATGAGAAGAGTTTTTATAGTGTTTACCTCAAAGCGCTCCTTCATTAGATTGATTAAGCCGGCTTCAAAGTCACGGCTAGTATGAAGGTGGTTTAAATAACCCGCATGAATCTCATGAGCGGTGAACTGGGCATAACTTTCGAGGTCCAGCTTCCATTTGCTCTTGTCCACGGCTAAAAATTCCTCCTTGGCGTTATGTTTTGATAAGGCAGTGAGGTTGCCCCGCTCTGCATAACCAACCCCAGTAATAATAACATCTTCAACTTTCTCCTCAACAGGCTTGGGGGGCTTGGCAGTTTAGCATTGGCCGGGTTAACGTCCACGGAATCCATTATAACATTGTGTTCTTCTGGCGGCGGATCATCAATAGCTGCTTCAGAGGTTTGATGCAAAGATTCAGACATGGACTGCTTCTCCGGGTCAGCAGCCTTGAGATCTTCCGCCGGCTTATTTACCTTCAGCTTCTTGTTGGGCTTAGCAATACCAATGGAAATAAGACATATGAAGGGGTTAGTATATCAAATGTGTAAGTACTAAAGCAAAAGAAGTTTCATGATCTCAACCAAGAGCGACTTTGAAAAGAGGAATTTGCGTTCCAGTTGAGTCACCGGAAGAAGAGTGAGAAGTTCCCTGGTAGTTTGAATCAGAAGGGTTAAGGGGTTGTCGAATAAGGCCCGCCTTTGGAAAAGCTAAGTCGGAAATCTGTGAAACCTCTGCTTGGCGCTTGTGAGGAGCCGGTGTGTTGGGTAAACCCAAGGAGAGAATCCCACCGCCACTGTTCGAGGTTGTGCGGCGAACTTCATGCTGCTGTTTCTTCAAAATAAAGTTGGGATCCAAGTAAGCTAAAGGGTGAGAAAACCTTACTTTCCGGCTCGGTTGACGAACTTTTTGTCTTGGCAGAGGTTCTAAGTTGGAGGAAAGGATAGTTACCTCTTCACCATCTGCATGGTTGGCCTCCGCGTCATCCTGATAGTAATCAATGTCAATAAGATGAACAAAGAAAGAGCCAAGGGAGTCAAGTTCTACCTCCGACTCATCATCCAGAGTAAATGGATCAATTGCATCTGCCTTGTTCTTGGCAGGCTTCTTGGAAACCTTGGTTTTGGTTCTAACCTTCTTGGCTGGTTTATCATTGAGTTTCTTGTTCCAAAAGGGGGAATTAGCTTGCAGAAGATCAAGCAATAATGATAAAGCAGATTGATAAATAATGAGTTAGTGAAAGTTGCTCGAAAAATACTTACATCTGGCAGCTTGTTGAGGGTGCAGAAGGGGTTCGGCCCCACTTTGCTGCAAGTCTCTAAACTCTCTTTGAGCAGAGTCTTGGTCATATCATTGATCTGTTTATCTTCTAGACGGACTGGTGTCGGTGTACTAAAGTAGGGGTACCTTAGTACCCCAGACTTGTGCACGGGCAGTTGTAGCACCCTGCGGCGAGGCCCGCCCAGGAAGCGCCAAGAGAGGACCAAGCATTCAAGACAAGGCCCCCGGCAAGAGGAGCTTGCCGGGCCAAGAAGACAAGACCCCGGCAAGAGGAGCTTGCCGGGACGACTAAGCCCATGTAATACCATCCAAGAACAAAGTATACGAGACAGAAGATCGAGACCCCGACAAGAGGAGCTTGTCGGGAAGGCCGAACCCAGGCACCACAAGAGAAGCCCGCCACGGCGCGCCATGCGCCCCGGCAAGGCCTGATAGCCGGCAAGCTATCAGGCACAGGAAGACGACCCCCGCGGCAAGCCACTTGCCGCGGGAAATCGCCACCTCAGGACTGCGCTCCAGCTCGCCCGCCCACGCGTCGCTCCGGGGCTTCCCCCAAGGGCACGTGGCGGGGCACCGCGCAGCCTGGGGTATGCGGTGGCATGCAGCCACCATCGTGGCGAGCGGTGGCGCACCTAACGGTCCGCCTCGGTGCTGTCCGGGCGACCGTGACGGGCATTTAATGCCCTTGTCCCCTACCGTCAGAAGTAGGTATGATAACACTGTGCCGCACTGTAGCGCCACTGTTCCCGCACTGTTACAACTTCCACCCCTTTTACACTTTTACCCCTTTCTCTTACGTTGACACCTGTCGGTGACCCCTTTGCGCTATAAAAGGAGGCCCGTGTGCAACGTAGCGGGGGTGCCGGGGTTCGGAGATTGGGGATCCAGACAGCCATACGCTCGGTGTAGCTAGCTCTCCAAGCTCCCGAGCTCCCCAGTTCAATACAACCAAGCAGGAGTAGGGTTTTACGCGTCCATCGCGGCCCGAACCTGGGTAAACCGCCCGTGTGCTCGCCTCGATCTGCTCTCCGCGCTCCCTCCGCCCCCCTCACCGGACAACGAAAGGGGCTCCGGCCCCATAGGTGCTCGCGGGGGACGCCAGTCCGCCCCGACATCTTTGGCGCGCCAGGTAGGGGGACGCCGGGGGACAGCCCGCTCCTGCGGATCCCAGGATCCGTCCAGTCGAAGCAGGTGTCCCCGATAAGCCTTGCTCCGGCAAGCAGATCAGCAGTCTGAACGCTGAGGAACAGTTCGCTCCTGCGGATCCGAGGATCTGTCCAGTTGAAGCGGGGGTTCCCGACAAGCTTTGGCATTCTTTCCCACGGGCTCGTGTGCGGCCCTCCTCGAGTATCCACTCGCGCAGAGACTGGGCAAGAAGCAGCTGCTCCTTGAGGAGGACCGCCTTCTGGCCGCTGGGCGAACGATTCGCCTCCAGCGAACTCTGCGCCGCTCCCGTAGCCGCAAAAGTTAGCGCCAGAAGTCACGAGAAAGGCGACCTCGTTCCCCGGCGCGCCTCGTCCACCGGGGTGCCGAACGAGTTGACGCCGACCGTGGGAGGAATCTTGCCAGCGCGGTTGCCGGAACCCGTTCCGCCAACCATCCTCTCTGCCCAAGTCTTGCCGCAGTTGCATGTGATCCTTGGCGCAGAGAGGGGCGCGGATCCCCAAGCATAGCTACGCCTAGCTCCGGAGGGCCGTGAGGCCCTGCGCCTTTGCCTACCCCCAGGATGGGCTGGATGCTGCCCAAGGAGGTTTTACCCTACCGGGCGGCAAGCGATAAGAAAAGATAAGTTGCCGGAGCTCGAGCAATTGCCCCATCAATTTTTAAGAGTTATCTCCCTCGAACGACCGAGCCTTGGTTGAGTGGCCTGAGCGCGGAAGGACCGGCACGAGACTGGTTGCGCCCTCATTTCGTTTCGAGTCCGCTCAACGACTTGAGTGTGCTACACCCCGAGTAGCGTCCTCACTTTGTTTCGAGCTCGCCCGGCACCCTAAGCGTGCTGCGACCGCAGTCGCACCTCTTACTTTGCCTTGAGCCTGCTCAACAATCTGAGTGAGCGGCAACCAGCCGCGGCGAGGTTTCTTGCCGGTGGTAGCCCCGCCAGCGGGTCACTGATGTCCCGCACTCGGCGCCCGTGGCAAGGCGGAGGCCTACGCCGGCAAGTCCCCGAAAACGTAGGGCGGAAACAAACAAGGCGCCGGTCAAGTAGAGGAGATAACAGTGCGATGCATTGCCTAAGATAAAAAGTTATATTACAAAATGCCTTACTGCTGCTCTAACCAGCCGTTTTCATGGCATATTTAACAGCGGCAGGGAAAGGAGATAAAAGAAAGGGGCAGGCGGCCTAGTCCACGCGGTCGCCCTCGATCCTCTTGACCCCGGCCGCCTTCTTGACGATAGGGGCGATGAGGGCCTGGATCCCCGTCAGGTCAGCGTTCTCCGGCAAGGGCCTGAGGACGTTGGTAAGCCTGATGTCGGGGTTGCGGAAAACGATCTTCACCAGCACCCTCTCGAGGGCCCCGGAGATGGCCTCCCGCGTCTCATCGGCCAGCTCCTTCGGAAGCGACGTTCGGAGGTGCTGGAGCGCCTGCACCACCCCCTGGAAGAAGGAAGTGAGCTTGGCGCTGGGCACGACGTCCTCGTCGGTGAGGGACTGGTGGCCCTCGATCCCCAGCAGCGTCAGCTCCTTGTCGATGGTGGCGGCGATGTCGACGAGGCCCTCGGTCCACCGCTCCACCGTATCCCTGAAGGTGTTCTGGGAAACGGCGGCGCGCCTCAGCAGCTCCTCGTTGCCGTCGACCTCCTTCCGTAAAGCCGCCTCCCGCTCCTTAGCGCTGTCCAGCGCCTTGCCGAGCGCCTCCAATTTCAGTTCCAGAGTGGAGTTGGAGTTCTTGGCGGCGTCAAGCTCCTGGATCTTCTCGGCGAAGCGACCCTGAAGCTCACCGAGGGTGAGCGCACCCTTCTCGCGCTCCTGCCGGAGCGCGGCGAGCTCCTCGTCCTTCGCCTTGAAGTCGGAATCGAGCTGCGCCACCCTCGCCTCCAGCCCCTTCTTGGTGACCTCAGCGGCTGCAGCAGCGTCCTGCGCCTTCTTCAGGTCTCCGCTGAGCGCCCGCTCGCGCGCGGCAACCTCCTCCTCGTGGTTGGCGAGACTGGCCGTTTTCAGCACCAGCTCGCCTTCCCGCGTGGATAACTCCGCGGCGGCAAGCCTCTGCTGCTCCTCGGCCTCCGCCTTCTCAAGGATAAAGGCCGTCCGCGCCTCGCCAAGCTGCCTCCGCTCCTCCGCCAGGGACTGGACGGCCTGCTGGTTGAGCTCCCGGAGCTTGGCGGCGCGTTTCTCCATGTCCGCACCCGCCTTCGCGACAAGGGCCTCTCGCCGCTCCACTTTGGCCTGCCGGGCCCGGTAGAGCGACACAAGCCTACGGAACAGCCGCTCCTCCTCGAGCTCATTGCCGCTGGAGTTTGGCACGTCCACCACCGTCAGCCCGACGGAGGCAAGCACCTCTCCGTCCAAGGCCTCCCCCTCAACAGGCGCCCTGGAGCTCGACTCCCAGGGGAGCCTGATGAAGACGCCGTCGCCTGCTTTCAGGTAGGCGCCCGCCGGGGGCTCCTCGGAGTCCGCCGCGGCGGCGGCGGCAGGGTCGCTGGCCGGCGGAGTGCCCGACGCCCCCGTCACCTCGGGGCCGTCAGCACGATTACTGGTCCCCTCGCCCCAGGCGGCCGCGTCGGCTTTGGCGGCCTCGGCCTCCCCGTCGCCCGCGGGGATATCGACGCCGCCCGCCTCCCGAGCGCCGGCAACGTCGTCGGCATCACCACGCGCGTCCTCCTCGACGACGACCTCAGCCTCTATCGAATCCGAGGCGGGCGGGTCTGAGGAAAGGAGAAAGATCAATCGAACGAGTCAAAGGAAGAAAAGACCAAGGGGAGCTTTTCTGCGCAAGGGAGAGTTACCGGCGACGGGGTCCGAAGCCGCGCTCGCCGCGGCTGGGGATCGTCGAAGTTGACGACGCTGGGCGCTCCAAGGACAGATCGCTGCTGTCTCCGGGAGAAGGAGGCGGCAGAGGTTTTAGAGAGGTAGCAACCAAGGGAAGGGCGAACCGCCCCTACTTTCCTCCGCTTATAAGAGGAAGAGGTGGGGGGGGGACGCTTCGCCTCTCCGAATAAAGAGATCGTGCGCGACGTGACGCGCGCCTGCGCGGTTCAGCCCCGCGCACGCCACCCACGTCACGCTCACCCCGCACGCCCCGCCCCCACGACGCCGCGATAAGCGCGCGCCGCCTGGGGAAGGTGCGACGGATGCGGAGTTAAGGAGCAGCGCGACCAAGGCCACGCGTGCCCGTGCACTGTTAGGGCCTGGCCCAACGACGCTCGGCACCGTGTGTGGCCCAGGCCCGGGGGCTCCTGTCGGTGTACTAAAGTAGGGGTACCTTAGTACCCCAGACTTGTGCACGGGCAGTTGTAGCACCCTGCGGCGAGGCCCGCCCAGGAAGCGCCAAGAGAGGACCAAGCATTCAAGACAAGGCCCCCGGCAAGAGGAGCTTGCCGGGCCAAGAAGACAAGACCCCGGCAAGAGGAGCTTGCCGGGACGACTAAGCCCATGTAATACCATCCAAGAACAAAGTATACGAGACAGAAGATCGAGACCCTGACAAGAGGAGCTTGTCGGGAAGGCCGAACCCAGGCACCACAAGAGAAGCCCGCCACGGCGCGCCATGCGCCTCGGCAAGGCCTGATAGCCGGCAAGCTATCAGGCACAGGAAGACGACCCCCGCGGCAAGCCACTTGCCGCGGGAAATCGCCACCTCAGGACTGCGCTCCAGCTCGCCCGCCCACGCGTCGCTCCGGGGCTTCCCCCAAGGGCACGTGGCGGGGCACCGCGCAGCCTGGGGTATGCGGTGGCATGCAGCCACCATCGTGGCGAGCGGTGGCGCACCTAACGGTCCGCCTCGGTGCTGTCCGGGCGACCGTGACGGGCATTTAATGCCCTTGTCCCCTACCGTCAGAAGTAGGTATGATAACACTGTGCCGCACTGTAGCGCCACTGTTCCCGCACTGTTACAACTTCCACCCCTTTTACACTTTTACCCCTTTCTCTTACGTTGACACCTGTCGGTGACCCCTTTGCGCTATAAAAGGAGGCCCGTGTGCAACGTAGCGGGGGTGCCGGGGTTCGGAGATTGGGGATCCAGACAGCCATACGCTCGGTGTAGCTAGCTCTCCAAGCTCCCGAGCTCCCCAGTTCAATACAACCAAGCAGGAGTAGGGTTTTACGCGTCCATCACGGCCCGAACCTGGGTAAACCGCCCGTGTGCTCGCCTCGATCTGCTCTCCGCGCTCCCTCCGCCCCCCTCACCGGACAACGAAAGGGGCTCCGGCCCCATAGGTGCTCGCGGGGGACGCCGTCCGCCCCGACAACTGGAGAGTAACGCAGTGGATCTTTGACGTAGCTGGTATACTCACGCATTAAGCCGGATCAGCGGCTTAAGGGTAAGATTCTCCATGCAACTCAGCATCAAACCAGATCGACTCCAGTCAAACCATTGGCCATTAAGGCTCTAATCTTTGAGAAAATGGGCATGTATTTGGCCCATTCTTCTATGCTGATCCATTATGGGAGAGGATGTATGTTGCTAAGTCGGCTTTCACGGTAACCCGGCAAAGGATTTTCACCTTCTCGAGATGTATCCTTGCAGTAAAACCAAGTCTGGTTCTAGTCCTTAGGATGACTGGGAGGTGCGGCGGCAGGAAAAGTGGCTTCTTTCCGCCTCTGAATTGAAATACCACCTAGTTCAAGGCTGGGCCCATCTGTGAACTCGGTTTGGCGGTTCAAGTACTAGAATTCCCTGAATAGTTGTACAGTGGGCTCTTGTTGAAGATATACTTCACAAAAAAACTTGGAAGTTGTAGATGTTTGAAACAGAGTTGGGCCCAATATCTTGAGGACGGAGTTGGAAGAAATGCAGCACATCACGGAAGAATTTTGAGCCGGGTGGAGTGAACCCCCGAAGCATATGAACAGTAAAAAATATGACTTCACCCTCTTTAGGGTCAGGTGTGGTCACTGTTCCTGGGACTCTCCAATGGATAACATTCTTTGCGGCTAAGACGCCCACTTGGACATGTTCATTCAGCATTTGCTCTGTAACCCGGGAGGCGACCCAGTTGCAGGAAGTGACATTTTTGGTCATTTTGTTGATGAAAAGCCTAGAAAGGAAAATATTGCCGAATTAAGGTTATGTTGTTAAGCCGTCCAGTGATAAAAAAGTAAGTGCATTATGCAAAGTCAATTCATATGCAGAGGATGCGTACTATAAAGGTTGGTGTGATTAAACCGGACGACGATGCCGGGTTATACATATTACGAATATATACTGACGGCTTAAAGTGGGGCTAATGGTGTCTGGTGGGTCACGGCTTATCATATAAGCCACCCGCACGGCCGCAGTTCACAAGTGTCTGTAGACCTATGAGTGAAATTTTGCTAGGTACTGAACAAACAGGTTCCATAGATTAGTTCTATTATTTTCGATCTACAACAGTTCAGAAAATAAAATAAATCTTAAACCTAAGGTGGCGGCAGCGGAAGAACTCATGTGCTCAGATGGGATCTTGTATAGAAAAGGTGTTTTTTGCGATTGGAAAGGGATGCTAAACTACTACAACACAACTTCAGTGGCGTGTTCGGATCAAACTATGCGTTCTAAATGGGAGAATGAAGAACAGTGAAGAACACCGACGAACAGTGGAAACCCTAAGGCAGATTTGTTATGATGGAAGCTGAGTGCTTACTGATACTGATGAACAGCGAAGGTGCGCTGCGATTTTTTGGTCTGGTCAGGTTGATGCAGCGGCCGGAGTTGCTGTGGTCGACGAAGGACGACGGCGACGGAGCTTGGTTGGAGCAGAGTCGCGAGGAGGAAGAAGAAGATGTGAGGATAGGGGTAAAAAGTTAAAGGAAGGGACCCTGTCTCTATTTATAAGGAAGTGACTAGACGACATGCGTGGGAATCGAGGAGGCCAAAAAATGATTATGTGGCTATATGGATGCCTCAATTTTCGGGAGGTCCATTAAGATAAGGATCTGTTGAGATATCCTGGGCTTTGTGCGAAGTTAATGCGCATGACGTCATGGCGGGTTACCATGGTTCTATGATGTGACATCATGGCGGGTTACAGTGAGTTGATAACGGAAGATTTTGCTAAGTCAAAAAGTGAAGATTGACGTGAACAAGTTCAAACCAACCTGGGGCCTAATGTTGGGGATATAACTACTAGGTATGACCCGCGCAGGAGGGGCCGGGTCATGCCATTGGCGACTTAAGGACGAAGAGGATCGATAAGGTCCAAGAAGACATGAAGATGGCGGTTCATGGAGCGAGCCTATCGAAGGCCCGAGCCCCGGAGGCAAGTTGAGGTCCAAAGGGGTGAGCCGCCATATGTCAACTTGTTATGTAGACAAGCTTAGTTAGAAACCGAGCCGATCACATTTGTGTGAGCCGACCGGGACTCTATAAGCCACCGGGCATCAACCTGTATATAAAGGGGTGACTCGGCGGCGGGTTAACTCAAGTAACAATCAATCGAGAGCTAGGTCAAGCATACTCGCCCCCTGGTAATTGAAACCCAAGCAATAGAACCTAAAGCAGGAGTATGCTTTTACCTCATTGAGAGGGACCGAACCTGGGTAAACTCTCTGTGTCCTTTGTCACGTTCAACCCCTTCAAGCTAACCTAGTTGCGATGGCTCCACACCTAAGTCCTTTTGCTAGGGCATCTGCCGTGTTAAGTCCACGTCAGTTACCTTTGTAGGAACATGTTGGAGAACTTGATCCACATTACTTACCCCCTCAGATGTGTAGAGAGACTTGTAAAAATCTAACCCAAGTGATCTCAATTCGGCCGGGTCACTAACATTCACCCTGAGTGCATTCTCTATGGCTTTAATCATGTTCTTCTTTCTCCTCATAGAAGCTCTCATATGAAAAAAAATTGTGTTCTTGTCACCTGAAGCAAGCCATTCAAGTCTAGACCTCTGATGCCAAATCAGTTCCTCCCGGTGGTAGAGCTCAACAAGCTTTTCATTAATCTTAAGTTCTGCATGCAATGGTCCAATCCTCATCTGGTCCCCTCTCAGTCATTCTAACTCGGCTGTCAGGTTCTTTATTTCTTTTCGGACACTTCCGAATGTGTTCCTATTCCAATTACCAAGACTGTCTGATATAGCCCGCAACTTTACTTGCAACTCTTCCAAGCTCACTATTGGTTGCCCCTCGCTCCAGCACCGTGAGAATGTGTCCTGCCATGTTTCATGCGTCTCCCACATAACCTCATACCTGAAGGGGGGTTTTGCCGGTGGATGAACTTCGCCATCCTGAAACTTTAGGAGAATCGGGGCATGGTCTGAAGTCGCTGCCATAAGATGCATAACCAAAGCTGTTGGGAACCTCAGCGCCCATTCACTCGTTGCAAGTGCCATGTCAAGGTGTACTCTACATTGGTACGCATCGGTCCTAAACAAACGACTTTTAACCCCTTTCCGCGACGGCATTTGGAACTGTCGCCAAGTGAGTGTGGGCGATAGGGGGGTCCTTCCCACACGACCAAGAAACCGTCGGGGATAGGGACCCTACACTACTCCTACTCGTTTTTGCTTGCATTGCCATCGCAGTCGGTATTCTGTGGTGCTACATTTACGATGCGCGGCCCATCACAAACGGTTCACTATTATAGAACGTGTATGATGCGCGGCCCATCACAAACGGTTCACCGTTAAGAAGATTAGCTAATCTTTGTACGAGTGTCGGACAGGATTACGAAACATCGAACCGTCGTAACATCGTCGTACACGACAACTATCGCACACGCTATTCTATGGTGCAACTTTTATGATGCATACTTCATCAGAAACAGTTCATAGTTGCAAATCGTGTATGATAAGGCAACTAACACAAACGTTTAGTTTGCCCGCACCATTTGTGATATTGTCTGACATCGCACGCGCTTTGCAAACGGCAACTGTGTGCATGCTTGCACACGTTTCCTCTCTATGAACCATCTCGGATTATGGTGCATATCGCAAACGTTTGTGTTTTACCAACCGTGTGTGCCTTAACAACCCGGAGAGCGTAATTTCATCGTAATTTAATTGCTGCTTTTCCAAATTGTATCGAATTTGGATTCGAATTTGAATTTGAATGTATGCTACAACTTTATTCATATCCATCAGGTTCAAACAACCAATGCATTATTCGATTCATAGGTATATATGTTCAAGAATTACATAAGAACCAAATAAAGAATGATGAACCACAGTTGTATACTTGTACTATTAAAGATGCTAAAGAAAGAGGCGAAATATATTCTGGTTGCTGAACAAGGTGAAGCAGAATGCCCATATTGTGCCCTCATTCATGCAGAAGGCACGCACGACTCTAGTCCAACCCCTTGTATGGTCGACCGCCCATCCTTCATGGTCTTCATGAAAACATCTAGATAATCATCGTGTTCTGGTAGAAATACTTTAACCTTTGCATGCCCACCAATCATGTAGTTTGAGAGGTAATCTTGAGTAAACTGCTTTGGCAACCACTGCAAAGGAAAAAGATTCAGACATTGTCATCTAACACAACTCATTATGGGCAGTAAAAAGAAGGCTGCAGAGTTCTTACTTACCATCCTGCAGTTCGCTGTTGTCTTGGATAAAGTGTAAACAAATAGTTTAATTGCCATCTTTGGACCCATTTTACTAACAATCTTTATCATCTTCCTCACTTGATGCTAGTTCATTGATATCTCACTGCCCCATATGCAGAAAGGGTCAAAACGCGGATCTTTACCAATGAAATATGTACCTAAAAGCACCAAGTTAATATTAGAAGATAAACAGCAATTGCACAATGATGTAGTACAACACTCTTTTATAATATGTCTATATACATCCGTATGTGGTAGTCCATTTGAAATCTCTAAAAACATAAATATTTAGGAACGGAGGGAGTATTTTATAACATCCAATATACTCACATATTAGATGAATTAACATCTTATATTATGGGCTGGAAGGAGTTTAGTTCATTCTTACAAATTATCGGCTGATTTACTGTTGTTGTATCCATGGGTTATAGTTAGTTTGAGCTAGTTTGGGCTCAAATAGCCCTAAAGTATATCTAAACATGAGGGCTAGTTTGAGCTAGTTGCATCTATAACCCACCCAAAAAAACTATCCAACCCAAGAGGTGCTAATTGGAGCTAGTTCTCCTAGTGCATCTATTGTCAATCTAACCTTGCCATCCAAACAACTCTTTGGATGGATTTAGTTCAGGGTTAGTAATGAGCTAGAAACTAACTCTAACCTCTAGCTAAGTTGAGTATCCAAACAGGGTTGTGTTGTTGCTATTGTTGTTGCTGCTCTTCTACGTATATCTAGACATCATTAGAACATTAATCTAACACTCTTTCTTATTGCTATGTAGCCTAGGATTGCATATTTAGACATTAAGTACAGTGCATGTTGCTATGCAGCCTCAGATATATTACATATGGCCCTAGTTAACCTAAAAAAATGGGTTGCAAATATATCAGTTAAAAGTCTGATTCACCGATTAGTCCCTTATCACTCGCCGGCCTATATGGTACCAGCTACCAATATCCTGAACAGTGAGCAGATATAAGCCATGGGATGAAACTAACCTCGATGGAAAACAATAGTTGTTCCCAAAATTGTCCTGTGTAGGTACATCGAGAAGCATGTTAAGCACAACAGGCTAAACATCAACTAAAATTATACATGGCAGACAAAATAATCTCCAAAAGATAGCTTCAGTGTGCAGGTTTAAGCATGCTAGTAAAGCAAAACAAGTGGAAAGGTGTGCTAACTGCAACAGGCCTAACATTTAACAACAAGCAAACATAGTCATTCAAACTGGTATTGTGTCGGTCTAAGTACACTGGTTATGGTTCAATAAAAATGGAAAGGCATGTTAACTACAAGATGCAGCAACCAAATGTAGTCATTCATAGTGGTATTGTTGAAACTGGTACTGATGAAATTGAACTGCACAGTTCATACTTGCACATATAGAACATCATGTTGTGAATAATTGGAATAAACAAGGCATACTACGAACAACCAAAGATAGCATTTAAAATTGAACATATGCTAACTACAAACAACCGAACAATAAAAAAAACTTTAAAAGAGGCATATGCTAGCTATAACAGGCTTAACAGCAAGCAAATATATGCATTCCTATCAGTATGTTTAAAACTGTATTGATGAAATGTACTGCACAGTAAATAATTGCACATATATAGCATCACATTGTGAACAACTGAAATAAACAAGGTATACTGCAAACAACCAGATATAGCAATTAAAACTGGACATATTCTCACTACACTACAAAAGGGACTCGACAAAACAAATCATGGGTTTCCCCCTGTGAAGAGGCATGGCGAAACAAATCATGGGTTTCCCCACTTGTCATAGATGGGCTCGTTCTCGTCGGAAGAGCATGGACCCTGGATTCACGCCATGTTGTCGCAGATGGGCTCCTTCCCCTTGGAAGAGCATGGCTGTAGGGTGCCCTCCCTGATGTCGCAGACGGGCGCTTTCCCCTTGGAAGAGCAGATGGGCTCTTTCCCCTTGAAAGAGCCGGAGAGGGTGCCCTCCTCGTGGTCGCCGTCAATGAGGTCTGACTTGGAAGCTGTGGATCCCAAGCGAGTGTCGCAGAATGTGTCCTTCAGAAATGACAAAAGGGGCTCGATGGCGATGTAGAATGGCAAATTGTTGACAGCGAGCCAGAGGAGATCAACGGCGGGGCCATGGATGAGATCGACGTCGGTTGAACCCGAGGGGTTGGGGGTGGGCCACTTAACCTATGACACAGTCCGCCTCAGGCCATCGCTGTCGATGACCTCGATGTCGTAGCCGGCGGCCGAGACATGCTCGCATACTCTAGCCCGCTGCTTGAGTGCCTGCCGCCAGTAATGGTCGTCAGCTTCCTCGGCGACGTTGGGCGAAGAGACTGCTATACACCTCTTTTGGGCCAGTCGCTCCTTGAGATCCACGAGAAGCGTAGCCGGGCTTAGGCTGCGACGCTCTGGGGGTGGGGATGGGGATGGGGATCTGTGGGAAAGGGGCGTTTGGCAGGCATCATCTAAGAAACTCAGGGCGGCTTGGACATGGAGATCGGTGGGTAAGCTGCATGAGCAAACCGGCAGATGTTGACAATGGAGGTCTTGCGGCGGCGGCGGTGGCGGGGACCTTGCTAGGTTTTCGAGCGAGGGAGGGTGTGTCTGTGTGTGCGCGCGCACACGCCCAAGGAGGTTTTGGTGTGTGTGTGTGTGTGTGTGTGTGTGTGTGTGTGTGTGGAGGGGGGGCGGGGTGTTTGAGGAAATGACGTAGGTACTAACATTTTTGCAACCACAACCTTCATGACGCGTATCTAAGTGTTCTGGCGCATGCAAGAGGATGGGCCGTTGGCTCCTTCAAGCAGAAGTATTCTCGTAGGGTGGCGCACGGCGCGTACGCCGAGTACCCGGAGAAGCTTCAAGATCGTGCCGGCCGCATGTGAGATGAGATGTGGGATGGATCGAACTATGTACGCTTGAGTATGCTTAATGACGGTTGAACTATGTACTTATGGTTGAACTATGCTTATGTATGTGTACGCTTATTATCTATGTCTGAGTATGTTAAATATTTTGCCAAATTTTGGTAAAAAATTACAATGGGGGACCAATAAACCAGGACGAAGGTAGTACGTCAATTCACACACGGTTCCCAAAATTGGAACCGTGTGCAATGACTTTCATTTTGCCTACTGCGTCAATCCCACACGGTTCGCTCTAGCAAACCGTCGCCCCCAAAATTCTTTGTGGGACAGAAAACCTCACCACCCAATTCAAAAAAGAAAAAAGAAAACCCTCACCATCCCCACGTCACAAAAACCCTCACCCCGCCCGCCACCCCCTCGGCCCCTCCGGTACGTTCCCCATTCACACCTGCACAAGCTCCTCCGCGTCTATGCCATGGCACCGCCTATCGTGGCGGTAAACACTTAGCTCGACGCCTGCCATCGCCGCCAGGCTCCCGGCAAAGCCCACCTCATTTCACCAATTCCGCTTGTCGTCGCCTATCGCCATCGACTTTCTCGACGCTGCTCGTGGTCGACCCAGCTCCGCTCGGTTGCGGAATCTGCTGTACTAAGGGTTCTTTCTCATGGACTACAAGGTAACTAATTTAACGAGATATTATCTCATCTCTTATCCCAGTTCATCTACCTCCTTTAATCAGCCGATGGAAATCGCCGTGAATTCATTTTTATTCGAGCTGATTCGAGGGTTTTCTTTCATTCATAGAATGTACAGTGCGCCGACACTTCAGGACTTTGCGACCGCCGCCAGAGATTCCATCTCTCCGTACCAGATAACTTGAGGACGGCCGCGGTATGTTCAATCTCACCCTAAATCGGTTGGCATGGCCTACTTTCCTGAACATATTCTAAATATTGCTACATTTGGATAAAAGGTGCCACATGCACCATATACGTCAAAGGGGATTTTCCCCCTCTTCTTTCTATATTAGGCAAATTAATGATGTATTGTTCTTTCGATTACTCTCATTTTTCCATGACATCATGTTTACCCTATCTGTTTAATTATAGATCTTTGTCCTTCGATTTCAACTGTTGTACAATTCTTCCAATTTGGGCCCATATTTGCATGTTACCATATTTTATTTAACAATCCTACCATTTTCTACAAAACATCCATCGCTATGCAACAGATTATGTAGTGCACAATTTTTCCCTTTACATAGATCAAGGCTCCACAGATGTCATACTGCACACAAACCATGGATTTACAATCGTTGCTACTGTAAGACTTGATGAACATGGTGACTCCTATTTTGGCACTGGCTTTTGGAATGAAGTTGCAAAGTTTTATGTACTGAAAGTTGGCACTAAAATTGCACTGCACATAAAAGGGCTTGGTCATGAGATATATGCTAACTTCCCTGACAAAATCATACGTCCAGACTTTGTTCAAAGTAAGTTTTCTTTTCAACTATCTGCATATGTTGACTTACCCAGCAATGTAAAATGAATTGTGTAGTATTTAAGCAACCAATTGTTGTTCCCTTTTCTTACTATATTCCTACCTAATAACTTCTAGTTACTAATACACTTTTCTATTGCATTGTTTTAACTAAATATTCTTTGTACTTCCATTTCTATCAGAAAGTGCCGCTGACAAGGAGACTCCAAAGGTGGAGAACGGGGCTGCCAACAAGCGGAGGCGGGGCGAGCTAGAACCGCAAGCGACTCCAGCAGGCCTAGACTTACAGCAGCCTCCTCGATGATATGTTGAGAGTCATCATCTCCCTCCTCCCAATCAAATATGGGGCGCGAACAACCCTCCTTTCCCGACGGTGGGGCCCCCTATGGAACTCCAGCCCTCTCGACCTCATCGACACCCACGAGCTCTGCCATGGCTATTGCAAAAGCTTGGATGCGTTCTCCAAGATCCTCGGCAGTCACCTTGGCCCAATCAAAGGCCTTAGAATGGGCAAGTTCCGTTCCAACGGCGAGGACCGAGTCAAGCTTGACGACTGGCTCTGGTCCCCCGCCCTAGATCAGCTCGAGGAGCTGACTTTTGATGATGGGCATATGCGGTCGCTACCAATGTCCGCACTCCGCCTCGCCGCCCCGCTGCGCGTTGCCAAGTTCAGGAACTGCCATTTCCCGCCCCTTAATGACGCGCCAGCTCTTATTCTACCACGACTAAAGCACCTCGAGCTCGTCGTCGTCTGCCTCTCAAAGGGTGACATGGAGTGCCTGCTCCGTGGCTGTACTGCACTCGAGTACCTTCGTCTTCAGGCGATCAATGGGTTGAGTACCTTCCACATCACCTCCATGACTCTCCGGACTTTTTATGTGTGTTCCTGGTGCGGCAGGAAGACATCACAAGATGTGTACCATGGTATGTTCATCCAGGACACACCTGCACTTGAGAGATTACTTGTAGTTGATCAAGAAGGTCCAACAAGAATCAATGTCATTTCTGCGCTGAAATTGACAGTGGTGGGCTACTCATCTGACAAAAACTCTGAACTTGTTATTGGATCCACACCCGTTCAGGTACAACAGCCGTCTTCTACCTCTCCTTCTACAAATTAACATTATTTCTAATTTTGAAGATGTTTGTTCGTCTTTCATTCAGAAAATGATTCCGACAAGCTTGACCCCAAAACTGCGCATAGTGAAGGTCTTGGCACTAGAATCTATTGGGCCCGACCTGGAGCAAGTTGTCAGTTTCCTGAGATGCTTTCCGTGCCTGGAGAAGCTATATATCGAGGTGATGTTCCTTTCCTGTTGAATGTTAACCATAAGGGAGTTCAATTTGTGACACATTTTTCCAAGTTTACAATGACAATGTACTACGATTTCTGAAGGTTCTTTTGGAGGATTTCAGTACATACATGTCCCCCCATATTGGTTGCTTGATCCATATGGTTACAATCAATAAGAATTTCTCTTTTGGATTCATCTGTACTAGTTTTCTTAGGAAACTTATCATCCACTCCAACCTCTTGTGAAGAAGGCTACATTTCTCTAGAATGTAATCAAATGCCCATGTTAATCATGTCAGATCGAAGATGGCATGTTAGTGCATTTTACAAATCCTGCAAACCAAATAGCTAGGCATGTAGTAATGTTCAAAACTACATGTAGGCACCAACACATTTTCTTCTTTTGCAGATAAGATTAGGCCCAGTGGTGGATAATGTGATACAATATAACAATCACATCGAATGCCTAGATCTGCATCTCTCAGAAATTACTTTGAACTCCTACCGAGGGACCTTACCGGAGATTATATCCGCCAGGTTCTTTGTTCTCAAAGCAAGGGTGCTGAAGGAAATGAGGTTTGCCCTACATTTATTTCCCAAAAATGAATGGTTTCTTGATCAGCGCCGGCGCGTGCGGCAGAATGGAGTAGGCTCCAAAAATGCTGAATTTCATTTTGGAACTTCAGATGACAGAGTAATCGGAAGTCATCGTGTCAACCCCATACATGACTTCTCAGTGTCTGACCCCTTTGCAAAAATTGTGAGGTTTCGAAGCCAGACTTAGAAGCGGTGATATTAGTTTGAACCTCTCTGATATCCATGTTCAGCGGATCAGCGTGAGCGTTTGCAGCTAATGAGCTGAATTTCATTTCTAATATCAGTTTGAACCTTGTAATCTTTGAATTTGAGCCATATAACTCTGGAATTTGAATCTTGTAACATTTTGAGCTTTTGTGGTACAATCGTTGAAATGGCATCGTATGAGACTCGTATATTGCTAGCACTATTTTGACCTTAATATGCAATGGTCTTAGATTTTATTAACCATTCTCGAGTCAGTTTACCTTGTCGATCTCACAACACACGATCTGTATAGCTAACTCGACTGCGATCTTCGACATTATTGCGCACAGTTGGTTTCTTCCACCATGTGCACTTTAGAGCGCTAAATTAATTATCGCACTCGAGTGTCCATCATCACCCTTCTGTGTAACTTTGACCTCATCACCCAAGGGTAAACTTATGACCGAAGTCATTCCACACACTTCATTTTTACAAAGCTTTTTGCCAATAAACGCCCTCGATTTGTCCCTCTTCTAGCCGACACGTGGCCAAACTAGCCGGGCGGGAAGCTTGCATGGTAAACAGCGCGGTAGCGCGGGAACAGGCTCACCGGTGATACATTTGGCGCCTCTTCGAGCCCATACGTGCGGTGCGGTGTTGTCAAGCATGCACTGGAAGCCTCCGCTATGAACGTCGTGACAAGACGTGACGATTACAGGCCGGCCAGCCCCCATTTATTACAGCGGCCATTTAACCTACCCTTGTGTCTCTTCAACCTTTCGATCGCGCCCACCATTGCAAGAAGCACACCCACCACGAGAAATTCTTAGAGGGTATCCTGCGCGGCTCCAATGGTGCTCCGAGCGGCGGTTCACCATGCGTGCCGTGGTGGACACCCATAGAAGGTTCATGGACCTCTCGGTGGTGTACACCAACGACCCGGTCTGGGTGGAGCACTCCATCAACATCATGGAGCTGTTGCTTGCCGAGAAGAAGTACAAGGTGGTCGGGTTTGACCTCGAGTACACCCGCGCTCGTGCCGGGTCTCGTCCCAAGGTCGCTATCGCCCAGATGTGCGTGCGCCACCACGTCCTTGTCTACCACTACTGCCTGGCCACAAGGCCTTGCGAGCGTTTCGCCAACAACCCCCACTACATGTTCACTACGGTGGACATCACCAACGATGTCAAGGGGCTCGAGAATTTGGGCATCGCCTGCCAGAATCTTGTCGACATCCAGGGCCAATACAAGATCTGGGGCAGCAAGGAGCATGAGAAGGACTCACTAGTTCACCTCGCCGAGGCCATCATCGACCCCTACTACAGAGACATGAAGGATTCGTGCAATAAGGACAAGCGTGCCTGGCACTCAGCCAGGATAGAGAAACTCGACAAAGCTCATGTCGTGTACGCGGCTGTCGGTGTCAAAACCGGCGGATCTCGGGTAGGGGGTCCTGAACTGTGCGTCTAGGCGGATGGTAACAGGAGACAAGGGACACGATGTTTTTACCCAGGTTCGGGCCCTCTCGATGGAGGTAAAACCCTACTCCTGCTTGATTAATATTGATGATATGGGTAGTACAAGAGTTGATCTACGACGAGATTGGAGAGGCTAAACCCTAGAAGCTAGCCTATGGTATGATTGTTGTTGTTATGGTCCTACGGACTAAACCCTCCGGTTTATATAGACACTGGAGGGGGGTAGGGTTACACAGAGTCGGTTACAAGGAAGGAGATCTACATATCTGTATTGCCAAGCTTGCCTTCCACGCCAAGGAGAGTCCCATCCGGACACGGGACGAAGTCTTCAATCTTGTATCTTCATGGTCCAACAGTCCGGCCAAAGGTTATAGCCCGGCTGTCCGGATACCCCCTAATCCAGGACTCCCTCAGTAGCCCCTGAACCAGGCTTCAATGATGATGAGTCCGGCGCGCAGATTGTCTTCGGCATTGCAAGGCGGGTTCCTCCTTCGAATACTTCATAGAAGATTTTGAACACGAGGATCGTGTCCGGCTCTGCAAAACAAGTTCTACATACCACCGTAGAGAGAATAATATTTCCACAAATCTAATCTGCTGACGTATCCCGTAATGTAACATCACACCACAGCCAAGCCCTTATGCAAATCGTTTTTTATAGCCAACCTCAGCGTGTTTTGCGAGGCGGTTTCCTTGGCACGTCTTGTCGAAGTAGAGATCGTGTCCCCTTATTGCGGGATTCTCATCAATACGGACGTGGGTAACCCAACTGCGCCATCAATTATGGCACTTGGGGGATAAGCGAGTTTTACCAGGCTGGTGGGGACGCATAGTTTTGTCCGCCCATATAAAGGGATAAGGGCTCACCTTTTTCCATCCACGCCTTCTTCCTCCTTTGCTCATCCATTCTCGCACACTCGAGATCCAGCGCCCAGGTCCACATTTTCTTCCTCAACCTTCTCCAACCATGTCCGGAGCGGGAAGCAAGTGGATGGTTTCCTCCGTCACAGAGGGACACATCAAGAAGCTGAGGGGAGCCGGATACCTACCCGACGATATCGCACACCGGCTCCCAGATGCGGGGCAGCTCATCCCCACCCCCAGGCCCCACGAGAGGGTAGTGTTCCTTACCCATTTCCTCCGCGGACTGGGATTCCCTCTCCACTCATTCGTCCGGGGACTCATGTTCTACTACGGCCTGGACTTCCACGATCTGGCCCCGAACTTCATCCTCAACATCTCGGCATTTATCGTCGTGTGTGAGGCCTTCCTCGCATCAAGCCCCACTTCGGCCTATGGCTGAAGACCTTCAATGTTCAACCGAAGGTAGTGGGGGGCCAGCAGGCGGAGTGCGGAGGCGCCATGGTGGGCAAGATGCCCAACGTCACATGGCTCAAGGGCTCCTACGTGGAGACCATAAAGGGGTGGCAATCGGGGTGGTTCTACATCACTGAGCCGCATGACCCCAAATGGGCAGCAGCTCCCGAGTTCCGATCCAGAATCCCCACGCGACTCACCTCCTGGAAAGAGAAGGGCCTGCCCTGGGGTAGTCCGAGAGAGCTGACCGGACTCCAAACCTGTATCCAAAACATGGTGAACAAGAAGCTCAAGCTTGTCAACATATTCTAGGTCATGCTCATCCGCCGGATCCTCCCGTGTCAACAACGGGCGTTCAACTTGTGGGAGTTTGACCTGGCCCAGCACCAAACTTTGATCAAGCTCTTCGACACAACACACGAGGATGCTTGGAAGGTGCTATTTAAGGGCGCCGAGGTTCCCCCTCCCCTTACCGAGGATCGCGGATTCAGCGTGAAGCGCCAAGCCAGTGCGGTAAGATGCTTTATCTCTTATAGGGTATTCATTTCCATAGTTTAACTATGTGTGGGGTCTGAGCTTCCATGTCTTTGACAGGAATGGGTGGAGACATCGGGGCAGATTGATTGTCCAGCCCCCTGCCCGAAGACCCTGCGGACGCTCTCCTGACGGAGATGCTTACTCCGGCTCCTTATGAGGTGCCGGAGAAATAGGTCAAGAAGAAGGCTACGGGAACCCAAAAGAGTTCCCGGCGCCAGGTGTTATCAGACTCATCGTCCGATGACTCCGAGATGCACTCCTCCCATGGAAACAAGGAGGAGGCAGATAAAGGTTCTTCCCCTGCAGCCAGGGAAGACAAGAAGAGGAAGGTTGCCCCAACTGGAGAGGCTGGAGGGTCCAAGAAGGGAAGGACTCTCCCTCCGGACTACTCCGCCACCGTCGCCGACAGCGAAGACGAGTGGCCACCTAGGGCTAAGCCCCTGGCGAGATCGTAAGTATTCGTACACCAGAGTTACTCGTGGCACCGTTTAATTGCACAGCTTCTTCTGACATCGGACACGGTTATGCAGTCTGTCTCGGGCCCGTATCGACGTATCCTCGTCGAGCGGTTCTTTGGACCCGTCGGCCATGAGCAGCGGAGGATCACTTCCGACCGCCTCCACCCCTTGCCCTATGGACAACGCCGAGGTATTGTCTCAAAGGGCACCAAGCCGAGGGGAGGTAGTCCTGGAGGCGCCACAAGGCGACCTTCCAGACTGTAGGCGCAAAGGGAGCAAGGCTCCCAAGGGCTCCAAGTTCGTCCCTGGGCCGAATACCGCACCGGAACCTCCAGCGGTTCCGGACTCCGGCAGGCGCCCCCCACTAAGAGGGGCAAGCCTACCATGCCGGTGACCTCCGTCCAACCGGAGGCACCGGATAACTTGCTGGAGGTGCTTAACGGCGCCTCCGTCGACGAGGAGCACCGCACTATTATGAGTGCGGTGATCCAGAAGGTTCAGTCTGCCAAGAGCGGACTGACTGAAGCCTGTGCCAGCCTTCTAACAGGCTTTGAGGTATGTATTTAAAATATATGAAAACATTACCGCATAGACAGTAGCCCCTAATGCTCTGTCCGGTGTTCACAAAGAAAAGCCGAATAGAGGATCTAAGAATATCCGCAGGAGTCTAACATAAGTATGTCGATATGTGTATGCAGGCTTCGCTACTGACCTCTGCCGCACTGACTGCGGAGGTCGATGCGCTGAAGCAGAACCTCGAGCGGTCCGAGAAAGAGCTTGGCCTTGCCAAGAAGCAGCTCGAGGAGAACCAAGGTAAGTAATGCCTTGTCTATGTGTGTATATATAAAAAAGATGCAGTTGCAAAATTGATAGGATCGTTATTAATGTGCCAGGGGCCATGACCGAGGTGGCGACCCTGAAGCAAGCACTGTCCGAGGCCGAAAGCAAAGCGGCCACGGAGCGCACCGAGCGGGGGAAACAAGAGGTGTGGGTTGCTGAGGTGCAGCAAGAGCTCCAGGCTCTCATGAAAAAGCATGAGAGTTTGGAGCTTGACTCGAAGACGCGAGAGTCCGAGCTTGCCTCAGCCCTTGAGAGCGCCAAGCATGCCAAGGCCTAAGCCCAGAAGGCCCTCCAGGAAATTGAGGCGATGAAGAAGATAGCGGCGGGTAAGGCATTCATTATGCAGAGCAAGCATGTGAAAGTAAATTACTTATTACTTACCCGAGTCCGGAGCTCTCCAGGAGCGTTCGCAGATTTTCCCTGCAGTGTGTCGGATGCTGCAAAGCACTACCGAGCCGAGGAGGGGAGCTCGACGGAGAAGGTGTTCTGGTCTCAGTATACTAAGGCCGAACACCTGGTGCCCTTAAGCGACCAGCTGAAGCAATTGGTCGAGCTCCATAAGGCGGCCGAACAGGCCATGAAGGGTCTGATAGTCCAGCTCTGGCCTGGAGAGGCCATGCCAGGGAGCTACTTCAGGTTGGTGAGGCGGCTTGTGGATGCCTGTCCTTGGCTTGAGGTCATCAAGCGCTCCGTCTGCATCGAGGGCGCCCGCAGGGCGCTTGCCCATGTTAAAGTACACTGGGCAAGATGGACGTTGAGAAGCTGGTGAAGGATGGGCCACTGCAGGGCAAGGAGCATCGCCATCCTGAAATGTACTATGAGGGCATCTTGAAGGGTGCCCGCCTTGTGGCGGATGAATGTTCCAAAGATGTAATATTTGAGTGAACTCGCTCGTGTGATCCTGTACGCTGAAAACTTGTTCATATGCGCTATGCAACGCTTGTTTGAATTTAAAATATTACCTTATGTGCGGCCGTTTATTAAATCTGAGAGATGGCGAGTCGTCAGCTTCTGCCCCCGTGCCACGAGTGCTGGGGTGTTCGGGATAAACCCGAGCACTCTTTTTCCCATTCTTGGGTCCTTCGAGGGAGGTGCTCAGCACAACGAACAAGGCAATCGGACTATAATGCTTTATCACTCTCACTTAGCCAGAGAATTCTATAATTTTAAATTTTGGCGAAGCCCCTAATTTTCAAAAGACCGAGTTCGGGGCGCTATACACACCTAAGCCAGACAAAGCCGACTCCTCGCCCTAAGCGGCATAAGTCTTTAGGGACTCGAAACCTCTCGAACCGCGACCAGCTCTCGCCTTATCATGACAGTCAGTTTTAGCTTTCTCTACAGAGGTGCTTAGCCCAGCTGAACCGGGGCACAATCGTAGTAGTTCTCCCAGTGCTACCTTAGCCGATATAGCGGAACGTAAGGTACCAAAACATGGGAGCCGGGCAAACCCAACTATTGACCTAAGACATGATTCGGAGCCGATGCATATAATGATATAAGTTCGGGGTGCCGCACTTGTGAAAGTGTTTGGACTTCTCATGCCGTATTATGGGGTGCTTAAGCCCCTGGTGTATTGGCCGTACCAAAGTGTACGGGTGCTAAATGTCATGAGTGAACATATATACGTAAAAAGGGAAGGAATAGAGAATGCAATTATAGTCTGAAGCTATGCATTGTTTATTCGAAAAAGTGCATTAAAGCAGAACGATACAAATAGTGCGATAAGCAAAAAGTGGGACTATTTGACATGTCCCCTCTGGGGGCGAGCTGCGGAATGGTATTTAAAGCAGGTATTTTGCTCGTTATAGAGACCACCTGGGGGTTCCATAATGTGACGTAGCTTTTCTGCCTCCCTGGTTCTTGTATCGTGTGTTCGGCGATTGTACTACCGAACAAGTCTTCCCGAGAGTAAAGTCCTGAAAGTGAGAAAAAAATAACAAATACGAAAGCCCCTAGTGAGGTTGAGCCGCATTTTGGGGCGTGCCGTGGTTGTGCCCCTCCCCCTATGCCCATGGTATTTTCAGAGCGTAATTGTGTACACGTGGTACAGATTTTGCTGTTTGGCTGGGGCTGCGGTTGGGGCTGCATTGCTACGCCTGCTCAGAACGTGCCAGGCGGTCTTGTTGCAGATTACTCCAAGCGCGCTTGACGGCGTCCGGACGTTTGATCGCCGGACTGGAGAATTGCCTTGAGAGGCTGCTTTGTGCTTCTGCTGCGAGGGACGCAGTGTGCTCCTCCGTTCGGAGGGAGTGTTCTGTGTTTTTCCATTGACTGTGATGACCCCCTGAGGTCCTGGCATCTTGAGCTTGAGGTATGCATAGTGCGGCACCACATTGAATTTTGCAAATGCGGTTCTCCCGAGCAGTGCGTGATATCCACTGCAGAACGGGACTATGTTGAAGATTAACTCCTCGCTTCGGAAATTATCAGGGGATTCGAAGACCACTTCTAGTGTGACTGAGCCTGTGCAATGGGCCTCTACACCTGGTATGACGCCTTTAAAGGTCGTTTTTGTGGGTTTAATCCTTGAGGGATCCATACCCATTTTCGCACTGTGTCATGATAAAGTAGGTTCACGCTACTGCCGCCGTCCATAAGGACTCGAGTGAGATGAAATCCGTCGATGATTGGGTCTAAGACCAATGCGGCAAATCCGCCATGACGGATGCTAGTGGGATGGTCCCTGTGATCGAAAGTGATCGGACAGGAGGACCATGGGTTGAACTTCGGGGCGACTGGCTCCAACGCGTATACGTCCCTTAACGCACGCTTCCGCTCCCTCTTGGGAATGTGGGTTGCGTATATCATGTTCACCGTCCGCACTTGTGGGGGGAACCTCTTCTGTCCTCCGTTGTTCGGCGGTCGGGGATCCTCCTCATCATCGCTATGTAGCCCCTTGTCTTTGTTTTCGGCATTTAACTTGCCGGCTTGCTTGAACACCCAACAATCCCTGTTGGTGTGGTTGGCTGGCTTGTCGGGGGTGCCGTGTATTTGGCACGAGCGATCGAGTATACGGTCCAAACTGGACGGGCCCGAAGTGTTTCTTTTGAATGGCTTTTTCCGCTGACCGGGCTTATAGCCTCTGAATCCGGCATTAACTGTCGTTTCCTCAGTATTGTCACTGTTAATGCGGCGCTTGTGTTTGTTGCGACGTGACCTGCCATTGCTGTCCTTGGTATCGGAAGTACCAGGGCTCTTTGATATGTTATTACTGCGAGCCAGCCAACTGTCTTGTCCCGCGCAAAGTGGGTCATGAGTGTCGTGAGGGCTGCCATAGATTTTGGGTTTTCCTGGCCAAGGTGCCGGGCAAGCCACTCGTCGCGGATGTTATGCTTGAAAGCTGCTAGGGCCTCTGCATCCGGACAGTCGACGATTTGATTTTCTCCCATGTTGTTTTGTCTCTCCTTCCCCTTCTCTCCAGTTATCGGTGCCGCCCTGGGTCGCAACCTGGAGCCGGCTGTGTTCCCAGCCCCGGCTAGCCCAGTGGCGTAGTTGCCCTAGAAGCCTGCAGCGCCGGTTTATGCGTCGTCACCAGCTCCATAGGAAGTGTGTGTGTAGTCCTTGGCGTTGTAGTACCACCACTGGTGCCATTGGAGATGACCGACGCGCCGGCCATCGCCGTCACGATCCACGCGCTGAATCTGTCCAATCCGCGCGCGCAGATGATAGACCACCTCCAAGATCCGCGCCTGAAGACGCCCGCCGCGCCAGCCGTCCCCGCGATGGCGACCACCATGCCGCGGTCTGCAATGTGGACCACGTAGCCCTCCTGCACACGCCTTGGCCACCAGCGTCGCGTTCGACTCTGCCGCAGCTAGCCCAAGCCAGTGACCCCGCTTCCTCCGAAGCCACACAAGAGCGAGGGGAGCCGTCTTGGTCACGAGCGCACGACTAGTGACAACAACGACAAATGGTGGTGGGCAAGCGCCTCGTCCTCCCAGCCGTGGCAAGCACTGGCGACGACGGCAAGAAGGCAGGCCGATGATGAGAGCCGACGAAGACCAGAGGGGAGAAGGGCCGCCCGACGGCTGAGCGACATAGCTCATGTTCCCACGAGCGGCACCATCGTGCTCATATTCGCAGCCAACCATCACCACGACAAAGTAGAATCACGAGTCAAGTCGCCTTCCATACCATGCATAGAGGCCTTCCGTTTCGATCTTTTTCAGTAATTCATCAGCTGGACCGTGACTTGTGTCGGCTGCGAGCCTGCGACCCACAGCGGCGACGGGGACTAAGAGAGCAGGGGAGGCGAAGCGACCTGGGAGAAGTGCCACGCTGCATTCAAC
This sequence comes from Aegilops umbellulata, assembly GCA_032464435.1. NCBI lineage: Eukaryota > Viridiplantae > Streptophyta > Magnoliopsida > Poales > Poaceae > Aegilops > Aegilops umbellulata. Next base: position 107,230,281 of record CP136056.1, on the reverse strand, counting down.
TTGACTGAACCCAACCATACCATGTGAACACCCGTTTACTCTCTCGACCTACACGCCCGGTCACACACTTAAATCAGAAAACCGCCTAAAATCTGAGCAAAACCACTTAAGGGGGAAATTTACCCGGTTTTGATGATTTGAGGGTTAAAATCATACCAAATTCGACTTCAGGGGGATATTTGTCCCTCGGACCGCATTTGGGGGTGAAAAATAGACTTCTTTCAATAAATTCGGCCCGAAAGCCCACTGGGCAATTCCATGCCGCAGCTCACTAAGCCCACGCCGAGCAAAACCCTTGCCCCCCCGGGCCTTTATAATCCAAACCCTAGCGCAACTGACTCCTCCACCTCGCAGACATCCCCGAGCAGAAGCCGCCGCCGACGCCGCCGACCCTCGCGCCGCCGCCGCCGCCGACGCCGCCGACCCTCGCGCCGCCGCCGCCGCCGACCCTCGCGCCGCCGCCGCTTCTCCTCGGGGCGCAACCATGGTGACCTCCACGAAGAAGACGGTAACACCCCCCTTCACCGCCCACCACCCTGATCTATCCCCATGTTCATGTCGACCTGCCGCGACGCTCTTCTGTAGCTTTGCCGGTTCCCGCCATTCACTATGTTTCCTTTTCCCGTTCCTCACGGTGTTCTGTTCTTTCTGTCTTGCTGATTTCCGGTGTATTTGGTGTGATGGCGCAGAAGAAGTCCGGGGACAACATCAACAACAAGCTGCAGCTTGTCATGAAGAGCGGCAAGTACACGCTCGGCTACAAGACCGTCCTCAGGACCCTCAGGAACTCCAAGGGTAAGAGCCCATCCTCCCTTGCCTAGTTTCCACCGCGCTCAGTATTGCATGTGTTTTATGGTTCCTAGTTTGTGCGAATTGTATGCTAGTATTTGCTAGTTGAAGATACAGAATATGGTGTTTAGATCCTGAGTTTTAGTCAGGAAACGCTCGAGTTTCTGTTGGTGTGACCTTCTGAGCTTTGATTTTGGATAAATGGATGTTGAAATGTGTTCTTGTGCATCGCAAAAACTGATTACCAGTGGATCTCTGCTTCTGTGTATGAGTCGATGCCATAGTGATTAGCTTCACCCTCGCTCTTCTAATGATATGGGCTCACTGCTGTGGTCCAGTAGCTGATGGTGGTATACATCGCATAGTGATTGGGCATTTCTGTATGTTTATTAGAGGGAACTAGGCAAGATTTTAGTACTTGATTACTTGTTAGCATTCTGTTCTGTTTTGTGTTATACTCCAATTTGGTGCTTGAAATTTCGTTAGTACCTCCAAAATTATCTCATGCTTTTAAGATGTGCACCATTATGTGGATGTTATATGCTGTACCTATGTTGGTTTGAACTAGATATGGATGATCCTTTACCTAGATTATAAACAATTAACTAGCTCAGCCTAAACTATGATTTGCAAATTTCTCGACTTACACGTACTACTTTGGTGGACATGATGATCCTTTCCCCAGATGATCGACAATGAACATGCTGAGCGCTATAATTTCTCTTAGGAGAAACCAAGCCAGGACTCTGATCTGCCCAGTAGTACAGATTTTTGTTCTTCATTGCTTGCTACTGTTTTGTGGGTTGTTATCTTTGCTTGGCACCATTGGGCGTCGAAAACTGATTACTAGTGGATCTATTAATATGGCCATCGAGTATTGAGTCATAGTAATTCTCAAAATCGTGCAAATTGATGTAGGTTTCTCTGTGCTTGATTTACTATGCATTCTATTTGTTTTCAATGTGCCATTTGATTTGGAGGATATGATGATTCTTTCCCCAGATGATCGACAATGAACATGCTGAGCGCTATTATTTCTCTTCAGAGAAACCAAGCCAGTACTCTGATCCTCCTAGCCATTGCACATGCCTGTATTCATATGGCCATTGTGGATAATTCTATGCCTTAAGAATTCTCCTGATATATCACTGTTTATTAGTAGGATATTTCTTCTGCTTGGCGTAACAGCAATTTCACGTTGTTTCTTTGTAATTTGATGATGGTTGACAGTCTGATATCAAATAATGTGGTTGCATCCTATTTACAGCAAAGCTTGTCATCCTTGCTAACAACTGCCCTCCGCTCCGCAAGTCTGAGATTGAGTACTATGCTATGTTGGCGAAGATCACTGTCCACCACTACCATGGAAGTAAGTTTGCATTCCTATTTAATCCAACTTTTGTCTAGTGGTGAGTTCTGTGAGATGATGTTCACTTCTTCCCATGACACTGTGAAACCCTTCCTACTTGGCTCACAGTCCTGTCTATTACTTTGCTGTGGAAGTATAGTAGTAAGCTAATCAATAGTTTGAAATAGTGCATATAAGATGGTAAAGCAGTCATAATCATGTCAACTTTTTTATTATCTCAATAATATACTGTTCAAAAGTAACAGCGCCAATGTTTGATTTCCAGACAATGTTGATTTGGGAACTGCGTGTGGTAAATACTTCCGAGTCTGCTGCCTGAGTATCATCGACCCTGGTATCTACTACCACATCTCTCAATTGTTTTACCTGGTTCATACTTTGATATACAACAACTGGGTTTCTGATCATGCTCTGTTCCTTGTGTTAAATTTTCAGGCGATTCCGACATCATCAACGCAACACCAGCTGGCCAGTAAACCTGTGTATGCCATTCTCAGTGTCTCGTCTGACGCGTCATCTAAGGTGGTTCTAGAGTGTAGTTCTTGCTGGACTTGATTTGGTCTTGTGTACATCATTTATCAGTCAATCAAGTTTGATGGGACTATGGTTTTGGATCAAAAGGTTTTGTTCCTGGCTTGATTGACTGCTCTTCGTGGTGCTGCTGTCAGCAAGCATGGTTTTGCTGTGATCAGAGTTTTCTGTGTGTCGCTATGTGTGATCTGTAGTTTAGTTTTTCACTGTCTTAGCACGCCTTCTCTTCCCCACGTTTGATATTTTGCGTCATAGCTATGAGTAATCAGTGGAAATACACGGCTCTGTACAACGAATCATGTTCATTGTGCACGAGAACGGGCTTAACCCACCCAAGAGCGTGGATGGGTGAAGATCTCGCCGAGAGAGAGAGAGAGAGAGAGCTAAGGAAAAAAAAAGGTGCATCCCATCTCGCCTCGTTAACTTGCGTCTGCTTTTTCTCCTCAAAGAGCATGCCACTACCGATTTTCTCGTGTCGTCGTCTTATCGCAAGGAAAAGAAAAGAAGTTGGTTTTGGAGTACGTTGTTGATGCGTTCCACGTTTCGCTTCCGAATTTCCGCCTGCTCCACACGGCTCCATACTGTTTCAAACCAAAAGATGCATAGCGGCGCAGCGAATGGACGCGACAACTTTGGCTGGCCACTAACCACTTACCAACTCGACTTGTACATGCTTTTTACCATGGAAATCCAACATTTTTTGGTATTTTATATTTGTTAACTATGACAAGTTTAGTTGGTAAGCAAAGCATATCCATCCTCAATTTGATTTTTATCAGAAAATTGCCGTGCTTGCTAACTAAATTAATCATCCTCGCGTCAACTAAATTGTCATAGAATAAGCATCCAGATGCAATGAGAATGCGCTACCCAGCTAACAACCGATAATACATCTAAATGACTCAATCCAACATAGATAAAACAAATAGAAAAAAAATAAAATATTTGCACAAGTCCCCGCGTAAAACCAGTAACATAATACTTAGATGTGTAATACACATGTAATACGATTCATCAAATTTGTACTTACCGTGGCCGAAAATATCTTAAGAAAAACTTGGTACTGCCATAATGGCTAAAGATTCCACATCGTAATGATTCCATCATACCAGTGAGTAGGTCGCAGCGAAGGGCGCCCATGCTTAGGCGGTGACGTTCCGTCGGATGATAATAAGGTACGTGCAGCAACCGTTGCAATTATTCTGCGCGAGCTTTGATTCCAGCCAATTATTGTAGCAGCTGTTGGGTCGTGGCTTCAGAGTTCACAACGGAATCTCTATTTAGGATTTGTTTTTCCGTAGCAACAAAGCGACTAAGATTCTCGGCGATTCTCTAGTCGTAAGTTGAGATTCCAGGGATCTGTAGAGGCCAACTGGGGCCAGGTGCCGAAATAGGTGCAAGCATTTTGTTCCGTGCGGGAATCATCACATTTTTCTCTTCTGATGAAAATTCCTGTGTTTGAATGTTGGAGGGCACGGTGACAACTGACAGCCTGCCGTGCCGTGCCATTTCGGTACTCAAGTCAAGTCTCAAGTAAACACAGACTCAAGTTTGAAGTCAGTCAAGCAGTCAATATTCCACCGTGGAGCAGTTGAGTTGTGTGGTCAGTACTACGCAACATCGCCGGTTATTCGACGAATTTCCACGGTTTCTATCAAAGAAATTAATACCAACTTGACATGAAAACTATCCTTCAACTTCTCGTTTTTCATCTCTAGTACTAAATGGTCTTCTTGATATGTGGTGGGTCTTTTCGTTTTTCATGTAAAATAAAATGGCTTCTTCATCTGTGGAGGCTCTCATACATGTTTTATTGGTCTAATTCTAAATCGCATTCAACAGATCATGTGAATAGCCAGCAAGTACCTGAATCTAGGTTAGCACTAGATGCTTCCCCCACTTAAAAAAATGATTCGTTGCTTCACCAATCGTCCAAACACATGGTTAACCAGCAAGGACTCTCAACTATAGCTGACCAGATATTTTTCTTTCTTAGCTTTGATTGATTGCTACTTGAGATTTCGACTTCCAAGTAACCATAGTCACATTAAAAGAAAAAAACTCCTACATTAGCAACACTTAAAAACCAAATCCCAGTGCTACTCACTCTATCCTTATCTACATAGCGCCCTCGTATATTTGCATTGCCGTCATAAACTCGTGAAAGATGATGACGTGCCTCCTTTTTTTTTGTGAGAAAACTTCTGACCTATTCATCATGCCATGGCAGTGATGAATTCATAGAAGGAGCACCAACCTTAGCAAGCAGATCTAATGAGTAAGTAGAAGCTAGCCACCATTGTGCTATACGCATATAGCATATCTACATGATTTATGGCAAGCTGGTCCAGCAACAATCTATTGCTAGTCCATTACCAGCTGCGGGGATAGATTCATGAAAGAAGTAGCGCACCTTTGGACACGCAAGCTAAGGCATCCATTTTGCCCACGCCATGTTACTTTCCATGGTTATTAAGCAAAGGTTTGGCCCTGTTTGCGAGAGCAAAGGCCATTTAGAGGCAGGTCACAGAATTTGCACCACATATCATAGAAGCTAAAGTTTAGATCCTGGCTTTACTTTCTCCAAACTCATCATAACATAAAGGATTGTAGCTGAAATGAATGTTAACCATAGGATAGGACAATGTATGTTTTCAGCTAGTTTGGTAAAAATACCAACCGATGAGATCTTGGGGAGGAAAACACTGGAGAGGCAATCACACGACAACAGCTATATCATGTATTATGCTCAAGATCATGGCCGCAGGAAAACAAAACACGGCCATCTCATCGGCCATCATCGATTGCTCGGATGCCGACCAGAGGAAGGGTATCAAATCAATGCTCATCATGGTATCATGGGAAATTTGGCAGGAGAGAAACAACTGCACGTTCAGAGGGATGATCGCTGCTGTCAACGACATTGTGGTGCCTGGCGGGTGCAAAATGCATTGAGCCCCTTTTGGGGATCCACCGTGAAGTGTCGCCCAGCTTGTAGGTTTCTTTATTTTTCTCTTATTTTATTCTTGATCCTTTGGATCAACCCTTGTTTTGTCTGCTCCATGCTTGATACGGAATCGAAGCCAGCGATTGCTGGATCTTTCAAACAAATAGTATTATACTCCAGATTAGTTTAGAGGAGATCACTTGCGTGACTGCACAAGTTACTAGGCAAAATACAAGGTGGCAAGATGTTTGACTTAGCTATTGATTACTGCGAGTTAATTAAGAATTTCCTTTCCACCAATAATGGAAAGAACAGAAGGAGTAATTTATACAGTAAGTCAAGAGTGACGCAGAACACACGTTGCACTTACCCTCCTACAGACCAAAGAAGTTTAGCCGACTTCTTTTTTTCTCTTCTTTTGCGACGAAAATCTTAGCGAGACCTTCTCAGGGTGATCAATCAGCCAGGCCCCAATATTCCATTCAGCAAGTGATGACAAGCAGGGCGAAGAAAAATTCTGCAGTATGATATCAGCAATGTGGAGCTGCTTTCACCTTTCTCAAGACCCTGCAGTCACCGGCGGTGGTTAGCGTCGGCAAGTTGCAAATGGACATCTGAACTCCTAAGCAACCATCGACTTCAGAGGCAGCAGGGGACAAGGACGATTTCAGCACAGGCGTACTAGCTTTATTCCACCCAATTGAATAGGAAAACATCAGATTCCACAAAACTTGTCCAATAGAAATATTCAAGATTCCCTCGCCCTTCTTTTTCCTCCCCTACATTATATAGACATAAAAGGTTATTCATAAAGGGCCAGCACTACGCCGAGAAGTGCTGAAAAATGTGTGGGAGGTGTGAGAGTGCAACAACCATCTGCTATGCAGATATTATAGTTTATCGAGGTATTAACAAGGACGGGTGAGAAAGTTACAGACGGAAAGGCATTATTGAAAAGGAAAGCAAACCACCAAGGCGCTATGCTAATGGCTTTATGGCCTTCATCGAATGGCAGTTGATAGCTCACACCGAGATACCAACAGTAATACCTCCTCCCCCCCTCTCCCCTGAAATATTTATTTATCTGCACTGCATACCTTATGTGCTTCCAACTGCAGCACACACAAGTACAGAGGGGTCCTCCCCGGAGAAGCTCATGATACCTCCTCTTGCTTATGCTTAGATAAAAGGCTCATGATGCCTAGCCTCCAGACTTCGTCTTCTCCGAGGATCGCACAGGCGCAGCTATAGAGGACAGTCTCTGGCTCTGGCGCTGGCATGCATCGGCACCAAGGATAAGATCTACAGCATGGCCATGGCTGGTCCAGCTTGCAGTTTTCTCTCGTGTTTTTTGTGTTTTGTAGCATGTCTTCTCGTTATGGAGTCTGCTTTGTCTGCCCATTCATGGTGCACCCCACATCCGAACCCGAAGGGAGAAGCGGAGTTTAAGCAGAAGACAGATAAGTTCTGGGAGTACCAGGAGCAGAGCAATACCTGGGTGGAAATAAGCATGCCTTTCAATCTCATGTCCTGCATCAACGGCACCTGCACAAAGGTAGGCTCGATCAAGCAACCAGAAAGCAAACATGTCCGTGCTTCCGTCTTGAGTCAAGACAAGGATACTGATCCCGTCCTGCCCATAAGGAAAAGAATCTCCTTGGCAAGGATGTCAGAGTCGTCCGTGTGGGTGACAGGCCAAAGTGGATCAATCTATGAGAGGTTCTGGAACGGGGTCATGTGGGTGATTGCTCCTCATGAGCTTCCAACAGCGGCTGGGTATGCAACAGCAACTTTCATCGTCAACACAACCATCCTTGCTCTGTCCGAGGCTGGAATCCTCTACCAGGTAAGCATATCATCTACTAACAGTCAGTAGTTCTTCTAGCTTATTCAGACTTAGGGTTATAATCTTCTACAGCAGCTCATATCACCAAGCTTACTGTCTCTCGCAAAGATCACCCTTGCATCATTCTTGAACTGTTTGAGATCTTTATAACAGTAGCTTATACTTTTTTCTTTTGAGGAATAGTAGGTGATACTTTATGCCCGAGACAGAAAAGTATTCGCCATGAAACTTTGTAGACAAGTACTTGATTTTGGATTTTTTTTCAAATTAAGGGCTCCATGGAGCTCGAGCTCAATTAGCAATTTCCCTTTTTCCAACAAAAATAAATCCGGTTTACTTCCATTACTTGTACAGATTGTGTCATTCGAAACAAAACTAGTATGTAGTGACTTTAGTACAACCAGAACGTACTGATGTTGAGAAAAGACAGCGGAGATAGTCATGGAGAGTGAAGGAAAATATACAGGAGAAGTCAAACAGAAATGTATGTAACAGAGGAACACTAGTTGCATACCCAATGTTATTACTGGAGCAATGAAGGAAATTAATTCCTGCTAGGTAAGGCTAAAATAATGTCCAGAATTTGTGTAATATGTATCCATTAGTAAGCCACCAATGGAGTTATGATTAGATTGTCCTGTTTTTTCTCCTTCTAAAAAGACTCAGGACATTCTATTTGCATATCTGAAGTATCTGATATATAACATGAAGATGTGATACGATTCAGAATGAACTTATCTATCCTATCCAGCAAAGCATAAATCCTATATCGTCAAGTGAAATAGACTTCTGCATGAATTCAGTTGCAAACAGATTAGTCACTGTTAGCTTTTCAGTTTTCGGTTTTTCCCTCTTGTAAGACTCCTGCCATCTTGGCGTTTTCTTCCAATACTGCCCATTCAAGAAAAGAAGAAGTTGCTATTATGCTTTCACTCTAATAGTTCTACTCTACATCTTTTCAGCTACAGCTAAATGAACATGCCCAGCCTATCTGGACTGAGATGACATTCAGCTATGAACAACATTTCACAAACCTTGGAGAGAAGACACAAAGTCAAGCTACACACATAAAAAATGGGGTCGTATCACATAATGGAAGGTGAATTTCTACCCTAATGCTTCCTTGTAAGGTTCATCTGCGCATAAAATGCAGGTATCTAGTAAATTTGGAATTACCAACAAACAGTGGTTGAAAGAACTTATTCTTTCTCAATCAGGAAACTTTTCCTTTCTATCACGAATGGGTCCCTAATTGAGGTCACAGAACTTCAGCCTCTAAGGTATGAGTCAGCAACTCAACTTCATCCTCTTGCATGCCTGTAATATCTTGCTCAAAATTCAAATGTAAACCACAGAAAAGAAACCCACCAAAAGCTTTGACATATGACTATTTGTTGTGGCTGACTTAAAATATAATTTAATATGTAGATAAATCTGGCGAAGACATCATATTTGATCTTAGTATAGATATTTTGATCCTCATTCCAGTAAGTGGTATTTACACACAAAAATCAGTAGAAAAGGCGAATATTATAAGTTATTTTTGTGCTGGACCCACATTATAATAGTAAAAATAACTCAGGGGGTTGAGTAGACGTTCCTATTATAATATTGTGAGTCACAGGTATAAAGGCCTACTGTCGAGTAGGTTGCAACCTCTTCTATTTGCTTCTCTGCTTTGAACTTTAAAATTCTAATACAAGGTTAAATGCGTATATGGGGCCAATGATGTGTGTTCCATCATTAGTTATGTATCCTGAAATACTATATTCATGGAAAAGGTGTTCAAAAGAAATATTAGCTATATTACATACTTTAAGAGATCCATAATTACTTAAAACACGATGGCATGGTAGAATAAAGGGCTGGTGATTTTAAGATATTCTTTTCCTGACTAGAAAATGCCAACAGTGTTTTTGAAGTTTTGGCAGAAGGTCTGGTTAACTGAATGAACAAAAATAATTTGCAGAATTTCCTATAACCTATTTATAGAAATCACACTATTTGCAACTTCTTTTATCACTACTACCATGGCTTCAAATAAAATAATGGTTGAATGCTACTGATGCATAGGTGGAATTGCCATGGGCGTCCCCCAGGAGCAGATGTATCATATATATCTGATGCTGAAAATGCAAGACCAGGGACCGTGTTCACAGTAAGGTATGTTTAGCATGTGCATTTGAGGATATGAGGGGGTGGGTGGGGGTTGGGGGTACCTTTTCAACCTACCCTAGAAGGAAAAGATTTGTTCGGTGAACTCTCAATTTGCTCCTATACTGGTCAATGACTGAAACAAAAGGGTTCAAGGAATATCAAATGTATTCCTCCAACTTCCCGTAACATAGTTTCTACCCACATCTCAGTCGTTCCATTAAACATAACTAGGAGGACAAGTTAAACAATAAATACAACTTTCTCGTACAAGACAACGCTATACTCATTTATGCTGTCAGTTCAAGATTTGATATACTGTTGATGCATACCAATGCTAACATGGGATAATGCAGTGCAGTTCTACTGGAGACCTATATGAATTTGATAAGGAAACGAAGCCATCATGGAAAAAGCATATATGGAGTGAACAAACAACCAAAAATGTCTCGCTGAGCTCATCTGTTGGGTGTGCTTTGCATGGTCTCTTAGGCTCTAATTCAGTATCACTCTTTCTGATAACCAAGGTATGTAAGAGTCTGTATTATCATAAGCAATTTATGGCTGGATCAAAGCTAACAAGGCAACACTACCCATTTGCATATTATGTATTTCAAAGGTGAACTCGCTTTTTATGATTTGGGAATAATATATTGTGTGTTCCTGATAACTATGATGGTTCCAAGTTAACCATAACAGTGCAACAAGTATCATCCACGCCGTTTAACAGAAACTGACAACTTTAAGCTTCATCGACTAACTATAGATAGTTTGAAAAGAAAAAGAACTACAAAAAAAAGTTTGCTAGCTATTGTAGTATGATTATGTCATGTCTATGACCCTAGGGAATCTGATCCATTAAAATAACATTTATTTTGTGATATATTCAGTTGTTAAAGGTGTTTATAGATTGGCAGGATGGTCTTTTAGTGGAGCGGCGCTTGCATAGAAGAAAGTGGAAGTGGGATAAACATGGAGCACCTAAGGGTCAAAGACTAAGTTCAATTACAGAAGTTCAACAGGATGAATCTAATGATGCGACTTCAATGTTTTTTACAACAACCACAGGAAAAGTATTTGAGTATCAGTTTACAAAATATACAGGTGGAAACTCCTTCCTTAGACTTTGGACATCTTTATTCTTTTGTGACTGAGGTCATCAAAGATGAATTTGAAGGAACTTCACATAGCAGAACAATTTACGTAATTATATTGAATTGTTCTTGGAGTTGAAAGATAAAAATGAACCATAGTTATGAATATGCTAGTTCAAGATAGGATGTCCTTCAAGTAAAGTGAATCAGCAGCAATAAACTCTTCTTTAAGCCCATATGCCACACTCAGGTCATGATATGATGTTGTATACTATTCTTTTGTCAGCAATAAACATGACATACTCTCAACTTCTCGCCTAGGACCATATCATTGCATGTAATCTTTTTCTGAACAAAATACCAATCGATTCAATTCTTACTACAGCAATTCTTAAGTTCCAAGAAGAAACTAAGTTGACATTGTTTATCTTCTCCATTGGACAAGGTGGGGCTTCAAGCAATAAGATTAGAGGACTATGGGTAAATCACATGTCTCCTGACCATGCCAAAGTAGCAGCAAGTGTTCGAGGTCTACAGATTCAAGTTGGCAGATTGATATTCCAGCTAGATGATGGTAGGCTTGGAGAGCTACATTTACCTGGCATGGGAGGTGATCATTTTGGTCCAAGTCAACAAAATAGCATAAGAAGGAAACTGCCAAACAAGTATGAGTGGTCTATCCTAGATACACCAGAAACAGAAGGTTGGAATGCAGAATATTGCACTGAAGAGCATGGCCCTACAAACTGTATTACTGGAGCGATGAATGTAGCTGCAGATACAGAACCAACCAACCTGAGCAATGCCCCACCTAGAAGGCGTAAAGCAGAAGAGAAGCAACACTACCTTCATGGTCATAGCCATGAGAGTGATGAAACTGAATCATACAACATTCTATCACGAAGCATTTATCTTAACTTCCATATGCGGGTGATGCATGCAGATAGATCATTTTTCCTCATAACAGATAACGGATTAACTTTGGAATATCTAAACAGCAATGGTGTTTGGCTATGGCTAAGACATGAACACATTACAGGCATGAAGGGTACACTAGGAAGCTATAATGGTAGCTTGTATCTTGTTGATCTTCATGGGAACTTACATATTAGAGAAAGAAATGGTGACGAACTCTTATGGATTAATTGCACAGCAATGAGGAAGGGAAGACAGGTTGCAAGTGGGCCTCCATGGGATGGCATCCCTGGGTTATCACGCAGAGTGACAACAGATGATGCACTTTTCTTTGTTAACAAGAGAGCCAGATTGCTACAATTCACGGTAGAAGTCCAAACATGTTTTAATTTCACTAAATGTTTGTCTTATTATGGAAGGGGAGCCTTGTGACCATGAGGTCATGGGTTCGAGTCCTGGAAACAGCCTCTTACAGAAATGTAGGGAAAGGCTGCGTACAAAAGACCCAAAATGGTCGGACCCTTCCCCGGACCCTGCGCAAGCAGGAGCTACGTGCACCGGGCTTCCGGGGTTGTCTTATTATACAAAAGATAAAATGTGCACTTTCATACAAGATATTGCATTATCCAAGATTAAATGCATGCACCTCTATGAGCAAAAGCCGTTCTTTTTTATCTCCTGTCCAAAGTCCTGCGTATCTCCTCGGAAAAAGAAAAGACGCTGCATGGCAATGACCAATGAGCAATAGTTTTTCTGTTTTCCATAAGAGAAATTATGAATCTTCTACTCAAGATAATTCCATGTATACGAAGCATGCATTAACCCATAGAGTACAGAAGTAGCTAAGAATTCACTGATAGGAGTATAGCTAGAGAACTGGAACACATGCACACAAAATTCAGCATCAGAAGAAATGGAACAAATCACTCTTTCTTCATATCCTTTAATATTCCAGACTCCAGAGGATAGGTAGTTCATAGAAGATTGATCTTTCCGCAATTACTTGGTAGATATGGCCAATGTAATAGTTTTAATACAAATCAGCGATATCTCAAAAGTGTTAAGAATCATGACCGGATTAACTACAGGTGCAATCATGTTAAAAAGATGAGCTTCTAACAAATTTAGGACAAATAGTCATGATAATCAAGAACCAACCACCCTTCTGTTCTTCCCTCCTTCACACTAAAGGGAGGAGGCTAATGATTATCATTTTTTTCTCAAACAACACCATCATTCAATGTGCTCTGCTCTCAATATAGTTTAGAGTATATATTCACCTGGAAAAATAATAAATCCCAAATTACATAATGTTTTGTCCTTAAGCTGCTTGATTTGTCTTGTAAAAATAAAAGTTGTTTTAAACCTTTTCAGGTGGCATTGCGTAAATTCAAGTGGAAGGACTGCCACAGCCCTCCGGATACCAAGGTTGCATTCATCGTGGATCAGGAGGTGTTTAGAAGAAATATCATCTTCGTGGTTGGCCGGAACGGTCGGATGTACCAGTATAACAGAATTACAGAGCTATGGCACAGGCACTACCAATCACCTCACCTCGTCCTGTCAAGATCCCCTGGGACAGCGATGAGGCCGTCCCCTCTCTCCCTCACCGGCTCCATCTTCATGATTTCCGAGCATGGGGGTCTGGTGGAGTACCATTACAGCCCGCAGGACGGGTGGGAGTGGGTAGAGCACGGGACGCCCCACCGAGACGTCACCCTCGTGGTCGCCCCAGGGCCGTGCTTCGACGGCACCCAGCTGTTCGTCATCGGGTCCGACGGACACGTCTACCTGCGGCACCTGGACGAGCGAACGTGGAGGTGGACGAGCCACGGGCACCCGTCGGAACCATCCAGCACGACGACGGACGTTGCCGGTGGCGGCGAGCAGAGCTGCGCCACGCTGGGCGCCGCGGACGCGCACTACGCGAGCAGCTTCAGGGGGAGCTGCGACGAAAAGGTCAGCGCCGCAAACCAACACCTCAGCACCCTACAGCTGACTGCGGCGGTGTCATTCTCGTCCTCTTCGCTTGCTATATTTGTTGGTAACGGAGTCGCTAATGACGCCTACGCAATTCGACGAACAGGTGGCGGCCGTGCGGCCGGTGCCGTTCTCCGAGGACGCGGTGGTCTTCGAGCTGCGCGACGGCCGGGTAAGCAACAAGGCAAGGCTCACGGTCGTGTGTGCAGGTGCAGCAGGGGGGGGGGGGGGGGTGAATGAATGCTTACCGGAGCTTTGGTTTTTGTGGCGTGCAGTTGGCGGAGCTGCGGCGTGCGGCGGAGGGTCGCGGCGGGTGGGAGTGGGCGCGGATCATCGGCACGCCCGCCAGCGCCTGCATGACAAGCTACTGGACGGCCGTCGCCACGTAGCCGGCGGCGCCGGTGGAAAGGAAGCGGGCGGAAGCGCGGAGCTGGAACTCTATTTGAACGGCATACGCGCAAGATACGAGTTGAATGCTCAACTAGTTTACCAGTACCTGATTAGTCGTGGCTAACGCAGGACAAGCTAGCTATGTACACCTTATTAAAAAAACAGAGGCTACCTATGTAGGGGCTATGTAGGTGCTGTTCGGACTCTCTCAACTCCACACTGGAGCGGAGCACGATCTAGTTCTAATTTGTGAAGTGGCTGAAAGAGCGCTCCACTCCGTGGCGATTTGCCGAACAGGGCCTAGTACAAACCACACTAGTCTGTAATCAAGTTTTCTCGTGCATTTCTAGCGGACCCGTAAACCAGGCATCCGACAAAATAACCGTTGATTTACGGGACGGATACTAATTTGCCGGCCAGTACATATCCAATATATTTGTCCAAATTTGTTTTTGAGGGATCCTTCAAACCACGGCCCATTTTTCTTCATATCTACATGATTTGAGCTCTTTTTTACACGGACCTGCAAAACATAGAAACGGTCGGCGGGAGAGAAGTTTCGGCTCCCACTATGGTCTTCCCTGAGCACGACCTCGCCGGAACGCCTCGATGCCGGCCACCACCGGACCCTAGCTGCCTCCCCGCGAGCTGCTGCCGCAGCCCCGCTGTTTGAGTCACGAGGTGCACCCCCCAACTACGCTTAGCTAGCTACCTGCCGCCGCCCGCGCTGCTGCTGCCTGCTCCTCGTGGCCGCGGTGCCCATGTTCCCGCACGGCGCCGCCACGCTGTCGCCGTCGCCACATAGCGTGTTGGCCAAGCCGCCGAGCCCGTTCGCCCAAGCGCGAAGGGATGCAGCGAGGAAGATGGACCCAATTGTAATTTAGCACGCATATTTTGGGGGGTTTGTGCAATTTTGTCGGGACCATGAAATGTTCTTACGGGATCTGTTCTGCCGGAGCAAAAGTCATACTGAAAATACGTTTTGCGGTATCTTGTAAACCGGTTTTTTGCGGGACGGTGTATACCTCGGATCTGCTAGAAATGTTCTTAGGCAGCTGACGCCAAACAGGCAATGCATGTGTTCACGGATAGGGGTAACAGTCCACGGACATGGATACGAGAGCCGATAAAGGTAAGGAGTCAGGTATAAATCTTGAATATGATTGTGCTAAGTATTTTATAAAAACAAATGTTTTTCATAAGCTTAATGTCAGATATGGACTTGACTCTGAGATATTAGCTACTTTCTGTTAATCATTTGTTGTTCATGTTGATCTCTCTAAGGAGAAGTGTTTTAAGTTTCATCCTTCTATTGAAGAAATTTGTGAGGAACCTGTTATAACTAAAACTGAAACTATTGCTTATAGTGCTAATCGAGTTGTACCCACCTCCTATATTGAGAAACCTCATTTTCCTCTGGGATTAAGGAACAAGCTAAAACTACAAGTATGATTCATAAGAGTAATGTTAAAGCACCTATAAACTCTCTAAACAAATTAAAGTATAACATAATATTGCAATGGTTAAAGATCTCTTGATTGATAATATTGATGGAAATGTCATTTATTTCTGTGAGGAAGCAACCAGGATTGCTAAACAAGTTAATACTAAACAAGATAAATTAGATAAGAGTAAGCTGGTTGTTGGCATGCATGTTTTTCTGTTAAGATAGGAGATCATTGCTATCATGGTTTATATCAATACATTATGCATGATATTGCACCTGTTGAAATAGAAGATATTGATATTACAATTAAGCTTGAAAACAAAGATACTATTTCACCGTTTGGGATTGTTAGAGATGTTGAAATCTTGTATGGTAAGATCAAATACCCTATTAATTTTCTAGTTCTTGGATCAGCGCAAGATGATTTTTGTCCTATTATATTTGGTTGGCCTTTCTTGAATACCGTTAATGTTGAAATTGATTGTACTAAAGAGAAGGTCAGTGTTAAGTTTGGTGATGTATCTCATGAATTTAAATTTTCCAAATTTAATAGACAACCTCATGATAAAGAATTGCCTAGTGAAGATGAAATCATTGGTCTTACTTCTATTATTGTGCGTCCTACTAATCCATTAGAACAATATCTGCTAGACCATGAAAATGATATGCATATGAATGAAACAAATGAGATAGATGAGATATTATTTAGGCAAACACCTATCCTTAAACATAATTTGTCTGTTGAAACTTTAGGAGATCCTCTACCACCTAAGAGTGACCCTGTGTTTGAATTAAAGAAACTTCCTGATACATAGAAATATGATTATCTTGATGAAAAGAAGATATATCATGTTATTATCAATGCTAACCTTTCAGTGCATGCTGAAAAGAGATTACTTAAAACTCCGAGGAAGTATCGTGTTGCAATTGGATATACTCACGATGATCTTAACACTGGTACGACGAGGTGCTATACAAACGGTTTTTAACCCCTTTCCGCGATGGCATTTTGAAACGTCGACAAGTGAGTGTGTGCGATAGGGGGTCCTTCCCACACGTTCCAAAAACCGTCGGGATAGGGAGCCATGATGCATACATTTGTCCCTATAAAATTGTTTCTAATATCTCGAATATCCCAAATGCTTCATTGAAACTCGTGTGTGCTCGCATTGCCATCGCAGTCAGACTTCTATGGTTTTATCTAAAACCAGGTGCAGTCCAGGCACATTCCAGGCACGTACCAAACTGGCTCTATGTTTACGATGCCTGGCACATCACAAACAGTTCATGATTGTAAACCGTGTACGATAGGTCGGTAATCACACACATTTAGTTTCCCCGCGTCGTTTTTTATATTGTCTGACATCACACACGCTTTGCAAACGGAAACTGTGTGTATGGTTACACACGTTTCCTCTCCGTGAACCGTGTCAGATTATGATGCATATCACACACGCTGTGCTTTATAGACCGTGTGCGTCGTAATGACCTATAGAGCGCAATTTCACCCTAATTTAATTGTTGCTATCTAAAATTGTACCTAATTTGAATTTTAAAGTAGGCTATAGCTTTATTCATATCCATCAGGTTTAAACAAGCAATGTATTATTCGATTCACAGGTACATATGTTCAAGAATTACATCAAAAAAAGAATTACATAAGCACCAAATAAAGAATGATGGACCAGGGTTGTATACTTGTACTATTAAAGATGGTAAAGAAAGAGGCGAGAAACATTATGGTTGCTGAACAAGGTGAAGCGGAATGACCCTATTATGCTCTCCTTTATGCAGAAGGCACGCACGACTCTAGTCCAACCCTTGTGATGGCCGACCGCCAATCATGTAGTTTGAGAGGTAATCTTGAGTAAACTGCTTCAGGATCCACTGTAAAGGAAAAAGATTCAGACATTGTCATCCAACATAACTCATTAGGGGCAGTAAAAAGAAGGTTACAGAGTTCTTACTTACCATCCCGCAGTTCACTGTTGTCTTGCATAAAGTGTAAACAAATAGTTTGATTGACATCTTTTGACCCATTTTAATAACAATCTTTATCAGTTTCCTCACTTGATGCTGGTTCATGAATATCTCATTGCCCCATACGCAGAAAGGATCGAAGTGTGGATCTTTGGCAATGACATATGTATCTAAAAGCACCAAGTTAATATTAGAAGCTAAACAACAATTGCAAAATAATGTAGTACAACAATCCCTCCATCCCATTATATAAGATCTTATTAATGTATATCTAGACATCATCAGAACATTAAGGTAACACTCTTTCTTATTGCTATGTAGCCTGGAATTGCATAATTAGTCACTCAATACAATGCATGTTGCTATGCATCCTCAGTTATATTAAATATGACCCTAGTTTACCTACCGATAAATGGGTTACAGATATATTCAGTGAAATGTTCGATTCGACGATTAATCCCTTATCAGCCCCTAGGTTATATGGTACCAGCTACTGATATCATGAATAGTGAGTATATATAAGCAATGCGATGAAACTAATCTCGATGGAAAACAACAGCTGTTCTCAATATTGTCCTGTATGAGTACATGTAAAGGCATGTTAAGCACAACAGGCTAAACATCAACCAAATATATCCATGATAGACAACATAATCTACAAATGATAGCTTCAGTGTGCAGGTTTAAGCATGCTGGTTAAGAAAAAAAAGTGGAAAGGTGTGTTAACTGCAACAGACATAATATTTCAAAATAAACAAATATAGTCATTCAAACTGGTATTGTGCAGGTCTAAAGTACACTAGTTATTGTTAAAAACACAAAAGGCGTGTTAACTGCAACATCCTTAACAACAACCAAATATCATAATTCATAGTGGTATTGTTGAAAACTGTTATTGATGAAATTAAACTGCACGGTAAATAGTTGCACATATAGAGCATCACATTGTGAAGAACTGAAATAAACAAGGCATAAGGCCATCTCTAGCCGATCCCCTAAATGTTAACGAACTAAAAGCCTTTGTGGAGTATATATATACTCCAACAATTTTTGGCCGTTTCTAGTCGATCCCCTAAACTTAACGTTGTAAACTTTAATTTGATCAAGTTCAAAGCAGGTTCAAATGAAAGTAGCATGCATTCAAACATGAACATAGATAGTTTGCATAACCGAACATAAAACATAAATTTTAACTAAACTAAACTACTTCCGGTCGAAGTGGAGGTTGAGCTAATCCTTCTTCATCATGTACGGTGTGCCGCGAGCCGGGTTCGGGCCGGTGCCGTCATCGGGGTCGTTGGGGAAGACACTCCTCCACTCATCGACGTCGATCTCCTCGTCCTCGCCGTCCACCTCGACTCCCTCTGTACCGTCGTCCTCGTCATAGGAGGAGAGCACGATAACCTCACCGCCCTCCGCGTCGGCAAAGATCATTTGCTCCGCCTCCACGAGCTCCGGGTGTTGCGGCCGGAGCACTTGCATGTAGGCCTCATCGGTGGCCTCGGCCTCGAGGCACTCCCACGCCTCATGTTCCTCCCACGCCATAGCCAATCTCACCACCTCTGGCTCCGGTGGGACGAGGTCGACCAGACATGTGCCGAAGGGGAAATTGAGCCTAGCTGTCGCACCATGGTAGCGGACTTTCCTGCGGTCGTACTTCATGGTTGCGAGCCCGATCGTGTGGAAGCTACCGAGCCACCGGCGGGTGTGGGTCTCCTGATCCGTAATCTCGGCAACCCACGTCCCCCACCGCCGTTGCCGGACCCTGAGGTAGGACCTCGTCGGCTGCCGGGCCCGAGGGAGGACAGGGAAGTCCTCGAACCGGCGTAGGGGCGCGGCGACGGGTGGACCGAACGGCCGGCGATGGCGGATCGATAAAGAGCCAGCGGAGGACGACTTGGACACCTCGGCGGCCACCTCATCGGCGCCGGGCAAAGAGGCCGCGATAAACCTCTTTTGGGCCATTGGCTCCTCAAGGTCCCCGGCACACAGGCAGAGGTTGAGGATGGAGGCGGTGGTGGCGGCGATGGCGGCGACCTACCAATGGTTTTGAGCGAGGGAGGGGTGGTGTGTGTGTCTATGTGAGCGGAGGTTTTGGGGTGTGTGTGGTGTGTGTGGAGGGAGGGCAAGGTGGTGTTTTAGGAAATACCGCGACAACTAAAAAATTTAATAGGCAGGAGTAAAATGCCAGGCTACTGAAAATTTGGATCAAGGGCGAGCAGATATTTTTGAGATTGTGAGGGATGCAGAGGCGGGAGTAAAATGCCGGGGCTACTAAAAATTTGGATCAAGGGAGAGCAGATATTTTCGAGATTGCGAGGGATGCAAAGGCGGGAGTAACAAGGTGGGGCTACTGAAAATTTGAATCAAGGGCGAGCAGATATTTTTTAGATTGCGAGGCATGTAGAGGCGGGAGTAAAATGTCGGGGCTACTGAAAATTTGAATCAAGGGATTGAAGCAGAGCAGGAGTAACAGACAACGCACACAGTCCACACATACTAATAGTGTGCTATCAAACATAAAAACCTTCCAGGCGATAGATATTTTTGAGATTAGGAGATAGTAGATATTTTCGAGAATGGGAGGCAAGCCTCATGGAGCCCAATCTACTGTGCTGATGTGAGTGGCAAGGGCATAGGCGTGGCACAAGGGTAGTCTTAGCGAACCTTGTCCGTTGTGTTCCCAATTGCAGACCGTTGCTGCATCATATTCGTCTGCTGTTTATAAATTTGGCAAAAAGAATAACACGGGAAAGGGTCAGAACATGAACACACTTGCATGTGGACCAAATATATGTATCAAAGGGTGGTTTGATGTTTAAATACCCAATGCACAACTTCAATGTGGTATCTGTCGCACAAAGCGCACAGTATTGCTAGTCGGCCACCCCCTACGAACCCCACTTCGTCTCGGCGGTAAGGGAATCCTAGCTATGAATGCATGCCCCAAGATAGCTAGGTTTGAAATCTCACCCTACCGTAACACAAAACCTATAGGAGTCCATCATATATGTGGTCAAACTTCCCCTTTCGCTTACGGACAAAGGTGGACCGTGTGCGGACCCACAAATGTGTGCTCATGGCGGGAGATGGGCGAGACCACATATGAACCACCTGCGGGTGGCCCTATACTATATTTATGAAAAGGGTGTGGTGTGATATTTAACTACCATTCACAACTTTGATGTGGCACGTGTGCCTCGCAAATTAATCGGACTTCCCCGGCCCCACGGAGGTTGCAGGTAGTGCGAAGTAGCCCCCCACCCACCTCCACACACACGTGTTGGGGGGAGGGCATCTCACCAAGAAGTACTGTAACACGGACCAAATAGAATTCAACTTGATCATATAACCTCTCTCGCTTGTTGTTGGTCAAACTGATGGGAGTCCACACGGCCCCGCAAAATGGGCTATCTTGTCACCGATAACCTCACGAGGGAGTACTGTCTGAAGACAAAACCCACTCTGTGCATGTGGCCCAATTATGTATATGGAAGTGGTGTGTGTGGTGTTTGAATATGCAATGTGCAAATTTGATGTGGCACCATGCTTTGGAACCGTAAAATCCCCACACTGAGCGAGGGTTCACGAGGCGTAGCATGCATGAACTCAAACTTAATTAGGTCTGGAATGATCGACCTACTATACGGTAACACAAACCAAAGAAGAAGAATCCACCCTGGTAACCTTTCTCATCGTCGATCAAAATGATGGACGTCCACGCAGGCACACGAATATATATAGGCTTGCCGCCCATAACCAAGCGAGTGAAAGTTTCCAAATACAACCATTGCATGCATGTGTCCCAAACATATTTATGGAGGTGCGCGATGCATGCATATGTGTTGAATACCTAATGCACAACATTGATGTGGTGCATGCATTCAAAATCGCACAGATCCCTACACAGAGCAAGAGGTTCATGGCGTGTCGTGTGCTCTCCCCCCCTTCGATCCAGTGGGATGGATTCATGTGTACACATGCGCTATTATATATGTAATCTCACATCATGACCTATATCGTGAGACAAACAAAAAATCAACCCCCTCTTAAGTAAAAATAATTAACCTCCCTTGCTGTTAGTGAAAGTGACGGACCAAGTCGACCGACAGATGGAAGCATCACCGATAACCACGTGAGTGAGTGCCAGAGGACAACCACCATCGCTTGCATGTGTGCCAAAACATATATATGGAGAGGTGTGTGGTTGTGATGTTTTGAGTACCTAATGCACAACCTTGATGTGGCATTTGCCTCAAAAACCGCAAAGTCCCCACACAGAGTGAGGTTCATGTGAGACCTAGTATATGTTGGTCCCATCCCCCCTTCGACACGTACTATATACTCCTACCCTAACACAACCCTAAAATAATTAATCCTCCTTGTTAGTCAAATGTGCCTCTCTCTTGTTGGGTCAAAGTGATGGACGACGACTTCACCAACCCACAGGAACGAAGCGTACGTCGCACGCAAGTGAGCATCCTATATGGGACTACGTACCACCGTATAAATGTGGCCCAAAGAGGTGTTTGTGTGATGTTTGAATACGCGCTATATATATAATATTTCACCTGAGGTAATCTTTTTTTGCAGGAATCACCCGAGGTAATCTTACAACCGCTTCATAAACAAATTACGTTTGGAATACAAATAGTAACATTCATATTGATTCACTACGTAAAATTTGGTATAAGAAAACAAAAAAAATAGGTTATAGGACCAGAAATATCGCATTTTATGTATGTTTTACACTATGTTTTTAGGTTCATAATTTTACGTAACATAAAATATTTTTTACGCCGAGTATATATTTTCTTACGTTCTCTTTTTATGTATGAAATAAGACAAAATTTACAAAACCTTAAAATACGGTGCATTGATGTCAAAATAGAGGAGGGGGGGGGGGTGAAGAATAACTATTCCTCACCGAGGGTGACGAATAGCGTGAGGTTCATGATGCGTGGTACGTGTGATACGTCTCCAACGTATCTATAATTTTTTATTATTCCATGCTATTATATTATCTATTTTTGATGTTTTATATGCATTAATATGCTATTTTATATTATTTTTGGGACTAACCTATTAACCTAGAGCCCAGTGCCAGTTTTTGTTTTTTTCCTTATTTTTTAGCTTCGGAGAAAAGGACTATCAAACAGAGTCCAAACAGAATAAAACTTTCGCGATGATTTTTCTTGGACCAAAAGACACCCAGGAGACTTGGAGTGTAAGTTAGAAGAGCCACGAGGCGGCGGTAAGGGTGGAAGGCATGCCCAAGGGGGGGCGCCCCCTACCTTGTGGGCCCCTCGATGACCTCCTGACCTAGTTCTTCCTCCTACATATTCACATATATTCCCGAACCTCTAGAAGCATCCACGAAAACACTTTTCCACCGCTGCAACCTTCTGTTCCTGTGAGATCCCATCTTGGGGCCTTTTTCGGCATCTTGCCGGAGGGGGATTTGATCACGGAGGGCATCTACATCAACTCCATTGCCCTTCGGATGAAGCGCGAGTAGTTTACCTCAGACCTATGGGTCCATAGCTAGTAGCTAGATGGCTTCTTATCTCTCTTTGATTCTCAATACCATGTTCTCCTCGATGTTCTTGGAGATCTATCCAATGTAACTTATTTTGCAGTGTGTTTGTCGAGATCCGATGAATTATGGATTTATGATCAGATTATCTATGAATATTATTTGAATCCTCTTTGAATCCTTATATGCATGATTTGATATCTTTGTATTTTTCTTCGAACTATTGGTTTAGTTTGGCCAACTAGATTGGTTTTTCTTGCAATAGGAGAAGTGCTTAGCTTTGGGTTCAATCTTGCGGTGTCCTCACCCAGTGACAAAGTAGGGGTAGCGAGGCACGTATTGTATTGTTGCCATCGAGGATAAAAAGATGAGGTTTACATCATATTGCTTGACTTTATTCCTCTACATCATGTCATCTTACTTTAAGCATTACTCTGTTCTTTATGAACTTAATACTCTAGATGCAAGCAGGAGTAGGTTGATGTGTGGAGTAATAGTAGTAGATGCAGGAAGGAGTCGGTCTACTTGACATAGATGTAATGCCTATATTACATAATCATTGCCTTGGATATCGTCATAACTTTGCGCTTTTCTATCAATTGCTTGACAATAATTTGTTCACCCACCATATTATTTGCCTTCATGAGAGAAGCCTCTAGTGAAACATATGGCCCGGGGTCTATTTTCCATCATATTAGTTTCCGATCTACTATTTTGCAATCTTTTATTTTCACACCTATAAACCAAAAAATCCAAAAATATTTTATCTTTTGTTTAGTTTTATTTATCTCTATCAGATCTCACCTTTGCAAGTGACCGTGAAGGGATTGACAACCCCTTTATCGCGTTGGGTGCAAGTGTTTGATTGTTTGTGTAGGTATTGGTGATTTGCGCGTTCTTCTCCCACTGGATTGATACATTGGTTCTTAACTGAGAGAAATACGTATCTCTACTGTGCTGCATCACCTTCCTCTTCAAGGAAAAAACCAACGCAAGCTCAAGAAGTAGCAGGAAGAATTTTTGGCATCGTTGCCAGGGAGATCTTCGCCAAGTCAAGATCTACATCAAGCCTACCAAGTACCATCATAAACTCTCATCTCTTGCATTACATTATTCGCCATTTTCCTCTCGTTTTCCTTTCCCCCACTTCTAAAATGATTTTTTGAAAAGATTTGCCCTTTTCTTCGCCCTTCTTCTGTTCGTCTTTTCGTTTGCGTTTTGTTTGCTTGTGTGTTGGATTGCTTGCTT
Source organism: Aegilops umbellulata (assembly GCA_032464435.1). Classification (NCBI taxonomy): domain Eukaryota; kingdom Viridiplantae; phylum Streptophyta; class Magnoliopsida; order Poales; family Poaceae; genus Aegilops; species Aegilops umbellulata. The sequence goes on along the minus strand of CP136056.1, from coordinate 107,206,055 downwards.
TGTCACGATGGCTCAAGAGAATACCAAATTGTGTGACTTTTACAACACTAATAATAATGATTTTATTAGTACTCTGATTGCTCCCGCCACTAGTGCGGAATCTTATGAAATTAATGCCACTTTGCTGAATCTTGTTATGAAAGATCAATTTTCCGGCCTTCCTAGTGAAGATGCCGCATCCGATCGGAATAATTCCGTTGAGTTGTGTGGTATGCAAAAGAAGAAAGATGTGGATAATGATATTGTTAAAGTGGAGCTATTTCCGTTTTCACTTGAGATCGTGCTAAAACTTGGTTTCCATCTTTGCCTAAAAATAGTATTGATTCATGGAATAAGTCTACAGATGCTTTTATTTCCAAGTATCCCCCGTCTAAGATCATCTCCCTTAGGAACGATATTATGAATTTTAAGCAACTTGATCATGAACATGTTGCACAATCTTGGGAGAGGATGAAATTGATGATACGTAATTGCCCTACTCATGGTTTAAATTTGTGGATGATTATACAAAAAATTATGCTGGATTGAATTTTGCTTGTAGAAATCTTTTAGATTCGGCCACGTGAGGTAATTTTATGGAAATTACTTTAGGAGAAGCTACTAAAATCCTAGATAATATTATGGTTAATTATTTGCAATGGCATACCGAAAAATCTTCCACTAGTAAAAAAGTGCATGCGATTGAAGAGATTGATGTTTTGAGTGGAAAGATGGATGAACTTATGAATTTTTTTGCTATCAAGAGTGCTCCTAATTATATGCTTTTGTCTACTTTGATTGAGAACAGTAATGAATCTATGGATGTGAATTTTGTTGGTAGGAACAATTTTGGTAATAACGTGTATAGAGGTAATTTTAATCATAGGCCGTTTCCTAGTAATTCCTCTAATAATTATGGTAATTCCTACAACAATTCTTATGGAAATTATAATAAGATGCCCTATGATCTTGAGATTAGTATTAAAGAATTTATGAGTTCACAAAAGAATTGCAATTCTTTGGTTGAAGAAAAAATGCTTACACTGGTGCAGAGCCTGCTATATAAATGGTTTTAACCCCTTTTCGTGACGGCGTTTGGAACCGTCGCCAAGTGAGTGTCGGCGATAGGGGGGTCCTTCCCACACGACCTATAAACCGTCGGGGATAGGCTCTCCTGACACACCGGCTAAGGCAAAATGAGTTTGTGTGCGATCTGGCGAGGCATCAAAACCCAATCGTTCCCGTTCGTATATACATCCCACACGGCGAATCCCAGAAAAAAAATTCCGTTCGTATGTATATCACACACAGTTTTTTGTGTGGAAACATTTGTGCAAGGTGGCCTAACACAAATATTTCTCCGCCGGAAGCCGTGTGTGATTGTTAGTTGATCAAACACGCCTACTTTCTAGAAACCATGTGGGTTGTTTGCGTTCATCGCCCACGATATTGTCTGAGTAACCGTCTGCAATAGAAAACCCCAATAAGCAGGGTAATTAGCCTATTATTGATAATCCATGTACTAATCTGATGACCCACAAGTATAGGGGATCTATCATAGTCCTTTCGATAAGTAAGAGTGTCGAACCCAACGAGGAGCAGAAGGAAATGATAAGCAGTTTTCAGCAAGGTATTCTTTGCAAGCACTGAAATAATAGGTAACAGATAGTTTTGTGATAAGATAGTTGGTAACAAGAAACAAGTAACAAAAGTAAATAAGGTGCAGTAAGGTGGCCCAATCCTTTTTGTAGCAAAGGACAAGCCGGGACAAACTCTTATATAGAGAAAAGCGCTCCTGAGGACACATGGGAATATCGTCAAGCTAGTTTTCATCACGTTCATATGATTCGCGTTCGGTACTTTGATAGTTTGATATGTGGGTGGACCGGTGCTTGGGTGCTGTTCTTACTTGAACAAGCATCCCACTTATGATTAACCTCTATTGCAAGCATCCGCAACTACAACATAAGTATTAAGGTAAACCTAACCATATCATGAAACATATGGATCCAAATCAGCCCCTTACGAAGCAACACATAAACTAGGGTTTAAGCTTCTGTCACTCTAGCAACCCATCATCTACTTATTACTTCCCAATGCCTTCCTCTAGGCCCAAATAATGGTGAAGTGTCATGTAGTCGACGTTCACATAACACCACTAGAGGATAGACAACATACATCTCATCAAAATATCGAACGAATACCAAATTCACATGACTACTAATAGCAAGACTTCTCCCATGTCCTCAGGAACAAACGTAACTACTCACAAAGCCTATTCATGTTCATAATCAGAGGAGTATTAATATGCATAAAGGATCTGAACATATGATCTTCCACCAAATAAACCAACTAGCTTCAACTACAAGGAGTAACCAACACTACTAGCAACCTACAGGTACCAATCCCGGACTTGAAGGCAAGAATTGGATACAAGAGATGAACTAGGGTTTTGAGAGGAGATGATGCTGGTGAAGATGTTGATGGAGATTGCTCTCTCCCGATGAGAGGAGCGTTGGTGATGCCGATGGCGATGATTTCCCCCTCCCGGAGGGAAGTGCCCCCAGTAGAACAGCTCTGCCGGAGTCCTAGATTGGTTCCGCCAAGGTTCCGACTCGTGGTGGCGGAGTCTCATCCCGAAAGGTTGCTTCTGATTTTTCTTCGGATGAAAGACTTCATATAGCAGAAGATGGCCACCGGAGGGCCAACAGGGGGCCTACGAGGCAGGGGGGCATGCCCAGGTGGGTAGGGCGTGCCCCCACCCTCATGGACAGGTGGTGGCCCCCTTGACGTATTTTTTATGCAACGAGGCCACGTAGCAAGAAGAAGGGTCGGCAGCGAGGAGGCCGCGCAGCAAAAAGAAGGGTCGCCGACGAGGAGGCGGCGCTGCAAGAAGAAGGGTCGCCGACGAGGAGGCGACGCTGTAAGAAGAAGGGTCGCCAGCAATGAGGCAGCGCTGCAAGAAGAAGGGTCTCCGACGAGGAGGCTGAGCTACTAGTAAGCAACAGTGAAGGTTTGAACTTGGAAAGCAATGAGGAACAGTGGAAATGTGGCTTTTCATGGGAGGGAGGGGCGGGGAGATAGATATTTCCGCGGTGGCAGAAAAATTTCGCTCGGTGCCGCAAGAAACTGGCGCGCAAGTGTGGTTCAAGCGGGGACGATGGACTATAGACGACGAAGCTTCCTACGTAAGCCAGACAAGACGGTGTGCCAAGATATTCTATATCGCATCCCACACGATTCTTTCTAGTAAACTGTTTGTGGTATTGGTACATCTTCAACGTATCTATAATTTTTTAATGTTCCATGCTGTTATATTATCAATCTTGGATGTTTTATAATCATTTTATAGTCATTTTATATTATTTTTTGGTACTAACCTATTGACATAGTGCCAAGTGCCAGTTGTTTTTTCTTCATCTTTTTTACATTGCAGAAAATCAATACCAGACGGAGTCCAAATGCCACGAAACTCCACGATGATTTTTTATGGACCAAAAGGAAGAAGTTGGGACCTTGTTGCACCTGGGGGGAGTCCCGAGGAGGGGACAAGCCACCAGGGCGCGCCAGGAGGCCCAGGCGCTCCCTGGTGGGTTGTGCCCACCTTGGGTGCCCCCCCAGACCGCCTCTTTGCTCTATAAATACCCCCAAAATACAAGAACCCTAGGAGGGTCAACAAAATATTCATCCAGCCGCCGCAGAGTCCAGAACCACCAGATCCAATCTAGACACCATCTCAGATGGGGTTCACCACCTCCATTGGTGCCTCTCCAATGATGCGTGAGTAGTTCTTTGTAGACCTTCAGGTCTGTAGTTAGTAGCTAGATGGCTTTCCCTCTCTTGCTGAATTCTCAATACAATGGTCTCCTGGAGATCCATATGATGTAACTCTTTTTGCGGTGTGTTTGTTGGGATCTGATGAACTTTGTTTTTATGATCACTCATATCTTTTTATATCCATGAAAGTTATTTGAGTTTCTTTGATCTCTTATATACATGATCTCTTATAGCCTCGTATTTCCTCTCCGATATTTGGGTTTTGTTTGGCCAACTTGACCTATTTATCTTGCAATGGGAAGGGGTGCCCAGTAGTGGGTTCGATCTTACGATGCTTGATCCCAATGACAGAAAGGGAACCGACACGTATGTATCTTTGCTACTAAGGATAAAAAGATGGGATCTATATCTATGCAATAGATAAATGGATCTTGTCCACATCATGTCATCTTTCTTATTGCATTACCCGTTTTTTCATGAACTTAATACACTAGATGCATGCTGGATAGCGGTCGATGTGTGGAGTAATAGTAGTAGATGCAGGCAGGAGTCGGTCTACTAATCTTGGACGTGATGCCTATGTAATGATCATTGCCTGGATGTCATCATAATTATTTGAGGTTCTATCAATTGCCCAACAATAATTTGTTTACCCACTGTTTGCGATCTTTCTCGAGAGAAGCCACTAGTGAAACCTACGGCCCCCGGGTCTTTCTTCTCATATATTTGCTTGCGATCTACTTTTCATTTGCAATTTTATTCAGATCTGTTAAACCAAAAATACAGAAATACTTTTCTGCACTTTATTTTATTTGTGATCTATTATTTCAATCTACTACAATTTTTGTCATCGTTACCCGAAAGGGATTGACAACCCCTTTAACACGTCGGGTTGCGAGGTGTTGTTATTTGTGTGCAGGTGTTGTTTATGTTGTGTTGCTTAGTTCTCCTACTGATTCGATAACCTTGGTTTCTTCACTAAGGGAAATACCTACCGTCGATGTGCTGCATCATCCCTTCCTCTTTGGGGAAATACCGACGTAGTCCTAGCAGATAGGAGCTTTTCTGGCGCTATAATCAGAGAGCGATCAGAAGGAATTCCTGGCGCCGTTGCCGGGGAGGATCTTCAACATAACCAGGTTCCTAATCAAAAATCTCATCTCCTCACAATTTACATTATTTTCCTTTTGCTTCTCGTTTTCCTCTCCCCCACTTCAAAAAAAATTGCCGTTTTATTCGGCTCTCTTTTCCGTTCGCCGTTTTCTCGCCTGATCTATTCTTTGCTTGCAACCATAAGTGATTTCAGTATGGCACCAACAGATGATGGCCTAACTCCTAAGATAGGACTTAAGGTCAATCTAGATGCTAAAACTTTTATCTTGGGGCAAGGGAATGTTATCGGAAAGGAACGTATCCAAGAATTTTTCAATTGTGTTGGAAATCTAAGTCTTGATGATGCTCCTATACTTAAAACTACTAGATCTTATGCGGATGCTATTTCAGCACTAGTTCTGAAACTTGAAAGCAAATTTATCCGCACTCATCCTACTTTGCAAAGATTGCTTTTTGAGCTTCCCGAAATAAAGAATCCTAGAGCCAAAAAGTTGGCCACTCTCGTTCTTGTGAACGAGTTTGGCTACGTAATTCAGGAAGCTAGGGAAATCATTGACTTTTATGGTATCAATCGTGAAAAACTCGTGATAGATGAAATTATTTACAATAGTGACTATGCACTAAGGCATTTTCTTGGGGATAACAAGATCTTTGATGATAATCTTAAAAAGGAGGTCCACGTTCTAGAAATAATCTAACAAGTTTTTAATAATGTTAATCAACACTATTCTTGGATTGTCGCGGGAAATCAAAGGGGTTATGATGAAAACCAACTAGGGAATGCTAAAGTTTCTATGGATAATATGTTTTATGTTGTGTTTACAAAACCTCCTGATAAGAATACCCCCAAGAAAATTAAGAAGAAGAAGGATGACAAAACTTAGATCCTTGCTTTACGCCTAGCTAAGGGCGTAAAACTATAGCGCTTGTTGGGAGGCAACCCAATGAATAAATTTATTTTTGCCTTTTGTTTTCTGTACTTGTGTGTTAGCAAAATTATGCTACTGTTATGATTGTGTTTTTTGTGTTTTAATTAGTGTTTGTTCCAAGTAGAACCAATAGGATCTTCTTGGGTGATAGTTGTTTGATCTTGCTGAAAAAGACAGAAACTTTGTGCTCACAAAAATAATTGTTAAAATTCACCAGAACATGATTAAATGCCAATTCTTTTTGCACAAGAACAATTTACAAATTATCCAGATTGTCCTAGTTTTTCAGAATTTTTAGATTTCCAGAAGTATTCGAACAAATCAGATTGCTACAGACTGTTCTGTTTTGACGGATTCTGTTTTCTTTGTGTTATGTGCTTATTTTGATGGCTCTATGGTTTTCTTTGATGAGTTTTTGCCATAGAAAGTTGGAATATAGTAGATATAATACAAAAACAAAATAAGAATTGGTTTGATACAACACTCATAGTAGTGATTTATTTTTCTTACACTAACGGATCTCACGAAGCTTTTGTTGAGTTTTGTGTGATTGAAGTTTTCAAGTTTTGGGTTATCTTACGATGGATGAAAGAAGGATAGAAGAGCCTAAGCTTGGGGATGCCCCGACATCCCAAGCTATTATCCAAGAATGAGCAACCAACTAAGCTTGGGGATGCCCCCGAGTGGCATCCCCTCCTTCTTCTAACGACCATCGGTATTTTACTCGAGGCTATATTTTTATTCATCACATGATATGTGTTTTGCTTGGAGCGTCTTGTATGATATGTTTCTTTGCTTGTTTTATTTTGTGTTTTAAGTCATCAATCCTTGCTGGACACACCTATTTGAGAGAGCCAAAATTATATCATGACTTGTTAGAATTGCTCTCTATGCTTCACTTAAATCTTTTATGAGGTAGGACTTGCTCTAGTGCTTCACTTATACTCCCTCCGTTCGGAATTACTTGTCTCGAAAATGGATGTATTTAGAACTAAAATATGTCTAGATACATCCATTTCTGCGACAAGTAATTCCGAACGGAGGGAGTATCTTTTTGAGCACGATGTGCTTTGTTATTTTTGAAGAAATGCTCTCTTGCTTCACTTATATTTATTTGAGAGTTAGTAAAATTTTGAAGAAATTCTCTCTTGCTTTACTTAAATTATTTTGAGAGAAAGAAAATTTGTTATGCTCATGATCTTCACTTATATTTGTTTGAGCTTATGAAAAGCAACACATGAAAATTAGTCCCAAAATGATAGATATCCAAGAAGGATAAAGAAATAAAGAAAAATGTCATGAAGATCATTGGACAAAATAAACTTGATTGTTAGTAATAGTTTTGAGATATGATGATGTGATATGTGAGTTATGTTGATGAGTAATTGTGCTCTAGTAAGAATATTGGTGTTAAGGTTTGTGATTCCCTATGCATGCACGAAAGTCAATAATCATGCAATGAAAATTATATCCTACTTATGGTGCATTATTCGGTGTTAATTATGCTTAATGCTTGCTTATGAGATTATTCGTTTCTTGGTTGGTCGCTTCCCAATCTTTTGCTAGCCTTCATTTTGCACTAAGTATGATCTCTACTTGTGCATCCAAAATCCTTTAAACCAGTTTTGCCACATGAGTCCACTATATCTACCTATATGCGGTATTATTTTTTCGTTCTATGTAAATTTGCATGTGCCATCTCTAATTTCAAAATAAAGTTTTCTTTTGTGTGTTTGTTTCGCTCTCGAAACGGTAGCGGGTGGCCAATATTTTCCATACTGGTTGTGTTATTCTCAAGATGAGTGTTTATTCACTTGCATTGCACGAGAGTAAGGCAAAGGTCTTAGGGATGCCCAGTCCTGAAATGCAAAAAAATGAATTTACTTTATGTTGTCAAACAATAAATTCCTTAGAAAGTATTGGCATGGAGGGCAACCGTGGATACGGCTAGCCATGGAAAGTGAAAGAATGGTGGAAAAAGGAATAAACTTTATTTTCTGTTTTGGAACCGCCTATGGCATATCTAGCATGGAAAGTGTTGGGAACTCTAAGTCATTTTCGTTGGTGGGATGGATACACCTCCCAAAATGTTTTTATCTCTATTTTTTTTTGCTTTGAGCTCTGGCACCTCTACAAATCCCTACTTCCCTCTGCAAAGGGCCTATCTTTTCCTTTATGCAATTTTTATTCCGAGTCTCCATCTTCTCTTATAAAAGCACCAACTAGGAGGCAATATGATCGTACTTAAGTATAGGGTGTAGCTAATATTCAAGTGTGTTCCATGAATGGATCAATGTTTGAGCATGATGGGCTAGGGATAACTTATTTTAGCGTTGATATTTTGAAAGACATGGTTGCTTGTTGATATGCTTGAGTATCTAAATTATTATGTCAAAACTAGACTATTGCTTTGAATCACATAAAAGTACAAATGTCCATGCTATAAAGAAAAGAATATGATATGACATGATAGGCAACACTCCACATCAAAAATTCTGTTTTTATCACTTACCTACTCGAGGACGAGCAGGAGTTAAGCTTGGGGATGCTGATACGTCTCCAATGTATCTATAATTTTTAATTGTTCCATGCTATTATATTATCAATCTTCGATGTTTTATAATCATTTTATATCATTTTTTGGTACTAACCTATTGACATAGTGCCAAGTGCCAGTTGCTGTTTTCCCCATGTATTTAACATCGTAGAAAATCAATACCAGACGGAGTCCAAATGCCACGAAACTCCATGATGATTTTTTATGGGGCAAAAAGATGAAGTTGGGCCCTGGTTGCACCTAGGGGGAGTCCCGAGGAGGAGACGACCCACCAGGGTGCTAGGAGGCCCAGGCGCGCCCTGGTGGGTTGTGCCCACCTTGGGTCCCCCGGACCGCCTCTTTGCTCTATAAATACCCCCAAAATACCAGAACCCTAGGGGAGTTGACGAAATATTCATCCAGCCGCCGCAGAGTCCAGAACCACCCGATCCAATCTAGACACGATCTCAGATGGGGTTCACCACCTTCATTGGTGCCTCTCCAATGATGCATGAGTAGTTCTTTGTAGACCTTCGGGTCTGTAGTTAGTAGCTAGATGGCTTTCTCTCTCTCTCTCTCTCTCTCGCTGAATTCTCAATACAATGGTCTCTTGGAGATCCATATGATGTAACTCTTTTTGTGGTGTGTTTGTTGGGATCTAATGAACTTTGAGTTTATGATCAGCCATATCTTTTTATATCCATGAAAGTTATTTGAGTTTCTTTGATCTCTTATATGCGTGATCTCTTATAGCCTCGTATTTCTTCTCTGATATTTGGGTTTTGTTTGGCCAATTTGACCTATTTATCTTGCAATGGGAAGAGGTGCCCGGTAGTGGGTTCGATCTTACGGTGCCTGATCCCAGTGACAGGAAGGGAACCGACACGTATGTATCGTTGCTACTAAGGATAAAAAGATGGGATCTATATCTATGCAATAGATAAATGGATCTTGTCCACATCATGTCATCGTTCTTATTGCATTACTCCGTTTTCCATGAACTTAATACACTAGATGCATGCTAGATAGCGGTCGATGTGTGGAGTAATAGTAGTAGAAGCAGGTAGGAGTTGGTCTACTAATCTTGTACGTGATGCCTATGTAATGATCATTGCCTGGATATCATCATAATTATTTGAGGTTCTATCAATTGCCCAACATTAATTTGTTTACCCACCATTTGCTATCTTTCTCGAGAGAAGCCACTAGTGAAACCTACGGCCCCCGGGTCTTTCTTCTCATATATTTTCTTGTGATCTACTTTTCGTTTGCAATTTTTTTCAGATCTATTAAACCCAAAATACAAAAATACTTTGCCGCACTTTATTTTATTTGCGATCTATTACTTCAATCTACTACAATTTCTGGCATCGTTACCCGAAAGGGATTGACAACCCCTTTAACATGTCAGGTTGCGAGGTGTTGTTATTTATGTGCAGGTGTTGTTTACGTTGTGTTGCTTGGTTCTACTACTGGTTCGATAACCTTGGTTTCTTCACTGAGGGAAATACCTACCGTCGCTGTGCTGCATCATCCCTTCCTCTTTGGGGAAATACCGACATAGTCCTAGTAGACAGGAGCTTTTCTGGCGCTATAGTCAGAGAGCGATCAGGTATACCTAATTTTTTCATTATGTTTTGAAAGACAAAATGGTGTTACGGATGGAAAGGATGGTGTTTGAATTGCTAGAACATTTATGTACAGTGAACATGCAACTACATGAGTGTCGCATTTAAATTTGGAATTATTCCGGGTTTGTTTGGAATTTTTATGCATTAATTGAGTTTCTAGGCATTTAATGTGCATAATTCAAATTTGAACTACAAGCGCATGCTCTAGTGCACCAAAGTTTGTTGAAAAATCACATGTGCATCTTTGGGTGAATTCATAGGTCCCGTGCAAGAAATGGGAATGAAATTCAAACATCTGGAAGTCGTGGCTCGGCCGGGAACATTGAGAAACTTGGTTTTTAAATTCCTGGAAATTCAAAACCTGCCTGAAAATCATGAAACTTGTCTTGGTGTCATTTCATGGCACCAACATGCTGTGGTGAAAAAATTGGCCACATTTGGACAAGTTTTTGGTATAAGCTTCTTGCAAACCAGAGCTTCTCTCGAGAAAACTAGTGGTTCCCGAGGGGGGACATGTCACCTTTGTGTGCGAAACGATATACGCTGCCTCCCCACCTTGATTTTTTACAGAGGCAACATACAACTATATGAGTGTCGTGTTAAAATTTGGAATTATTCTGGGTTTGTTTGGACTTTCTTATACATTAATTGAATTTCTGGTTATTTAATGTGCATAATTCAAATTTGAACTACAAGCACATGCTTCTCTCAAGAAGGCTTGTGGTTCCGAGAGGGAACGTGTCACCTTCGTGTGCAAAACGACATACACTGCCTTCTCCTGCCTTAAAGTTTTTACACAGGTATATTAGACCAAATAGAAGTATCATGCTAAATTTTGGAATTATTACGGGTTCGTTTGGCCTTTTTATACATTAATTTAATTTCTAGGCATTTAATGTGCATAATTCAAATTTGAACTATAAGCACATGCTCCAGTGCACCAAAGTTGGTTGAAAAATCACATGTGTGTCCTTGGGTGAATTTCTAGGTCCCATGCAAGAAATGAGAATGGAATTCAAACATCTGGGCGTCGTGCCTCGGCTGGAAATATTGAGAAACTTGGTTTTTTAATTCCTGTAAATCCAAAACATGCCTGAAAATCATGAAACTTGGCATGGTGTCATGACATGGCACCGACATGTTGTGGTAATTTTTTTGGCCGAATCGGGTCAAGCTTTGGTATAAGCTTCTTGCAAACTGGAGCTTCTCTCAAGAAGGCTCATGGTTCCGAGAGGGAACGTGTCACCTCTGTGTGCGAAACGACATACACTGCCTTCTCCCGCCTTGATTTTTTTACACAGGCAGCTTAGACCAAATAGGAGTTTCCTGCTAAATTTTGGAATTATTCTGGGTTAATTTGGCCTTTTATACAATAATTCATTTTCCAGGCATTTAATGCACATAATTCAAATTTGAAGTACAAGTGCATGCTCCAGTGTGCAAAAGTTAGTTGGAAAATCATTTATGTGTAGTTGGGCGAACTTCTAGGTCCCATGGAAGAAGTGGGAATGGAATTCAAACATCTGGGCGTCTTGGCTTGGTCGAAAACATCGAGAAACCTGATTTTAAAATTCCCGTAAATTCAAAACTCGCCAGAAAATCATGAAACTTGGCATGGTGTCATGACATGGCACCAACATGTTGTGGTAATTTTTCTGTCCGATTTGCGAAGGCGCACACATTAACAATCAACAAAGTCATTTTGGAACAAGTGATGTCACGTTACAAATCGGAAACACAAGTATTATTGAAACAATGGGCATCTACTTACCAATTACGTGCCGCCACGCGTTGATACGTCTCCAACGTATCTATAATTTTTTATTGTTTCATGCTATTATATTATCCATCTTGGATGTTTTATATGCATTTATATGCCATTTTATATGATTTTTGGGACTAACATATTAACCTAGAGCCTAGTGCGAGTTTCTGTTTTTCCTTGTTTTTGAGTATCGCAGAAAAGGAATACCAAACAGAGTCCAATTGACGTGCCAATTTTTGATGATTATTTATGGACCAAAAGAATCCCCCGGAGTAAAAGAGTTGGGCCAGAAGAGTCCTGGGCCGTCCACGAGGGTGGGGGCGCGCCCTACCCTCCTGGGCGCGCCCCCTATCTCGTGGACGACTCGAAGACCCCCCCCCCCCGACGTGAGACCTACGCCAAAAATTCCTATAAATACATAAACCTCCAGAAAATAACCTAGATCGGGAGTTCCACCGCCGTAAGCCTCTGTAGCCACCAAAAACCAATCGGGACCCTGTTCCGGCACCCTGCCGGAGGGGGGATCCCTCACTGGTGGCCATCTTCATCATCCTGACGCTCTCCATGACGAGGAGGGAGTAGTTCACCCTCGGGGCTGAGGGTATGTACTAGTAGCTATGTGTTTGATCTCTCTCTCTCTCGTGTTCTTGATTTGCACGATCTTGATGTACCGCGAGCTTTGCTACTATAGTTGGATCTTATGATGTTTCTCCCCCTCTACTCTCTTGTAATGGATTGAGTTTTCCCCTTGAAGTTACCTTATCGGATTAAGTCTTTAAGGATTTGAGAACACTTTATGTATGTCTTGCATGTGCTTATCTGTGGTGACAATGGGATATTTACGTGATCCACTTGATGTATGTTTTGGTTATCAACTTGTGAGTTCCGTAACCTCGTGAACTTATGCATAGGGGCTGGCACACGCTTTCGTCTTGACTCTTCGGTAGAAACTTTGGGGCACTCTTTGAAGTTCTTTGTGTTGGTTGAATAGATGAATCTGAGATTGTGTGGTGCATATCGTATAATCATACCCGCGGATACTTGAGGTGACATTGGACTATCTAGGTGACATTAGGGTTTTGGTTGATTTGTGTCTTAAGGTGTTATTCTAGTACGAACTCTAGGATAGATCGAACGGAAAGAATAGATTCATGTTATTTTACTACGGACTCTTGAATAGATCGACCAGAAAGGATAACTTTGAGGTGGATTCGTACCCTACAATAATCTCTTCATTTGTTCTCCGCTATTACTAACTTTGGAGTGACTCTTTGTTGCATGTTGAGGGATTGTTATATGATCTAATTATGTTACTATTGTGAGAGAACTTGCACTAGTGAAAGTATGAACCCTAGGCCTTGTTTCAACGCATTGCAATACCGTTTTGCTCACTTTTATCATTAGTTACCTTGCTATTTTTATATTTTCAGATTACAAAAACCTATATCTACCATTCATATTGCACTTGTATCACCATCTCTTCGCCGAACTAGTGCACCTATACAATTTACCATTGTATTGGGTGTGTTGGGGACACAAGAGACTCTTTGTCATTTGGTTGCAGGGTTGTTTGAGAGAGACCATCTTCATCCTACGCCTCCCACGGATTGATAAACCTTAGGTCATCCACTTGAGGGAAATTTGCTATTGTCCTACAAACCTCTGCACTTGGAGGCCCAACAACGTCTACAAGAAGATGGTTGTGTAGTAGACATCAAGCAATTTCTGGCGGCGTTGCCGGGGAGGTGAGTGCTTGAAGGTATATCTTTAGATCTTGCAATCGAATCTTTTAGTTTCTTGTTTTATCACTAGTTTAGTTTATAAAAGAAAACTACAAAAAATGGAATTGAGGGTGCCTCATATGCTTCATCTTTTTAATATCTTTCATGAAAATAAGGATTCCGATAATTGTGCCAAAGTGTTAGAAGAATAATGCATTAAAATGTTTGGCACTAAATCTTTGAATGATGAGCATGATTGCAATGTTGTTAGTACGAACTCTTTGAATATCCATGGTACTAATGATGATTGCACTAGTCATGATGAAAATGTCTCATATAAGCATGTCAATTTTTGTGGAGTGCATAGAGTTTGCAAGTGAAGGAAATATGCCCTAGAGGCAATAATAAAGTTATTATTTATTTCCTTACATATCATGATAAATGTTTATTATTCATGCTAGAATTGTATTAACCGGAAACATAATACATGTGTGGATACATAGACAAACAGAGTGTCACTAGTATGCCTCTACTTGACTAGCTTGTTAATCAAAGATGGTTAAGTTTCCTAACCATAGACAAAAGGAGTTGTCATTTGATTAACAAGGTCACATCATTAGTTGAATGATCTGATTGACATGACCCATTCCATTGGCATAGCACCCGATCATTTAGTATGTTGCTATTGCTTTTATCCATGACCTATACATGTTCCTTTGACTATGAGATTATGCAACTCCCGTTTGCCGGAGGAACACTTTGGGTGCTACCAAACGTCACAACGTAACTGGGTGATTATAAAGGAGTACTACAGGTGTCACCAAAGGTAGATGTTGGGTTGGCGTATTTCGAGATTAGGATTTGTCACTCCAATTGTGGGAGAGGTATCTCTGGGCCCTCTCGGTAATGCGCATCACTTAAGCCTTGCAAGCATTGCAACTAATGAGTTAGTTGCGGGATGATGTATTACGGAACGAGTAAAGAGACTTGCCGGTAACGAGATTGAATTAGGTATTGGATACCGACGATCGAATCTCGGGCAAGTAACATACCGATGGACAAAGGGAACAACGTATGTTGTTATGCGGTCTGACCGATAAAGATCTTCGTAGAATATGTAGGAGCCAATATGGGCATCCAGGTCCCGCTATTGGTTATTGACCGGAGACGTGTCTCGGTCATGTCTACATTGTTCTCGAACCATAGGGTCCGCACGCTTAAGGTTACGATGACAGTTATTATGAGTTTATGCATTTTGATGTACCGAAGGAGTTCGGAGTCCCGGATGTGATCACGGACATGACGAGGAGTCTCGGAATGGTCGAGACATAAAGATTGATATATTGGACGGCTATGTTCGGACATCGGAATGGTTCCGAGAGGTTTCGGATATTACCGGAGTACCGGAGGGGTTACCGGAACCCCCCGGGGGAAGTATGGGCCTTATTGGGCCATGAAGGGAGAGAGAGGGCCGCGCTAGGAGGTGGCGCGCGCCCCCCCATGAGGAGTCCGAATTGGACAAGGAGGGGGGGGCGCGGCCCCCCTTTCCCTCTTCCTCTCCCTCTCCTTCCTTCCCCCCTTCCCCCTCCTAGTTGGACTAGGAAAGGGGAGTCCTACTCCTACTAGGAGGAGGACTCCCCCCTCCCTTGGCGCGCCTCTCTAGGCCGGCCGGCCTCCCCCTTGCTCCTTTATATACGGGGGCAGGGGGGCACCCCAAGACACACAAGTTGATCATTGAGATCGTTCCTTAGCCGTGTGCGGTGCCCCCCTCCACCATATTCCACCTCGGTCATATTGTAGCGGTGCTTAGGCGAAGCCCTGCGACAGTAGAACATCAAGATCGTCATCACGCCGTCGTGCTGACGGAACTCTTTCCCGAAGCTTTGCTGGATCGGAGCCCGGGGAACGTCATCGAGCCGAACGTGTGCCAAGAACTCGGAGGTGCCGGAGTAACGGTGCTTGGATCGGTCGGATCGTGAAGACGTACGACTACATCAACCGCGTTGATATAACGCTTCTGCTTTTGGTCTACGAGGGTACGTAGACAACACTCTCCCCTCTCGTTGCTATGCATCACCATGATCTTGCGTGTGCGTAGGAATTTTTTTGAAATTACTACGTTCCCCAACAGTGGTATCAGAGCCTAGGTTTTTATGGTTTGATGTTATTTGCACGAGTAGAACACAAGTGAGTTGTGGACGATACAAGTCATACTGCCTACCAGCATGTCATACTTTGGTTCAGCGGTATTGTTGGATGAGACGACCCGGACCAACCTTACGCGTACGCTTACACGAGACCGGTTCCCTCGACGTGCTTTGCACACAGATGGCTTGCGGGAGACTGTCTCACCAACTTTAGTTGAACCAAGTGTGGCTACGCCCGGTCCTTGAGAAGGTTAAAACGGAGTCTATTTGACAAACTATCGTTGTGCTTTTGATGCGTAGGTAAGATGAGTTCTTGCTTAAAGCCCGTAGCAGCCACGTAAAACTTGCAACAAACAAAATAGAGGACGTCTAACTTGTTTTTGCAGGGCATGTTGTGATGTGATATGGTCAGGACA
This sequence comes from Aegilops umbellulata, assembly GCA_032464435.1. NCBI lineage: Eukaryota > Viridiplantae > Streptophyta > Magnoliopsida > Poales > Poaceae > Aegilops > Aegilops umbellulata. The sequence goes on along the minus strand of CP136056.1, from coordinate 107,190,041 downwards.
TGATGCTATATTTTATTGTATGAGATGATCATGTTTTGTAACCGAGTTATCGGCAACCGGCAGGAGCCGTATGGTTGTCACTTTATTGTATGCAATGCAATCGCCCTGTAATGCTTTACTTTATCACTAAGCGGTAGCGATAGTCGTAGAAGCATAAGATTGGCGAGACGACAACGATGCTACGGTGGAGATCAAGGTGTCGCGCCGGTGACGATGGTGATCATGATGGTGCTGCAGAGATGGAGATCACGAAGCACAAGATGATGATGACCATATCATATCACTTATATTGATTTGCATGTGATGTTTATCTTTTATGCATCTTATCTTGCTTTGATTGACAGTAGCATTATAAGATGATCTCTCGCTAAATTATCAAGAAGTGTTCTCCCTGAGTATGCACCGTTGCCAAAGTTCGTCGTGCCCAGACACCACATGATGATCGGGTGTGATAAGCTCTACGTCCATCTACAACGGGTGCAAGCCAGTTTTGCACACGCGGAATACTCGGGTTATACTTGACAAGCCTAGCATATGCAGATATGGCCTCGGAACACGGAGACCAAAAGGTCGAGCGTGAATCATATAGTAGATATGATCAACATGATGATGTTCACCATTGAGAACTAATCCATTTCACGTGATGATCGATTATGGTTTAGTTTGATTTGGATCACGTGATCACTTAGAAGATTAGAGGGATGTCTATCTAAGTGGGAGTTCTTAAGTAATATGATTAATTGAACTTAAATTTATCATGAACTTAGTCCCTGATAGTATCTTGCTTGTTTGTGTTAATTGTAGATAGATGGCTCGTGCTGTTGTTCCGTTGAATTTTAATGCGTTCCTTGAGAAAGCAAAGTTGAAAGATGATGGTAGCAATTACACGGACTGGGTCCGTAACTTGAGGATTATCCTCATTGCTGAACAGAAGAATTACGTCCTGGATGCACCGCTAGGTGCCAGGCCTGCTGCTGGAGCAACACCAGATGTTATGAACGTCTGGCAGAGCAAAGCTGATGACTACTCGATAGTTCAGTGTGCCATGCTTTACGGCTTAGAACCGGGACTTCAACGACGGTTTGAGAACCATGGAGCGTATGAGATGTTCCAGGAGTTGAAGTTGATATTCAAACAGAATGCCCGAATTGAGAGATATGAGGTCTCCAATAAGTTCTATAGCTGCAAGATGGAAGAGAATGGGTCTGTCAGTGAGCACATACTTAGAATGTCTGGGTATTACAATCACTTGAGTCAACTGGGAGTTAATCTTCCGGATGATTGTGTCATTGACAGAATTCTTCAATCACGGCCACCAAGCTACAAAGGCTTCGTGATGAACTATAATATGCAAGGGATAGATAAGACTATGCCCGAGCTCTTCGCAATGCTAAAGGCTGCGGAGGTAGAAATCAAGAAGGAGCATCAAGTGTTGATGGTCAATAAGACCACCAGTTTCAAGAAGAAGGGCAAAGGGAAGAAGAAGGGGAACTTCAAGAAGAACAGCAAACAAGTTGCTGCTCAAGCGAAGAAACCCAAGTCTGGACCTAAGCCTGAAACTGAGTGCTTCTACTGCAAGCAGACTGGTCACTGGAAGCGGAACTGCCCCAAGTATCTGGCGGACAAGAAGGATGGCAAGGTGAACAGAGGTATATGTGATATACATGTTATTGATGTGTACCTTACTAGAGCTCGCAGTAGCACCTGGGTATTTGATACTGGTTCTGTTGCTAATATTTGCAACTCGAAACAGGGACTACGGATTAAGCGAACACTGGCAAAGGACGAGGTGACGATGCGCGTGGGAAATGGTTCCAAAGTCGATGTGATCGCGGTCGGCATGCTACCTCTACATCTACCTTCGGGATTAGTATTAGACCTAAATAATTGTTATTTGGTGCCAGCGTTGAGCATGAACATTATATCTGGATCTTGTTTGATGCGAGACGGTTATTCATTTAAATCAGAGAATAATGGTTGTTCTATTTATATGAATAATATCTTTTATGGTCATGCACCCTTGAAGAGTGGTCTATTTTTGATGAATCTCGATAGTAGTGATACACATATTCATAATGTTGAAGCCAAAAGATGCAGAGTTAATAATGATAGTGCAACTTATTTGTGGCACTGCCGTTTAGGTCATATCGGTGTAAAGCGCATGAAGAAACTCCATATTGATGGACTTTTGGAACCACTTGATTATGAATCACTTGGTACTTGCGAACCGTGCCTCATGGGCAAGATGACTAAAACACCGTTCTCCGGTATTATGGAGAGAGCAACAGAGTTATTGGAAACCATACATACAGATGTATGTGGTCCGATGAATATTGAAGCTCGTGGCGGATATCGTTATTTTCTCACCTTCACAGATGATTTAAGCAGATATGGGTATATCTACTTAATGAAACACAAGTCTGAAACATTTGAAAAGTTCAAAGAATTTTAGAGTGAAGTTGAAAATCATCGTAACAAGAAAATAAAGTTTCTACGATCTGATCGTGGAGGAGAATATTTGAGTTACGAGTTTGGTCTACATTTGAAACAATGCGGAAAAGTTTCGCAGCTCACGCCACCCGGAACACCACAGCACAATGGTGTGTCCGAACGTCGTAATCGCACTTTACTAGATATGGTGCGATCTATGATGTCTATTACAGATTTACCGCTATCGTTTTGGGGTTATGCTCTAGAGACGGCCGCATTCACGTTAAATAGGACACCGTCAAAATCCGTTGAGACGACGCCTTATGAGCTATGGTTTGGCAAGAAACCAAAGTTGTCGTTTCTTAAAGTTTGGGGCTGCGATGCTTATGTGAAAAAGCTTCAACCTGATAAGCTCGAACCCAAATCGGAGAAATGTGTCTTCATAGGATACCCAAAGGAAACAGTTGGGTACACCTTCTATCACAGATCCGAAGACAAGACATTTGTTGCTAAAAATGGATCCTTTCTAGAGAAGGAGTTTCTCTCGAAAGAAGTGAGTGGGAGGAAAGTAGAACTTGATGAGGTAACTGTACCTGCTCCCTTATTGGAAAGTAGTACATCACAGGAACCGGTTTCTGTGACATCTACACCAATCAGAGAAGAAGTTAGTAATGATGATCATGAAACTTCAGATCAAGTAACTGCTGAACCTCGTAGATCAACCAGAGTGAGATCCGCACCAGAGTGGTACGGCAGTCCTATTATGGAAATCATGCTACTAGATCATGACGAACCTACGAACTATGAAGAAGCGATGGTGAGCCCAGATTCCGCAAAATGGCTGGAAGCCATGAAATCTGAGATGGGATCCATGTATGAAAACAAAGTATGGACTTTGGTTGACTTGCCCGAGGGTCGGCAAGCAATAGAGAACAAGTGGATCTTTAAGAAGAAGACTGACGCCGACGGTAATGTTACTGTCTACAAAGCTCGACTTGTCGCAAAGGGGTTTTGACAAGTTCAAGGGATTGACTACGATGAGACCTTCTCACCCGTAGCGATGCTTAAGTCTGTCCGAATCATGTTAGCAATTGCCGCATTTTATGATTATGAAATTTGGCAAATGGATGTAAAGACTGCATTCCTGAATGGGTTTCTGGAAGAAGAGTTGTATATGATGCAACCAGAAGGTTTTATCGATCCAAAGGGAGCTAACAAAGTATGCAAGCTCCAGCGATCCATCTATGGACTGGTGCAAGCATCTCGGAGTTGGAATAAACGTTTTGATAGTGTGATCAAAGCATTTGGGTTTGTACAGACTTTTGGAGAAGCCTGTATTTACAAGAAAGTGAGTGGGAGCTCTGTAGCATTTCTGATATTATATGTAGATGACATATTACTGATTGGAAATGATATAGAATTTCTGGATAGCATAAAGGGATATTTGAATAAGAGTTTTTCAATGAAAGACCTCGGTGAAGCTGCTTACATATTGGGCATTAAGATCTATAGAGATAGATCAAGACGCTTAATTGGACTTTCACAAAGCACATACCTTGACAAGATTTTGAAGAAGTTCAAAATGGATCAAGCAAAGAAAGGGTTCTTGCCTGTATTGCAAGGTGTGAAGTTGAGTAAGACTCAATGCCCGACCACTGCAGAAGATAGAGAGAAGATGAAAGATGTTCCCTATGCTTCAGCCATAGGCTCTATCATGTATGCAATGCTGTGTACCAGACCTGATGTGTGCCTTGCTATAAGTTTAGCAGGGAGGTACCAAAGTAATCCAGGAGTGGATCACTGGACAGCGGTCAAGAATATCCTGAAGTACCTGAAAAGGACTAAGGAAATGTTTCTCGTGTATGGAGGTGATAAAGAGCTCATCGTAAAGGGTTACGTTGATGCAAGCTTTGACACTGATCCGGACGATTCGAAATCGCAAACCGGATACGTATTTACATTAAACGGTGGAGCTGTCAGTTGGTGCAGTTCTAAACAAAGCGTCGTGGCGGGATCTACATGTGAAGCGGAGTACATAGCTGCTTCGGAAGCAGCAAATGAAGGATTCTGGATGAAGGAGTTCATATCCGATCTAGGTGTCATACCTAGTGCATCGGGTCCAATGAAAATCTTTTGTGACAATACTGGAGCAATTGCCTTGGCGAAGGAATCCAGATTTCACAAGAGAACAAAGCACATCAAGAGACGCTTCAATTCCATCCGGGACTTGGTCCAGGTGGGAGACATAGAGATTTGCAAGATACATACGGATCTAAATGTGGCAGACCCGTTGACTAAGCCTCTTCCACGGGCAAAACATGATCAGCACCAAGACTCCATGGGTGTTAGAATCATTACTGTATAATCTAGATTATTGACTCTAGTGCAAGTGGGAGACTGAAGGAAATATGCCCTAGAGGCAATAATAAAGTTATTATTTATTTCCTTACATATCATGATAAATGTTTATTATTCATGCTAGAATTGTATTAACCGGAAACATAATACATGTGTGGATACATAGACAAACAGAGTGTCACTAGTATGCCTTTACTTGACTAGCTTGTTAATCAAAGATGGTTAAGTTTCCTAACCATAGACAAAAGGAGTTGTCATTTGATTAACAAGGTCACATCATTAGTTGAATGATCTGATTGACATGACCCATTCCATTAGCATAGCACCCGATCGTTTAGTATGTTGCTATTGCTTTTATCCATGACTTATACATGTTCCTTTGGCTATGAGATTATGCAACTCCCGTTTGCCGGAGGAACACTTTGGGTGCTACCAAACGTCACAACGTAACTGGGTGATTATAAAGGAGTACTACAGGTGTCACCAAAGGTAGATGTTGGGTTGGCGTATTTCGATATTAGGATTTGTCACTCCAATTGTGGGAGAGGTATCTCTGGGCCCTCTCGGTAATGCACATCACTTAAGCCTTGCAAGCATTGCAACTAATGAGTTAGTTGCGGGATGATGTATTACGGAACGAGTAAAGAGACTTGCCGGTAACGAGATTGAATTAGGTATTGGATACCGACGATCGAATCTCGGGCAAGTAACATACCGATGGACAAAGGGAACAACGTATGTTGTTATGCGGTCTGACCGATAAAGATCTTCGTAGAATATGTAGGAGCCAATATGGGCATCCAGGTCCCGCTATTGGTTATTGACCGGAGACGTGTCTCGGTCATGTCTACATTGTTCTCGAACCGTAGGGTCCGCACGCTTAAGGTTACGATGACAGTTATTATGAGTTTATGCATTTTGATGTACCGAACGAGTTAGGAGTCCCGGATGTGATCACGGACATGACGAGGAGTCTCGGAATGGTCGAGACATAAAGATTGATATATTGGACGGCTATGTTAGGACATCGGAATGGTTCCGAGAGGTTTCGGATATTACCGGAGTGCCGGAGGGGTTACCGGAACCCCCCGGGGGAAGTATGGGCCTTATTGGGCCGCGAAGGGAGAGAGAGGGCCGCGCCAGGAGGTGGCGCCCCCCCATGAGGAGTCCGAATTGGACAAGGAGGGGGGGGCGCGGCCCCCCTTTCCCTCTCCCTCTCCCTCTCCTTCCTTCCCCCCTTCCCCCTCCTAGTTGGACTAGGAAAGGGGAGTCCTAGTCCTACTAGGAGGAGGACTCTCCCCTCCCTTGGCGCGCCTCTCTAGGCCGGCCGGCCTCCCCCTTGATCCTTTATATACGGGGGCAGGGGGGCACCCCAAGACACACAAGTTGATCATTGAGATCGTTCCTTAGCCGTGTGCGGTGCCCCCCTCCACCATATTCCACCTCGGTCATATTGTAGCGGTGCTTAGGCGAAGCCCTGCGACAGTAGAACATCAAGATCGTCACCACTCCGTCGTGCTGACGGAACTCTTCCCCGAAGCTTTGCTGGATCGGAGCCCGGGGAACGTCATCGAGCCGAACGTGTGCCAAGAACTCGGAGGTGCCGAAGTAACGGTGCTTGGATCGGTCGGATCGTGAAGACGTACGACTACATCAACCGCGTTGATATAACGCTTCCGCTTTCGGTCTACGAGGGTACGTAGACAACACTCTCCCCTCTCGTTGCTATGCATCACCATGATCTTGCGTGTGCGTAGGAATTTTTTTGAAATTACTACGTTCCCCAACAGCAAGTACACACCAAATAGGGTAGATAGATTTTGCAAGAGGCATAAGTATTCAAAAACTAAATGGTTGCAAGAAAGGCTAGATGTTTGTGCTGAAAATTTAAATATTCTTAGCCATCCTTGTGAACTTTGCAAGGAACATGGTCATTTAAATCGCCAATGCAAATCGTTTCATGATTAAATCGTGTCCAAAAATTGTGATGACTTGATTTCCCTTGCGCATTATAATGAACTTAGTTTGCTTCTGGGTTATGAAGAAATGAAATGTATAACTGATGGCAACTCCCACCCTCCCACCCTCCCATGGCGACTCCCATGGCGATTTTGGCCCTCTGCCCTAATCTCCATCTCCGGCGACCCCAATGGACGGCCTCCTCCATTGGGACTTCTCCCCCGGCCTTAAGGTCGAGGGCCAGGTGTGTGCACGTTTTGGATCTATGGTCCACTTCGTCCCCAACCCCAACTCCAAGGAGTTCTTCCTTGAAGTTTCCTTCTCTTCGGCCTCTTTCCTTCTCTCGGTGGAATCTGTTGGTTTGGCCCTCCAATCTTGTATTGGTGGAATCGGTGATGGTTTTAAGGTGCTCTGTTTGGGTGATCGTCATTTTCGATTTTCGGTGGCATCTAATCGTGTTGGTCATTTCATTTATGGCTTAAGAGATCGCATTTGGCCAGACTTCGTATGTCACTTTCATCTTCATCGTGGTGCCAAATCTCACCATAGACCTCATGATTGGCACGCGGACACTGAGATCAATGATTTGGCCTCATCACCAGGCCCGGCTATCAGATCCAAATGGCTATCTTCCAAATCAGATGTGGATCTTGATTCGGCTTCTATGTCCGTCCTTGAAAAATTTGGGTTGACATCCAGGCCGACGGCGAGACATTCCGACGAGGATATCCCACCGGAGATTTCTTTTGGCAGGTTTTTGGTTCCGCTTTCTGGGGATAATCATAATCTTTTTTGTATTGGGGCCGTTAACTTGCCAATTAGATCCGGGTCATCAGATAAGCTGCCATCTTATCAGGGTCATTGGTTTAAGCAACTTTTATGGGGTTCCATTCCAGATGATAAATTGCATCATATTTTGATGGATGGCAAGCAGGTTATGATAATGATAGTGTTATGCACATGTTGGATATTGGATCAGTGCCATCTAAGGATTATATCTATGCTCGGCTTCAACATTGTTCCATTTGTGATCGTTTTGGTCATCCGAAATCAATTTGCACAGGTACTTTCTGTCAGCGATGTGGTGATATGACTGATACGTGTTCATGTTTGGCATCTTTCAACCGATCAAGGGCTGTTATTGCATCATCAGATGCTGCACGTCATGAGCCATGCATATCGGGCCGGCCTTTGCCAACCCATTCATGTTTGGTCTGTTCAGCCTCGGGTCACCGGTCTGCTAGCTGCCCTGGGCTTTTGAGATGCCCACGGTGTCAAGTTATTGGCCATTGGGCCTGAAAGCCCAATGTATGTCATAAGTTACCCAAGCTTTGTTGGGCCCTGACTCCACCCCACCTACCGTATCTAGTGAAATCCTACCCAACAGTGGAAAGAGATCTTCTACAGTTTGTAATCCTATGGTGACTCGTAAGACTTGTGCTTATCGGGATTCAGGAGCACATATGGTTTGGATTCGGAAGCAAAAAATCACGCACCCATCGGACGTGGCATCGTCTCATTGCTTGACGTTACGACTCCCTCCGCCAGGGGCAGTCAAGTCTACCTGCCAAAAACCCCAATTGGGTGCGGAGACGTCCTCCTCGAGTTTGCCACCCCTGTCACCCCTGCCTCTGCCAAGAACCACAGCTTGCTCCTCTTTGCTGGCCGCCCCTATTCCAATCTGCCGCTCTCCTTCATCGGCGGCTATGGCGAACTTTCCGGTGCGTCCCTTTGCCTTTGCTCCGGATGGATCGATGTTTGACCGCGGGCCTGCACATCGTGTCCAGCGGCATGTCATGGTGGTGGATGAGCCACCGCTCAACCATGATAGGTACGCCATCGTCACCATCGACCCGCCCGTTCCTGATCATCAGAAGGAGTTTTGGCTTGCTGAGGTCTGCCGCATTATCACAGTCGACCTAGGTTATGATCTGCTTGATGGTTTCATTTAGCCGCTGGGAATTGGTTGCGTTGTTCTTTCTGATATGGAGAGCAGAGATGCAGCGATTAGAGAGGCTCCTCATGCTTTGACTGATGACTCTACTTTCAATATGGTTCCCCATGATGAGGGTCTGAATATGAGTATGCCTGCGTTCAAGTATGTGGTCTTTGTTATGTTACTTGCTTTTCCTATGGATTATCAAATTGAGCATTATGTGCACAAAGCAGTATCTAACTTTGGAAAACTTCTGGTTTGGCCTCACCCCGGGCAAAACAAGGTTCTGGTTCTTGTCAAATGCCATATCAAGGATGTGGCCAAAGATCCTCATAGTCTTTTAGTTACCGGAGTTGGTTTGTTGCCGAGTTTGGGTCGCTCTTGGTCTATTCCTGTGTATGTGCTCAATGGCCGCAATACTATTCCAGGACTGATGGGCACGGAGGAACCACCACCCTTGCTCAATGCCTCGCCACACCCGTATGAGCTTCCGTATTATACTGTCATGCAACAGGCTCACCTGGATGAGTTGGAAGCTCAGCAAGCTCATAATGACGCTGCTTGGAATGCACCTCCTGCCCAAGAACAGCTTCAGGAGAATGGTTGGAGAGCTTGGCCTGTGATTCCTCCACCGTACACAGGTTTTAGTTTCAGGTCCTTTTTTCAGTATGATGGCCCTTCACTCATGGATGGAGTGGACCCTGAACACAATGTCATTGATAACTTGTTTGATGTTTGGTCCTCGGAAGATGAAATTGTTGTTGTGGAAAGCTTGGCCGACAGTTTCATTGTAGGAAATCTTGCTGCTAGGACTGCTTTTGTTAGAGCTGGGGGAGAATCCATCAACATTGCTATTGTCATGGACTGCGAACTGCTGCTATGGATGGGTTCTATGCTGAAGCGCATCTATACTCGTGCTCTCACCGAGGGCTGGCCCAGAACACATGCTTTCCTGTAAACCCCTTCAAGTTTATTCAGAGACAACTTGAGGCAATCAGCATGGCTTGGATGCTCAACTTACAGCCTGAACCTGCCTACTTCTTCAGGATTTTCAGTTCTCAGTTTCAGTTGGGAATTTGCATTGCTTCTCCGCACATGACCGATGGTAACACCGTAGTTTCTGCTGGTGTCTTTGTGAAACATTATGTTCAATTCCAGTTGCAGGAGCCCCAAGATGTGGTTTCTGTGTTGGAAACCGATACCTATACCCAGCAGGTGGACTCCACTGCCCCACCTCCTGATAATGCCCTTCAACTGATTGCATCTTCCTCGTTGTTCATTGAAGCTGCACCCCGTCATGACAAAGCTCCACTCGACAGCACTGCAGTCTGGAGGAGCACTCATTCGAACAAGTATGACGGCTTCAAGGTCCATCAGATCATTGATGTCAAGCAGACCCGATCTAGGGTGAAGGCCAGAGTCACTCCATCTGTCCAAGCAGTCTCCATGGCCGCAGCCCCTGTCCAGGCTTCAACCGAAGAGTTCCCGCCCCCTACTTCCATTCAGGATCTACAACAGGTGGGCGTTCGATGCGGAATTGCACCTGATGATCTCTCTGAAGATAAGCTGCTGGCTGCCCAGCAGTCTGCCTCTGATGAGGCTGTCTGATTTTCTTTATGCTCATGAATGAATCTTGGAATGTTCTATTGTGGAATATCAGAGTGATTAACTCTGAAAGTAAACTTTTGGCCATTAGGAATGCGATCGATATTAGTGGCTGTTCGGTGCTGTGTATCCAAGAAACTAAACGGGAATCTTTTGATTTAGCGTTTATTAAATCTTTCTGCCCCAAGCGCTTTGATAAATTTGTGTTTGCACCTTCGATTGGGGCCTCGGGTGGTATTCTCACTGTATGGAATAGTGCAGTTTTTGTGGGCACACCATGGCATGTGGAATCGTTTGCGGTGGGAGTTTCTTTTGTGTCCACACAGTCGAATGATTCCTGGAATTTGGTGAATGTCTATGGACCATGTACTGGTCAGAGACGATTAGATTTTACTTCCTGGCTGTTTGATCTTCATATTCCAGATAATGAAAATTGGCTAATATTGGGAGATTTTAATTTCATACGTTCCACGGATAACAAAAACAGACCGGGGGGACGCTGATGATATGTTGCTTTTCAATGAGATAATTCGGGCGCAATCATTGATGGAAATTCCGGTCAAAGGAAGGGCTTTCACTTGGAGTAACGTGCAAGATGATCCACTTTTGGAACAACTGGACTGGTTCTTCTCTTCTTCGAATTGGACCACCTCCTTCCCAAACACAATGGTTCTACCTGTTGACACCAGATTTTGGCATGGTTAAGAATCCCAGTTCGTATGCAAAAGTTAGAGGCAACACTTCGCGGGCCGGCCCTGAGTGGGAAAGAAAACCCTTGCCGGGGTGGAAACCTTGTCAGAGAGGAACCATGGCCGGAGTACAAACCTTGCCGGAGTACAAACCTTGCCGGAGTACAAACCTTGCCGGAGTGAAACCCTTGCCGGAGTACAAACCTTGCCGGAGTGAAACCCTTGCCGGAGTGAAACCCTTGCCGGAGTACAAACCTTGCCAGAGTGAAACCTTGCCGGTGTGAAAGCTTGCCGGGTAGAAACATTGTCGGTGTGGAAAGCTTACTCGGATGGAAAACTTGCCGGGTTGGAGGCTGTGATAGTCAATCGGACGAGAAGTTGAAGATGGGCCCAAAAGGTTATACAGATGACCTCGGATGGAAAAACGTTCAACATGAAAGTTGTTCGTCTCGATGAAACAATTGATTTTGATATAAAGTTCGTCCCAATCCGAATTCGTATGCAAAAGCTATGGCTGCTACAAGATGCTGCTACAGTAGATGGCCGAACACTTTCTGCTGCAGATTTCGGAAAACAGCCAAAAACTCTCTCAAGATGGCCTCTAATCAAACAACGTTCAACACGAAAGTTGTTCGTCTCGTCGAAACTATCGATTTTGATATAGAAATCGTTCAAATCCGAGTTCGTATGAAAAAGTTAGAGCATTCTGAGTGCAGCCCTGTCACGAGGCGAGATGTGGCGCGCCCCACCAGACACATGTCTGACGGGTAGCGCGAGGAGATAGCCTGTGTTGCGAGACTGATTTGACCCTCAAGATGATCTCTGATCGAAAACCCTTCAACATGAAAGTTGTTCGTCTCGTCGAAACAGTCAAGATTGCTTTTGGGCTTGTTTTCATCCGAGATCGTTTACCACCGCAAAAAGGACCCGCAAGGTGCAGCCAGTTTAAACCGAACAGTTTTGGGAAGTTCGGATAAAACCAGTCCGAATTTGACTAGGGTTTTGGACGTGAATTGATGTAATTTTCTTGTAAGGAAAGCCTAGATAAATCCTTTGCTTGTACGGGAAGTCCAGCCGCCTCTTATATATGTTGGGGGTGACGGCCGATTGAAACAACACCCAATCGAACAAATCAATCTACTAATTTTTCGTGTTCATCTACTTTTTATCTCTCCCTTGTATCTTTCTTCTTGTTCTTCGCTAGTTCTTCATGCTGGAGGGCTGCGGATCCACGAGGCTCTAGAGGCGAGCGAATCGACCTGGAGCAGCCCATAGCCGCCGCAAGCCCTGACGGGGTCCCTCCCGGGCAAGCGGGGCTTCGGGTCTACAAAAGCGCCCGCCGACTGTCTTGCATATCGCGCTGTCGGTCGGGTCTTCTTCGACGTGAGTTGCGGTGCATCACCCCCGGCGTCGAGGGTACACGTGACGTGTTCGTGTGTCAACACACTTTTTGGCGACTCCACTGGGGACGAAGTTTCGAACTGTCTCTGGCCCGTTCTTGCTACGAAGAGATCGTCATCAAGTTGCTGAAATCTACAAAGGTAATATGAATACCGAATTCCCCTTTGTAGATGCAAATAATTCATATGTTGTTGCTGGATCACCTAATGAGCATAAAGTATCGGCTAGCCCTAGTTTTATCAATCATGCATCTAATTATGCGCAAGGGCCGGTGCAAAACAATTTTCATGCTTCAAATTCTTATGATTTTAGCAACATAAAACATATGTATCCAAACTCTCATGCATGGGCAACCCCACAAATCCATATGCCGATGAACAACATGATGGGTTTGGTTAATCAATTTGAAACACCTCAGGTTAAAATTTCCAATAGCATACAAGAAAGTGTTTCACCTTTTTATTCATCGGCAACTGATTTGCAATATGTAAATCCAACTTTGCCAATGGATGGGAAAATTGGCCATTCTACTACTAGCTATTCGGCCAGTTACTCTCAACCATCATATGCTACACCTCATGTTAGTAATTTTTCAGCACCGTATGCAACTATAGATGTTCATAATTCGGCCCCGCATCTTCATGGTCACAGCCGAATAAGTGAAAATTTTACAGGAACACATGTGCCGTCATCAAATACTGTAGCATATAATGCATACTCTACGCAATTCAAGAATTTCGGCAACACTCACGAATCATTGCCGAAAGAATCTGAAAGCGTTGCGGAGCAATCCCTTCCAGAAGCGGTTGTAGCTGCATTAAAAAAGAGCTTGGCACAAAACAAGAGGATTAGTGCCCTTTGCCTTGAACAATATGAAAAGGGGTTGTTTCCTGATTATGCTGCAATAAAAGCTAGAGTTTTGCAAGAAGATGAATCTTTGCCAATTGATAAAATTGGCGAGGAAAAATATGGTTTTACAACAATGCATATGCCTTCACCTAATACTACATCATATTATACAGCTCCTACACAATTGCAAAGTTTCGGCAACACCCATGTGCCATTGCCGAAAGAATCTAAAAGCATTGGGGGGCAATCATATGCGAAGTGGGCTGAAATTGAGAAAAAGATTAAAGCCAATTTCGCCGCTCGCCGCCAGAAACAAAAAGAAACAGAATTGGCTCAAGTGAAAGAAGCATTGCCAATTGGTAGAAGCAATGTAAAGAAAGATGATTCAGAACATGAAGGTGCTCCGGTTAAAAGAGCCGAATCAAGAAGTATATATTCTGAATCCATCAAATGCAAAGAGGCAAGCATTATTGAGAAAGGGCATGGAAAGCATAGCAAAGCGACTATACTTGATTTTTCTAAAGTTAATGGAACCTACTTCCTGCCCTATGAGTTTCGTGCCAGAGAAATTGATGAACTTCAAGGACAAGAACAAGTAACCGAACAAAGTTCGGCCGACAAAAATCTTCAATGTAATGATGCACGGAATCAAGAAAAAGATGATGGAGAGGCATTGGGGAGCCATCCAAAGGCGGAGCAAGATATTGTTCAAGTCACACCACCATCGTGCTCTCCCAACATATTTGAAGAGGTATGTTTAGCAAGTAATTTACCTATTTTCAGATTTGGTTAGGACTTTATTGTTGATGCATCTATAAGAAAAATCCTCATAAGTAATTTTGAAAGACCAATGAAGAAGGGTAATTTACTTGCTAGCAATAAAGTTGTTATTGAGCATATCGGTCAACCCATTACGCCATTTATAAAGACCGATAGTGACTTATTATTACAGCCAAAGCTTTCCCCGTTGCTTTGTCTAAAGTTCATATCTATTTGGGTAGCTTTGCTGATTTCGTACTTGGCTTGCACTTGGTCTCAATTGAGACATGTATGTTCTAACTATTTTCGTTTTAGAAATTTAAAGCCAAGGTTAAATTCTGTTGAGAAAACCGATGCTAGTATAATGCCTTACCCAAAGACATCGGAAATAGATTGCAAAACACAATGCATAACCGAATGGTGTGGTGCAAAATCTGAACCATTCGTTTTCTTAATTCCAAAGCCGTTCTCACAGCAAGATCGGCTAGAAAATAAAAGGTTTACCTTTAATTCAAACATGTGTGATCAAATCTTTGATTTGTTGTTGAGGAATAATTATATTAGAATTCTTGATCACCATGTTGAGCCATCTGTCCAGGGACGAATGTATTCTAAGTTGCATGATTCTTCCAAGCATAATTTTGAGGATTGTAACATGTTTCGTCAAATAGTTAAATCGGCCATTGATAAAGGACGATTGAAATTTGTTGAGACACCAAGAGATGACCAGTCTATTCCGATTGGTCCCGATGGTAGAAAGTTTTTGTATCGGCTGCTTCAAGCCGATCCATTTGAAGAGAAGGTAAAAACTGCAGGTGATGGGATCAAGCTTTCAAGTAAAGAGGTTGTC